>CP136867.1:2871293-3471293 GCA_033000465.1 Sciaenops ocellatus | reverse complement strand
ACAGTACAATGAATTAACGATTTTTAATCTAAATCAAATTAATGAAATGAAATAGAAATGCTCAGGAGCTCTATACAACCAAACGAAAACATCGACAGTACGGCCGTCATTTTGTTTCACTGTTTCCCACAGTAAAGAAAACTCTGTTTTATGCTGTGTCCCTTAAAGTTCCTAACACCCCATTTTCTATCTTAAACTTTACTCAAACAACATCAAAAAGGCTTTATAAGTCCTTCAGGGTACATTGTGATAAATTAACACACATTACTAACCTGTTTTGTACAGGAAAAGTACAGACAAGAGTCGTCAGCTGTCTCTGTCTGAGGAACAAAGGCCTGTGCGCAGCTTACTACCACTAGCGCTCACTTTTGGTGATACTCCCTCTTGTGGTTGAGTTGGGGAAACGCACCTTACTAAAACCCATATAGAAAACACACTTAAATCTGGCCATTTGCATCGAAAAATACACAATAATTCAAACAACAACTGTGACCATACATTTGTGGGTGTCACATGAAAAACAACCTGTGAACAGTCAGAAAATCTGCATTATGACAAGCTACCTCATGACACACAAGCGCATCCCATTCCTACAGGATTTGCCTGTGGAGCTGAGGACTAAGGAGCAGCAACCACAACCTTGTTTTGTCCCCACAAAAAAGACTTGTCCCTACTGTCCTGGTCCCACCCCTCCAGCTCTGAATCCCTCCAACACAGTAACCACGCAAGCTGTGGTGTATGGGATTAATTATGTCCAGAAAGGTAAGTCTATAAAAAAATGTTATTCTATGCTTTTGCAAGAATGTACCCATCATGACATCACATTCATATTTGTTTTAAATGGCATCTGCTATGGCAAATAATGTACAGTGCTATATATAATTAAACTTTAAACTACTTTTCTTTCAATTAACAGGTGTCTCTGTAGCTGTAAAAGAGTGCCCAGCATGCACTAACGTTGTGACGTTCCAGGAGTATTCCTCTGGTTTTCACAACGCCAATAACCGCGTCCTCTTGACATTGCCATTGTAGTGGCCATTTGTCCATAAAAAAAACCAACAAATTAATCTTTAAACCAAACAAAATCAAAAGGCCTCTGATGCACCATGGGAATGTGGTTTAACGCAGGCAAAAGAAGATGAATGTCCAAACTGAATCCTTGCGTTTTGTGATGATTTATTTCAAAATGATAAAACAAACAAAAGAACAAAGAAAATCATGGCTCCTGCTGCCTCCTTTGTCCTGGTAAAAAACCATAGGCCCACCCAGGTGCATGCTGGTAGTCAAGGTGCCTACCTACCCAAATAACCTCACGTGCACAGTGTGGTCCATTTACCAAAAAATAAATAAATAAACCAAAATACTAACCATGCAAATCTATATCCTAAACAAATAACTAAGAATATTAGCAAAAATCTAATCTAAATAAAACAAACACTTAAATTAATCAAACAAAGTTACTCATAATTAGCTATTAAATTCACAACTAAGACTAACTTTACAAATAGCTCCTACAGCCATTGTGTGAGCTTTTGCTTTCTGGTTTGGCGGTAAGGAAATCACAAAAACATTTAGGACAAAAAAATTCAGCCAGCATTTATGTCAGCGAGTAATTGATAACAGATATCATATTTGTATGTTGATTCATTACAGAACAAGACAACCAGTGGATGTATGCTGGACACTATGTCATTGTTAAATGACAACCGATACCATCACCAAACAGTGAGAAAAGCATTTCATCACTTTTTATCGCTCACTAATTTCAAGTTTGAGTTTTCCTGCTACCAGTGTGGGCACCATCCAGCTGTGGTAATGGCTGACGCCAACTGGAAACTGGCCTTTGATAACCCACGTAAGAATATTTTTCCAATATGTTTCAGTCCATGGTAACATTACATTTTTGATGTAGATTCTCACACGACATACAGATACAAATGTGTGCCTGTGTCAAGTATGTCAGGCAGACAGTGATTAAATAATTTATTTGTTATTTCAGAAGGTTGCAATGGAAAATGTTGCATCATTTTTGTGGATGGGAGAGCACACCAGAGTTTTCTACCCAAAACAGAGTTCAGAAAGGCCATGAAAAAAAACACTGATGATGACACCAAGCATCCCCCTAAAAAGATAAATGAGGACATCATTCTGGATCTACTTGATTCAAAGAAGGTACACTTCGTGTTAATATTGGTTGTTTGTCAGTATACTGTTACTGTAGATATAGGCCTAAATTCTATGTCATCTACATTCCTAAGGTTGGGGGTTTTATTTTGTTTTTTGCAACAATATGTTATATGACATACTGTGTGTGTGTGTGTGTAATCTCTCAGGATCCCAGTATTTTCCCCCTTAGTTTCCCCTTTTCCTTCCTGCCTCTCAGGTTAATTTCCACTCACCCCACCACTGCTCCACTCCTGCCAGTCAGCCACACCCACCTCATCTGTTATCCCATCTGTAATCAAGCCAGTATATATTGGCTTGTCCACTCATTCCTTAGGGTCCAACCCCCCACCACACTAGTGACATAATGGGTCTCTTTTTTGTCTTTTCAACTTATAGCCTCAAAAAGTGGTCTGCTCCACTGGCATCACCATCAAAAACATTTCCAGCTCCAATCTCCACTTTTCTGACCACCTTGCCATTACAATGGACATTGAGACCCCTCTTCCCATTCCAAAAACCATACGCCAGATCTCGTTCCGCAACCTCAACACCCTCTCCCCTTCCCATTTTGCATCCTGTCTTGCCACCACCTTGTATGCCTCCTCTCCCCCTACCTCTGACAACACCACTGACCTGGTAAATTTCTACAACTCTACCCTCTCCTCCTGTCTCAACAACCTTGCGCCCATCAAAACCAGATCTGTATCATTCAGACACTCCGCCCCCTGGAAACGACAACTCGAACGACTGCACAATAAAACTGGTCTCACTGTTCACCTCCAAGCCTACAGAGCAATTCTACATGAATACAAAGATGCCTTAAACTCAGCCCGGTCCTCCTACTACTCCCACATCATCCACACTGGCTCAAATAACCCAAAGACCCTGTTCTCTACTATCAACAAACTGCGCAAGCCCATTGACAACACCTCCACTTCCTTCACTGTCACCAAATGTAACTCTTTCCTGTCATACTTTCAATCCTACACCTCCCTGCCCACTTCTTCTGTCCCCCTTGGTAACATCATCCGCAGACACGGTCTTCAGTTCCATTGCTACGCCGATGACATCCAGCTTTACGTCTCCACCAACTCCATCACGCCCACCACCCACGCCATTCTCACCTCCTGCCTTAACGACATCAAAGCCTGGATGCATCTTAACTTCCTGAAATTAAACTACGACAAAACAGACATCATTATCATCGGCCCCAAATCCCTCACCAAATCTGCCAACAATTTCACTCTCTCTACTGACAACACCTTCCTGACCCCTCCCCCCCACATCCGTAACCTTGGAATTTCCCTTGACACCACCCTCTCCTTCGATCACCATGTCACCCAGATAACCCGGACTGCCTTCTTTCATTTAAAAAACATTGCCCGACTTCGTCCCTCCCTTTCCTTCTCTGCTGCTGAAACCCTTATCCATGCATTCATCACTTCCAGACTTGATTACATTTACATTTACATTTACATTTAGTCATTTAGCAGACGCTTTTATCCAAAGCGACTTACAGAAAAAGGGAACAATCGAGGTATAGTGCGATAAGAAGCATTAGTGCAATAATAAGTGCTAGTGACAATTCTTTAAGGTGTAGATTTGTCGAGTGCTAGGAGAGAAGGTACTCTCTGAAGAGCTGGGTCTTCAGGAGTTTTTTAAAGGTAGAGAGGGACGCCCCTGCTCTGGTAGGAACTGGTGATTACTGCAACAGCATCTTCTATGGCCTCCCTTCCAAAACCCTCAATAAACTCCAGTATGTCCAGAACTCCGCTGCCCGCCTGCTCACTCACACCCGCCCCTACGACCACATCACCCCCGTCCTCCAAAACCTTCACTGGCTTCCTGTCCCCTACCGCATACACTTCAAAATCCTTCTTCTCACCTTCAAAGCACTCCATAACCTTGCTCCCCCCTACCTTACTGATCTCCTTGACCCCCACTCTCCTAACTGCTGCCTCCGCTCCTCTGATACAAACCTCCTGTCACTACCCCCCATGACCAAGCACCGGACCTGGGGCAACAGAGCCTTCAGAGTAGCTGCCCCCTCCCTTTGGAACACCATTCCCAAACCCATCCGCACTTGCTCTGACCTGCCCACCTTCAAAACCCTCCTCAAAACTCACCTCTTCAAGCTTGCTTTTAATGTTTAATGTCACCCATTTTATTCTAATGTTTTATGATTTTTGTATTTCTTTATTAGTTCTATACTAATGCTTTTGAAGTTTTAATGCTTTTCTGTATTCTTATATTACTTTTGTCCTGTACAGTGTCTTTGAGTTCTTTGAAAAGCGCTTTATAAATAAAATGTATTATTATTATTATTATTATTATTATTATTATTATTAATAATAATTAAAAAAAAAAGAACTACAAGATGCTTGTTATGCCTTGGGTGTGTCAGCAGAGGGCTCCATCACAGATCTGATTATCAGGCTTGAGGAACTGCTGTACTTCAAAGACATATACCTCAAGCTATTTTTGAAACTACAGAAAGCTGGTGGTGAGAATTTTTTGGTTGGACAAGTTGCTCGGCATACAAACAACCGGACAAGACAACTGTATTTCCAGCCACATGATGGAAGACTGTGTGCTCCAACCCCTAATAACATCAAGCTGGCTGTCAATAAGAAGTTGCAGATGGACATGAAGTGGGTTAAGAACCTGAGGTTCCCACTCCCACTACAGGGAAGTCTCGATGGTGACAGAATGGCAGCAACACATCCTATCACAGGCACAACAGAGAGATATTCACTCTATGACAGATTCCACCAGAAAAAACAGAAACATCCAGAAGAGAGGCTGAGAAGTCTGAATATCTGCCCCAGCCTCCGAACAGGTCCTAGGTCTTCAATCCTCTTGTTGTACCCCAACCGGTTGAAAACACCAATGTTACAAAGAAAACATGTTTTCCAAATAAGTTATAAGTTCTTCTTTGATCTCTCTTTGAAGGGAAGGAAGATCATAAGCCGACTGTAGCTGGCAATGTCAACATCCTACGAGACATCACTGTGAGATCATTGTTTGAAGCACAACTATATGCCATCGATAATAATGACAAGGTAATAAAACATCATCACACGACAGGTGTTGGCTTTTAATTTTGTCTTAAATCATATTATGAATTAAAATTAATATTTTTGTCATACTGTTTGTATTAAGAAAAAACTCAAGGACTTGTTCTCTGGACGCCGCAAAGAAACTCAAGTCATTACTCATGTGTCAAGGCGATTTCCTGTGACCATAAAGGACATTCGCAGTGTTTGCCCACAGTAATTGTTGGCACAATCTTCCATGGTCATGCCATGGTTGACGGATGATGTAAGTGCAGATAAATCTGGTGTTTGAAGTTAGTTTGTACATGAACTGTAATTAGTTACTGCAGTGTTTCTAAAATATAGATGTGTACCTTATACCAAGAATATTGAATTACAGGCAGTTAACTATCGAGTTGCTCAGCTGGCCCAAGAACACACAGTAAAAGATTTAATGTTCTTCCATTTCTGATTGCTTTTGTTGCCTTATCAACGTTTGCTGGTATTAAGACATACATTTTATGTTATAGAGTGGTTCTTTGGGTACTTATGACTTCATTTTGTGGCACCGGGAATGGACCACAAGTGGAGGTGTGAGTGAGCAGGTTGTCAAACGCATCCCAGTAGGTCCTTTTTGAAACATAAGACAGTGTAAATATTTGAAAAATATATCTGCTCTTCACATGGACTGTGTTGTCCAACTCGATATTGTTTTACTATAGGTGTCAGACAAGTTATTCCTCCCCAGGATTGTTGGTCACTTGTCTCCAGAGACGGGCAACCATTTTATTCTTTGGGTGAGCCTCCATTAAACAAGTTTTATTCTGTGATTGGACTATTAATATAATTTGGTAAATATGTTTTAGCAACAAAGTCAATTATGCAGAAAGAGCAAAAGCATAACATAAACCATTAACTGCATTTGAAGTTATACAAATGTGATATTTTTTGAATTGTTATGACTGATTTATGTCCTTGTAGGTATTTGACTTCAAACTGAGACAGATCAGAGTTTATGATTCACTCATGCTTCACTGTCAGATCAGTCATGGTGACATGGGCCTAAAGTCTCTTTACTACATTTGATATTTGTCATAAATTACTACATATGTGGCGTAATGATCATACTAAATTATTGCCAATTTGTTCTCTTGTAGAAATGTCTTCAGATTATCTGGTGGCCTTGAAGGTTGGACTGTGACATTTCCTTCACAGTGGAAGCAGCAACACACTGTTAACTGTGGAGTCTTTGTGTATTCTGTAAGCTGTTTATTGAGCTGCTTCTCCCTGTTCAGTGCAAGTGTGGTTTATGATTTCATCAAGTGAATTTTTTTGTTCACAACTAGGCAGCTGAAAATGAGGTCCTAAACTGTGAGGTCACTGCAGAGCCTCTCACTCTTAATCAATGTAGGACTCTGCTCAAATTCTGAAGACTGTCAAAGCAGAGGTTAGGTTTTTTTTTGTTTGTTTTTTTTAATGTTATACCAAAATCTGTAATGAGTAAAAGACAGATGATGTACAACAGATCGTTGTAACACAGGACTTCCCACCAACTGCTGAGGAGCTTCTCAAAATGGAGAAGAAGGAAATGAAACTTCAGGAAGCTGAAGCAAAAGAAACAAACTCCACTAGCCATTGCCTGGCCTGGCGACTAAGGTCCTGTTTGTTCCAGCGGGCAACTGGGACCAGGTATGTACAACATAAATGAAAGCTATGTTAAGTATATTTATATAGTATTTTACACACAACACAGCTGACTATATCAGACAAAGCCAAGTCACACAGGAAATATGGAAAAATGATTTGAGACCCAATTGAACTGGACCAACTTGACAGTAGATCAAAAGTTATTAACTATTGGCAAAATTGTCCTACTTGTGTTTTTCAACAGTGTTTTCCATGACAAAATAAAGACGTACCCATGGGTACAATGCACAGCATGCAAAAACTGGCTGCATTTCCAGTGTGCTGGTGTGGAGGGGGACTGGACGTCTAAGGATTTTTTTTTGTGGATGCAACAGCACCCCTAAATTGTAAGAATAATCTCATTTTGCAGAAGCTTGGCTGCCATGAAGATCAAAGTGATAATTGTTGTAGTTGTGTTTCATAGAGAATATTAACATGGTTTTACCCTTAATGCCTTTAATCATTTTCAGTGTCTTAACATTAATGTACAAAGATTAAAATGTGTTATATAATTTACAGTTAACAAGTAGGACTTATGTACCTTGTCAAAATAGATGTGTAAACATTCAGGTAATGCTTTTCTTTAAACAGAGATGATATTCTGGAGTCAGTTAAAGCAGAAGACATTCTGACAGATGGAGAAATAAAGGTAATAACATGTAATCTGTGAGCTGTACTGCATTTTCTCTACTAAAGGCATTAAATAATTCTATAAAGAGTCCATGGTGGTAAAACACTATCAACCCCTAAATATGTATGATTGCAGGATTTGGAAAGAAACCTCCAGAATGGGAACATTCTGTCCAACAGAATGCATCTGTGGAAACACAGAGGACTAGATCCTGCCCTCTGGAAACACTACAGTGAACATTTCACTTTATTCAATGACATGAAGGTATGTGGACTTTTTAAATAGCATGTGGGAAAGGAGTAATAGAAAAAATGTGGCCTTGCAAGTTCAAAATTTGTCACTTTAACACAGCTTTTAAGTCTTTTTTCTGCCAGCATGTTATCTAAATCGTTTTTTCCCATGTCTATTACACCCCCAGACAGAAGACATTATCCAGAGACTAGAAAAAGTCCTGTCAGTACCTGGCATCGTTGCTGAGAAGCAGCTCTTCCCCACGGACGTAATTTTGCCTGAGGTGAGCTAAAGAGGATATGTAACAACTTACTTATTAGCAGGGGTGAAAGTAAGCCGGTACGGTCTGGTACTGCGTACCACTAAAAGATTCAGTGGCGGTACCAGGAAGATTGGAGAGCGGCTGCCTGCTTTAAAGCCCTCATTCAGAACCAGTCACGGCCGCACTCTGGGTCAGAAAATAGATCCGCTAGCAACATGCAGTCTTGAAAACTACTTTGTCTGTTTAAAAATTCCTTTTAACTCATTCCGAATTGTTTCTGAACTGTCCGTGCTGTGTTTTAGTCCATGCTGGACGGAGCCTTGGCAGGGTATCTCCCTCTCTCCCCCTCCCCTCGGAGAGAGCCCGGTGGTCTCCTCTGCGCCCAGCCTTCAAAACGTGTACCACACGTTTAATGTCTTTATATTCGTTGCAAAATGTCCCAATTAAAATCAGTAGGAGAGTAAGCAGTTGTGTTTCTTGTTATTTTGTTCAATTTTAATGATACAGAACAGCTCGGAAAAGAAACTGCTTATGCGCTAACGATCGGAGATTTCACTCAGCAGTGCATGAGTGCGCATGCACGTCTACCGCCGAAACACAGCGGTTGCGTTTGATTTAATGCACTGGGACGTTTTCCACAACTGGTCCACAAACGTCAAGAAATGCCGCTTGTGCCAGGACAGGACGAACAATAAATTACACCAACAAAATTCCACACGTTCTTGTGGTTGGCTGAAACACTTTCAACATGATTTAAATATCTGTCAGTTATCATCTACAGACATTTTAAATAAAAACGGAGAGAAACACTACAAAACAGTCTTTTTTTTTTTTTTTTGTCAAAGTAATTATGCAGAGAAAAATAACTTCTTTGTTCAAAAGAAAAGACAGGGACACTGAAGATGGGTCACCACAGAAAGGTTTTCGTAATAGTACCGGCAAGAATTTAAAACTACTTTCACCCCTGCTTATTAGTACAAGAATACAATTCACAGCATGAAATTCTGAGTAATGGTATCTGTGTCTTAAGAGCTGCAAATGTCAAAAGACTTTGGATATAGATATAGAGATATATCTATACCTCTGTGGTACCATTAAATTCTAATATAATTAATCTCTAGCTGTTGGAATCAAAATTATATGTGCTTAAATCTATAAGGAAGAAACATATGTATACAAGGCTAAATTCAATATCTTTTAAGTTGACAGTCCATCCATCCATCCATTTTCTTCTGCTTATCTGTTGCCGGGTTGCCGGGGCCGGGTAAATTGACAGTTTTTCTCATAATTTCTTTGGTAGGTTTTGATTCAGTGGCTGCAAAAAAAGTCACAGCATGTCCCGATACCAAGCTGAGTCTGTGCTTCTGAAGAGCACATCTTCTAAGGATGACAAAAGGTAGAGGACATTGTGTGTAGGTGTACATGCTAAATCTCTAAATCCATTCTGCCAGTCATGGATCACAGTACTTTTGTAGGTTAAGTTGACGTCACTGTAATGATGGCACCAGTGCATTTACAGATCATATTTTTTACAGACCTGGAGAGATCACAGAAGATGACTCAGAAAGCATGGATGAGGTAAGACCTTTTCTATCCCAAACCCCCACAGCTATAGACCCATTAAATGCTACTACAATTTTATTATTGAAGTGGCTTTAGTTGCACAAGACAATAAAAACAAAGCTGAGCATATATGAGCTCATCCACTCCACAATTTTTTTTTGTTGCTGAAAATAACATTGCTTCTTACTGTGAAATGCTTTACACAACTATAACTTATTTTGCAGCAGAGCCTACTTGACTTGCAGAAAGGTGACACCTTGTGGTGGAACTTTATTACTATAAAATTATGACCCTTTGGTTTTTTGTTTCTATTAATTGCATGCATGTAAAGGAATAACAATGGAATTATATACAAACCAAGAAGACAAATGAGGTTTAAATTGTATTTCAATGAAACTTTAATAACAGTTAAGTGTGGGGTCTTAAAAACAAGACAAAACAGTTTATGAATGCCACTTTCACATAAAATATACAATCTTGCTTTTATCGTAAGGCAATATAGCAAATTCAACACTGTGAACAATGGTAGCCTAGCCTACTTAATAAAAAGTATCTATAAATCTCTGGATAGGGAGTTTGTTGACAATAAAGTAATAAGCATTTCTAATTATATCATCAATTTGTTAATTTGCTGTAAATTATAAGCAAGTTTGAATCATTACTTGGGAATATCAATATACAATGAATACTTTGACCTTGTTTTCATGTTTACTGCAGAGCGACATTATTTTGAGAGACTGCATAGCTGCTGCTGACTGGTGTCGCAAGACAAAGTTTGATGGAAGACTTGAAATATCACAGGTCCTTTCCGTGGACAAAGAGGAGCAAACTGAAATCCTCCAGGACCTTCGTAGTTGGGGAGATGAGCATGATTTAGATTCTCCAGCAGAAATGTTTACTTTCATTTTTCAAAAGAAAAAGGACTATGACAATTTCTGGGCACAAGTTGTCGAGGTGAAGAACTACAAAGTTTTTGCCAGATTTGAAGAAGACTGATTTTTTTTCTTTGTGGACCATAACTTTGCAATAATACCCTAACTGTGCAATATCCCCACATAACTTTCTTCCCGCTCCCAAAATGTGCAATATCTCCATATAACTCTCCCCTTTCCCCCCTTCTCACAATCCAGGAACAGCACTCAGGACCAGCCTATTTATCATTTAGCATTATATATTATATATTTTATTATAGTGTTTTTTTTTCTTTTTTTCTAGACTGTTGACTCAGAGAGTGCCCAGCACAAGAAATTCCTATGTATCTGGACTGTGGTTCATGCACAATTGACAATTTAAAAAAACTTGCATCTTGAAGCTTGATGCTATGGTTATAACAAAGTCATGCTGTGAAGCCAAAACAGCAAAACTCAAGAATATTTTATTAAATTTTTTTGCCTTAGTGTGAAATATTTTATTAAAGATTGAATAAAGGCATTACATAAAAATCTTAACAGCTGTATAGTTGCTTTATTCCTCTTCAATGATACAAAGCCTGTAGTACATGACTGGAAAATTCTGAGGTCAACAGCTGGAATGATCTTGAAGAAGTGTGTATATACTCATTCATACATTCGTAGGGCACCATAGGCAATCGTCAAATAAATACATATACAAAACAAACATCCTCTACCCTACACTAGAAATCCACAACCCCAATAACCATAAACAACACACTTGTTTAAGTGCTCCTTATATAAAGTGCAATCTTCTCCCACAGACGTTCAATTATTAATTTCACAGTTTATTCATGAGTAGGCTACTCTCCTGACCAGCACAAATGATCTGTGAGCCCTTATTATAACATATATGTATATATGTATATAACAAAACTGTATTCTCATCATTCCACCTGTTCCAAACTACAAAATTACGACAAGGTTCGAGCTGCCTCAACAGGTAGCTGCCAACGAGTATCGGTGTCTCATAAATATATGTAGGCCTACTGACCAGTAGCCTATCACACCCTGTCATGCTGCTGTTAATGTAGGGTACCTGTAGATGGTGTTGTGGCCCTAGACCTCCTGGTGTTCTACTTATCTGGGTCTGAAAAATAATAAATAAATAAATTAAAAACATAAAGGGCATAGCTTTAGTGTAGGTAAAACAGTGGCAGTTGCCATGGCAACTCACTGGCAGCTGTGGGAACACCTGAAGATGTAACCGGCGAGTGCCGAAGTACCGTCAGTTGCCCTCGGCAGCTGCCTCGACAGCGGCAGTTATAGTGTCAGCTGCCGATATCGAGGCTGCCCCTGGCTGCTGCCTCAACAGCGGCAGCTGACACTAGCCTCCATTTTATTTTATTAGTTCATTATTTGCTTGTGTAGACACTCTTTTCACCTATAGATGGAAGTAGCAAGTACCTGGTAGAGCGAGGGTGACCGCATTACCATGGCGACAGCTGTAGCGTAGAGAGAGGAAGTCCGATGAAAGCCGCTACCAATTAACAGTTTACCCTCTTATGATTTTAATAGTGTTTAATAGTAAACAGTGTTTACCTGTTTGTGTGTTACAGATTTCATCAAAATAAACCCATAATACCTGAATACATCAGCACCTGAGTATAGTGTGTTACACTACTACCAGCGAGTCAAATACAACTCTGACGACTGTTTTATAGAATAAAAATTAAAACCAGATGCCCACAACAGCAGCAGTTGCCATGGCAGATCAGTGGTAACTGCCGGCAGTGACACACACTACACGCACAGCGGCAGCAGTTGAGAGATTAATTAAGAAAACCTTGCAGATTAATGCAGAAATCACGTAATAGAAATGCTACTGCTAGAGAGTCAAATACAACTCTGACGACTGTTTTATAGAATAAAAATTAAAAACAGATGTCCATAACAGCAGCAGTTGCCGTGGCAGATCAGTGGCAACTGCCTCAGATCCACTAAAGCAGTGGCAACTGCCTCAGACACCGGCAGCTGCCTCGACAGGTTAGTGGCGTGTACCTCAGATACTCAGCTGCCTCGGGCGATGCCACTAGCGTCCGAGGCAGCTACCGCGGTGGTGGCAGCTGCCTCGGCAGCTCATCCGGCAGCTGGAGCTGCCACCGGAAGTGCCGTGACTAGCTGCCGCAGCCACAAAATGCGCTAGCCGTTGCTGTAACTATAGCAGCTACTGACTGTTCGGTGGTGCAGTACCGTGCCTCTAAAATCACTGAGCCTCGCTTCCAAAGCAACAAATAAACTACATTTATTACAAGTACCGTTATCGCTTGTCATGTAAGTGTAGTATTCAGGGACTGTTTCGTGTATGTTTACATGCGCACTGATTTGGGTTTCACATGTTTACACGGGACCGTTATGAAAGTAGTTCCGGGGCGATAGAGTTGTGGTACTGAAGTGTGAGTCACAGGAGAAGGTAAAATAAAGAGTCTTGACAAGAAGTAATGCTGAGCTGTCAGTTATTCAAGAAGAGATAACTTCCACATGGAGTCAGAAGAAAAGCGACTCAGACGGGGATCATGGTTAATCCTCCCGAAAAACTGGACCTTACTCGACCGGAGCAGTGGCCGGAGTGGCGGCAACGGTTTCAACGGTACTGTATGGCTACAAAGCTTAACCTTGAATCTGGGGACGTACAGGTTAGCACGCTGCTCTATGCGCTTGGCAAGGAGGCTGAACAAGTTTTCAACACTTTTGTGTTCGCGGAAGACGAAGATGATGATGGCTATGAGACTGTGTTGGAAAAATTAAACACCTACTTCATACCGAAAGTGAACGTTATCCACGAAAAGGGCTTGTTTTTACCTCAGAGCGCAAAAGCATGGCGAATCGGCGGAGGAATATATTCGCACCCTCTACGAGCTGGCCGAGACCTGTCAGTTTGGTCCGGCGAAAATAGAGAATATTCGGGATAGACTGGTCATCGGGATTGTGGACAAGGAGTTATCGGAAAAACTACAGTTGACAGCGGACCTGACACTGGAAAGAGCAGTGGAGATTGTGAGACAGTCGGAGCAGGTAAAGTGGCAAGTTAGCCAGGAGGCTAAAGTTAGCTCGGCCGATGCTAGCTACCTCAGTGAAGTGGTTCGAGCGCATGCATCCCTCTCATCAACACAGAGGAAGGGGGAAAAGACACGGCAGTTTCCACACCGTGGGTCCGGGACACTGTGGCGGAGAGGGGAAACAGATCAAGTGCTTCAGGTGCGGTAAGGATCACCCCAAACATGCAGCCTGTGCAGCAAGAAATGCACAGTGCAGGAACTGCCAAAAGATTAGGCACTTTGCTGTGGTGTGTCGCTCTGCTAGAGTTAATGAAGTAACCACAGTAGGGCAGGAGGCTGATCACAGTGGCAGACATTTTCTAGGTGAGATAAAAACAAAGTACACCTACATTGCAGACTCCAATACACCATGGACTGTAAAACTAACCATCAGAGACACTCCTGTAACCTTCAAGATTGACACCGGTGCTAATACCAGTGTGATATCAAATGAAACTTACCACAAGCTCATACACCCGCCCCAGTTAGCAAGACGTGACATGGACTTTGACAGCCCTGGAGGAAAACTTGAAGGTCTAGGACAGTTCACGGCTTTAACAAAGTACAAAGGTCGGAAATACAAGTTCATCATCCATGTGGTCAAAATATCCAGCTGCAGCAACCTCTTGGGCCGAGCGGTCGCAATGGCCATGGGACTGGTGAAAAGAGTGGATGAAATCCAAGGCACATTTGGTACAGATGTGGGCCTCTTGAAAATAAAGAGCCTCGACAAGAAGTAATGCTGAGCTGTCAGTTATTCAACAAGAGATAACTTCCACATGTATCTCTTCAAGATAAAGCCTGTAAAAATATGCCTGCGAGACGATGCTGTACCATACAGTGTCAACACTGCAAGGAGAGTATCTGCACCCATGCTCCCCAAAGTCAAAGCAGAACTGGAGAGAATGGTGAAGTGTGGCGTCATCGAGGAAGTCACAGAACCAACGGAGTGGTGCGCTCCGATGGTGCCGGTCCCCAAAAGAACAGCTGATGTGAGAATCTGTGTCAACCTGAAGAGGCTCAATATGGCTGTTAAGAGGGAGAGGTTTGTCTTACCCACTATAGAGGACATACTGCCATGACTGGCAGAATCCCGTGTGTTCTCCCTGCTTGACGCGGCTAGTGGCTTCTGGCAAATCCCGCTGGAGAGGGACACAGCCAAATTGACCACATTCATCACGCCCATGGGGAGGTACTTTTTCAAGCGGCTCCCGTTTGGAATCTCCAGTGCACCGGAGATTTTTCAGAGGGAAATGTCAGTGCTGTTCAGAGGCCAGGAAGGGGTTGAGGTGTACATGGATGACATTCTTGTCCACGGTAAGGATGAGAAGGAACACGAGGGGAGACTCCAGAACGTCCTGCCGAACACCGTGACAGTAATGCCGATAACCAGAAGTGACAGAATACGCTTACCGTAGTGCGTCAGCTGGATGGACAGCGTCTTTAGCATTAGCATTTCCCTTTACTGCCTATGCCACGGGCCGGCTCTGAGTACGGGCATACATCCATAAACCGTTAACTGACCGTCCCACCAGAGAGCAGGTACAGTCTAATCAGCCCAAGACTACAGGCCAGACTTTTGCTCAGCCAGATTCACATCACACTGCAAGTCCTGCCTACCAAGACCAGTGGCCAGTTATTTCAATCACTCACTGATATAAATATAACACAGGACTTAGGCAAATCCACATATAAATGTAAACATTTGCAATAGCATCCAATAAACAGTTGTTTTTTTGTTCATCTTATTGCTGCTTTGAACTCAGTGAGACTTCTGGCATTCTTTGCCTTCAGTAATCCTCCTCAAATCTGGCTTGTATTCCGTTGTGGCCACTCAAAGCAGTTCTTTCACGTGTGTATCAGTCAGAACAGATCCATGCTTTGATTTCACAAGTTTCAGAGTGGAAAACAAGGACTCACAGATGTATTTTGACCCGAACATTGAGAGTAGCTTGAGTGCAGCCTGTTTGACATTTGGGTATTTTTCCATAAGCACATTTTTCCAAAACTCAAGGAGCTCTTCCCTCAGTACAGCTTTCAGTCTATCATCCTTGGATAGTTCAATCATCTCCATCTCTGTCGCAGCTTCATCAGTGACAAGCGGGGCTTTTAAGCAGTCTGCATTAAATGGGTCAATGACGAACGTGATCTGTGGCCCTTTCTGCTGTAGGTCCTCGAATCAGGCGTAAAACTCCCCTGAAGTTTTTAAAGCAGCGCTGCGTATCCAGCTGTTGCCATTTTCAGGGCGGCAGCGGTGGCTGCTCTGCTTGCTTTGTGCAGAGTAGCGAAAATGCGCCAATTCTCCTTTTCGAAGATGCGTGCCAAAGAGCTTCAGTTTGGTGGTAAACGCAAACACACTTTGCACCAGGTCAGGGAGCATTTTGAATTTCCCCTGCAGATCCAGGTTCAGTTTGTCCAGATGTGACAGCATGTCAACCAAAAAGGCCAAATCCATAAGCCACTTGGGGTCTGATAGTTGAGGATAGTCTCTTTTTTTCTCCTCCATAAACATTTTCACCGCATCCAAAAGCTCAAAGAAGCGAGAAAGCACTTTACCTTTAGAAAGCCACCTCACGGTACAGTGCAGCAGCAGGTCATCAGGCAGCTCTTGCTCCAGTTCAGCGATCAGATTCATGAACTGCCTGTGATTAAGAGCATGCGTGCGGATGTAGTTGATGATTTCCATCACTGGCTTCATGACATGGTCTAAATTCAGTGTTTTAGACACGAGCTGCTCCCGATGGATGATGCAGTGGAAATTCCAAAACTTGGAAATCAGTCATCAGCCTTGCATAGCCCCACAAGTCCATTCACAGATCCAATCATTGAAGGAGCCCCATCCGTGGCTATTGCTGTTAGCTTCTGTAACAGCAGATTGGCTTTCTTAAAAACATCAGACATGTTTTCTTTCACATCAATGCCATGGGATCTGTCCTTTAACGGTACAGTGTCAAGGAGTTCTTCTTTAACCACACAATCTTTTGACACTGACCATATAGCCAGCTGCGGCTTGTCTTGAATGTCGCAAGACTCATCCAATGCCACACTGAAATATGCACATTTTTGAAGATCAGAGTGTAACTCTGATTCAATTGCCGTATTTATGTCAGATGCTCTGTGTTCAATGGTGTGGCGTGACAGTTGGAGGTCTTTGATTGAATCTTTTAGTTTTTTATTTTATATTTTATTTTGTCAGTGAGTGTCATAGTGTGAAAACATTGATAGGAGCTTTTTACTCTTAAGTACCATCATTACAGACTTTAAAACACATCAGCGTAGGCTGACCGTGTTCAGGGATAATTAGGTGGAGAAGGTGTACCCCTGGTCTAGACTGCCACCATGATTTCAGTGTTTCTGAATCATTTATTTGACCTCCATCACAGTTTAGCTTGTAACTATTCATGGTTGTATGCGTGTGCTCAGAGCTGGCCCGTGGCATAGGCGGTAAAGGGAAAAGCTAAGGATGTCGTCCAACCAGGGGGCGCCACAAACGGGGGAAGACAAAAAAATGTAACTTTAACTATTCCTATACTTATAATTGTAATTGCAATGTAACTGTAACACCCAACGTCAGTCACATACTCCTCTACTCTCTTCAGATGCACCGTTGAGATATCTGAATCCCATCCCTGCAAATCTTGGGCCATCTGCAGTGATCTCCACTTCATCTCCATTTCAGCAACATTAAGTGATCCTCCTGTCGCCTCCTACACCTCAGAAGAACCCAGTGATGCAGCATCAGGAATAAAGGCTGCACCAACAGACCCCGCTGACTGGCCTTCTCCTCTAACTGATGAGGTATGAACAGGGTTACAGGGTCAGACATTCCTCCACAAACCACTAGAGGGAGGTAGTTTACTGCCAGTTGTACATGTACCAAAACAAGCTCTAAACCACTGGTTCCCAAACTAGGTGTATCATCTGGAATATAATTGTTATTAATCATTAAATGTTTTAAAATCTGACAGGGCAAAGGCACGGTGGAGCCCTGAACAGAACAGCTTCGTCCTGCCTTAGAAAAGTCTGCAGTTAAAACAACCAAAGAGCTTAAAGAACAAGAAGAAAACACTGAAGGAGTTAACGATTGTTCAAAATGAAAAAAACAAAACAAACATAATACAGTCAGATAATTCTTCCTAAAAATCCAAGAAAAAAATATTCACAGGTAATCTGCTCCAAATTCATTCAGAGCACTCATTTGATACAAACTTCTGCAGTTATTGCATTTAATGTTTGTGCATTGTTCAGTTTATCGGATCCTTTACTGATTCTTCGGTGTAAAAACTGGCCCTTATTGTCACACATGAGCTGAAGGTTTAACCAGCAGTCGTCATGTTGTCTATGTTTTTCTTGTGTGTCTCAGTTCAGACACTTTTGTTAAACAGACTACAGACCATAACAGAAGTCATATTTTCAAAATGGCTGCTCTTTTACAGCAGCCATTTTGTGAACCATTTAGAACTTAAATTTAGAACCTTAATCAGTATCCTTGGTAACACCTGTGCCACAAAATGGCTGCTTAAGGTTCTAAATTTAAGTTCTAAATGGTTCTCAAAATGGCTGCTGTGCGGTGCAGTGCCTTATTTATATTGTATTTATAATTTATTTTATGTTTTATGTAGTGGGTAGTTAAATCTTATACTTTGTGTAGGCTATTTATATTAAATGTATTTATTTCAGATTTAGTATCTTCTTGTTTACTGTTTTGATTGGGCAACTTGTTTCCTGAAAAATAAAATAAAACGTCAAAGGCAAAGTTATTCAGTTTCTCGTGTGAGTATATGGAAATTGGCAGTAGAATTTACTGCGATGGAAGGGGGGGCCCACCTAAAATCCTGCCTCGGGCGCCAGATGGTTTAGAGCCGGCACTGCCTGTCTTAGTGTGCTGATTTCAGCAGAGCAGTGTACGACTTACCGTAAATGATGATCTCAGAATTTTTCTTCTTTTCTTTCTTTGCATTAACGCCAACATGAACAGTACAAGAAATTCTGATTAAACTGTCAAACTAGGCCGCTGTAGATATTATTCTGTCATTCATCAAGTTTGATCTATATCAATTATATTTGGTAACGATACACATGCTCAGAGAATTTCAGTGGTGAAGCTATCTGTCATTACTAATATCTGTCCTTAAAGAAGATACATGTGTTCATAAGTTATTAATTTTTACCTTGAAATGATTCTTAATATCTGAATAAAAGCAAATAATAAAAATGATTTTCAGGATTAGAAATAAAAAGCAGAGTGTCATCTGCATAAAGTGTAACTCTCTATATCTCACTATCCCTATTCTCATGGCAATAATGGTCACCACTGCCATCTAATGTTGTGGCTGAGCTAAAACAGGTAACAGGGAGAGGTGACACAGAACTTTAAATAACCTGCTGCACTGTGCACTTTAATACAAAAGTCTGTTAAGACTGATGCTCACATGAGTGTGTGTGTGTGTGTGTGTGTGTGTGTGTGTGTGTGCACTTACCAACCTTACTAAGTGTGGGCTTGGGCATCGTTACACATTCACCAACAGTGGACTTGAAAACTAACAGGGGACATTTTTTAGGTCCCCTCTTGGACATGCCTTAAATCAGCCTAAAATCATGTCTAACATGCTCTGGTAAAGTTTATTAATTTTTTGCCAAGAGGTCCACTCTTGGTGTGTGAGTGTTTAAGTACCTTCTCATGAGTGCCTCTACTGGTTTGAACAATGAATTTCAACAACCCATTACACACACGTCGCTTTCCACACTCCCCATTGTTTGAATGGCTTGAAGTCCCAGGCAGCCTTTCAGACTGTAGATGGGCCATTAAACAGGCCACTGAGTGAAGAGACCAGTGTCTTGAAACATGATTTGTTATGTTTTTGTAACAAAACATAAAGGCTCAGCTTTAGTTGGTTTCAAGTTTGACACTGTATTAAAATAAAGGGAAACCCAGAATGCAGGAGAGAAATAAGTAATTTATAATCAAATAAGAAAAAAACAAAACAAAACACAAAAGGATAAAATAAAAAATAAAATAGTCAGAAGGCATGGGAATAGTAAGGACTATAGACTATACAGTCCTTACTATTACTAAATATACTAAATACTGAAAATACTTACTGAAAATAAAAATAATTAATCAGTATGAAATAGGTATAGGATGTCAGCAGCAAGACTTTTCTATGGCTTTCCTTTACTTTAGATTTGCTCAGTCACTAAAAATTCCCTACTATATAATAACACTATAACACTAAGATGTAATTGTGAGCAAATTTGTTTTACAGAACAAAGTTCAAAACAATATAACAAAACAATTCTCTATTGAATAGTCTCTTCAAAGTGATCTGTTATGTTTTTTTGTATCATAAAGGCTGAACTTTAGTTGAAGGGGTCCAGGGATAGGTAGACGTCGCCAAGTCCCCTCTTAGCTTCTTCTTAAAAAAAAATAAAAATTCACATTTGAAGTAATATTATGGTAAAAGACCCTAAAACTAAATGTAGGATTTTAGTTTTGTATTTTTAAAATGACCAGAAACACCAGTCACCATTAACCAGGTGTTGTCTGACAGTCCCCTGTTCATGAGGTATGCGTGTATGTGTGTGTGTGTGTGTGTGTGTTGTGGAAATGACTCATTTGACTCCGAGCTGAGATGATCAATTTTAGTCTTTCAGTGTGTTCAGTTCAGAGTCAATTTTATTCATATCATCCTGTTCTTCAACACTTGATTTAGAAGTTAAGTTTTAAAGAAAAAACCTCTACAACAGATCAGACTCTGTCTCCCAGGGTGGACAGACATGTGACAGATGTTGTGTCCAGAACAGACCAACACAAAATCACAGTCTGGACTATCATGATGACAAAGCTACAAATACATGATACTAATGATACACAGATCAACAACTTCTGTGTGTTGCTGACTGTGGGGACCAGACACGTGAGCTTGTGTTGGGGCTGTTTGTTTACTTGTAACTTTATGAGGCTCTTAGTGATATTTTGGCCACAATAACAGCAGCATTAATTTATGAACATTGGCCCTGTCTGATAATGAACTACATTACAACCACAGTCACAGTGTTTTTGTGGAGTGCGCTCACTGTCTTTTCTGCTGTGTAAAATGCTTATCTGGATTGAATTGGAGGAGTTGTTGAGACAATAAGGAAATGTCCTCTGACAGTATTGGCTATAAACAGTGAGTGAAACATGAACACTGTTTGGATGTGATCACAGAACAGCTTACAGCAGAACCAAATGAAGAAAAGACGACATGTTGAACAGTGAAGGAAACAACGTGATCAGGAACAACTGAGATCTGCACTTCCAGTCTGATCACAGGACATTTGAACCCTTCACACCTGATTTTTTTACATTTTCCTCTGAAGCAATAAGTGAAGCTGAATCACTTTGAATGTAAACTCATGTCTTTATTATATTTGGTTCATGTCTGCTACAATGTACTGTATACAGTACACATGGGGAGGCCTCCGGTGTGTTGTTTTGAATCAGTTTTCTAAATTTAAAAGTGAAACTACTGGAGAAGTCTTGGTTTATGTTTCATTTTACAGCTGATTTGAGGTCAGTTATGGTTCTGATGTCTTCCAAGCAGAGTTTGTTGAAGCCCAGAGCAGATATGTTTGTGTCTGCCATCAGGTCCAACATGTCAGCTGAAACAAACTGAAATCAACTCTTTCTATGTTGAATTGAGCATGTTAATATCACAGCCACTTCAACAAAGTGAGGTCTGCATGTTTATAAATGAAGGTTTGAATTTAAGGTGGAATATACTCCACTTCCTGTTTAGTATGTCTGCCATGATGCTCTTTCTCTGTCACCTTCAAACTGTTCCTGTTGGTTCATTTGAGTCTAGTGGGTTAACAGGACAAAGACACATTTGAAACACTGACAGCAATAAATATTGATTGTTTATTACAATGGATGTTGGGGTTCAAAAAGATGACACTGAGAAGTTCAAGGAGCCAAAAGTGTCAAACACACAGAGGACCTGGTTCAGAAGAATCCTACTGAAATTCATCTGCCTCATGATGAACAATGTCCCTCATCAGCCTCCTGACAAACACATTTTTATTCTGTGTTCAAATCAGCACTAAAATACTCTGAAAATGGAGCCAACACCTCCCAGTCATTCCAGTAACCCTGCTTATACCACCTTAAAAATGAAGGACACCTCATTTGAAGGAATTCTTATGATCCATGTGAAACATTAAAGTCTCTGATGTCCTGAAGGTTTAGTGGAAGGAAGGAAAGTGAAGGAGGAGAGAGGATTATTATTTCAATCATTGTTGTTGTTGTTGCTGTCGCTGTTGCGGTTGCTGTTGTTGTTGTTGCAGTACTACATGGCCGTCCATCTGCATGAGGAGAGCTGACAGCTGCTAAAGCTGACACCAGGATACAGCTGTGTGTACTGATCTTAATCATAATCATGTGAATGTGATACATACAAAAAGTTACAAAGCTTGTTTTGATCTTAAGGAAAAGAATGGGACTCTCCTGTAACAGGAGTTGCATGTATTATAATACATTCATGAAAGCTACAGACTTGTTGATGCTGTACATATGAAACTAAATGCTTCTTGCTTGTTGATACAAAATCATATTTGTAAAGAGGCCACAGGCCCAGTGCTTATTTCTTTTTTTACTTTGGAACACATGTTTTACAGAAATAAGAATTGTATTAGAAAGTGAAACACAGCAAATAAATAAGAAACAATGTTTGGTGCATCATTGTGATTTCTTTGTGTTACGACCAGCTTAAGGGGTACAAAGAAGTAACATAAAACCAGGTGGAATTGGTTAATAAACAAAGGTATTTATTAAATGAAAGTTCAAATTTGTTTTTTTAGCAAAAGGAGGTGAGGCAAAAGGGAACAAAGGGCGAGCGAGTGCTGTTCAAAATAACAAAGAAATATGACATAAAGAGAACTCTAAACAGAGCCGGGACTATTATGTAAAACAAAACGAGAAACAAAAACCTATCTAATGTACTTAGCCATAACAAAAAACACGTCAGGGAACAGCACCCCTAACCTAGTGTGTCTAACAAGGGCAATCCTATGGGTGAAATCAGTAAAACAACAAAATCTAACCCTAGCCCAGTCCCAACAAACACACCACCAACCTCCACAATTTTCAAACAAGTCTTTCTGAATTCAGATCGAGGCGAGCTCACAACACACACAGAACAAAAGCCGCCCGGATGCGTTGGCGCTCCCCGGTTTAAATGCCCGTGACGCTGGCAATTGGGCCCCGCTGATTGGCGGTGCGTGGAGGCTCCTACGCCTATCCCGGCCCTGCACATCCCGGTGACGGGTTGCCGAATATGACCCCGCCTCCTCCAGTTGGGGCCAATCAGCAAACAGGAGCAGCACACCTGGATTTACACACAAAAAACACTGTGCACAAGAAAATTACCGGGGCGAGACGGCAACGGCCGTAACACCCCTCCCCTTAAGACAAAAACATCTTTTTTGTTAAACAACAAATCACTTTTTTTTTTTTTTTTGATATGATTTTTCTCTTTGTTTACATAATACCTGTCGACACATTTTCTAAACCTGAACAACGAATTAGCCCTCAGATATAGGCAACACTAAAACAAAGAGAGTGATTAGGAATGACAACGGGTGACTAATCTGAATAGAGTTGCGAATCAAGTCGCATTTAACGAAGCTCATCCTATCTAACATGGGCGATGTCCTTGCCAGAAATAGCGCAGTGAAGTCGGGAACAGGGCTAAGGCAAGGCTCGAGGCTGTCAAACCCTTCTCTAGATTTGTACAGCCAGAACAAGTTTATCACAAACCCGCATATGAATAAACATCGGATTGTAATGCCTAACATTCGAGTAATTATCTGCGCAACGCGCCTACCAGCTACCGGTAGGGGTACCTTCTCAGTGTCAGCTCCCTGGGGAGACTCGGCATCACTCACACTCCCTACCCCAGTGCCAGCTCCCCCCAAACGAGTGTTTTCCGTGCGCTGGGGAGTATTCAGCTCTTCCGGCGCAGGAGTTACCCTAGCTCCTGCTACATCGTTGCCCATCAAAAAGGCAATACCTCTAACGGGTAGCTCATTACACACAGCGACAGGGAAGAAACCAGTAACAAGTTCTGACCTGAGGTGCACACGGTGCACAGGTTGGCGCATGCGACCCATCTCAATGCCGCGTAAATCGGTGCCATATCCACACGCTGACTCCTTTGAGAACGGCAGGGTGGAGGCGAGGATGACCGACTGGGAAGCACCAGTGTCTCTCAAAATACGCACCGGGCGCTGGTCTGCTGGTTCACCAGTTAACGATACAAGACCATTAAACATGAACGGCTTAAAACCGTCACCACCAATTTTATTACCACCTATAGTGCTGGTGCCCGACTCTGTTTTAATCAGGCCGACGCCTTGAGGCTGCGGCTCACATTGGGACTGCAGTTGCTCTTTTCTTTTTAAAGC
Source organism: Sciaenops ocellatus (assembly GCA_033000465.1). Classification (NCBI taxonomy): domain Eukaryota; kingdom Metazoa; phylum Chordata; class Actinopteri; family Sciaenidae; genus Sciaenops; species Sciaenops ocellatus. The sequence continues at coordinate 3,447,285 of CP136867.1, read as the reverse complement.
TAAACAATTAGCAATAATATGACCGGGCTTGTGGCAGTAAAAACACTCGCGGTCCTCCTTCTTGAGGCTCTGCAACTTGGGCACACCGCTTGGCCGTGTCGGCGCAGAGTAATGCTGCTCAATAGGGAGTGACGAGAATGCAGTCCTATGGGTCAATACAAACTCGTCGGCTAGCACAGCCGCGGAAGACAGTGACATTACTTTCTGTTCATTCAAATATATCACTATGCGCTCAGGCAGACATTTCTTAAATTCCTCTAACAGAATTAATTCCCGCAGGGAATTAAAATCGCTAGCCTTGCAGGCCGAACACCATTTATCAAATAGAGTGTTTTTTTCACGGGCAAACTCTACAAACGTTTGATTCGCGACTTTTTGATGATTTCTAAATTTTTGCCGATAAGCTTCCGGGACCAACTCATACGCTCTTAATATTGCCAATTTCACTGATTCATATTTTAGGCTCTCCTCTAAAGGGAGCGCTGACACAACCTCCTGGGCTTTGCCATGAATTTTACACTGCAACAGCAGTGACCACACATCACCGGGCCACTGCAGAGCCAGGGCGATGCGCTCAAAGGCGCTGAAGTACGAATCCACTTCAGTCTCTCTGAATATAGGCACTAAAGCAATGTGCTTACTAATATCAAAACACTGGCTAGGTGAACTGATGGAGGGAGTAGACATACCTGTGGCACCGGCGGATTCACGCAGGGCGTGCGTTTCAAGCTCAAGCTGTCGCAGCCTCACGGCTTTGTCAGCCTCGATCTCGAGTTTTTTCACTTCCAGCTGGTACTGTAGCTGGGCCTGGGCCTGCCTCTCCTGGGACTCACATTGGAGACGGGCAATGCGGACTTTAACCCTTGCCTCGGCTCTAGAGTCAGTGCTACCAGTTGAAAGGGGATCATACCGAGGCAGGGTGAATGGCGTCTTCAGCCGCTCACCTGCCACTGTCTCCCCTTCACCAGCCGCCACAGCACCCTGAGGTTCACCCTCAGGTCTCAAGCTGCTGTCCTCGCCCTTGCTAAAGGCGCCATCTTCCGAAGAAGCACCCTCAACCCGCCCTGTCGCCACCAAAACTCCCATCTCCATCAACTTACTAACAAGGAGAGCTTTTAGCTCCTTCTTACGTAGCTGTCTTGAATATGTGAGACCGAAGTAGACCGCGATTTTTCCTAAATCACTTTTACGGCAATTATCAATTTGGTCGAGCGTTGGCTTGGTCACAAAAGCTTCTAACTCAAATGTCGCCATTTTTCTATCAACACAAAACAATCTGAAAATTCAAATAATATTCGCCTTTGTTCTCGGGTTTAAAAGGATCCCGGACGAGCCCCCATTTATGTTACGACCAGCTTAAGGGGTACAAGGAAGTAACATAAAACCAGGTGGAATTGGTTAATAAACAAAGGTATTTATTAAATGAAAGTTCAAATTTGTTTTTTTAGCAAAAGGAGGTGAGGCAAAAGGGAACAAAGGGCGAGCGAGTGCTGTTCAAAATAACAAAGAAATACAACATAAAGAGAACTCTAAACAGAGCCGGGACTATTCTTATGTAAAACAAAACGAGAAACAAAAACCTCACTATCTAATGTACTTAGCCATAACAAAAAACACGTCAGGGAACAGCACCCCTAACCTAGTGTGTCTAACAAGGGCAATCCTATGGGTGAAATCAGTAAAACAACAAAATCTAACCCTAGCCCAGTCCCAACAAACACACCACCAACCTCCACAATTTTCAAACAAGTCTTTCTGAATTCAGATCGAGGCGAGCTCACAACACACAGAACAAAAGCCGCCCGGATGCGTTGGCGCTCCCCGGTTTAAATGCCCGTGACGCTGGCAATTGGGCCCCGCTGATTGGCGGTGCGTGGAGGCTCCTACGCCTATCCCGGCCCTGCACATCCCGGTGACGGGTTGCCGAATATGACCCCGCCTCCTCCAGTTGGGGCCAATCAGCAAACGGGAGCAGCACACCTGGATTTACACACAAAAACACTGTGCACAAGAAAATTACCGGGGCGAGACGGCAACAGCCGTAACACTTTGCTAACAGCAACATTAGCATGTGTTCTTCATTCGTGTGTCATAATAATAAAAATAATAATAATAATAATAATGTAAGTTCAAAAGTAAAAACAGTAATAACAGATTCAATGCCATAAAAACCAGCAGTAAAAAGACATTAACTAACAATAAACGATAAAGAGAGAGATAAAGAATAAAAGATAAATACCTAAATACATAAATAAATAGACTCATAGAATCACAAAAAGGCAAAACATAGTTTTAAGAAATGATTTAAAAGTTCTCTGAATCAAACAGTATGCCAAGGTTTCTAGCAGAGGGCTTGATATAAACATACAACAGACCAAGTGTTTTCTGTAAGGAGGGAGGAATGTGGGGGTGAACAGTAAAATCTCAGTTTTGGACTCATTTAGTTGGAGGACATTTTGAACCATCCAACATTTTATGTCATTCATGCATTCATAGACAGCAGCTAGGCTTCCCAGATCATCAGGTCTCAGCGGGAGGTAAGTCTGGTAGAAATGTAGAACATAGAATGTATCCAGAACATTCTTTTTGTACGACTTTGTGATTCTTCAATTACTAACAATTTTTTACTCAACAGCTGATAACAAACGTTACCTGCTAGGTGTCCTAGCATGGATGGAATGCACGTAAATAGAACTTTTCTACCTTAAGGGTCCAGTGTGTCAGATTCAGGGGCTCCATTTACATTATATAAATATAGTATGTAACTGTATCATATTATCATTAGTGAATAATCACCTGAGAATGAGAAGCATTGTTGTTATCTCAGAATGAGTCTTTTATAAACTGCAGGTCCTCTTCCTCAGAGTTCATGTTTCTACAGTAGCCCAGAAGGGACAAACAAAACTAGATTTGAAGCTCACCTGGATGCTACAGCTACATGATGAACACTCTAATGTCTTTATACGAAGATATTATAGATCAAGGACATGTTTAGAGGTCAGAAAAAGAAAACCTACTAGATCACAAAGAGAGAGATAAGAGAGAAATGATTGTCGTCATTCAACATATCATATTTACTGGAAGCTATGCACTCTTCTTTATGACAAGAAATCTTCAGCTTTTTCTTTTCTTCCACACTGATTATCTGTTATCTCCTCTTCCTTCAGTCAGAGCGGTCAGGACTCTGCCCTGCTTTTCCCGACACTCCACAGACATTAACTCACGATCATAAACTTGAACCAGAACCGTATAACCGTATATTTTCCCAAGTTCAAGCTGAGCACAACCTCTGTGTTCTGAGAAACCTAAACCAAAGAAACCCTGAGAAAACTGAAAAATGTCTGGCTGTGATAGTTCATCTTTCTGATCTTTCCCTAAATATCACTGCAGCCATTTTACACCAAAATCTCACCTAATCTTTACCAGGGAAAAATATTTGGGAATCAGTGGAAAGCATCACAACCTGGATGGATTGATCGTCTGTGAATGACCTAATGACATCCTCATGAGACTGGTATATTAGGTACCCTTCCACCTAAATCTGAGAATAAAACCATTACAGGAAGCAAGAAATCCAGTTAGTTATTTTCCACTGCAGGAACAGTAACATTCCCAGCAGCCTCATCAGTGTAGATGTTGGCTCTACTTCAATCACATGAAATTCTACACGAGGCTGTAAATTCATTAACGGCTGTAAACTCTTGATAAACACACCATAAAACTTTGTGTCATTTGCTTATGATTGTATTCAGTAGATGAATGCCTTCCTGGATTGAGGCAGTGATGCAAGGTGTTTGTGTTTGATAATCCACTGCAGACTTACAGGAATGATAAACAGACTTTAGACTTTCTTTATTTCACTCTGATCCTTCACACGTGGACACAATTACACATGTAACTATTGATGGAAAGGAATGATATGGCCTAAAATGATGACCTTCATTTAAGGCCTCACTGTTATGAGGAAATAGTTTGAACCCTGCAGAGCTCAGTTTAATAACTGATCGATCACCATATTTGCTGAGTGTCTTTTCAGTGCTTGAAGCTACGTTATAGCAGCCTGGTTTGTTTGGCTTGGTTATGTATTTTCAACGATAAAGAATCCTCAGTACATGAGCATTCAGTCTATTCTCTGTAATGCAAGAAAGCCAAACAAGAACCCAGTTTCAGAAGCACTAAGTATATTTGTTCAAGTACAGTACTGTAGCAAGTTTGCTGCCACCATGAGTTCTCTCAGCTCAAGAACCACACAAAGACATTTACCTGTGCATGTGTTTTTTTTGGAAATGTTAACACCAGGCAAAACATCCAACACTCAACCGTTCGCAGGCTACTGGATCCCGTTGTTGCGGTCGTCCGGATGTGTCCAGGTCCTTGGTGATGTGGACACAAAGTACTTGAAGATGTCCACTCTCTGCACATCTCGTTAGTCTGGCTAACATTCAGGAGGAGGTTGTTGTCTTGACACCAGCAGGTCAGGTTCTCCACTTCATTCAGATTTCATTGTTTCCAGTGATCAGACCCACCACAGCTGTGTCGTCAGCAAACTTGACGATGGTGTTGGAGGCTACACAGTCGTGTGTGTACAGGAAGTACAGCAGGGGACTGTAAACTCAGCCCTGGGGTGCTCCGATGTTAAAGAACAAGATATTTTTCTCAGGAGTTGGTGGAGATCAAAGCAGAGCTAAAAGACAGTGAATATTGGACTTCAGATTCATCAGATGCTGCTTCTGTACTTTTACTCATGTTAAATTTTGACCTTGACTTACATGCAGTTGAATGTTAGTTAGTTTTGTTGCAGTATTGCTGACATCACTGACGTCTCTGTATTTGTTCATATGTCCTTTACAATACAAGTCCAGAACACACAGCTCACACACAGACTGCAGCTGCATATTCAGCCCAGTGTCACTTTTTGAAATCATTAACCTGATTTGAAACCACAACAACAACAAAGGAGTGGATTCAAACAGTTAACATACTGTCCGGAAACAGATCAGAGTTCAGCTTCAGATCTTTATGTGCACGCTGCAATCATCTTCCCGCACATAAGCTGAGTCATAGTCAAACATAAGCACGTTCTGCCACGCACACGCCAGCATACACGTGACTCGGTGTGGCTCAGGTGTGTGTATATAAAGAGCGGGGCAGCCTCCTGTCATCACTGCATCACTCAGCTACCTGAACAACATCAGCTCACATTTACCTGACAGGTAAGACACCTGCTGAATTTCTTTTCATTCAGTGGAGCTCATGGTTCTGCTCTCTCTCTCTCTCTCTCTCTCTCTCTCTCTCTCTCTCTCTCTCTCTCTCTCTCTGTATATTCATTGGCAGTTCTTTTTTCTTTTCAGAGAACAATCTGTTGATCGTCACCATGAAGACTGTCCTGGTCCTCTCCATTCTCCTCTGTGCTGCATTTGCAGGTCAGATTCAGAGACCATTCAGACAGAACACACACACTGTCATAGAAAAAGACTGGGTTGGCCAGTGGCAGGGGCTGAGGGAGGAAAGTCACATGCATCCCCCATGCAGTGTCTTCACAGCATGCTGCACTAGAACACACACACACACACACACACACACACACACACACACATGCACGACTGTTCCTGACAGTGTTGTGTGTTTCTCTGCAGCTCCAGCTGAAGAAAATCAAAAGGCTCCAGTGGAGGCTCCCAAGGAAGAGATGGCTGCTGCACCTGGTTAGTGTCCTCTTTAAAGTGTGTTAGAACAGAACCAGGTTAGAAAAGCTCATTGAACTGATAAAGGAAGTTTAGGACTGTTGGTCACTTCTCTTGTCTTAAGTTGATGTGATGTGTCAGTCTGTCTGCAGTTTGAAAAGAAAAATAATTGAAGATAAATTCTCTTATAATAGCAAGACATGATGACGCACTAAACTAAAAGGGTGAACATGATAAATATACCTGCTAAACTTAGCATGCTAGCTCTGTCATTGCTGACAGCACACATTGACTTTGCAGTCAGTCACAACCACAAAAAGTCAAATACTTCCAAGTAAAAAGAGGTCTGATGAAGCTGTTGATGTTTCAGAGATGGAGGACATGATGAAGAAAGATGAGGAAGTATTTGTGCCAGTAGATTCTGTTCCTGTTCCCGGAAACGGTAATGAGAAAGGACCCACGTCACTCTGAACAATACATTCTGTGACAGCTCATAGTCAACTCATTCAACTCATTGATTGTGTTTCTGTGTGTTTGTGCAGCACGTGTGTTTGAGGAGGCAGCAGCACCTGAAAGTAAGATCCACATCACTGTTTTCATCTTTCCTGCATGTTCCTTCATGACTGAGGTCACCATGGCAACAACAAGAACAGTTTTCTTACAACTATCTTCCTCACAACAAAAGTGTCATGTCGAATGTCCAAATGTCAAACTGACATGCTTATAGGACCATAGCAGTGTTTCTGCATGTGTTCACCTTTTTAATGGCAACCTGCCTATTCTCTAAAGTAGATCAGATACATTACAGACAGATGTTGGTGTCATTAGAACAGCTGTTTCTGCTGTGGGAGGCTGTAAACTGGGAGATTAGAAAGGATCTATTGTCAGTGTATTTCAGTCAAAGTGCTCCGTTGAAGTCAAGTCAATGTTATCTCTCTTCTGTCTCTCTGTAGCTCGTTTTAACTTCTGTCCAGACGGCTGGTTCACCTACGGCTCTCGCTGCTTCAAGTTCATCAATTCTGCCATGTCCTGGTACAGTGCTGAGGTACTGCTACTGTAACACTTCTATGTTGGTATTGTGAGCAGTCAGCCCCATTAAGTTTGTACACGCACAACAATTGTGTAAACAATTCAGTTTCAATTTAATATTTATATAGCACCAAATCATAACAAAAGTTATCTCATGACACTTTCCATACAGAGCAGGTCTAGACCGTACTCTTTACTCTCAACACAGAGGAAGCCGTAGCTTTTCCTCTCATCTGATCACATCTTTGTTTGTCATTCAGTTAGAACTTTAGAACTTACCATCAATGCACATGATGAATGCAGCATGTTGTGGATGGTGATGGTATCTGTCAGGAGGTCAGTCAGTCTGTTACCATCAGTCCATGAAAAGTTGAGCTTTATGTTCATGTAGAAGCTGGCCACAGTTCCATTTGGAGGAAGAAAATAAAGACATGAAATGACACAACAACTATTTAGTTGTAAAGCCACAAAGACCCCTCTGTGCTTCCTCTGTCCAACAGGAGCACTGCAACAGCCTGGGTGCCCACCTGGCCTCAGTCACCGACCCAAGGGAGTACAGCTTCCTCCAGCAGATAACACCAGCTGGTCAGAGCTTCGCATGGCTGGGAGGCTTCAACCTGCAGGTCTGAACTCACGAAGTAATACCACCTCAGTCAGTCCAGGTGAAACCCAGGACCTGGTCCAAAGGGGTCTAGACTTACTCTAGATGTACGTGAGAGCAACACTTCCCACAATCATGCTCTTTGTCTCTCAGGGCCGGTGGATGTGGATTGACCGTGAAGGTTTCTATTACACTAACTGGTACTCCCAGTCCTCCAGCAGCAGCTGCCCCTGCATCTACTTACGCTCCACCAGTAAGTCCACCTGTTTGATTGGTCTGAACAGCACCAGTAGCCAAACTGTGTTAGTTCACATGAAATGTACTTTGTGGCTATCTGAATGAATGGAGGGTTAATGTGTTTTCTCTCTCTGAAATCAAATTTCAGCTGGATGGAGTAACGCCCAGTGTAGCAATGCTCACCGCTTCATCTGCTCCAAGAACCCGTTCAAGTGTTAACAAACATACTGAACATCTGGAGCCTTGGCATGGATCAGTTTTGTGTATTCTGAAAAGGGTCAAATGAATCATTCATTATTAAATCATTCATGAAATGAATTCAAATGTTTCAATGTTAAGTAAGTGTTTTACTAAAGCTTTTTTGTTTGTGACTGTAGCAGTAGGTTTTTTTTTTTCCAGAATAAAGACTTCTAAGAATGAAACAATGTGTGATCTTTCTTTAAGAGCTTGGTTGATGAAGGTTGTTGAAGTCCAGCTGTAGTCTGAAGAGTGAGTTGATGAAGCTTTTCAAAGTGTTGATTTATTCACTTTATAAGACAGGGTTGCATAATAGGATGAAGTTTCTAGTTCCTTTGACACTACTCAAAGCAGTTTTACAAGGTCAAGTGCTGAGGATGAGTGGCAGCCAGATAACTGATATCGTTCAGCAGCAGATACTTCTGTATCACTTGTCAGAGGGCAGTAGGGTGAACAGGCTATGGCTGGAGTGGATATTGACTTTACACCTCATGACCTTCTCATCTTTTATGACTGTACATAAAGCTGTTCTGTCACTTGGGATCCACTGTTTGAACATCTGGTCAAGAGTACTTGGGGTAAAGTGTTTATTATAGGCTATCCATCAGAGCAGTCTGAGCTGTGTATCAGTCTCTGTAGTAGCTTCTGAGCTTCTCTAGTCTCTATATTTTCATACTAAATTAAACCACATTTCTTGTGTAAATCAAGTAACAGTATTTATATCTTATGATGATGTGATGGGGAAACAGTGCACTTAGGTTATTTCCTGAACGCACCCCTGTGTTCAGGCCACTCCCCCCCTGAGTAGGCTGAGGGCATTTAGAGCACCTGTGGCCTCCTGAGTCTCTTTGTCTGCCTCTCTCTGGCTGTTGCTGGCCCTGAATTCTTCTCCCTCTTTTGGCCTGGTCTTACTAGTGTCTGCATCTAGGTAGGAATAAAGGTATATTGTGAACTGCTTATACAGTACAAGATAAAGTGGTACTAATCTGAATTCTCCTCTTTTATAGTTGGGAGCACACATTATAGTGGCTTAGTCTGTGCACCTTTTTACCAAGGTACGTGTTTGTTTGCAGGCAGGATATTATTGAAATGTTAACATATGTGTTCTCTGTAACTATTAACTTGCTATTCTTGAATTTATAGGTTGTCAGCTGCTGTTTTGCCTGGGTTTAGCTTGCCTTTAAGATTGACTCATGTTGTTTAGTTTGGACCAACTGGTGTTTTTAATTGTTTAATATTGTGTTTTGCTCTTTTTTCCTTTTAGTGGCATTAGTCGGCTTTAGTGGAGGCTAGGCACGGTAGTGTGATTCCCCTCACGGTTTGTAGTGTTAAAGTTCACTGGGACACAGTTTGCAGTGCTGCACCATTTTGCCGTGATTGCTGTGAGCACGTGTGGTGGGTAAGTTGTTGCACTCCTGGAACACACCCTTTGGTAGGCTGCCTCCCTGTAGCTGGCTTCTGTTCACCCCTTTTTGTTAATTTCAGCATAAGTGCTTTTTAAAGAATAATTTTTAGTGTTTTTCAAAAGACATCTGTTAATGTTATTTTTTTCATAAGCTGAGTTATTTTGTGTCATTAATTCCTTTTTTTTACAGATCTTCATTTAGTAATTATTTCAACTGACATTAATAAATTTTGTCTTATTTTGGAACCACGTCTCTGTCTTGTCTGGGTAACGAACTTGTGTTGTCCGCCTGTCATGAGAGATTTCCTGGGGTGAAATTCCCCAGGTGGCGTTGTCTGTCAGCTCGCCTCGCCACAATGACATCATGATATTTTTCTTTCATATCAGTAATATATTATGTAATTACTCATTCAGACACTGTCTAAATGATAGGGTAGAGTAGAAAGAATATTTGTACATAACTATCATCAACACCATCAGGATCCAAGGGCAAGTCAGATATTGTGGGGTGTCAAGCAGGTGAAGTAGAGGTATGTGTATACAATAAATATACATGCTGTTCAGTAAAACACAGCACACAGTTATGTGTGTTAGGCATGTGTGTGTTTTGACCAATGTCACAATGATAGAGTGCACAGTGTCACATTTTGGTGATAAACAACATTGGGCGGGGTTGGGGGGGGGGGGGTCACGTGACCGGCAAGCGCAATGGTCTGAAGACTCTACAGCTCCCATGTGTTATCCCAACGTTTACTGATAATTTCATTTCTAAGACCTCTACAGTGTTTTATTTGGTTGTGCGAACCATATAGGATGTCAAGCCCAAAGAAACAATTTAACTCACCGTCCAAAATGCCCCTGGCAAAATGTAGGCAACAGGATGCTGACGGCTCGAAGCTATCTCATTAGCCCTAGCTAAACAGCGTGACCAGTTGGAAATGGTTATCACCTGCGCTATTACCAACGCAGTGGAGAGTGTTAACGACTCTGTCAAGAAACTTCAGAGGGACTGCCCATATGGATATTGTTCGGGGCTTGATGTCGAAGTTGAGTGACATCATGAAGTGTGAAGTTGAGAAGGTACAAGCTGATACACCATGAAATGCCAGGTGTTAGACAACAACACCGGCCTCGAGAAGTTTCAACAGAAGCCCACCCTGTTAGAGGACCACAACCGGAGAAACAATGCTCTGATCACAGGGATCAGTATGGGCAGAGAGGGCGACAACGCAATCACTTTTCTCCAAGAAATGCTTCCCAAGTGGATACCCTCGCTCAGGCAACAAAACTGTTGAGATAGAGAGAGGTCATCGTATTCATGGCCCGCGAGCGAAGGGGAACATCCCGCAGACCATGATACTATGGCTGCTTAGGCACGGAGGCCACAACGCCATACTGAATGGCGCCCGGGAGGTGACGAAGAGTGACGCCATACAAGATGCCGGCAAGTCGCTGCGTTTTTATGCTGACTACAGTGCCCACACGAGTCAACGGCGGAAAGCATTTGGGAGTGTACAGAAATCTCTACGTGAGAAGGGCATCTCATCTTTCATGATTTATCCTGCCACTGTAAAGATCACCCTGGATGCACACGACGCAGCCTCTCTACTCCAGAGGATGCAGAGGAGTTTCTCCGGGGGTCTCGACATGGGGACGGAGTGTTAACTCCAACGCGGGCGGCAGCTTACCAACACGGGGAAGTGATGGAGCAGGAGTGCGAGACAGTGCGGGAGGAGAGTACCGACCACTGAAGACAAGGCGAGGAGTTTTTCATGGCCTGGGTTTCCTGTTTATTATGGACATCTAGACGTCTGTGTTTCGACTGTTTCAACTGTTTCAATACCTGCCAGGTCAGTTATGTTTATAAGTGGGATACATACAACTGAGTTTTGGAGTGTCAGTGTGCTGCGTTATGCAGTGGTCAAGTTACACAGAAACACGAGTTTTGGGGTATGGGCATGGCAGCAATAGGGTGGGTGTGGGTCTCTTACTGGACTATATGCTCGGGTACTTGATTTACAGTCAAATGTATAACTGGAATATAACCAGAGTGATTTTTGATAATGGTTAAATTCTGAATGTCCGGGGCTTGAACGTCAATATCAAGAGGGTTAAATGTCAAAAATTGATGCACCGAGTAAATGCCGACATCCCACCTTAAACAAGGGGATGTCCAGAGGATGCAATATAAACAATATATGGTGGTCTCCTCCTCCAGCAATGGGTCTAACTCGAAAGGAGTGATGATTATGTTCAAGAGGAATTTACCTATGAAAATTGAAGGGACTAGTAACGATAAATCTGGGCGAGTAGCATATGTGTGTACATCAGTTTATGGTACGAAGCTTGCATTTATATCGGTCTATGCACCAGCAGTCTTTGAAGATAATTTCTATCCTGACCACCTCATGGAGGAATTACTGAATCTTGCAGAATATGAATTAGTTCTAGGAGGTGACATGAATACGGTCTGTAATCTTGATTTAGACAGATCTACAAGATCATTTACACATACTCAGCAGTCAGCCTCTACGGCCCTGAATACAATGATAGACAACTTGAACCTCTTTAATGTTTGGCGGTCTCAAAACCCGGGCAGTCGAGATTACACTTGTTTTTCTGCACATCACAAGTCATTCTTTTTTTTGAAACTTTATTTTTATTACGTTTTCAATTCTTTTTTCCAACAATAAAAGACAAACAGAAACAAAAAGAACAAAAATAGACAAAGTATTAATGAACGGACAGGTTGACGTACATAATAGGCCATACAGTTGTACAAAATGGAGTGAATATTCACACAGGCAATGAGTTACACTTTAGAGAATATGAAGTCCACCTTTCCCAGTACTTTGTGTACTGTTCAGCCCGTAGTCTTAGGGTAAAGGTCAATCTTTCCATGCATTGTATTTCGTTAACACTGGTGATCCAGTCATTCCTTGATGGTAGACTTGTCTGTAGCCATTTCCACGTAATGGCCTTCTTGCTTGCAGCCAATAGCACTTTATAAAGGTAGTTGTCCTGGGCCATAAGTCCAACTGGGATTTTGCCCAAATAGAGTGTAATAAAAGAAAATTCAATTCTCAAACCAAAGATAGAATGAATTTCTCCAGTAAAATCGTACCAATATGGTTGAATAAGGGGGCAGGCCCAAAATATATGGAAGTGGTCAGCCATGGTCTGACCACATTGTCGCCGACATTTATCCTGTCCCTGGCAACCCTGCTGCTTAGATTTCAATTTAGGAGTGAGAAAAAATCTTATTAAGTTCTTCCAGCAGAATTCACGCCAGGCTCTGGAATTGGTGGTTTTAACTTGGCCTGCCCAGATAGTTCTCCAATCATCCTCAGATATCTCCAGGTCAGCCTCCCCCTCTCATTTTTGCTTAACCTGAAGAGTAGAATGGTTCTTTGAGTTTTGTAGTTTTTTATAAATCTGTGATATTGCTATCTTTAGCCTTATATGCATCCGTAAATATACCGATCAGATTTGAATCCCTGTTGTCTGTTTGCTTGATTTACTTGTTGAATTAGTCTCTGACCTGGAAATATCTGAACACATTCTCTCTGCCCAGTCTGTATGTTTCGGAGATATGGGTAAAAGACTGTAGACCATCGTTATCAGCTATGGTACAGTAAGCTGTAATACCATTACGTGCCCACTGCTTAAATCGTTTATCTAGACCTAATGGTATAAACTCTGGGTCGTATGTCACCCATTTCAGTATTTTTGCATGCTTTTCTAGGTGAAGTTTTTTACAGGTGTTAAACCACACCTTAAGGGCAGCCCTGGTCCAGCAATTTAATTTATCCAGGTGAGGGTCATGGTAATGACAATTACCTAACAAAGACTGTGCTGGTGTTTCAGATTGCTTTAACTCCAAATATTTCCATTTAGCGGAATAGCTTGGGTTACACCAGCAAGCTAGAGGTCTTAGCTGGGCGGCAATGTAATAGTCCTCCACACATGGTAGAGAGAATCCACCCTCGTCTTTAGCTAGCTGCAAGGTCTTATATTTGATTCGAGGTTTCTTACTGTTCCAGACAAATCTTGATATCATTCTATTCCATTCCCTAAAGTCCTTAGGGGGGACCTCTACAGAAAGTGACTGGAATAGGTACAAGAGTCGGGGGAGGACATTCATTTTTATCGTTTCAATTCTATTAGACAGGTCTAGAGGCAGTACAGTCCATCTATCTAGATCTGCTTTAATTGTCTTAATAACTGGATCATAATTTATCTTATATATTTTGGAGATGTCTTTTGGAATCCAGATCCCCAGATATTTAATAGGGCGTCCCACTTAAAATCAAATCTGTTTTTCAAGTCATTATTCAGCGTGAAATTATATGTGAGTATCTGAGTCTTGTGTGTATTCAATTTATACCCAGATTATGAGCCATACAGTCTCAAAAGGGACATCAACTTAGGCATACTTCTCTGTACGTCCGTCAAAGTGAGCAAAATGTCGTCCACAAATAGACTTCTTGTATTCGTCGTCTCCAATTGGAATGCCTTTAATCTCTGGATCTTCCCTAATTGCCTGAGCTAAGGGCTCTATGAAGAGCGCAAAGGGAGCGTTGCTCAGTGGGCAGCCTTGGCGGCAGCCTCTCTCTAGCTTGATAGGTTGAGTTAGGTGGCCATTAATTCTTATTCTGGCGGTGGGGTTTGAATAAAGTGATCTAATACACTGAACAGATTTTTCATTAAAGCCAAAACGTTGCAATACTTGGTAGAGGAAGCCCCATCCAACCGAATCAAACACTTTCTCTGCATCTAGACTAATCAGTGTTGCGCTGATATTTCCCTTAATCACAGTCAACCAAATGGAGTGTTCATTTAATATTGTCCTGTGTTTGTCTTTCTCGGACAAACCCCGTTTGGTCTGGATCTACCATTTCAGAAACTATGTTTTCTATCCTTTTGGCCATAATTGAAGCAAATAGCTTATAGTTCGTGTTCAGAATGGATATTGGCCTATAAGAACTACATTCTCCGTTATCCTTGCCTTCCTTAGGAATAATTGATATTACTGCCTCGCTCCATGATTGGGGCATCTGGCCTTCCTTAAGGGTGTGGTTAAAGCATCTGAGAAGAAGAGGCATCAACTCAAGTTTGAATGTTTTGTACCATTCACTAACAAATCCATCTGACCCTGGTGTTTTGTTGGTCTTTAAGCGGGAAATTTCAGCTGTCAGTGCATTATTCTGATGTTCTCCTATTGAGGGAAGATCCAGAGATTTTAAGAACCCATCAATTACTGAGTCATCAGCCTTGTCAGGTTGAGTATATAAGTCTTAGTAGGTTTCAAAGGCTTGTTGAATTTCTTCTAGCTTTTGACATACTTTGTTATTTTTTGGGTTTCTTATTTTGTAAACAGCTCCCTCTGCTTGTTGCTTACGTAGTTTCCAAGACAGGAGTTTCATCGCCCTTGGGCCGGTTTCATAATATTTTTGTTTAGTAAACCTCATTTTTTTTCAGTTTTTTCATCATAAATTTGATTTATTTCTTGTTTAATACACTTTAGTTGGGCCCATATTTGTGGATCTCTTCCAGTCGAATGTTGAGTTTCCAGGTCTTTCAGTTTTGACTGGAGCTCCACTGTTTGTGCTTCTCCTTTTTCCTATGGGCTGCAAAGGCTATAAGTTTACCCCTAAGTACTGCCTTCCAGGCAGCCCACAGGACATTTGGTGATACTGTTCCATTGTCATTATTTTGCAAGTAGTCTTTTAACTCTTCTTTTATATAGTCCTTACAAACTCTATCATTCAACAAGCTAGTATTGAGCCTCCATAGAGTATTCCTTTTGTTGTTTAGATGCAGAGAGAGGTATACTCCTGAGTGGTCTGAGACATCTCTAACACCTATCTTACATTCACTTATTCTATGTCTATCCGCAGCTGGGATAAAAAAAGAATCCAATCTGGAATATTCTGCGTGGCGAGGGGAGTAGTAGGTAAATTGCTTTTCTGTGGGGTGTAGGTCTCTCCATATATCTATCATACCAAATTCCCTTAGCATTTTCTGCATGAATACTGAGTTTTGATTTCTCCTCTTGTGTAAATTTGTTGAGTCAAGTTTGGGTTTCAATTGCATGTTTTGGTCACCCCCACAGATTAATGTGCCTGATGACTCTTGGGTTAATAAATCAAAAATAATTTTGATAAATGATCTGTCATGCCCTGGTGGCATGTATATATTTAACGGGGTGACTTCTTTGTGGTCAATCTTGCCTTTGACTAGGATATAGCGACCCTCCTTGTCTTTAATTTGAGTAGTTAATTGAAAGTGTATCTTGTTTGAGAGTAAAATTGCTACTCCCCTCTTGCGTCCAGATTTGTGAGAGGAATAAAACATGTTTGTAAACCCCATCTTTTTTAATTTTTCATGTTCTGAGTTAGAGAGATGTGTTTCTTGCCAAAAAGCCACATGAATGTTTTCCCTTTTAATTTTAGCAATAACTTTGCTCCTTTTTACTGGATTATGTAACCCATTCACATTAAGTGTTATTATCTTATATTCGTGATAGTTCATTTGCTTTGTTTCTTTTTGTCAATAATGGCCTGTTGCAACCTGTAACACCTTACCCCTGAACATGGGTAGAAACTGAAATATGAACAATACTGATACAACAAGTTGGCTTCCACAACAAGAGAACTTACATGCTCTTTAAAGCTGAGAGGAAAGCCTGATTTAACAAAAGGGCCCCTCTTTGAAGTTACAAAAGTTACTTCAGTTGACATAGTACTCTACTATGGCAGGCTCGCCACCACTCCCCCTTTATCAACAACTTTGCTTATTTCAAGCCAAAAGTCAGACTTCAAGTCAACGTGGGAGGGAGAAACAAAACAAAAACAAAAACAAAAAAAAAAAAAAAAAAAAAAAAAGGGGGGAAGGGAGGAGAAGAAAACAGTTGTTATGAGTCATTTACTAATTATCAATTCACCTGACGGTGCTGAGGGGGATCAGACACATTCAGACCCTGGCATTAGGGTCAGGTCTCCTGGGGATTGTGGCAGAAAGCGCGCAGCTTCTCTCGTACCTGCACCGGGCGGGATGCTCGTTGACGACGCTTGTCTCCGGCTCTCTCCTACGCTGCGGTGCGAGGCGCTGGAGCTGGTCCGGGCTCGTTGTTGTCGATGGGAAAACCCCTTTTCCGCAGGTCGTCAGCGGCTTCCCTTGCGTCGTTGTAAATCCTGGGTCCACCGTCTAAAAACACCTTGAGCTTGGCAGGCGGGGGGGTCTGGAACCGCACCCCCTTCTCCTTGAGCACTCTTCTTATTCCTGCATACTCTCTTCTTTTCTTAACTATCTCTGTCGGGTAGTCGTGGTCAAAATAGACTCTTGTGTCTTTGTAAAAGACCTCTTTCTTCTTCCAAGCAGACGACAGGATCAGTTCTTTAGTTTTATACTCTTGAAAGTTTATTACTATGGAGCGCGGCGGAGCCTCCTGTGGTGGTCGCAGACCCAGAGCTCTGTGGCAGCGCTGTATTTTCAGGTCGAGCTCGCTGGGAGTGGTCAGCTCTGACTTAAGTAGTTTAACCACAAAGTCCATCATGTTATTTTCTTCCTCACCTTCAGCTATTCCATAGATGCGGATATTGTTTCGCCGTGACCGAGCCTCCATGTCTGTCATTTTGGTTTGCATTGATTCTTGTTTCTGCTGTATTTGTCGGAGCGAGTCCTCGAGGTCGAGGTTGCGCTCCTCCAGCTCGGCCACATGCTGTTCAGCTTCCTCGACTCTCGTCGTTGTGTTTTTCAAGTCCCCCCTGATATCTGCCAGGGCCAGATTAATCTCGTCTCGGAGTTCACTCAGCCCCCTCTTCACGTCCTCTCTCAACGTAGACCGGAATGAGTGCAGCTCGTTCTTTACATCGGAGCGCATCGCTTTGATCTCAGTGTGAATGCTAGCTAGCATGCTAGCTTCAGCCGGATCAGGCTCGGCCGGGCTAGAGGGGCTAGCATAGGCGTAGTCGTCACTCTCCACGGATGCTCTATCATGTTTTCCAGATCTTGTATTCATTTTTCTTTCAGCTTTGCTGGTTTTGTCCCCTTCTTTAATATAACTGCCAACAGTCAGTGCTAAAGCTAATTAGCTAATTAGGTCTGTCCACCCGAAACCTCCGTCCGTGTGCCCGCACAGCTATCACACCCAAAAATTAACTTCTCATCCTCCCAGCAAAGTCCGAATGATCACAAAACCCCGGTTTGTTTTAATTAAAGAAATTAAATTTAAAAAAAATATTTTCTGAACTTTCAAAACAGCACCAAACGGGTTTTCCCTATCCCTTGTCTCTCGTATCACCCCGCCCCTCTCGTTCTCATCCCGCCCCCTCCGAAATCCAGTAGGCCACTACGTTTACCCACAATAACCACTGAATGGCCAAAAAAATAGATTGACACCTGAACATCAAGGACCCTAAAAACACAGGAAAACCCATACCATCACAAAAGAAAGAAAAAAATGTAAACAAAGGTAACAGGGTACTACAGATTATTTTCTGTTAAATGTTAAATTTCTCCCAGCCACACTGGCTGACCACAACCCATTAGTTCTCGGCATTGATCTCAGTTTCAAATCCAAAAAATCTCAGAGATGGCGTTTCAATACCTCTCTTCTAAATGACACTGCATTCGTCTGAATTTAGAACTAAATTGTCCACGTTTCTCCAAGACAATATGGGCTTTGTTGAGGACGTTAGGCTAGTGTGAATGGCAGCAAAGGGTTTTATCCGTGATTTTACAACATCATATGCGTTGCATATGAAAAAGGTTAGGAAACTTAAGATCAAAGAATTAGAGGAGAAATGCTTATGTCTGGAGAGAGCTCTTAAGAGGAACTATTCCAACACAGTCAGTGATGAGTTGCAGGTCGTTAGACAAGAGCTGAATGATTTACTACGGAGACGAGCGGAATTCATTATACATAGAACTAGGCAAAATTATTATTGTAACAGAAGTAAACCCAGCAGGCTTCTGGCTCTAAAATTAAAACAATGTGAATCAAAGGCTTCCATCAATTCAATACACCACACTACTAAAGGCCTGGTTTCTAATCCAGCAGGGATAATTAACACCTTCCAGGCATACTACAAGAACTTATACACGTCGTCTGGCAGTTTCGACCCAGAAGTGTGTAACAATTTTTTGCAAGGGGTGGATCTACCCACCCTACAGGGAGAAGAGGCAACAGACTTGGGCCGTCCCGTAACTTTGCAGGAATTGACAGCTGCACTGAGTAAAATGTTAAGAGGGGAATCTCCGGGCCCTGATGGGATCCCACGTAAAGTGCTCTTGCACTTCTGGGACCTCCTCGGACCGGTTTTTCAGGGCTCCATCCAGACTGCTTTAGAGAAAGGTGCCTTTCACAACCACAAGAACGTAACTTTAATCTCATTGTTACCAAAGAAGGGCAAGTACCAGTTACAATGCTCTAACTACACACCTATATCTCTAATAAATTCGGATCTGAAAATTTACTCCAAGTTGCTGGCATTACGCCTGGAGTGTTATATGGATAAACTAATTCACACTGAACAAGCTGGGTTTATGAAGGGCCGTCTTGCTGTGGATAACATTAGGTGTTTAATGCACATAATAGAAGAATCTAAACAGCTTCAGGCGCCATGTGCTATTCTGTCACTCGATGCTGCCAAAGCTTTCGACAGGGTCGAATGGCAATATTTATGGGCTGTATTGCGAAAGTTTCAACTTTTACCAAGATGGTACAGGTTTTGTATGCAGACCCCTCGGCCATGGTCAACACAAATGGATTGAACTCCAACCCCTTTCCCATTTTCCGTGGTTCGAGACAGGGCTGTGGTCTCTCCCTGAGCCTGTTCATTCTTTCTCTCGAACCGTTTACACAGCACCTGAGGCAAAATTCAGTTATATCCCTTATCCGAAGCAGACAGACATCTCATACCCTGTCGGCCTTTGCGGACGGCGTCCTCATATACATGACGGACATAGAAAACTCTGTTAACTCTCTATTAGCGGCTTTTGAGGATTTCAAACAACAGTCAGGGTTTAAGATCAATTGGACAAAGTCTGCTCTGATGTTGCTAAATGAAGCTGCCAAGAACGCTAAAATATCAAGCCCGGTTCCTATAGTAACCCAAATCACATACTTGGGCATACAGATACACCCTTCGCTCCAGAAAGTGAAGAGCAACTATGAAAAAACTTGTAAGGAAGTTGAACATGATCTTCCAAACTGGACCAGGCTACCTGCCTCGTTGCAGACGCGTATATCTGTAATTAAAATGAATGTTTTGCCTCGCGTTAACTTCTTGAGTATGATGATTCCGCTCTCTCCCTCTCCAGACTACTGGGTTAAAATTGATAAACTGTTACGTGGATACATTTGGAATAACGGCCATTCAAAACTTAAGTTTTCTGTGCTACAGAGACCCAAAGATCAGGGCGGGCTCGCCCTCCCAAACTTCAAAGTATATCATCAATCCTTCCAGCTACGTCCTGTCATGGCTTGGCTCGACGGTCGCTCGTGTCTCATGGAAATCTTTAGAGAAGAACGTAGTTCACCCTAGGAGATTGGAGGACATTTTATTTTCTGGCATAAAAGATGAATACTGTATGTTGCACTGTGGCCATATTGCCAACACAATCAGGAATTTCAGGGTTGTTGATAAAGACTTGAAGGAGAACTTAAAGTGGCATAATGATGCCCCCTTGTGGCACAACATGAATGTACTGATTGGAAACAAGCCACTGGACTTTAAACCATGGTCTTTGAAAGGTATTAATGTTATTGGGGACCTGTATGATGGCAAGGGCATCCTTTTTATTTGCAAATAAGATCAGCACTTAAAGCACATGGTGTACCACTGGGCGCTAGGCTTCCCATACATCCTCTGATAGATTGGATAAACTCCCTTCCCTCCAGGGACTTTGTATCGAAAGTCTACTCCAAACTATCCGGACAACGAGAGACTCTATCGATTCTCAGAGCATGGCAGAGAGACTTTGATATGAAGGATGATGCCACTTCCTGGGACAATGTGTGGGAGAACATCTTTCTCGCCTCCAAGAATCCGAATCACCAACTTAATCATTTTAAAGTGTGTCACAGACTCTATCATACACCTGTCACTAGGTTTCGCATGAAACTGATACCAAGCTGTACTGTGTGCCAACTCAACGCAATAGGATGTTACACTCATGATGTGGGAGTGTCCCTCTGTTCAGGCCTTTTGGGGCCGGGTATCCAAAGTCTTGTCTGAATTGTTAGGTACCGCCATAACATGCAATCCAATCTTATTTCTCCTTAATGATGATTCTCAACTGCATATACGTGAGAAACAATCTATATGAATAAAAAAGTTGTTCACAAAAAAAAAGACAAGTGACTAAGTGAAACCCTGCTGTGATGACATGTCTGTCAGGATCAGCCTGTCAGGATCAGCCTGGCGCTTTGGATCAGTATGGGACAACAAACTGTGCTGTTGAGTTTTCGTCCATTACCACAAGTTTACTGACACGAAACTAGAGGCCATTGAATATTTAACAGGTTCCTATGTGACATTTGTACAGGCTCAGTGGAGTGCTGCCACTGTGTTACAGAGAATGACTGTACTGCACTGGACTGCATATCACAGCCAAATCTATGAAGAGTTGGAGGAGATCAAAATGTAGACGTCACTCCTCCAATATGGACGTCATAACCCAGGTTCAAAAGCAAGGTTCAGTGTTTCAACACCAATTTGAAGTCAGTGGCTGTTCTGACAGACTGCACAGAATTTAAAAAGCTTAAAAAACATAGAAATCCATTCTCTCTTTCTCTCTCTCTCTCTCTCTCTCTCTCTCTCTCTCTCTCTCTCTCTCTCTCTCTCTGTGTGTGTGTGTGTGTGTCCTCAGTGAAGTGTATCAGTCTCTGCAGTAGCTTCCAGTTGCAGCAGTCACTTCAGTTTCTGTTCAGTCTGACTAAGGGAGGTTTTTGTACGACGCTTTTTCACTGTGTGAACACATACTGACTGTTGATGTAGTGATGACTCATACAGTAGTAAAGTGCTGCATCTTCAGTCTGAACTCCACTGATGGTCAGAGTGAAGTCAGAGTTTGATCCACTGCCTGTAAAACGAGCTGGAATCCCTGATAATCGTTGATTAGCACCCCAAATGAGCATTGTAGGAGTTTCTCCATCTCTCTGTTGGTACCAGGCTAAATAATGATAATTGTCATAAACATGAACCTTCTGACTGGTCCTACAGTTGATGGTGACAGAGCCTCCCACAGCAGAGCTCACTGCTCCAGGCTGAGTCACTGTGACCTGGCCTCTGGACTCTGAGGATACAGAGACAAAAACATAAAGCAGCGTCATGGTTTTGTGGGCTTCATTTCAGAGGGACGGATGTTCATAGAGGAGAGGAGTTTGATTCTCTGGACTTTACCTGTGAAGCAGCAGCAGAGGAGAGTCCAGATGAGGACGGAGATCAAAGTCATGTTTTTGATGAGGAGGATTTCTGTGGCTTCTGTTGTCATGAAGGACAGCTGTCAGTCATCCAGTGTTCAACTCTCAGGACTATAAACTCTCCCAGAGCACTGGAGCATGGTGCTGCTGATGCAAAGTGGCTCTCTATGGAAATGCTCTGACTCCAGCAGGGACTTGGATTACTCTGATCATGCTGTTTATCAATGGATCAATCATCAGTATTGATGAGGAATATGTCAGTGCTCATTCTGTATCTTTGGTTTGAGTTTGATGAACAAATTTTCTTCCAGAACATTTTGTGAACTCACCCTAATTCATGACCACACAAGTCAACATCACTGTGGGACATTATGATTTTACATTAATCATAATCTACAATAAATTTTTGATGATGATAATTATTATTAGGCAAGAAATATTTAAGATACTTTTATTGTATAAAAATAAAAAGTCTCACATCTTCATCTAATGTGGAATATTTTGACCTATGAAACCAAAACGTTTTTCTTTATCATTTAAAAAATATACACTGGAGTAAAAGTGCGCCACTTTTAACTTTTTATATTTAGCACTGAAACCTGTCTGTTGCCATGGTTCAGCAGTGATGGCTGTTTGTTCCCATGGTTACTGAGCTCAGAAAGGGAAGTGAAACATTTAAGATCAGTTTCATTCAATCTGAGAAAGATCAGCAGAAGTAGAAGCCTCCTCTGTTCAGTTTATCTCATATAAACTTTATTAATCTCTCTCTCTGCAGTGGGTCGAGTTGTCCCCACCCTGACAGTGCTGCCTCCCTCCAGTGAGCAGCTGCAGCAGGGGAAGGCCACGCTCATGTGTCTGGCCAACAAGGGCTTCCCCTCAGACTGGAGTCTGTCCTGGAAGGTGGACAGCAGCAGCAGCATCAGCTGGGAGGAGAGCAGGAGCCCCGTGGTGCTGGAGAAGGACGGCCTCTACAGCTGGAGCAGCACCCTGAGGCTCCCTGCAGAACAGTGGATGAAGGTGGACTCTGTGACCTGTGAGGCCACTCAGGGCTCCCAGACTTCACTCTCACAGACACTGAGGAGAGACCAGTGTTCCCAGTCCTGACCTGACTCACTGGGACTCTGATACTGGTTTTACTCTGCTACTGCTCTCAGTCTGCTCTCTCTCTCTCTGTTTCTCTGTTTCTCTCTTTCTCTCATGACATGTTTCAACATTAACGTCTTCTTGCTTGTTGATGGTTTCAACATTTTACAATAAAGATTTCATCATGTATATAAAAAAACATTTCTTTTGACTTCCTGTCTTTGACATATATATCAGGAGTATTAGTCAGTTTTTTTTTTTTTGTTTGTTTGTTTTTTTGATAGAGACAGCTGAAGAGTGACAGGAATGTGGGGAGAGAGAGATGAGGAATGACATGCAGCAAAGGGCCACAGGTTGGATTCAAACCCTGGGCCGCTGTAGATATTATTCTGTCATTCATCAAGTTTGATCTATATCAATTATATTTGGTAACAATACACATGCTCAGAGCATTTCAATGGTGAAGCTATCTGTCATTACTAATATCTGTCCTTAAAGAAGATACATGTGTTAATTTTGTTAATTATGTTTTTAATTTTTACCTTGAAATGATTCTTAATATCCGAATAAAAACAAATAATAAAAATGATTTTCAGAATTAGAAATAAAAAGCAGAGTTCATCTGCATAAAGTATAACTCTCTATATCTCACTATTCCTATTCTCATGGCAATAATGGTCACCACTGCCATCTAATGTTGTGGCTGAGCTAAAACAGGTAACGGAGAGGTGACAGAACTTTAAATAACCTGCTGCACTGTGCACTTTAACACAAAAGTCTGTTAAGACTTAAGTATTCTGATGCTCTCAGTGCATAACTTTATATCACATATCACGTGTGTGTGCGTGCGTGTGTGTGTGTGTGTGTGTGTGTGTGTGTGTGTGTGTGTGTGTTGTGGAAATGACTCATTTGATTTTGAGCTGAGATGATCAATTTTAGTCTTTCAGTGTGTTCAGTTCAGAGTCAATTTTATTCATATCATCCTGTTCTTCAACACTTGATTTAGAAGTTAAGTTTTAAAGAAAAAACCTCTACAACAGATCAGACTCTGTCTCCCAGGGTGGACAGGCATGTGACAGATGTTGTGTGCAGAACAGACCAACACAAAATCACAGTCTGGACTATCATGATGACAAAGTTATCAATTCATGATACTCATGATACACAGATCAACAGCTTCTGTGTGTTGCTGACTGTGGGGACCAGACACGTGAGCTTGTGTTGGGGCTGTTTGTTTACTTGTAACTTTATGAGGCTCTTAGTGATATTTTGGCCACAATAACAGCAGCATTGATTTATGAACATTGGCCCTGTCTGATAATGAACTACATTACAACCACAGTCACAGTGTTTTTGTGGAGTGCGCTCACTGTCTTTTCTGCTGTGTAAAATGCTTATCTGGATTGAATTGGAGGAGTTGTTGAGACAATAAGGAAATGTCCTCTGACAGTATTGGCTATAAACAGTGAGTGAAACATGAACACTGTTTGGATGTGATCACAGAACAGCTTACAGCAGAACCAAATGAAGAAAAGAAGACATGTTGACAGTGAAGGAAACAACATGTGATCAGGAACAACTGAGATCTGCACTTCCAGTCTGATCACAGGACATTTGAACCCTTCACACCTGATTTTTTTACATTTTCCTCTGAAGCAATAAGTGAAGCTGAATCACTTTGAATGTAAACTCATGTCTTTATTATATTTGGTTCATGTCTGCTACAATGTACTGTATACAGTACACATGGGGAGGCCTCCGGTGTGTTGTTTTGAATCAGTTTTCTAAATTTAAAAGTGAAACTACTGGAGAAGTCTTGGTTTATGTTTCATTTTACAGCTGATTTGAGGTCAGTTATGGTTCTGATGTCTTCCAAGCAGAGTTTGTTGAAGCCCAGAGCAGATATGTTTGTGTCTGCCATCAGGTCCAACATGTCAGCTGAAACAAACTGAAATCAACTCTTTCTATGTTGAATTGAGCATGTTAATATCACAGCCACTTCAACAAAGTGAGGTCTGCATGTTTATAAATGAAGGTTTGAATTTAAGGTGGAATATACTCCACTTCCTGTTTAGTATGTCTGCCATGATGCTCTTTCTCTGTCACCTTCAAACTGTTCCTGTTGGTTCATTTGAGTCTAGTGAGTTAACAGGACAAAGACACATTTGAAACACTGACAGCAATAAATATTGATTGTTTATTACAATGGATGTTGGGTTTCAAGGGGTTCAAAAAGATGACACTGAGAAGTTCAAGGAGCCAAAAGTGTCAAACACACAGAGGACCTGGTTCAGAAGAATCCTACTGAGATTCATCTGCCTCATGATGAACAATGTCCCTCATCAGCCTCCTGACAAACACATTTTTATTCTGTGTTCAAATCAGCACTAAAATACTCTGAAAATGGAGCCAACACCTCCCAGTCATTCCAGTAACCCTGCTTATACCACCTTAAAAATGAAGGACACCTCATTTGAAGGAATTCTTATGATCCATGTGAAACATTAAAGTCTCTGATGTCCTGAAGGTTTAGTGGAAGGAAGGAAAGTGAAGGAGGAGAGAGGATTATTATTTCAATCATTGTTGCTGTTGTTGTTGTTGCTGTTGTTGCTGCTATTGCTGTTGTTACTGTTGCTGTTGTTGTTGTTGTTGTTGTTGTTGTTGTTGTTGCTGCTGCTGTTGTTGTTGTTACTGTTGCTGTTGGTGTTGTTGTTACTGTTGTTGTTGTTGTTGTTGTTGTTGCTGTTGTTGTTGTTGTTGCTGTTGTTGTTGTTGTTGCTGTTGTTGTTGTTCTTGTTGTTGGTCAACATCTCTTTTTTTCATGTTGTCATACAGAAAAGATCTGAGACATATAACTTCATAGTAATGATCTGTGACATTTTCATGCCACTGACAGTCAATGAATACATTTAGACACTAAACTTAGTTTGAGTTAAGCAGGTTTCCAGAGAACATTTAGAATTGATGTCAATGGATTAGAACGTATCACTGTGAAACAGGGCCCCCTGCTGGAGACAGACATGGGAAGGGAGCTCACCAGTGACAGTCTGGTGGCCAGGGCTTGACCCATGGGGCTCTCTGGGTGGGTATGGGGATACTCACACAGCTGAGCACTGCTGTGTTTGAGTTCTCCTCAGAGAATGAGAGGGTCACCTCTTTGAAACTGTGAGTTGCTGTGGAGAAAGTTTTGACTGTTCACACATCAGTGTGCTGATACACTGAACAGCAGCTCAGAGTCTTCTTGGAGTCTCTGGGTGAAGTCCAGGAAAAGATTCTGTCTCAGGACTCCATAGTTCTACTCTGAAGAGCAACACGTACAAATACTGTACCATACACTCATTTGAATAACAAACAGAAAAGACATCCAGTATGAAGTACAGCAATGATAAGAGCAGTAGAATATAGATGTGATAATATGTGGCAGAGATGTTTGTTTTGTAGTTCATGTTAAATGCAGTAAACTTCACGCAGCACTGTTGATTTGTTTCAGGTTGTCATTTACTCTACTGAGGCAGCTGACCACAACATTTCCACTTGGAATGAATAACATGGATCATTTTGTCCTTTTACCAATAACATGGTTCACCTTCAACTGTGTTTCACGTCACATTTGAGAGGAAGTTGTAAGATGTGTCTCTGTGGAGGAAAACATCATTAACTTTATTGTGTCATATTATCATATCAGTAAGCTGTGTATCAGCCATATCACTATTATTTCTATCAGTGTTTCCTTATTGGCCTCGTGGACAAACTGAAGTTGTTGTATTTGAGGCAGAAAACAGGAAGACAAACATACTCACGTTCGGACTGTGCTCAAAGATCAAAGTTGGTTCATTCACGTGCTGCTCTGTGCTACCTGTGGTTCAGGTGTGTGTATATAAAGAGCAGGACAGCCTCCTCATCATCACTGCATCACTCACCTGATACCTGAACATCACCTCACATTTACCTGACAGGTAAGACACCCTCTCTCTCTCTCTCTCTGTCAATCCATGTTAGTAAATTCTTGAACTGTTTTGACGTCTCTGACTCCCAGCAGACGTTCAGACTTCACCTTCCTTCATCCTCCTCATCATCTTCATCATGAAGGCTCTCCTGCTCCTCTCTGTTTTGCTCAGCGGCGTTCTTGCTATCACAGCTGCAGCAGGTCAGATCATTTTATTATATTTACATCTTGTTGGGTTGGTGAGTAACAGTTGTGTTGTTATTGTGTGGCTCCAGACCCAGTGCTGCCACCATGTGGCCGTTAATAAAACACTCAGAACTCATGAAGCATGAAGTGTGAAGGTCAAATTCTGACTGAATCCATATGAGTAGGTCTGTTTCTGTCTGCTCTGCTGAGTCTGACTTGTGTACATTTTGTTCTTGTACAAAGTCCAAACATTCCTGTAGAGGGTTCACATATTCTCCAATAATCATGGCTGCTAAATCAAATCAAGACAAACAGCTTGACTGTGTATGACTGTGTGTTTGGATGCAGCTCAAGAGGAACTGCAACACTTTATCACATATAAATGATGCTGATTAACAAACAGCATACTCCGCTCTGATTGGCTGATGGTCACTCTTTCAGTGACAGAAATCTGTTTTTCTAACAATGTTTGTTCATCTAAATATGAATCATTCAGTGGATATAAATAACTCTATGTCACCCCCCAACCCTTTTATTGTGAGGGTCACAGGTCCATATTTGAAAGTCTTCTTGTTTACATGAACACAACATGACTGAGTGCTCCTTCAAACACATGACAGTTCATTCGTGTTTGTTGGTTTAACAATCACTTGAATGGATTTCATGTCAGTAATTCTTTTTCTAGCACATGAGGCTCTGTACTTTCTACTGTGAATATTGTAATAAATCAATCAATGAAATCAGAGATAGATGTTTTGTGTTCTCCTCTCAGTGGAAGCTGTTGAAGCTGCACCACAGGAGCTGCACGAGGACAACCAGCGTAAGTTGCTCGCACACAGAAAAGGACTGTGATCCACTTCTAATGTGTGTTGTGTGACATGTTGAACACATTGTAGCTCATCACACTATAACAGAGCTCATGTTTTCTGTTTCTGTCTCAGTGGGACAAAATGAAGTTGGAGTTTTTGCTCGTGAAGGTAAAAAGCTGAAAGAATGATTCATTCCATCTTGTGTCATATTAGTGATAGACTGTGATCAGAATGTGACTTTGTCTTTTAGAGGAAGAGCCTGACATGTTTTCTGCTGGAGAGATGGCTTCATCAGCTCAAGGTTTGTTGTCTTTGAATGGAACATTGAACACTGAGTCTGTCCATGGACACAATGAAATCAAATGATGTGTTCAAGTCATGATGTGCTCCTCTCTCTCCTCTGCAGGTCGTTTTTTCACATGTCCCTCTGGTTGGGTCAGATACAAGAACGGCTGCTATCTGTACGTGAGCTCCGGCAGATCCTGGAGCAGTGCTGCGGTACTTTAAATTCTTTACTTAAAGACACACTTGGAGTCCGAATGCTGCTTTTAAAGTGTATTTCTCTGCTGTTCATCTGACAAACTGACAGTCACTAATGTGTGTCTACCTCCTTCCAGGCCTACTGTGCCAGTCTGGGAGCCTCCTTGGCTTCTGTCCATGATGTGTTTGATTACAATTTCCTCCAGGATCTCACCAAGAGAGCAGGAAGCTCCGTCGCCTGGATGGGAGGATTCTACTTCCAGGTTATCAGACTTCTTATATCTTTAATAAAAAGATAAATCCATGTCAACACATCTGTCAATCAAACCACATAACACATGAATCACCATCCTGGTTCAGCTGCATGAATATGAAAATGTGAGAGTAGAAGTCTGCTGCTTGTTACACTTCATGTGTCTTGTGTCCAGGGCTGGAGGTGGGTGGATCAGAGCTCCTTCAGCTACACCTACTGGTACTTACAGTACTCTGCCAGCAGCTATCCGTGCATCTACCTTAATGCCAGGGGTAAGACAGAACATTTATCTGTCACTTCAACTCAACTTCAACTTTAGTAACATTCAGCGAGCTCATAATACTTCTAGAATGAAGATAACTGTCTTTATAGCCTGACTTCATTCAGGCTTTAATGATTAGATTTGTAAAGGATTCATAAACTCAAGAATGCTCATGGTTACAGTCAATATTAGGCTGTGGAATGTGAATGAAAGAACTTCTTCTCTTGCAGCGGGCTGGTCCAATAGTGGCTGCAGTACTACATGGCCGTCCATCTGCATGAGGAGAGCTGATAGCTGCTAAAGCTGACACCAGGATACAGCTGTGTGTACTGATCTTAATCATAATCATGTGAATGTGATATTTTGGATAAGTGTTAGCATACAAAGCTTGTTTTGATTTTAAGGAAAAGAATGGGACTCTCCTGTAACAGGAGTTACATGTATTATAACACATTCATGAAAGCTACAGACTTGTTGATGACTTCATGCTGTACATATGAAACTAAATTCTTCTTGCTTGTTGATACAAAATCATATTTGTAAAGAGGCCACAGGCCCAGTGCTGATTTCTTTTTTTACTTTGGAACACGTTTTACAGAAATAAGAATTGTATTAGAAAGTGAAACACAGCAAATAAATAAGAAACAATGTTTGGTGCATCATTGTGATTTCTTTGCTAACAGCAACATTAGCATGTGTTCTTCATTCATACATTTTGCTACCCACATTAGCACATGGCTAGTTTGCTCACCTGAATGTGCTCCTCCAGATACTGTACTTTCTCTATGAACAGTGAGGGAGAGGTCCTCCAACTGCTTATTTTTATACAAAACTCTTGAAACAAATGCTAAAAAAAACTCTTCCCTTTTTTCCCCAACATGATGAAAACTGTATTGTCTTTGTATTAAGATATTAATATGACATCTGATTGGCTTGTTTGCTGTGTCCTCGGTGGAAAAGGCATTTTTTTGTTCATGTACACAAACTCCTGAGCAGCTCCAGTACTGAGCTGTTACATAACGGTTATATTCATCACAAATAAACACACCGCCGGCACCTCACACAACACTGCACAACCCTGCAGCAATTTGCCACAATGCCTGATTTGGTGTGAATAAGGCCTTAGAGGTGAACGTAAAATGTGTGAACCTTCCAGTAATGGAATGGGTAGGGGATGTCAATAGAAAGTGCAGTGGACGCAGTGCCATTAAAGGTGGACAGAACGACACTTGTATTTTTTGTCGAATAAGCATGGTGCCTTGATCATTTTTCATGCAACTGGACAAATAATATGACTAGCTGTTCGGTTAACTGAATTTAAGAAATCTGTGCTTCATTTTTTTCAGTGAGTGAAATTCTATTGTAAAAATTATAGACCACCTGCCTTGTTAGCTTAGCTGATGTACTAGCCAGTTAGCCATCTAATGAATTAGCCTTGGGTTAGGCACAATTTAGCCTTTGAGTTCCTTGAGAAAGATGGCAAGCTGTACCAAAGATGTTAACAGGAGCCTATGCTAGTCGCAAAGTGTAGTCAAAACGCCCTAGAAAAGTGTTAAAATTTGGGGTTATATATATAGATAGATAGATAGATAGATAGATAGATAGATAGATATAGATATATGTGAAAATACCTTTGATTAAAAGGTGATTATGTTATGCAATGTTTGCAATGTGTACTTGGTGAGAAAAAGTTGTGAACTCTGCTATAACAGTAAGGTCTGTGTAACTTGAAACATGATTATTATTATTATTATTATCATTATTAATTATGATATGATGGCTCCAGAAATAACGTTAGGCTAAATAGTTAAAAAGTAACATATTGCAACATCTTGGTTAGCTCTCTTTGGGGAACATTGTAAATGTTACTTGGAGCCTACATGAAAGAGGCTTAAGTAACTTTCATTGTCCAATGTCAGATGCACCTACAATCCAAAACAATTTTTAGGCCAAAATGCAGGACTTATAAACTTAAACTATGGACTTAAAACAGGACTTACAATTATGTCATTCAAATGGATGGAAATGTTCTATACAATTGAAATACATAAGTGGCCTAAATATTTTTTTGAGTTGAGTTTTGAGTTTCTTAGTTTTTTCAGTAATATGATTCATGTAGTAGTACTAATAAAGTCAATGTGCTTCCACTACACAGTAGTGTAGTAGTAACCAGGTTTATGCATTAATATTAATAAAGTCAATTTGTTTGCCCAAACCCAAAAGAGAAAATTAATGCAGTCATTTTGAGTTTATTAGTACTATTACATAAATGTTATTACTTGATTCACATTAAGTTTATTATTTTATTTATATTAAAACCATGTAATTCAAATGGATGGAAATTTTCTGTGTAATTAAAATACATAAGTGGCCGAAATATTTTTTTGAGTGTAGTTTATCAAAACTCAAAATGACTGCATTCATTTTCTTTGCTGGGTTTTGACAAACAAATTGGCTTTATTAATATTGAATGCATAAACCTGGTTACTACTATACTACTGTGTAGTGGAAGCACATTGACTTTATTAGTACTATTACATACATTTTATTACGAAGAGAAGAGATTAAAAGTGGAGATGAATCCTTCCAGAAGTGTTCAGTCCAAAGGTTCTTTCACTGACAACAAAAAACATGGACTATGAATGGAAAAACATTTTTAATGAAAGAACATGTTGTGGTCCAATCTTCCTCCTCATTTACATCACAGTCATGTGATTCTCACATAGACTTACCCACCACATTCTTGAGTTTGAGTGTGTAAACTGTTCAGATAGCACCACTGTGACCCAGATGCATACTATAAACAAATTATCTTTTAAGTATGTATTGGGATACATAGTGCAGTAAAGTTACTACTTTAAGTTAGGCTACTTCAGTAACTTCAGTTACATAATTGCAACAACAGTGGAAACAAGCATTAAATTGCGTGTGGCCAGTTTGAGGTGTGTGCAGCACCCACACATTTTATTGCTTGATGTTTTTTGTTTGATTGGTTGGTTAAAGGTCTATGGCACTAGGAGGTCTTGCCATGTTCAGTGTGACTGGAAGTTTAGAGTACCCTTGGTTTATTTGCTAGATGATTTAAAAAAAACATTCTTTCATTTATAACCAATTATTATACACACAATTTTAAGTTTAGCAAGCAATAATGTCAAGAGTAGCAACTGTTTCTTTTTTTGTCTATTGGTGAAAAGGCTACTTTATGTTACTCAGTATATACTTAAATAGTGTCATGGGTGTATTGACACTAGCTCAGGCTACAGATTCTGTGGACAGGGATATTGCAGTGAGTTTCAGAGGAGAATAAACTTTTGGAATGTGCTGTCCATTTATCTGGCAAACTGCATGCTGATCAGATGTTTGACCAAGCATCTGTAACCTGAGCTGGTGTTCATACATCCATCTTCACACTATCAGTGAGGATTAAGGTCTAAATATAACTAGAAACTAATCAAATCACTGTTAAGCATAGCCCATTATTTTGCCACTGAAATAAAGCATTGTTTGGATTCTGACTGCAGTAACACAGAGCCTCACTATAGCAAAGTACAAGCCCAAGTTTCATTTTAATTGGACCAGGCAGAGATTTAACAACACTTCCTGTTTTGATTTGATGAAGAAAATACATACTGACATATAGAAAACTTGAAGCCAAGTACCCGTCTGGGCTTAGCCTGTACCCCCTACTGGGCTGGTCCCTTGATCAAGGTAATACACATTGGGGACAGTGTAGACTTGCTAACTGAGTAACCAAACAATGTCTAGGAATCACCCTAACCCCATTGTTTAGGTCTTGAACCTTCCTCACATACCAAATGTGTATTCTTGCCTTTTGTCTGTCTGGCTCCAACTTCCAGACCTCATGTAAATGTCTACCCTTTGTCACCTACCCCCTCCCTTCCCTCTACCCTTTGTTGCCCAATCCCTTCCCTTACCTTCCCCACCTTTTGCTCCATCCCTATTTACATATTGTGTAACCATGGCTGTTTTCTGTATAAAAGTGCTTCTCTTCATTTGCTCCTAGTCAACTCACTGGCTCAGACACCCTCTGTGACCGTCAGTTCACCAGTGTGCCGGCATGCTTCTTAATAAACACACCACCACAGCAAACCTCTCAACTGGACTCGATGATTTCTTCGACAGATTGCAACCTACAGAAAGTTGTTACTTTTATAACTTACACATTTTCTAGTTTATCAAAATCCTCTTTAATAACCATTGACCCTAAATGTCCATAGATTCTGTAGCGACATTTTCTAAATATTCATATATATATTGCTTATTTCCTAGGGGCCGATTGGCACCAAAGTTTCTCAGTGGCACATGGGAAAGTACTGGTGGAGGTTTTGTGTTAATCAAACATAATATACTTTGCACATTTTTTCTTCATGCTGCCTTTCATCCTAACACCCTAACCGCTAACTAGACCCGCAAAGTAGGTATTAAGAGGTTCCAAACCCTCTGCAGACAGCACTCAGGCGATGCAAGTTGAGAGCAGAACAGAGGTTGAAAAACATTTGGTTCAAAATCAATAGTTTGGAAAAAATAAGGCTTCATCTTGTGGCCATTAATAAAACACCATCATAACTTTATTTGCATTGTTCAATTGCCACAGATTTTGGGTTGTCTTGAAAAAAAAAGATCTGTGATTGAATAAGTTCTGAAAAAAAGGTGTACTTAAAGAGTATTAGTGGCTGTGTCATTCATAGTGCACTAGACTGGAGCTGCTAGGAGTCATTAAAAGGCAGGAGGACACTGAGGGGGAAAAAAATAATAATAATAAGGAAAATTTCTATTGTATTCCTGCTCTCTTATCTGTGTGTCCAATAAAACAACAGAACAACAGAATTTACATATGAGGTAAAAGTGAAAACATCATGTCTTGTTTATTCCTGGTTTCTTCCTGGTGCATTACAATAGTTCACTTTGCTCAACTTTTTAATCTTCTCAGTAACTCTGGAAAGTCTGCTTTTATCTCTGGCCCACTCCCCACAATGGGCCGTGGTGATGTTCATTTTAGCAGGATTCTGTATCTCCACACCTGGCTCCAATCTGCTTGCGCAGCACATAACATGTCCTTCATCCACAACTTTGACATGTTCTGGGAGCGTCCCTCCTTCTTTGGGCGAGGCGGTCTACACCTGAGCATGTTGGGATGTCGCATGCTCGCTGCCAAACTCTGGCACGCTGTGCGTTATGCACGAGATTGACTATTTACCGGTGTGCACACCTGTCCATCCTCTTTCTCATCTTCTCCCTCTCCCACACTCATAGTTAATCACCAAACAATCATTCCTCGCTCCGGTGATGACAACAGCTGCGCCATTCGCCCCTTTTGGACGTTGAGATCACGTGAGCCAAACCGAGCTAGGAGGTCGGTTGACCACTCTGTGTTAATCCCTGTGTTATGGACTCAGAAACTTTCCAACGTCACTCTCAAGCTCTCCCTCTTCAATATCCGGTCTCTCACAAACAAAGCAACCTTTCTTTCTGATTTTATTGCAGACTCTAACCTGGACATTGTTTGTCTTACTGAAACCTGGCAGCAGCCTAATGACTTTTTTCATTTAAATCAGTCTTTGCCGCATGGGTTTGTTTACATCGCTAAACCACGGACCTCCGGTAGGGGCGGTGGCCTCGCCCTGATCTACCGCGAGAGTTTGAAAATACTCCCCGTTCTTGTGAATGATTCACCATCACTTGAAGTGCTGGCTGTGCAGTTAAAGGGACCTGTACCCACCATTATTGTCTCTGTCTATCGTCCACCTAAGGCCTCTTCCACCTTCATCACTGAACTGTCATCTATTTTAGCAGATCTATGTGCCATTACTCCAAATATCATTTTAACTGGGGACTTTAATATTCATGTTGACAATCCTAATGACATTTTTTCCATAGACTTTATCTCTACACTGGATAGTTTTGACCTCACACAGTATGTTACATTTCCAACACACAATAAGGGCCATATTTTAGACCTGATCTGCTGCTCTGGTGTTGTCCCATTTAATCTTTCTGGTACAGAACTCCCTTTGTCAGATCACAAATTCTTAACTTTTGATGTCAACCTTCCTGTCTCCAAATTCCGTAGAGACCATATCATGTCCTTCCGTAATATTAAGAACATCAACATCACAGAACTTAACAGTTTAATCTCTATGTCAATTTCTCATCCACACCTTCTCTCTGTTACTGAACTTGTCGACCATTACAACAGCACACTACTTACTGCACTGGACACCCTGGCTCCAACAAAAACCCGCACAGTGACTTTCTCTAGGACTGCTCCATGGTTCACCTCAGAACTTCGCCTACTCAAAACTCATCGTCGCCGCCTTGAGCACCTTGCCAAGAAAACTGGACTCACTGTTCACTGTCAAATGTACTCGGACCACATCACCTCCTACAAGGCTGCTCTAAATGCTGCCAAATCTGCCTTCTACTCCAACATCATCCACCGTGACGGAAACAATACCAGGATTCTATTCTCCACAGTAAATAAACTACTCAAGCCCAAGGAAATTGCCACCCGCTTTACATCAGCCCTTCAGTGTCAGCAATTCTTGGACTTTATCAATCACAAAATTTACTCCATACATCACCATCTCACCCCCTGTCTGTCTTCTCAGTCAAACACTCCTTGGTTCAGTGCTACTGTCCGGCCCACCAGTACCCTGTCTGCTTTCCATCTTCCCTCGAATCAACAGATATCTCAACTGATCATGTCTTCTAGGTCTACTACTTCCATACTTGATCCACTTCCTACAACACTGGTCAAGGCCTGTCTCCCCACACTCTCCTCACTTATCACGCAAATTGTGCACTCCTCCCTGTCATCTGGTATTGTTCCATCCCTACTCAAAACTGCTTCAGTCACACCCATATTAAAGAAACCTGGCCTTGACCCCAATGATTTCAATAACTATCGCCCTATCTCAAACCTCCCATTCATCTCAAAAGTTATTGAACGTATAGTAGCCTGCCAACTTCAAGACCATCTATCAAACAATAACCTCTTTGAGCCTTTCCAGTCTGGTTTCCGTCCCAACCACAGCACAGAAACAGCTCTCACTCTAATTACAAATGACCTTCTTTTAGCAGCGGATTCTGGCCTACTCACCATCCTCATACTCCTAGACCTCAGTGCTGCTTTCGACACAATATCTCACATACATTCTCTTAGATCGTTTGACCGGCACTGGGGTCTCTGGCTTTCCTCTTCAGTGGTTCCATTCTTACCTGTCTGACCGTTCGCAGTTTATACAAGGAGAAAATACCAGATCATCACCCTCACCACTCCCTCATGGTGTTCCACAAGGTTCTGTCCTCGGTCCCCTACTCTTTATCATCTATATCCTCCCTCTTGGCAATATCTTCCGTCACTATGGTATCCACTTTCACTGTTACGCCGACGACACCCAAATCTACATCACCACCAAACCGGACACCACATCACCACCTACTGCCCTTATGGACTGCCTGCAAACTATCACAAACTGGATGTCAAACAATAAGTTGAAACTCAATGGCAATAAAAGTGAAATTCTTCTCGTCGGATCCAAATCATCACTCTCCAAATCCCACCCCCTCAGTATTCTCATCGACGGCTGTTTGGTCCCCACTTCAACCGCAGTTAAAAGTCTTGGTGTTATTTTGGACAGTACCCTCTCATTCTCATCCCACATCAGTAACATCTCACGCACAGCCTTTTTCCACCTCCACAATATCTCCAGACTCCGCCCCTCCCTCACCCAACACTCCACCGAAATCCTCATAAATGCCCTGGTCACCTCCCGCTTGGATTATTGCAACTCCCTCCTTACCGGTCTACCACAGAAACTCATCCACCGTCTACAAACCATCCAGAACACCGCTGCCAGAATCATCACCCGTACCAAGTCCTCGGATCATATTACACCAGTCCTCATGCAACTCCACTGGCTCCCTGTTCATCAATGCATAGACTACAAGCTACTTCTGCTAACATTCAAAGCTCTCCATAACCTGGCCCCCCCATATCTCTCTAATATGCTTCACCCTTATATCCCACCCCGTTCACTCCGTTCCTCATCTGCTGCCCTGCTTTCCACCCCCTCCTTTTCACTTACCTCACTTGGCGCTCAGGCTTTTAGCTGTTCTGCACCTAGACTCTGGAACTCACTGCCATTACACGCTCGCACTCTGGACTCCATCGACACCTTCAAATCCCACCTCAAAACACACCTTTTTAAGTTATCCTACTCCCTATAACACTCTGTCCCCCAACCGTTTTATCCACCTTATCTATTTTCTAGTCACACTGTATTTTCTTTGTATGTATTTATATTTTGTGCTACTGTATTTCATATCTGTTTTGTTTTGTTGTCTGTTTGCTTTGTTTCTTATATGTAAGGTGACCTTGGGTTCTAGAAAGGCGCCAACAAATAAAATTTATTATTATTATTATTATTATTATTAATAGTTTATTTTTTTTAAAGATATTTTTCAAACCCCGGGCCGCTGCTGAGCCTTCGTACATGGGGCGGATGCTCTACCAACTGAGCTAATCAACACCCCCATTATAATAGTTTTGATGTAAGATGCAAAAAAAAAAAAAAAAAAAAAAGCAGAGAGTTTAAATACTTTTCAGGTTTAATTTAATTATTTAATGAAGCTCAGAAATTTTCATGTTAATGTCACATGACAAAAATGTCATGCAAAGACACTCACACTTTTGTATTTAATATTATACTTATTTAAATTATTATCTTTGTTTGTCACTGTCTGCAGCTGTTTTGAAATGTTTAAGGATAATATACAGAATCCCAAATAGCTAGTGAATGTTCAACTTTTACCAGCCACCCAATAGATTTGTTTTGTCTACCAGCCGCTTTTATATTTTACCAGTGTTTGGCTGGTAGCTGGTGCTAATTTTGCCCTGGGTAACATCGCAACTATTGACATTGACATAAACATATAAGTAATGTTGAGGTAATGTACTATATAAAAGTGGCCCTGAATGCGTAAAATTGCTAAAACTTAAATTGCATTACTATTTTCAGAGAAACCTGAACACTGTCAGACTATTGGCTGTAGTTGTAATGTTCAATAGAAAATGCCCCGGAGTCACTGGACCTCATGATGGTCTCGTTATGTCGGAGTGACAACTGTGAATGGTAAAACCCGTTGCTTTGGGAATCCAGTGGGCTGTCCGACACCTACAATGTATGAAAGAGAGGGAGAGAGAGAGAGAGGGAGAGAGAGAGAGAGAGAGAGAGAGAGAGAGAGAGATCACACATATTGTCATCTGCCTGACAACATGTCTTTTAACTCAATTTTAGTGTTTTTTAGTGTTAAGCGTACAATAGTACAAACATTAAAATGAAGTATAGGTGAAGAAAATTCTACAACTTACCTTATTCAGGAGCCTAACCCATGCTGTTACCTTCAGTTAACATTTAGTGGTTAGAGCTACACTAATCGCTACAAAGTTTTATCACACAAATCTAACCACCCTCAGATCATCAGAGACTTTTAGCACCATTCTTTTGGTTTTCTGGACCACAACTCCCTCCACTCTCATCAACCAACACAAACCCACTATACATTACACCAGGGTTGTCCAAACTTCTTTTAAAGAGGGCCAGATTTGACATGTGAAGATGCCTGGGGGCCAATATTAACATTTAAAAATGAAAAAAAAAAAATACCAATAAAAGTTACATGCAAATGCACTGTTCTGTAACAATTTTGTTTTCATTGTCACAATTATCTTTTTTTTTTTTAATGGCAATGTCACCAAATCTACCAACCATTTTTTGGACATACCTGCACTACACACTATGTCCAGCATCAGACAGCAGTCAAAGTTAGAGACTAACTGGTGAACATAGTTGAGCATTCAGCAACTAAAAGAGATATATTTGTCTTAGTGGGTGGTTACCAAAACAAATATGGACTTACATTCAAAAAAACCATTAAACACCTGTTTAAACTTTAAAGGGTGATAATTAGTCGGGGTGGTGTTTATAACTCACGTTAGATAACTCACAACAAAACATTAAAAATTAATGAATATAGCTTGGGTTGAGAAACTATGTAATGACGTGTGCATTATATTGTCATCATTATATTGTCATCACTTATCTAAGGAACTGGGTATTTTACCTCTTCAAATTTCTTGGCCTTGTACTGCTCTGCTCCTTTCAGGAAGTTCAGCAGTATAATGTCACACAGCACCGTGCCCTACAAATAACAATAATGAAGTAATGGGTCATTTTGGGTAAAAAACAAAACAAAAAACGACTACACAAAATAACTGGTGAACTTGAGCTCTGGTTTCCAGAGTAAAACTCACCACTCCCACTGACGTGAAAGCTGCCACCATGTTGATGAGTGTAGGGATCATGTTAAACTTCCCTGCCTATGAAGAAAAAATTGTTATATTATTATTATTATCATTATTATTATTATTATTATTATTATTATTATTATTAATAATAATAATAATAATAATAATAATAATAATAATAGACATGTAAATAAGCAGCAACACAGCCTCAGAGACAGACAGAGGCTAGTTTTCAGGTATTTCTCAACAGCTCTGTGTCGTACAATGATAAATAACTTTGCACTTTGATCCTTGAATAAATGAGGAGAACATGCAAACTCTACACAGAAAGACACAAGTCTTTATCCAAACACATTGATGATAGCTGATAATCAAATTTTACTAATCATTGCTAATTTATCTGATCTATAATGCTCAAAAAGATAAAATATTGTGCGTAAAACGCTCGACCAGTGCCATGAAATACATTTTAGTATTTAGTAACTGAGCTGTCCATATCTCTGTCATAGCTCATAGTGCTTTGCATGTACACATACTCAATATAAAGCTCGTTAGACAAATCACTCAATATAACCTTATGTTAGCTGATCCTAACACACTAAGATTTATACTCACATTTCCATTGACTAGAACATCAAACCTAATAGCATAGGCTTTGACCAGAGTGCGGTAGTCTGTCCCGTTCTCCATCTTAAAGTATTTGGCAAACCTGTACATGCAGACAAATCACACACAGTAAAGCACATTATTATTTCTTGACTAAGATGTCAAATTCTAGTTACTTACTTGCATTCCTGAATGGAAGAATTAGTTTTAGTGGTTGAATGTTATGTTTGATTAATTTGTGACTTCTCAGAGAAGCCCAGTGAGCCAGATCAAATCTGGATATAAAAAGTTGAATTCAGTTTGAAATTCCTCATTCCTGTTCAAAATGGTAAAATGTCGAGAGCTCACTGAAAATGAAAGAGTCCACATTAAAGCTGGATGGTCTCTGATACATGGTCTAATACATTTGTTAAGCACTGTCTATATATGAATGCATACAATTAATATTACTAGCAGGCATTTGGACTTTACTAGTGAGGCAAAAAGCCCTACTTATACTATTAGTATGGCCAAAAATGGCCACCAGTAGGACAAAATGGGCCAAAACAATTCCAAGACCAGTCCAAATTAGACAGACATAGTCAAGACTGAGACAGAAAAAATGATCCTCTCCAAGACCATTTACTTCTCTGTTTTAGAGTCAGTATATCTATCTATCTATATATTTCAAGATGATCATTTTTTCTCTTGTTTGTAAAAGCATGTGCAGTGTAACAAAACTGTAGGATCAAATTAGATCATATTTTTATACACTCAAGATCATAGATGAATCTTTTTATTGTAGTGTAACAATGACTTTCTGTATGCAATTAAACAAATAACATTTTTTTAAAATGTGTGCATTTGTATTCATTACTTCAGAATAAAACGTATATTGATGGACTCGGTCAACACCAACTAAAATATTTGGTGAGACCAATGGCCAAATCCGAGACAAGTCCGATTGCAAATACCAACAAGTCCAAGACAAGTTTGAGACAATAGAACAACGTCTTGTCCAAGACTGGAATCAAGTACTAAAGCACTGGATGTAAGACCCAAAACGTCCACCAGTACTACTAGCAGGCTCAGAAAAACTTACTAGTAGTACAAGTGATGGTAAAAATGTTTATTGATACTACTAGTTACCCCCAAAATAGGTATGTGACCTTACTAGTACTACTAGTGGACACTGATGGTCCCACTAAAGTTATAGTAGACATTTTGAGCCAGTAAGTACTACCAGCAAGATCTTTTTGACTTTATTCATAGAACTGGAGAGCCAATAGGAAGCCTCAATGCACACTTTTCCCACCTCCTCGTTTCTATCAGTATTAGTAGTATTAATAGACATTTTAAACCCCACTAGTATAACTAGTTTTAAGATTTTTATGCATTTCCCAGTTGTACTAGGGTGCAGTTTGAGCCCTACTAGTAGTAATCTGTCATGGTGTCAATCACCACTCAATAGCTGGAATAAATTTCATGGCAGTCTGACTAGTAGTTATTTATTCTTTGTCAAGTTTTCTGGATGAATGATATCAGTTCAACCATATAGCTAAATACCTGAAATTGTAGCCTGGTGAGACAGCATTCTTCTGTGACATGGCATCCAGTCGGGTGAATGAGTATGAGGGGTTACATTGGTCATCTGACTTGTCCAGATCACATATCCAGCCGATCTTTATTCCAATCACTCCTCCCTGACAGAAACATTCAAATTAAAGAGGTTCATGAATGAGTGTGTTTGTGATCAATATCTCCTAATATTCTCTGTCTCCTATGTTTGGGAGAAATGTAAATGCAATCCTCATTGCCAGTGACATGGAATGAACATACATGCTACTAACATGCTAAAACATGGGAATAACGATAATTCTTAAGGTGCAGTGTTAGGCAGTGCTCTAGTTGTCTAAGGGTAGAAGCTCTTCCCTCAGACACCTTGTATTATCTTTGAGTCGGGCTGTGACACTATGAGGCTTAAGACAGTCATGTTATAAATTAGAGATTGACTTACAACTTGAGTCCCCCTTAAATCACAGAAATGATTGCTTAAAACGTAAATGGTAAATGGACTTGTACTTATATAGCGCCTTTCTAGTCTTCCGACCACTCAAAGCGCTTTTACAGTACGTATCTCATTCACCCATTCACACACATTCATACACTGATGGCATTGGCTGTCATGCAAGGTGCCAACTGCTCATCAGTTTGAGGAGCTAACCATTCATACACATTCACACACCGATGGCGCAGCCTTCAGGAGCAATTTGGGGTTCAGTATCTTGCCCAAGGACACTTCGACATGCAGACTGGAGGGGATTGAACCGGGGATT
Source organism: Sciaenops ocellatus (assembly GCA_033000465.1). NCBI lineage: Eukaryota > Metazoa > Chordata > Actinopteri > Sciaenidae > Sciaenops > Sciaenops ocellatus. The sequence goes on along the minus strand of CP136867.1, from coordinate 3,405,395 downwards.
GAACCGCCAATCTCCTGATTAATGGACGACCCGCTCTACCTCCGAGCCACAGCCATCACAAAAATAAAGTTGAAACTTCACTAATCTGAGAGTTGAATTACTCAAGATATGACTAAAAAAATGACTCTAGACTCTAAAAAGTTCTACTTTGTTAAAATGCCAGAACAGGGGTGTCGATTAGCGCAGTTGGTAGAGCATCCGCCCCTGTCTCTGTCAAATAAAGGTCAAAAAGGCTAAAAAAAAAATACCAGAACAGAAAATAGCACAGCTAGAAGCATTGCATAAATTATACATACTGTGCATCATTATTAGGCCTATGCACATAAATGATACGATTTCAGTTAAGAAAAAGAAAAACACTGACACAGCCATTCAAAGGCTCTGAGAGACCAGAAAATCACCTGCCTTGACTTGCAGTTTTCCTGTATGACTGACTTGACCCCCAAACCTGAACATTTTTCATGTCCTGACTCTACCTTGTCTGCCAGTTTAGTGAAGTTCTGTTGCGCATAGCGGACGACATCCCCCACTTTGAAGATGGGGCAGTAGGTGTTGTTGATCATGTCAAAATTACATTTTTTGATGTAATCGTCAGTGATGGTTGAAAGGAAGTTGCCCCTGCACACACACAAACACATTATTAATCAACATACCAGACCACACTAGTTCACTTCATTCATCGTCATCATCATCATCATCATCATCCATAAATTTTACAAACATTGTCATACTTGGTGTAGTTGAAGGTTGGGAATCGGATGCTATTCTTAATGAAAATAGTGAAATTCTCCACTTCCATCATTGGCGTACTGAGAGAGGGAAAGGAGCAGAGAAGGAGACAGACAAACATACAAACAGTTTAAATTTGGTGTTTATCTTAAGCCAGCTTACATCTTTCACCTTTATAATATTATGGAAAGGGTCATATTTCCAATGCACCAATGCAGCTCCATACTGTATTGGACTAAAAGCAGAAATCTCAGATATCTCAAAAGTTACACAATTAAAACCAAAACTATCTGCATGGACAGATATTACTAGAGGTTAGTGAGCTCAATATGGCATGCAATATGGTCTTACGTCTTGATAGTGTCGATCTCAGCAGGACACCATCCCTTTATCTCGCACATCTTGATAGTTGTGTTGAAAGGAACACATTTCCCTGTAAGAATTCCTGAGAGGGAAAAAAGCTTTTATAAAAATTAGAAATGCAAGAATACATTTTATATATCAACTCTGTGCACATATGCTCTGCTGCAATAATAGGAATAATTGTTTTTATCTAATACCGTGAAGTAGAAATGAGAAGAGGAGATCTCACCATAACTTCCTGGTTTGTTGAGGTGCTTTGTACAGTCACTGTCTTGGGTACAAGCATACTTCTTCTCACTCTGGATAACACACACATACACATACATTAAAGTTGCATTAATAATTAATTTTATTCCAATAACAGAACAAATGACTAAGTGAAATGGATATACAATAACAGCCAATTCAATATCAGAAGATAAGTGTGATGAATTTTCATGCATTTAAAATAATCTGTCATCATGATTGATTATTATGTAAGAAGCAAAAATGTAGATAATTACAAGTCAAATCTGTCTGTTTTATGAATGAAATCTTAATATGTAAAACCTATATGATATATTAAGTAAGAAAAAGACAAAATATTTTTTTCCATTTCATTTTAACTCTTGGATGAAAGCAATGAGTTATCATGTTCAAGCAAACCACTAACCACTGATACAGCCATTAGCATAGATGTTGTCTTCATAACAATATCACTAAAGTAAAATACTATATTGTTAAAAAATGAGAGAGATGGATCTTGATAAAATATTAATCAATTTCTGAAGAAAAACTTTCTTTCAGTTCATGCCTGGAAATGATCCAATTAACCTAAACATGAAACCAAGAGTACCCAGTGTCCCACGTGCTTGGAGTGGAATACTAGCAACAGTTATGGGACTGATGCACAGGGCTGATGAGCTGACAATGGCACAGACTGAGATGGATTTCAAGACAGCATATACAGCTGTCTTCCAAAGGTTTGGTAAACTGAAAGAGCCATACTGTATATAGCTGGAACAGGGAGCTACATCCTATGCCCTGCTCCTGAGAGAAAAAGTACTGGACAAACTGTATAAAATGGACATTGGAGTCAAATCTAATTTGACTGAAACAACAACCTGGTGTTCTAAGAAGGTTCTAGTTTCAAAACCTTTGTAAATTCAGGTTCTGTGTGGATCCCACAAAACTAAACGCAGTAATATGAAGAGAATGTCTTTTTCTATTCTACTTGCAATGATGGTAGACACAGAGGTTTTCACAAAACTGGACACTCAATCTGGAGATTGGCATATTGGCAAAGGATCTTGAATCTTGAATCTTGAATCTTCTTGAAGCTATAAGAAGGATTAAGCTAACCAAAGGCACTCGAACACAGCACAAACAAGAGTAGCAACAGATGGCTACGCACACAACCTGTACACATAACTACCCAGCCTTCAGGTAAACTGGATCCTAAAAGGCTTTTCACAGGAAGAATGAGGAAGGAAGCAAGTTACATACTACATAACCTTCACCACCATTCCAGAACTTCACCAGAGTTTATGTCAGGACAGAAAGTGTGGATCACCACAGAGGAAGCTCCAGGAAATGTTCTAAGAACTGCCTACATACCACGGTCATATTGATAGATACTGACAGGGGTAAGGAGAAACAGAATCCACTTTAGACAGACAGGGAATTGTCCTGAGCAACCACCAGTCACTAGATCAGGCAGAGTTTCAAGGGCTCCTGTGAGACTTAACCCTAACCATAACTCAATGGCATTTCATTCCATCCCACTCATCATACACAGTTGCATATTTATGATAGCAGTATTGCACTCTGAAACTGGTAGCACCAAATCACTAAAAATATGACTTCTTACATAGTGTTGCTTTAATGCTGAGGCATAGTTGTCGTAATGGTAGTAGAAGTGTTAATAATTGTGTGTTACTAATAATAGTAGTAGTATAATGACAGCTGACCTCAGGACAGTATCCCTGGACTTGGTTCTCTGTAGTGATCAATTTGGTGATAATGCAGAAGACTGAAGCTCCCTGTGAAAAAACAAATAAACCACATCACCATTGCTGCTGTTTCCCTCTGTCCTGTATTTGTCCATCCATCCATCCATCCATCTTTCCGTCCGTCCGTCCATACCTGTGTCGGGGTGACGTAGTCTGCAACATCCATGACCTTGTCATTGTAGACTCCAAATCCTTTGACCTTGGTCATCACCGAGGATTCAATAGCTGTGTCCCTTACCTGATAGGCCTTCTCAACGAGAAACACCCACCTGAAACACACAAATAGTTTGTGTGTTTATATACCTAACCATTACCTCCTTATGTAGTTCACGTGCTCTTGGTGTCAAGGTTTGGACATTAACTCAGATGAGCCCTGTAACTTATGAGCTACAATCCAGCTGGCAGATGTCACAAAATTCCACACCGGTGCATTAAAGATCTCAAACTAACTAGATAAATAAGCGCCTTTTAACAACAACAGTGAGCAGTCAGGTCAGAATAAGCAACAGACAGCTGAACAACCTACAGGGCCATCGTGGTGGGGGCGTGAGGTCCAGTGTAAACTTGACATGTGAGGCCCTGCTCTTTAACATACAAGTACTTGAATGATGGTCACATGCATATAGTTTTACCTAAGGGCACAGGTTTGCATATGGACTGCAGGACATGTGCCCTGCTTTACTGCCCTTTAAATGATTACTCTAGTAAGAAGAGTGACTTTTTTCACTTAAAGAGCTTTCTGAGCAGTACAAATATCAGATTTCTGTCTGAGCCATAGACTGCAGATATGCTCAGCCACGTCACCTTATCCAAAGTTAAATTAATCTCCTCCTTGACTTCCAGTCAGTAAAGAGTTGAGATACTGATGCATTCAAGGGCTTCTCCTTGTCTATTCAGCCCTTGGTTGGTTTCCTCAAGTCCACAGAGGGAAGTAATGGGAACTGAGATGTGTGGTTCACATGTCCACAAGTTACTCAGCAAATTACATGGCACTTAGTGTTAGTCCTACATGGAACAATGCTTGCTGCAGACCATTATTGGTAATAGACTTTCCCCCCTACCCACTTATTATGATATATATAACTGACTGTGAAACTAATCTTGAATTTCTCTCTGTCTCCTCCCTCCTACAGAGCCAGACATACAGTTTGAAAGTGAGTTTTTTAATTAGGCTTTAATTAGTCTGAACATGTTTTAACAGCATTTTAATGACAATGATTATATTTACTGGACCTACTTGTTGAAGTAGCCGCTGAATGCTGTTAAGCTGAACAATACATTCTATATGTATTCTGTTTAACCTTGAGGGCAAATCACCAAACACAATTATTGGATGTGATCCAGTTGTGACATGTCTCTGTCTTTGATCTGTATATTTTTAAATGTATACTTTTTAAAGTATAGATTTTTTTTATATATCTGTCATATTAAGAATATATATGTTAAGATTAAAGCTGAGTAAATCTATTTAAAATGCAGTGTAGTATACACAGTGAGATTCCACCTCTTTACAATCCATTAAATAAATGTACGTCATATAAATAATGAACCACTCAGCTCTCGTTTTAAAGATTTGCATCTAGATGATAAAAAATGTATAATGTATCTAATTTAGTCGTATTGTTTGTGACAAATGAATATGTTTAATATTTATTACAGTTTTGAATGTATATACTGTATATAATATTATAATATATTAAAATCTAACTGTGAAGGGGTGTCGATTAGCTCAGTTGGTAGCGCATCCGCCCCATGTACGAAGGCTCAGCAGCGGCCCAGGGCTCGAATCTGACCTGCAGCCCTTTGCTGCATGTCATTCCCCATCTCTCTCTCCCCACATTCCTGTCACTCTTCAGCTGTCTCTATCAAAAATAAAGCTTGAAAAGGCCAAAAAATATCTTTAATATATATATATATATATATATATATATATATATATATATATATATATATATATATATATATATATATATACTGTGAATAGTTACACTGATTTAACACCATCACACACACATCTATAATACTTACTTATAATACAGTAATAAAAATGACAATGTAATATGACTGAGCTTTTAGATTTAAAAAACATTATACTTCTATTTTAAGCTTGTCCTGTCATGTCATCAACACCAGTACATTATTTTCTTTCTAATTAGTTAATTGCATTAATCATTAATCTTAAATATTAAATATTTCTGTATTACAGGTATCTGTGACGGTAGCACTGTATAAAAAGAATGGAAATACTCACCCTATGAAGTAAGTGAGGATGAGGACTTGGACGACACGATTGATGATGCCAATGGTCCAGCTCTTCACCACCACTGACTTGGTGGTTTCATAGGTGAAGAAGTCTGTTATACAAGACCACATCCTAGCAGTATGTGTGTGAGTAAATGCAAAAACAGTTATGTTTGTATATTTTCTGTATGTGATGTGGATTATAGAAATATAAAGCACTCTGTGTACTTTATGGATATAAAGGCTGAAGCTGCAGCTGTAAGTGTGTGAGCCTACAGAAATGTTAGATTTTTATCCGCAAATGTACATGACATCGTCATGATCATTTTTTGTTGAATTAAAAAAAAAAATCAATATCTCAGGTCCAACTTTGTGAGCTGTATCCAGATATCCAGGAGCTGTATCTCTTCCTCTTAATGCTGTCACAGTAAAGGAATCCCTGTCGCTCAGGAGCATCAGTTCATGATGTCCAACTAACTGGTCAACAGCTTTCTCCCTCTCTCTCTCTCTCTCTCTCTCTCCCCCTCCTCTCTCTCTCTCTCTCTCTCTCTCTCTCTCTCCCTCCCTCTCTCTCTCTCTCTCTCTCTCTCTCTCTCTTTTATCTCTCTCTCTCCCTCTCTATTTTTGTCCACCCATTCTGTCTCTTCTTTGCCCTCTCTCTCTCTTTTATCTCTGGCTCTCTGGTTACACCCTCCATTATCAAATTGACTCCTCCAAGTTCCCCTCCCTCCTTTTGCTCAATGTGTGTGCACAATTCTGGGTTTATAGTCCCAGAACAAACAATAAAAAGTGTATTCTAATAAGAATATTGAATGATATGGTTGTGTGATCAATCGTTCAAACAAAAATCTACTTTCAGAGGTATTCAAATTAAATTATACATTTTCTTTGTTTTCTATATTCCATGTGATTGTCATTGAACACTGGGAATAAAATTGGTCTTGTTTTTACCTTATATAATTTGCATCTAGGCCAAATTATGCTAATTTTTGGTTTTGTTGTTTTACTACATTTTGAACAGTTCCAAGATTTTGGACAGGATGCCCCAACAGAGTCATGGGAAACCTATACCTGAACTCAGTCACAGTCAGAATCAGTTTATTGAAAAGCATGTTTTTGTCACAAGGAACTTACCTTGGAGTACTCTTTAGGTATGAGCAAAAACATCATTATCGCAAATTTTGCAATGTTTGAAAAAAGAGAGAAAGCCCAGTTTTTTATAGGGACAGTCAGAACAGGAGCAATGGGAAAGTCAATCAAAAGTACTTTTTCAAGGGGTGTCGTTTAGCTCAGTTGGTAGAGCAACCACCCCATGTACAAAGGCTCAGTCCTTGCCGCGGCGGCCCAGAGTTCAAGTCCGACCTGTGGCTCTTTCCCGCATGTCATTCCCCATCTCTCTCTCTCCCCACATTCCTGTCACTCTTCAGCTGTCTCTATCAAAAATAAAGCTTTAAAAGGCCAAAAAAAGTACTTTTTTAATTTGAAAAGTCTGTCTTCTTAGAAAACTTGAGATACAGTGATATACAGTCCCCAAAGCACCCAAGAAAACAGATCTAAGACCCACCAATAAGACCCAATAATGACTTAGAAACAGGCTGACCATGAAATGAGACACTATTTTTAGAAATAATTGTATTCATTCAGTTTTTGCTCAAAACATCAGGATAATGATATCAACCATAAACCCATGTATCCTAGATCAATCTGTTACATTGTTAACATACTGTGTTAATATTTAAATGTAATATAATAGGAGCACACACATAGAACTGCATAAACACACACAAAGACACACAAACACACAGATGAGGAAATTTGTTTCAGGAAACACAGCTGGGAAACATCTTTAGGGGAGGTCTTGGCCTCAACAGTATCATGGTCTGGGATAACTGCCAGTATTAAATGTTCCTGTTCCGCCAGATAACATTCAGTTAGTCAGTTTTCAGGTCGCCTTGGCCACACTCATTAGAAACACACATACATTACTACACGTTTCTGGAAAATTTGTGTGACACTCAGAACATTGACTATGTGATCATAAATACATAAAGTGGAAATGATGGGAATATTAGCGTACTGAGCTCATCAGTTCTAAATAAATATTTGATCATTCAAACTGCATTATATCCATCATGTCAGAGGTTGACCACAGTGAGTGGAGAAGAGCCTATTGTGTATAAAAGGCTACTATCAGCCACATGATTCAGTCTCTACATCCTAATACACAACACAAACCATATCCAGGAGATACGGTTTCACACTGATTCAATCAAAGCTGCCTTCAGTGCCATCTAGACTCTCTGAATGCCTCCATTAAACAGGAGTCACTTTTGACAAGTCAATAATGGACTGCCATTGGATGAGAACCAGGAAGTGGTAAAAAAAAAAAAAAAACAATAACTTATTATTGTCTCTTTTTTGCTTTTGAGTAGATGAACAGAGGAGGGAAGGAGGAATGGGAAAGGATGGAAAACAAGGAGGAAAAGGGATTCCATGAGGATAAAGGATTGGAAATACATTTGTGAGGATGGATAAAAAAGGAAGGAATGGAAGAGAAGAACAAGGAAGGGGGGATAACAAAACAAGGATAAAGAGCTGGATGGAGAGCAGGTTTACACACATAAAATAAAAGCTGAGCAAAACAGGAAACCACTTTTTATGTTGTTCCATAGTTGCTGGTCAGTCTGACACTTAAAGACACTTAAAGGTAGCCACTTGGGAATAAAGATGGAAAAGAAAATTGGGGATGTGGAAAGGATGGACAGAAATAGGTGGGAGGAATGGAGGAAGAGAACAAGGAGGTGGTGGGGGTCGCTAATGGGTAAGAAGAGAGCAAAGAGATGGATGGAGAGCAGGTTTACGCAGACATAAAATAAAAGCTGAACAGAACAGGAAAATGTTTATTGTTCCAGGGTTGCCAGTAAGACTGAAAACAGTTGGAGATGGGGATAGTTAAAAAGGAAGGAGCAGGGAGCCGCTTGGCAATAAAGTTGGAGGAATAGAGTGGGGATGGGTAAAGGATGGAAGGAAGGAGCTTCTTCTCTTCTTTTTCTTGGACAATTTATGTCCAAGATACTTTTCAACTTGGAGTTGGGAACCACACATGCAGATACCACCCATTCACCTTCTCTGCAAATCATAAAGACACTATGGTTGGAACCAAAAATCTAAGATTTGACTCATCAAACCAAAGTACAGATTTCAAATGGTCTAATCTCCATTCTAGTGCAGACCAAACAAGCGAACTCTGGTCCACCTGAAAACGTGGGTCTCAGTTCGCTTGCAAGTGAACCCTGGTGCGGTTCGATTACAGTGGAAAAGCAAACGGACTATCCAGCAAACCAAAGACCAGATAGCCAATCAATGAGCCAGGTTTTCTTCTTTCTGGTGCTTTTTAGATTATATATATTTTTATATTTTTATACCCCCAAATGAGCAGCTGCATGATGTCCAGGCGGTTTGGTCCACTTTCAGAAGTGCAGTGTGAAAGTGAACCAAACCAAATGAAGGTGTGAGATTTTTCGGCATTCCTCAACCAATCGAACCGAGTCCCCCGGACTATCCTGGTGTAAAAGCAACATCACTTACAACAGGAAGAGTTAAGTGCTTGGCCACATTTAAATTCCTGTCATTGATGCTGATGTGAAGCTGTTAATATGAACTAACATTTCAAGTAATGGAACCATGGGAAGTGATACCAAGCAAGGGTGAAGGATGATACGCTGTCCAGAGAAGATCTCAAGAAAAAAATCATGGACAGCCAACTGCTAAGTTGCTAAGACAACTCACCAGCTGATATTACTGCTTGGGATTACCCCTCAGAGAGGATAATGTAACCATGCCCAATAACTAATAACCAATAAGTAACCAATAACTTCCATGCTGGTGCTTAAAAAGTAAATTGATGAAAAATGCTACATGTAAATAGGATTTTCTCTGTCTCTCTATACTGAAGACTATACAGAAAGGATGCCAAAACACCAACGGAAAGGAAAGAAAGGGAAGGGTACATGCCACATGTTGACATGCATCACCTTAAAAAGGAACCTTGAGAGTGGTATTTGACTGTGGTGTAAGTTTCAAAGTGATGTCACTGAACAGCCAGCTACTTCCAGGAACCTGACTTGACAAAGTCTTTGCTTGTGTTGTGTATTGCTGGGAATGGCCTCCAGTTTTCCCTCTTACCTGCCTGATCACCTCACCATCTACTTAACTTAAAAGACTGGCTCAACCTCCCAGACTCTGCTAGACTTTTCAGTCCCTGTTGCGGTAACATCACAGTCAGGTTTGTGTGACAAGACAAGACAAGACAAGATATACTCTGACTTCCTCCCACAGTCCAAAGACATGCACTTAACAGGTTCATTGGTGACTCTAAATTGTCCATCGGTGAGTGTGAATGGTTGTTTGTCTCTATGTGTCCTGTGATGAACTGGCTACTTGTCCAGGGTGTACCCCGCCTCTCGCCCAAAGTCAGTTGGGATAGGCTCCAGCCACACCCTTATGAGGATAAGTGGGTACAGATAATGGATTGATTGAAGATAAGATATGCATGAGGTGAGAGGAGTTGTTCATGATGGATGTCAGCTTTTTTTTATGTATATATATATATATATATATATATATATATATATGTATGTATATTTTTTGGCCTTTTTTTACTGGATAGAGACAGCTGAAGAGAGACAGGAACGTGGGGAGAGAGAGACAGGGAATGACATGTAGCAAAGGGCCACGGGTTGGACCCGAACCGCGGCCGCTACGGAGCCCCCGCACATGGCTCCACCAACTGAGCTAATCGCCGCCCCGATGGATGTCTTTGATAACATCCTCCTGTCTCCCATTTCCTCTATGGAGTCTAGGGAGCAGTCCAGGACAGAGCTGGACCTCTTGACCAGTTTGTTGAGTCTTTTCCCGTCTCTTGCCGTGTTTCCTCCTCCTCAGCAGGCGACTGCATAGAAGATTGCAGATGCCACCACAGAGTCATAAAAAGCTTTTAACAGAGTCCTGCACACTCCAAAGGACCTAAGTCTCCTCAGTAAGTGAAGACAACTTTGACCCTTCTTGTGCAGGATGTCTGTGTTGTCTGACCAGTCCAGTTTATTGTTGAGGGGAACACGCAGGTTTTTGTAGTCTCCCACCATCTCCATATCCAATCCCTGGATGTTCACGGGACAAAAAACATTATCCTCAGAGTGCTTCTAAGGGTTTCCAGATGTGACAGTGATCAGTGCAGTGGGTAGAGGCCAAGCAAAGCAGAGTCAAATCTGCTGAACTGTTGACTTAGAAACAGGCTGACCATGAAATGAGACACTATTTTTAGAAATAATTGTATTCATTCAGTTTTTGCTCAAAACATCAGGATAATGATATCAACCATAAACCCATGTATCCTAGATCAATCTGTTACATTGTTAACATACTGTGTTAATATTTAAATGTAATATAATAGGAGCACACACATAGAACTGCATAAACACACACAAAGACACACAAACACACAGATGAGGAAATTTGTTTCAGGAAACACAGCTGGGAAACATCTTTAGGGGAGGTCTTGGCCTCAACAGTATCATGGTCTGGGATAACTGCCAGTATTAAATGTTCCTGTTCCGCCAGATAACATTCAGTTAGTCAGTTTTCAGGTCGCCTTGGCCACACTCATTAGAAACACACATACATTACTACACGTTTCTGGAAAATTTGTGTGACACTCAGAACATTGACTATGTGATCATAAATACATAAAGTGGAAATGATGGGAATATTAGCGTACTGAGCTCATCAGTTCTAAATAAATATTTGATCATTCAAACTGCATTATATCCATCATGTCAGAGGTTGACCACAGTGAGTGGAGAAGAGCCTATTGTGTATAAAAGGCTACTATCAGCCACATGATTCAGTCTCTACATCCTAATACACAACACAAACCATATCCAGGAGATACGGTTTCACACTGATTCAATCAAAGCTGCCTTCAGTGCCATCTAGACTCTCTGAATGCCTCCATTAAACAGGAGTCACTTTTGACAAGTCAATAATGGACTGCCATTGGATGAGAACCAGGAAGTGGTAAAAAAAAAAAAAAAACAATAACTTATTATTGTCTCTTTTTTGCTTTTGAGTAGATGAACAGAGGAGGGAAGGAGGAATGGGAAAGGATGGAAAACAAGGAGGAAAAGGGATTCCATGAGGATAAAGGATTGGAAATACATTTGTGAGGATGGATAAAAAAGGAAGGAATGGAAGAGAAGAACAAGGAAGGGGGGATAACAAAACAAGGATAAAGAGCTGGATGGAGAGCAGGTTTACACACATAAAATAAAAGCTGAGCAAAACAGGAAACCACTTTTTATGTTGTTCCATAGTTGCTGGTCAGTCTGACACTTAAAGACACTTAAAGGTAGCCACTTGGGAATAAAGATGGAAAAGAAAATTGGGGATGTGGAAAGGATGGACAGAAATAGGTGGGAGGAATGGAGGAAGAGAACAAGGAGGTGGTGGGGGTCGCTAATGGGTAAGAAGAGAGCAAAGAGATGGATGGAGAGCAGGTTTACGCAGACATAAAATAAAAGCTGAACAGAACAGGAAAATGTTTATTGTTCCAGGGTTGCCAGTAAGACTGAAAACAGTTGGAGATGGGGATAGTTAAAAAGGAAGGAGCAGGGAGCCGCTTGGCAATAAAGTTGGAGAAATAGAGTGGGGATGGGTAAAGGATGGAAGGAAGGAGCTTCTTCTCTTCTTTTTCTTGGACAATTTATGTCCAAGATACTTTTCAACTTGGAGTTGGGAACCACACATGCAGATACCACCCATTCACCTTCTCTGCAAATCATAAAGACACTATGGTTGGAACCAAAAATCTAAGATTTGACTCATCAAACCAAAGTACAGATTTCAAATGGTCTAATCTCCATTCTAGTGCAGACCAAACAAGCGAACTCTGGTCCACCTGAAAACGTGGGTCTCAGTTCGCTTGCAAGTGAACCCTGGTGCGGTTCGATTACAGTGGAAAAGCAAACGGACTATCCAGCAAACCAAAGACCAGATAGCCAATCAATGAGCCAGGTTTTCTTCTTTCTGGTGCTTTTTAGATTATATATATTTTTATATTTTTATACCCCCAAATGAGCAGCTGCATGATGTCCAGGCGGTTTGGTCCACTTTCAGAAGTGCAGTGTGAAAGTGAACCAAACCAAATGAAGGTGTGAGATTTTTCGGCATTCCTCAACCAATCGAACCGAGTCCCCCGGACTATCCTGGTGTAAGAGCAACATCACTTACAACAGGAAGAGTTAAGTGCTTGGCCACATTTAAATTCCTGTCATTGATGCTGATGTGAAGCTGTTAATATGAACTAACATTTCAAGTAATGGAACCATGGGAAGTGATACCAAGCAAGGGTGAAGGATGATACGCTGTCCAGAGAAGATCTCAAGAAAAAAATCATGGACAGCCAACTGCTAAGTTGCTAAGACAACTCACCAACTGATATTACTGCTTGGGATTACCCCTCAGAGAGGATAATGTAACCATGCCCAATAACTAATAACCAATAAGTAACCAATAACTTCCATGCTGGTGCTTAAAAAGTAAATTGATGAAAAATGCTACATGTAAATAGGATTTTCTCTGTCTCTCTATACTGAAGACTATACAGAAAGGATGCCAAAACACCAACGGAAAGGAAAGAAAGGGAAGGGTACATGCCACATGTTGACATGCATCACCTTAAAAAGGAACCTTGAGAGTGGTATTTGACTGTGGTGTAAGTTTCAAAGTGATGTCACTGAACAGCCAGCTACTTCCAGGAACCTGACTTGACAAAGTCTTTGCTTGTGTTGTGTATTGCTGGGAATGGCCTCCAGTTTTCCCTCTTACCTGCCTGATCACCTCACCATCTACTTAACTTAAAAGACTGGCTCAACCTCCCAGACTCTGCTAGACTTTTCAGTCCCTGTTGCGGTAACATCACAGTCAGGTTTGTGTGACAAGACAAGACAAGACAAGATATACTCTGACTTCCTCCCACAGTCCAAAGACATGCACTTAACAGGTTCATTGGTGACTCTAAATTGTCCATCGGTGAGTGTGAATGGTTGTTTGTCTCTATGTGTCCTGTGATGAACTGGCTACTTGTCCAGGGTGTACCCCGCCTCTCGCCCAAAGTCAGTTGGGATAGGCTCCAGCCACACCCTTATGAGGATAAGTGGGTACAGATAATGGATTGATTGAAGATAAGATATGCATGAGGTGAGAGGAGTTGTTCATGATGGATGTCAGCTTTTTTTTATGTATATATATATATATATATATATATATATATATATATGTATGTATATTTTTTGGCCTTTTTTTACTGGATAGAGACAGCTGAAGAGAGACAGGAACGTGGGGAGAGAGAGACAGGGAATGACATGTAGCAAAGGGCCACGGGTTGGACCCGAACCGCGGCCGCTACGGAGCCCCCGCACATGGCTCCACCAACTGAGCTAATCGCCGCCCCGATGGATGTCTTTGATAACATCCTCCTGTCTCCCATTTCCTCTATGGAGTCTAGGGAGCAGTCCAGGACAGAGCTGGACCTCTTGACCAGTTTGTTGAGTCTTTTCCCGTCTCTTGCCGTGTTTCCTCCTCCTCAGCAGGCGACTGCATAGAAGATTGCAGATGCCACCACAGAGTCATAAAAAGCTTTTAACAGAGTCCTGCACACTCCAAAGGACCTAAGTCTCCTCAGTAAGTGAAGACAACTTTGACCCTTCTTGTGCAGGATGTCTGTGTTGTCTGACCAGTCCAGTTTATTGTTGAGGGGAACACGCAGGTTTTTGTAGTCTCCCACCATCTCCATATCCAATCCCTGGATGTTCACGGGACAAAAAACATTATCCTCAGAGTGCTTCTAAGGGTTTCCAGATGTGACAGTGATCAGTGCAGTGGGTAGAGGCCAAGCAAAGCAGAGTCAAATCTGCTGAACTGTTGACTTAGAAACAGGCTGACCATGAAATGAGACACTATTTTTAGAAATAATTGTATTCATTCAGTTTTTGCTCAAAACATCAGGATAATGATATCAACCATAAACCCATGTATCCTAGATCAATCTGTTACATTGTTAACATACTGTGTTAATATTTAAATGTAATATAATAGGAGCACACACATAGAACTGCATAAACACACACAAAGACACACAAACACACAGATGAGGAAATTTGTTTCAGGAAACACAGCTGGGAAACATCTTTAGGGGAGGTCTTGGCCTCAACAGTATCATGGTCTGGGATAACTGCCAGTATTAAATGTTCCTGTTCCGCCAGATAACATTCAGTTAGTCAGTTTTCAGGTCGCCTTGGCCACACTCATTAGAAACACACATACATTACTACACGTTTCTGGAAAATTTGTGTGACACTCAGAACATTGACTATGTGATCATAAATACATAAAGTGGAAATGATGGGAATATTAGCGTACTGAGCTCATCAGTTCTAAATAAATATTTGATCATTCAAACTGCATTATATCCATCATGTCAGAGGTTGACCACAGTGAGTGGAGAAGAGCCTATTGTGTATAAAAGGCTACTATCAGCCACATGATTCAGTCTCTACATCCTAATACACAACACAAACCATATCCAGGAGATACGGTTTCACACTGATTCAATCAAAGCTGCCTTCAGTGCCATCTAGACTCTCTGAATGCCTCCATTAAACAGGAGTCACTTTTGACAAGTCAATAATGGACTGCCATTGGATGAGAACCAGGAAGTGGTAAAAAAAAAAAAAAAACAATAACTTATTATTGTCTCTTTTTTGCTTTTGAGTAGATGAACAGAGGAGGGAAGGAGGAATGGGAAAGGATGGAAAACAAGGAGGAAAAGGGATTCCATGAGGATAAAGGATTGGAAATACATTTGTGAGGATGGATAAAAAAGGAAGGAATGGAAGAGAAGAACAAGGAAGGGGGGATAACAAAACAAGGATAAAGAGCTGGATGGAGAGCAGGTTTACACACATAAAATAAAAGCTGAGCAAAACAGGAAACCACTTTTTATGTTGTTCCATAGTTGCTGGTCAGTCTGACACTTAAAGACACTTAAAGGTAGCCACTTGGGAATAAAGATGGAAAAGAAAATTGGGGATGTGGAAAGGATGGACAGAAATAGGTGGGAGGAATGGAGGAAGAGAACAAGGAGGTGGTGGGGGTCGCTAATGGGTAAGAAGAGAGCAAAGAGATGGATGGAGAGCAGGTTTACGCAGACATAAAATAAAAGCTGAACAGAACAGGAAAATGTTTATTGTTCCAGGGTTGCCAGTAAGACTGAAAACAGTTGGAGATGGGGATAGTTAAAAAGGAAGGAGCAGGGAGCCGCTTGGCAATAAAGTTGGAGAAATAGAGTGGGGATGGGTAAAGGATGGAAGGAAGGAGCTTCTTCTCTTCTTTTTCTTGGACAATTTATGTCCAAGATACTTTTCAACTTGGAGTTGGGAACCACACATGCAGATACCACCCATTCACCTTCTCTGCAAATCATAAAGACACTATGGTTGGAACCAAAAATCTAAGATTTGACTCATCAAACCAAAGTACAGATTTCAAATGGTCTAATCTCCATTCTAGTGCAGACCAAACAAGCGAACTCTGGTCCACCTGAAAACGTGGGTCTCAGTTCGCTTGCAAGTGAACCCTGGTGCGGTTCGATTACAGTGGAAAAGCAAACGGACTATCCAGCAAACCAAAGACCAGATAGCCAATCAATGAGCCAGGTTTTCTTCTTTCTGGTCCTTTTTAGATTATATATATTTTTATATTTTTATACCCCCAAATGAGCAGCTGCATGATGTCCAGGCGGTTTGGTCCACTTTCAGAAGTGCAGTGTGAAAGTGAACCAAACCAAATGAAGGTGTGAGATTTTTCGGCATTCCTCAACCAATCGAACCGAGTCCCCCGGACTATCCTGGTGTAAGAGCAACATCACTTACAACAGGAAGAGTTAAGTGCTTGGCCACATTTAAATTCCTGTCATTGATGCTGATGTGAAGCTGTTAATATGAACTAACATTTCAAGTAATGGAACCATGGGAAGTGATACCAAGCAAGGGTGAAGGATGATACGCTGTCCAGAGAAGATCTCAAGAAAAAAATCATGGACAGCCAACTGCTAAGTTGCTAAGACAACTCACCAACTGATATTACTGCTTGGGATTACCCCTCAGAGAGGATAATGTAACCATGCCCAATAACTAATAACCAATAAGTAACCAATAACTTCCATGCTGGTGCTTAAAAAGTAAATTGATGAAAAATGCTACATGTAAATAGGATTTTCTCTGTCTCTCTATACTGAAGACTATACAGAAAGGATGCCAAAACACCAACGGAAAGGAAAGAAAGGGAAGGGTACATGCCACATGTTGACATGCATCACCTTAAAAAGGAACCTTGAGAGTGGTATTTGACTGTGGTGTAAGTTTCAAAGTGATGTCACTGAACAGCCAGCTACTTCCAGGAACCTGACTTGACAAAGTCTTTGCTTGTGTTGTGTATTGCTGGGAATGGCCTCCAGTTTTCCCTCTTACCTGCCTGATCACCTCACCATCTACTTAACTTAAAAGACTGGCTCAACCTCCCAGACTCTGCTAGACTTTTCAGTCCCTGTTGCGGTAACATCACAGTCAGGTTTGTGTGACAAGACAAGACAAGACAAGATATACTCTGACTTCCTCCCACAGTCCAAAGACATGCACTTAACAGGTTCATTGGTGACTCTAAATTGTCCATCGGTGAGTGTGAATGGTTGTTTGTCTCTATGTGTCCTGTGATGAACTGGCTACTTGTCCAGGGTGTACCCCGCCTCTCGCCCAAAGTCAGTTGGGATAGGCTCCAGCCACACCCTTATGAGGATAAGTGGGTACAGATAATGGATTGATTGAAGATAAGATATGCATGAGGTGAGAGGAGTTGTTCATGATGGATGTCAGCTTTTTTTTATGTATATATATATATATATATATATATATATATATATATGTATGTATATTTTTTGGCCTTTTTTTACTGGATAGAGACAGCTGAAGAGAGACAGGAACGTGGGGAGAGAGAGACAGGGAATGACATGTAGCAAAGGGCCACGGGTTGGACCCGAACCGCGGCCGCTACGGAGCCCCCGCACATGGCTCCACCAACTGAGCTAATCGCCGCCCCGATGGATGTCTTTGATAACATCCTCCTGTCTCCCATTTCCTCTATGGAGTCTAGGGAGCAGTCCAGGACAGAGCTGGACCTCTTGACCAGTTTGTTGAGTCTTTTCCCGTCTCTTGCCGTGTTTCCTCCTCCTCAGCAGGCGACTGCATAGAAGATTGCAGATGCCACCACAGAGTCATAAAAAGCTTTTAACAGAGTCCTGCACACTCCAAAGGACCTAAGTCTCCTCAGTAAGTGAAGACAACTTTGACCCTTCTTGTGCAGGATGTCTGTGTTGTCTGACCAGTCCAGTTTATTGTTGAGGGGAACACGCAGGTTTTTGTAGTCTCCCACCATCTCCATATCCAATCCCTGGATGTTCACGGGACAAAAAACATTATCCTCAGAGTGCTTCTAAGGGTTTCCAGATGTGACAGTGATCAGTGCAGTGGGTAGAGGCCAAGCAAAGCAGAGTCAAATCTGCTGAACTGTTGACTTAGAAACAGGCTGACCATGAAATGAGACACTATTTTTAGAAATAATTGTATTCATTCAGTTTTTGCTCAAAACATCAGGATAATGATATCAACCATAAACCCATGTATCCTAGATCAATCTGTTACATTGTTAACATACTGTGTTAATATTTAAATGTAATATAATAGGAGCACACACATAGAACTGCATAAACACACACAAAGACACACAAACACACAGATGAGGAAATTTGTTTCAGGAAACACAGCTGGGAAACATCTTTAGGGGAGGTCTTGGCCTCAACAGTATCATGGTCTGGGATAACTGCCAGTATTAAATGTTCCTGTTCCGCCAGATAACATTCAGTTAGTCAGTTTTCAGGTCGCCTTGGCCACACTCATTAGAAACACACATACATTACTACACGTTTCTGGAAAATTTGTGTGACACTCAGAACATTGACTATGTGATCATAAATACATAAAGTGGAAATGATGGGAATATTAGCGTACTGAGCTCATCAGTTCTAAATAAATATTTGATCATTCAAACTGCATTATATCCATCATGTCAGAGGTTGACCACAGTGAGTGGAGAAGAGCCTATTGTGTATAAAAGGCTACTATCAGCCACATGATTCAGTCTCTACATCCTAATACACAACACAAACCATATCCAGGAGATACGGTTTCACACTGATTCAATCAAAGCTGCCTTCAGTGCCATCTAGACTCTCTGAATGCCTCCATTAAACAGGAGTCACTTTTGACAAGTCAATAATGGACTGCCATTGGATGAGAACCAGGAAGTGGTAAAAAAAAAAAAAAAACAATAACTTATTATTGTCTCTTTTTTGCTTTTGAGTAGATGAACAGAGGAGGGAAGGAGGAATGGGAAAGGATGGAAAACAAGGAGGAAAAGGGATTCCATGAGGATAAAGGATTGGAAATACATTTGTGAGGATGGATAAAAAAGGAAGGAATGGAAGAGAAGAACAAGGAAGGGGGGATAACAAAACAAGGATAAAGAGCTGGATGGAGAGCAGGTTTACACACATAAAATAAAAGCTGAGCAAAACAGGAAACCACTTTTTATGTTGTTCCATAGTTGCTGGTCAGTCTGACACTTAAAGACACTTAAAGGTAGCCACTTGGGAATAAAGATGGAAAAGAAAATTGGGGATGTGGAAAGGATGGACAGAAATAGGTGGGAGGAATGGAGGAAGAGAACAAGGAGGTGGTGGGGGTCGCTAATGGGTAAGAAGAGAGCAAAGAGATGGATGGAGAGCAGGTTTACGCAGACATAAAATAAAAGCTGAACAGAACAGGAAAATGTTTATTGTTCCAGGGTTGCCAGTAAGACTGAAAACAGTTGGAGATGGGGATAGTTAAAAAGGAAGGAGCAGGGAGCCGCTTGGCAATAAAGTTGGAGAAATAGAGTGGGGATGGGTAAAGGATGGAAGGAAGGAGCTTCTTCTCTTCTTTTTCTTGGACAATTTATGTCCAAGATACTTTTCAACTTGGAGTTGGGAACCACACATGCAGATACCACCCATTCACCTTCTCTGCAAATCATAAAGACACTATGGTTGGAACCAAAAATCTAAGATTTGACTCATCAAACCAAAGTACAGATTTCAAATGGTCTAATCTCCATTCTAGTGCAGACCAAACAAGCGAACTCTGGTCCACCTGAAAACGTGGGTCTCAGTTCGCTTGCAAGTGAACCCTGGTGCGGTTCGATTACAGTGGAAAAGCAAACGGACTATCCAGCAAACCAAAGACCAGATAGCCAATCAATGAGCCAGGTTTTCTTCTTTCTGGTGCTTTTTAGATTATATATATTTTTATATTTTTATACCCCCAAATGAGCAGCTGCATGATGTCCAGGCGGTTTGGTCCACTTTCAGAAGTGCAGTGTGAAAGTGAACCAAACCAAATGAAGGTGTGAGATTTTTCGGCATTCCTCAACCAATCGAACCGAGTCCCCCGGACTATCCTGGTGTAAGAGCAACATCACTTACAACAGGAAGAGTTAAGTGCTTGGCCACATTTAAATTCCTGTCATTGATGCTGATGTGAAGCTGTTAATATGAACTAACATTTCAAGTAATGGAACCATGGGAAGTGATACCAAGCAAGGGTGAAGGATGATACGCTGTCCAGAGAAGATCTCAAGAAAAAAATCATGGACAGCCAACTGCTAAGTTGCTAAGACAACTCACCAACTGATATTACTGCTTGGGATTACCCCTCAGAGAGGATAATGTAACCATGCCCAATAACTAATAACCAATAAGTAACCAATAACTTCCATGCTGGTGCTTAAAAAGTAAATTGATGAAAAATGCTACATGTAAATAGGATTTTCTCTGTCTCTCTATACTGAAGACTATACAGAAAGGATGCCAAAACACCAACGGAAAGGAAAGAAAGGGAAGGGTACATGCCACATGTTGACATGCATCACCTTAAAAAGGAACCTTGAGAGTGGTATTTGACTGTGGTGTAAGTTTCAAAGTGATGTCACTGAACAGCCAGCTACTTCCAGGAACCTGACTTGACAAAGTCTTTGCTTGTGTTGTGTATTGCTGGGAATGGCCTCCAGTTTTCCCTCTTACCTGCCTGATCACCTCACCATCTACTTAACTTAAAAGACTGGCTCAACCTCCCAGACTCTGCTAGACTTTTCAGTCCCTGTTGCGGTAACATCACAGTCAGGTTTGTGTGACAAGACAAGACAAGACAAGATATACTCTGACTTCCTCCCACAGTCCAAAGACATGCACTTAACAGGTTCATTGGTGACTCTAAATTGTCCATCGGTGAGTGTGAATGGTTGTTTGTCTCTATGTGTCCTGTGATGAACTGGCTACTTGTCCAGGGTGTACCCCGCCTCTCGCCCAAAGTCAGTTGGGATAGGCTCCAGCCACACCCTTATGAGGATAAGTGGGTACAGATAATGGATTGATTGAAGATAAGATATGCATGAGGTGAGAGGAGTTGTTCATGATGGATGTCAGCTTTTTTTTATGTATATATATATATATATATATATATATATATATATGTATGTATATTTTTTGGCCTTTTTTTACTGGATAGAGACAGCTGAAGAGAGACAGGAACGTGGGGAGAGAGAGACAGGGAATGACATGTAGCAAAGGGCCACGGGTTGGACCCGAACCGCGGCCGCTACGGAGCCCCCGCACATGGCTCCACCAACTGAGCTAATCGCCGCCCCGATGGATGTCTTTGATAACATCCTCCTGTCTCCCATTTCCTCTATGGAGTCTAGGGAGCAGTCCAGGACAGAGCTGGACCTCTTGACCAGTTTGTTGAGTCTTTTCCCGTCTCTTGCCGTGTTTCCTCCTCCTCAGCAGGCGACTGCATAGAAGATTGCAGATGCCACCACAGAGTCATAAAAAGCTTTTAACAGAGTCCTGCACACTCCAAAGGACCTAAGTCTCCTCAGTAAGTGAAGACAACTTTGACCCTTCTTGTGCAGGATGTCTGTGTTGTCTGACCAGTCCAGTTTATTGTTGAGGGGAACACGCAGGTTTTTGTAGTCTCCCACCATCTCCATATCCAATCCCTGGATGTTCACGGGACAAAAAACATTATCCTCAGAGTGCTTCTAAGGGTTTCCAGATGTGACAGTGATCAGTGCAGTGGGTAGAGGCCAAGCAAAGCAGAGTCAAATCTGTTGAACTGTTGACTTAGAAACAGGCTGACCATGAAATGAGACACTATTTTTAGAAATAATTGTATTCATTCAGTTTTTGCTCAAAACATCAGGATAATGATATCAACCATAAACCCATGTATCCTAGATCAATCTGTTACATTGTTAACATACTGTGTTAATATTTAAATGTAATATAATAGGAGCACACACATAGAACTGCATAAACACACACAAAGACACACAAACACACAGATGAGGAAATTTGTTTCAGGAAACACAGCTGGGAAACATCTTTAGGGGAGGTCTTGGCCTCAACAGTATCATGGTCTGGGATAACTGCCAGTATTAAATGTTCCTGTTCCGCCAGATAACATTCAGTTAGTCAGTTTTCAGGTCGCCTTGGCCACACTCATTAGAAACACACATACATTACTACACGTTTCTGGAAAATTTGTGTGACACTCAGAACATTGACTATGTGATCATAAATACATAAAGTGGAAATGATGGGAATATTAGCGTACTGAGCTCATCAGTTCTAAATAAATATTTGATCATTCAAACTGCATTATATCCATCATGTCAGAGGTTGACCACAGTGAGTGGAGAAGAGCCTATTGTGTATAAAAGGCTACTATCAGCCACATGATTCAGTCTCTACATCCTAATACACAACACAAACCATATCCAGGAGATACGGTTTCACACTGATTCAATCAAAGCTGCCTTCAGTGCCATCTAGACTCTCTGAATGCCTCCATTAAACAGGAGTCACTTTTGACAAGTCAATAATGGACTGCCATTGGATGAGAACCAGGAAGTGGTAAAAAAAAAAAAAAAACAATAACTTATTATTGTCTCTTTTTTGCTTTTGAGTAGATGAACAGAGGAGGGAAGGAGGAATGGGAAAGGATGGAAAACAAGGAGGAAAAGGGATTCCATGAGGATAAAGGATTGGAAATACATTTGTGAGGATGGATAAAAAAGGAAGGAATGGAAGAGAAGAACAAGGAAGGGGGGATAACAAAACAAGGATAAAGAGCTGGATGGAGAGCAGGTTTACACACATAAAATAAAAGCTGAGCAAAACAGGAAACCACTTTTTATGTTGTTCCATAGTTGCTGGTCAGTCTGACACTTAAAGACACTTAAAGGTAGCCACTTGGGAATAAAGATGGAAAAGAAAATTGGGGATGTGGAAAGGATGGACAGAAATAGGTGGGAGGAATGGAGGAAGAGAACAAGGAGGTGGTGGGGGTCGCTAATGGGTAAGAAGAGAGCAAAGAGATGGATGGAGAGCAGGTTTACGCAGACATAAAATAAAAGCTGAACAGAACAGGAAAATGTTTATTGTTCCAGGGTTGCCAGTAAGACTGAAAACAGTTGGAGATGGGGATAGTTAAAAAGGAAGGAGCAGGGAGCCGCTTGGCAATAAAGTTGGAGAAATAGAGTGGGGATGGGTAAAGGATGGAAGGAAGGAGCTTCTTCTCTTCTTTTTCTTGGACAATTTATGTCCAAGATACTTTTCAACTTGGAGTTGGGAACCACACATGCAGATACCACCCATTCACCTTCTCTGCAAATCATAAAGACACTATGGTTGGAACCAAAAATCTAAGATTTGACTCATCAAACCAAAGTACAGATTTCAAATGGTCTAATCTCCATTCTAGTGCAGACCAAACAAGCGAACTCTGGTCCACCTGAAAACGTGGGTCTCAGTTCGCTTGCAAGTGAACCCTGGTGCGGTTCGATTACAGTGGAAAAGCAAACGGACTATCCAGCAAACCAAAGACCAGATAGCCAATCAATGAGCCAGGTTTTCTTCTTTCTGGTGCTTTTTAGATTATATATATTTTTATATTTTTATACCCCCAAATGAGCAGCTGCATGATGTCCAGGCGGTTTGGTCCACTTTCAGAAGTGCAGTGTGAAAGTGAACCAAACCAAATGAAGGTGTGAGATTTTTCGGCATTCCTCAACCAATCGAACCGAGTCCCCCGGACTATCCTGGTGTAAGAGCAACATCACTTACAACAGGAAGAGTTAAGTGCTTGGCCACATTTAAATTCCTGTCATTGATGCTGATGTGAAGCTGTTAATATGAACTAACATTTCAAGTAATGGAACCATGGGAAGTGATACCAAGCAAGGGTGAAGGATGATACGCTGTCCAGAGAAGATCTCAAGAAAAAAATCATGGACAGCCAACTGCTAAGTTGCTAAGACAACTCACCAACTGATATTACTGCTTGGGATTACCCCTCAGAGAGGATAATGTAACCATGCCCAATAACTAATAACCAATAAGTAACCAATAACTTCCATGCTGGTGCTTAAAAAGTAAATTGATGAAAAATGCTACATGTAAATAGGATTTTCTCTGTCTCTCTATACTGAAGACTATACAGAAAGGATGCCAAAACACCAACGGAAAGGAAAGAAAGGGAAGGGTACATGCCACATGTTGACATGCATCACCTTAAAAAGGAACCTTGAGAGTGGTATTTGACTGTGGTGTAAGTTTCAAAGTGATGTCACTGAACAGCCAGCTACTTCCAGGAACCTGACTTGACAAAGTCTTTGCTTGTGTTGTGTATTGCTGGGAATGGCCTCCAGTTTTCCCTCTTACCTGCCTGATCACCTCACCATCTACTTAACTTAAAAGACTGGCTCAACCTCCCAGACTCTGCTAGACTTTTCAGTCCCTGTTGCGGTAACATCACAGTCAGGTTTGTGTGACAAGACAAGACAAGACAAGATATACTCTGACTTCCTCCCACAGTCCAAAGACATGCACTTAACAGGTTCATTGGTGACTCTAAATTGTCCATCGGTGAGTGTGAATGGTTGTTTGTCTCTATGTGTCCTGTGATGAACTGGCTACTTGTCCAGGGTGTACCCCGCCTCTCGCCCAAAGTCAGTTGGGATAGGCTCCAGCCACACCCTTATGAGGATAAGTGGGTACAGATAATGGATTGATTGAAGATAAGATATGCATGAGGTGAGAGGAGTTGTTCATGATGGATGTCAGCTTTTTTTTATGTATATATATATATATATATATATATATATATATATATGTATGTATATTTTTTGGCCTTTTTTTACTGGATAGAGACAGCTGAAGAGAGACAGGAACGTGGGGAGAGAGAGACAGGGAATGACATGTAGCAAAGGGCCACGGGTTGGACCCGAACCGCGGCCGCTACGGAGCCCCCGCACATGGCTCCACCAACTGAGCTAATCGCCGCCCCGATGGATGTCTTTGATAACATCCTCCTGTCTCCCATTTCCTCTATGGAGTCTAGGGAGCAGTCCAGGACAGAGCTGGACCTCTTGACCAGTTTGTTGAGTCTTTTCCCGTCTCTTGCCGTGTTTCCTCCTCCTCAGCAGGCGACTGCATAGAAGATTGCAGATGCCACCACAGAGTCATAAAAAGCTTTTAACAGAGTCCTGCACACTCCAAAGGACCTAAGTCTCCTCAGTAAGTGAAGACAACTTTGACCCTTCTTGTGCAGGATGTCTGTGTTGTCTGACCAGTCCAGTTTATTGTTGAGGGGAACACGCAGGTTTTTGTAGTCTCCCACCATCTCCATATCCAATCCCTGGATGTTCACGGGACAAAAAACATTATCCTCAGAGTGCTTCTAAGGGTTTCCAGATGTGACAGTGATCAGTGCAGTGGGTAGAGGCCAAGCAAAGCAGAGTCAAATCTGTTGAACTGTTGACTTAGAAACAGGCTGACCATGAAATGAGACACTATTTTTAGAAATAATTGTATTCATTCAGTTTTTGCTCAAAACATCAGGATAATGATATCAACCATAAACCCATGTATCCTAGATCAATCTGTTACATTGTTAACATACTGTGTTAATATTTAAATGTAATATAATAGGAGCACACACATAGAACTGCATAAACACACACAAAGACACACAAACACACAGATGAGGAAATTTGTTTCAGGAAACACAGCTGGGAAACATCTTTAGGGGAGGTCTTGGCCTCAACAGTATCATGGTCTGGGATAACTGCCAGTATTAAATGTTCCTGTTCCGCCAGATAACATTCAGTTAGTCAGTTTTCAGGTCGCCTTGGCCACACTCATTAGAAACACACATACATTACTACACGTTTCTGGAAAATTTGTGTGACACTCAGAACATTGACTATGTGATCATAAATACATAAAGTGGAAATGATGGGAATATTAGCGTACTGAGCTCATCAGTTCTAAATAAATATTTGATCATTCAAACTGCATTATATCCATCATGTCAGAGGTTGACCACAGTGAGTGGAGAAGAGCCTATTGTGTATAAAAGGCTACTATCAGCCACATGATTCAGTCTCTACATCCTAATACACAACACAAACCATATCCAGGAGATACGGTTTCACACTGATTCAATCAAAGCTGCCTTCAGTGCCATCTAGACTCTCTGAATGCCTCCATTAAACAGGAGTCACTTTTGACAAGTCAATAATGGACTGCCATTGGATGAGAACCAGGAAGTGGTAAAAAAAAAAAAAAAACAATAACTTATTATTGTCTCTTTTTTGCTTTTGAGTAGATGAACAGAGGAGGGAAGGAGGAATGGGAAAGGATGGAAAACAAGGAGGAAAAGGGATTCCATGAGGATAAAGGATTGGAAATACATTTGTGAGGATGGATAAAAAAGGAAGGAATGGAAGAGAAGAACAAGGAAGGGGGGATAACAAAACAAGGATAAAGAGCTGGATGGAGAGCAGGTTTACACACATAAAATAAAAGCTGAGCAAAACAGGAAACCACTTTTTATGTTGTTCCATAGTTGCTGGTCAGTCTGACACTTAAAGACACTTAAAGGTAGCCACTTGGGAATAAAGATGGAAAAGAAAATTGGGGATGTGGAAAGGATGGACAGAAATAGGTGGGAGGAATGGAGGAAGAGAACAAGGAGGTGGTGGGGGTCGCTAATGGGTAAGAAGAGAGCAAAGAGATGGATGGAGAGCAGGTTTACGCAGACATAAAATAAAAGCTGAACAGAACAGGAAAATGTTTATTGTTCCAGGGTTGCCAGTAAGACTGAAAACAGTTGGAGATGGGGATAGTTAAAAAGGAAGGAGCAGGGAGCCGCTTGGCAATAAAGTTGGAGAAATAGAGTGGGGATGGGTAAAGGATGGAAGGAAGGAGCTTCTTCTCTTCTTTTTCTTGGACAATTTATGTCCAAGATACTTTTCAACTTGGAGTTGGGAACCACACATGCAGATACCACCCATTCACCTTCTCTGCAAATCATAAAGACACTATGGTTGGAACCAAAAATCTAAGATTTGACTCATCAAACCAAAGTACAGATTTCAAATGGTCTAATCTCCATTCTAGTGCAGACCAAACAAGCGAACTCTGGTCCACCTGAAAACGTGGGTCTCAGTTCGCTTGCAAGTGAACCCTGGTGCGGTTCGATTACAGTGGAAAAGCAAACGGACTATCCAGCAAACCAAAGACCAGATAGCCAATCAATGAGCCAGGTTTTCTTCTTTCTGGTGCTTTTTAGATTATATATATTTTTATATTTTTATACCCCCAAATGAGCAGCTGCATGATGTCCAGGCGGTTTGGTCCACTTTCAGAAGTGCAGTGTGAAAGTGAACCAAACCAAATGAAGGTGTGAGATTTTTCGGCATTCCTCAACCAATCGAACCGAGTCCCCCGGACTATCCTGGTGTAAGAGCAACATCACTTACAACAGGAAGAGTTAAGTGCTTGGCCACATTTAAATTCCTGTCATTGATGCTGATGTGAAGCTGTTAATATGAACTAACATTTCAAGTAATGGAACCATGGGAAGTGATACCAAGCAAGGGTGAAGGATGATACGCTGTCCAGAGAAGATCTCAAGAAAAAAATCATGGACAGCCAACTGCTAAGTTGCTAAGACAACTCACCAACTGATATTACTGCTTGGGATTACCCCTCAGAGAGGATAATGTAACCATGCCCAATAACTAATAACCAATAAGTAACCAATAACTTCCATGCTGGTGCTTAAAAAGTAAATTGATGAAAAATGCTACATGTAAATAGGATTTTCTCTGTCTCTCTATACTGAAGACTATACAGAAAGGATGCCAAAACACCAACGGAAAGGAAAGAAAGGGAAGGGTACATGCCACATGTTGACATGCATCACCTTAAAAAGGAACCTTGAGAGTGGTATTTGACTGTGGTGTAAGTTTCAAAGTGATGTCACTGAACAGCCAGCTACTTCCAGGAACCTGACTTGACAAAGTCTTTGCTTGTGTTGTGTATTGCTGGGAATGGCCTCCAGTTTTCCCTCTTACCTGCCTGATCACCTCACCATCTACTTAACTTAAAAGACTGGCTCAACCTCCCAGACTCTGCTAGACTTTTCAGTCCCTGTTGCGGTAACATCACAGTCAGGTTTGTGTGACAAGACAAGACAAGACAAGATATACTCTGACTTCCTCCCACAGTCCAAAGACATGCACTTAACAGGTTCATTGGTGACTCTAAATTGTCCATCGGTGAGTGTGAATGGTTGTTTGTCTCTATGTGTCCTGTGATGAACTGGCTACTTGTCCAGGGTGTACCCCGCCTCTCGCCCAAAGTCAGTTGGGATAGGCTCCAGCCACACCCTTATGAGGATAAGTGGGTACAGATAATGGATTGATTGAAGATAAGATATGCATGAGGTGAGAGGAGTTGTTCATGATGGATGTCAGCTTTTTTTTATGTATATATATATATATATATATATATATATATATATATATATGTATGTATATTTTTTGGCCTTTTTTTACTGGATAGAGACAGCTGAAGAGAGACAGGAACGTGGGGAGAGAGAGACAGGGAATGACATGTAGCAAAGGGCCACGGGTTGGACCCGAACCGCGGCCGCTACGGAGCCCCCGCACATGGCTCCACCAACTGAGCTAATCGCCGCCCCGATGGATGTCTTTGATAACATCCTCCTGTCTCCCATTTCCTCTATGGAGTCTAGGGAGCAGTCCAGGACAGAGCTGGACCTCTTGACCAGTTTGTTGAGTCTTTTCCCGTCTCTTGCCGTGTTTCCTCCTCCTCAGCAGGCGACTGCATAGAAGATTGCAGATGCCACCACAGAGTCATAAAAAGCTTTTAACAGAGTCCTGCACACTCCAAAGGACCTAAGTCTCCTCAGTAAGTGAAGACAACTTTGACCCTTCTTGTGCAGGATGTCTGTGTTGTCTGACCAGTCCAGTTTATTGTTGAGGGGAACACGCAGGTTTTTGTAGTCTCCCACCATCTCCATATCCAATCCCTGGATGTTCACGGGACAAAAAACATTATCCTCAGAGTGCTTCTAAGGGTTTCCAGATGTGACAGTGATCAGTGCAGTGGGTAGAGGCCAAGCAAAGCAGAGTCAAATCTGTTGAACTGTTGACTTAGAAACAGGCTGACCATGAAATGAGACACTATTTTTAGAAATAATTGTATTCATTCAGTTTTTGCTCAAAACATCAGGATAATGATATCAACCATAAACCCATGTATCCTAGATCAATCTGTTACATTGTTAACATACTGTGTTAATATTTAAATGTAATATAATAGGAGCACACACATAGAACTGCATAAACACACACAAAGACACACAAACACACAGATGAGGAAATTTGTTTCAGGAAACACAGCTGGGAAACATCTTTAGGGGAGGTCTTGGCCTCAACAGTATCATGGTCTGGGATAACTGCCAGTATTAAATGTTCCTGTTCCGCCAGATAACATTCAGTTAGTCAGTTTTCAGGTCGCCTTGGCCACACTCATTAGAAACACACATACATTACTACACGTTTCTGGAAAATTTGTGTGACACTCAGAACATTGACTATGTGATCATAAATACATAAAGTGGAAATGATGGGAATATTAGCGTACTGAGCTCATCAGTTCTAAATAAATATTTGATCATTCAAACTGCATTATATCCATCATGTCAGAGGTTGACCACAGTGAGTGGAGAAGAGCCTATTGTGTATAAAAGGCTACTATCAGCCACATGATTCAGTCTCTACATCCTAATACACAACACAAACCATATCCAGGAGATACGGTTTCACACTGATTCAATCAAAGCTGCCTTCAGTGCCATCTAGACTCTCTGAATGCCTCCATTAAACAGGAGTCACTTTTGACAAGTCAATAATGGACTGCCATTGGATGAGAACCAGGAAGTGGTAAAAAAAAAAAAAAAAACAATAACTTATTATTGTCTCTTTTTTGCTTTTGAGTAGATGAACAGAGGAGGGAAGGAGGAATGGGAAAGGATGGAAAACAAGGAGGAAAAGGGATTCCATGAGGATAAAGGATTGGAAATACATTTGTGAGGATGGATAAAAAAGGAAGGAATGGAAGAGAAGAACAAGGAAGGGGGGATAACAAAACAAGGATAAAGAGCTGGATGGAGAGCAGGTTTACACACATAAAATAAAAGCTGAGCAAAACAGGAAACCACTTTTTATGTTGTTCCATAGTTGCTGGTCAGTCTGACACTTAAAGACACTTAAAGGTAGCCACTTGGGAATAAAGATGGAAAAGAAAATTGGGGATGTGGAAAGGATGGACAGAAATAGGTGGGAGGAATGGAGGAAGAGAACAAGGAGGTGGTGGGGGTCGCTAATGGGTAAGAAGAGAGCAAAGAGATGGATGGAGAGCAGGTTTACGCAGACATAAAATAAAAGCTGAACAGAACAGGAAAATGTTTATTGTTCCAGGGTTGCCAGTAAGACTGAAAACAGTTGGAGATGGGGATAGTTAAAAAGGAAGGAGCAGGGAGCCGCTTGGCAATAAAGTTGGAGAAATAGAGTGGGGATGGGTAAAGGATGGAAGGAAGGAGCTTCTTCTCTTCTTTTTCTTGGACAATTTATGTCCAAGATACTTTTCAACTTGGAGTTGGGAACCACACATGCAGATACCACCCATTCACCTTCTCTGCAAATCATAAAGACACTATGGTTGGAACCAAAAATCTAAGATTTGACTCATCAAACCAAAGTACAGATTTCAAATGGTCTAATCTCCATTCTAGTGCAGACCAAACAAGCGAACTCTGGTCCACCTGAAAACGTGGGTCTCAGTTCGCTTGCAAGTGAACCCTGGTGCGGTTCGATTACAGTGGAAAAGCAAACGGACTATCCAGCAAACCAAAGACCAGATAGCCAATCAATGAGCCAGGTTTTCTTCTTTCTGGTGCTTTTTAGATTATATATATTTTTATATTTTTATACCCCCAAATGAGCAGCTGCATGATGTCCAGGCGGTTTGGTCCACTTTCAGAAGTGCAGTGTGAAAGTGAACCAAACCAAATGAAGGTGTGAGATTTTTCGGCATTCCTCAACCAATCGAACCGAGTCCCCCGGACTATCCTGGTGTAAGAGCAACATCACTTACAACAGGAAGAGTTAAGTGCTTGGCCACATTTAAATTCCTGTCATTGATGCTGATGTGAAGCTGTTAATATGAACTAACATTTCAAGTAATGGAACCATGGGAAGTGATACCAAGCAAGGGTGAAGGATGATACGCTGTCCAGAGAAGATCTCAAGAAAAAAATCATGGACAGCCAACTGCTAAGTTGCTAAGACAACTCACCAGCTGATATTACTGCTTGGGATTACCCCTCAGAGAGGATAATGTAACCATGCCCAATAACTAATAACCAATAAGTAACCAATAACTTCCATGCTGGTGCTTAAAAAGTAAATTGATGAAAAATGCTACATGTAAATAGGATTTTCTCTGTCTCTCTATACTGAAGACTATACAGAAAGGATGCCAAAACACCAACGGAAAGGAAAGAAAGGGAAGGGTACATGCCACATGTTGACATGCATCACCTTAAAAAGGAACCTTGAGAGTGGTATTTGACTGTGGTGTAAGTTTCAAAGTGATGTCACTGAACAGCCAGCTACTTCCAGGAACCTGACTTGACAAAGTCTTTGCTTGTGTTGTGTATTGCTGGGAATGGCCTCCAGTTTTCCCTCTTACCTGCCTGATCACCTCACCATCTACTTAACTTAAAAGACTGGCTCAACCTCCCAGACTCTGCTAGACTTTTCAGTCCCTGTTGCGGTAACATCACAGTCAGGTTTGTGTGACAAGACAAGACAAGACAAGATATACTCTGACTTCCTCCCACAGTCCAAAGACATGCACTTAACAGGTTCATTGGTGACTCTAAATTGTCCATCGGTGAGTGTGAATGGTTGTTTGTCTCTATGTGTCCTGTGATGAACTGGCTACTTGTCCAGGGTGTACCCCGCCTCTCGCCCAAAGTCAGTTGGGATAGGCTCCAGCCACACCCTTATGAGGATAAGTGGGTACAGATAATGGATTGATTGAAGATAAGATATGCATGAGGTGAGAGGAGTTGTTCATGATGGATGTCAGCTTTTTTTTATGTATATATATATATATATATATATATATATGTATGTATATTTTTTGGCCTTTTTTTACTGGATAGAGACAGCTGAAGAGAGACAGGAACGTGGGGAGAGAGAGACAGGGAATGACATGTAGCAAAGGGCCACGGGTTGGACCCGAACCGCGGCCGCTACGGAGCCCCCGCACATGGCTCCACCAACTGAGCTAATCGCCGCCCCGATGGATGTCTTTGATAACATCCTCCTGTCTCCCATTTCCTCTATGGAGTCTAGGGAGCAGTCCAGGACAGAGCTGGACCTCTTGACCAGTTTGTTGAGTCTTTTCCCGTCTCTTGCCGTGTTTCCTCCTCCTCAGCAGGCGACTGCATAGAAGATTGCAGATGCCACCACAGAGTCATAAAAAGCTTTTAACAGAGTCCTGCACACTCCAAAGGACCTAAGTCTCCTCAGTAAGTGAAGACAACTTTGACCCTTCTTGTGCAGGATGTCTGTGTTGTCTGACCAGTCCAGTTTATTGTTGAGGGGAACACGCAGGTTTTTGTAGTCTCCCACCATCTCCATATCCAATCCCTGGATGTTCACGGGACAAAAAACATTATCCTCAGAGTGCTTCTAAGGGTTTCCAGATGTGACAGTGATCAGTGCAGTGGGTAGAGGCCAAGCAAAGCAGAGTCAAATCTGTTGAACTGTTGACTTAGAAACAGGCTGACCATGAAATGAGACACTATTTTTAGAAATAATTGTATTCATTCAGTTTTTGCTCAAAACATCAGGATAATGATATCAACCATAAACCCATGTATCCTAGATCAATCTGTTACATTGTTAACATACTGTGTTAATATTTAAATGTAATATAATAGGAGCACACACATAGAACTGCATAAACACACACAAAGACACACAAACACACAGATGAGGAAATTTGTTTCAGGAAACACAGCTGGGAAACATCTTTAGGGGAGGTCTTGGCCTCAACAGTATCATGGTCTGGGATAACTGCCAGTATTAAATGTTCCTGTTCCGCCAGATAACATTCAGTTAGTCAGTTTTCAGGTCGCCTTGGCCACACTCATTAGAAACACACATACATTACTACACGTTTCTGGAAAATTTGTGTGACACTCAGAACATTGACTATGTGATCATAAATACATAAAGTGGAAATGATGGGAATATTAGCGTACTGAGCTCATCAGTTCTAAATAAATATTTGATCATTCAAACTGCATTATATCCATCATGTCAGAGGTTGACCACAGTGAGTGGAGAAGAGCCTATTGTGTATAAAAGGCTACTATCAGCCACATGATTCAGTCTCTACATCCTAATACACAACACAAACCATATCCAGGAGATACGGTTTCACACTGATTCAATCAAAGCTGCCTTCAGTGCCATCTAGACTCTCTGAATGCCTCCATTAAACAGGAGTCACTTTTGACAAGTCAATAATGGACTGCCATTGGATGAGAACCAGGAAGTGGTAAAAAAAAAAAAAAAACAATAACTTATTATTGTCTCTTTTTTGCTTTTGAGTAGATGAACAGAGGAGGGAAGGAGGAATGGGAAAGGATGGAAAACAAGGAGGAAAAGGGATTCCATGAGGATAAAGGATTGGAAATACATTTGTGAGGATGGATAAAAAAGGAAGGAATGGAAGAGAAGAACAAGGAAGGGGGGATAACAAAACAAGGATAAAGAGCTGGATGGAGAGCAGGTTTACACACATAAAATAAAAGCTGAGCAAAACAGGAAACCACTTTTTATGTTGTTCCATAGTTGCTGGTCAGTCTGACACTTAAAGACACTTAAAGGTAGCCACTTGGGAATAAAGATGGAAAAGAAAATTGGGGATGTGGAAAGGATGGACAGAAATAGGTGGGAGGAATGGAGGAAGAGAACAAGGAGGTGGTGGGGGTCGCTAATGGGTAAGAAGAGAGCAAAGAGATGGATGGAGAGCAGGTTTACGCAGACATAAAATAAAAGCTGAACAGAACAGGAAAATGTTTATTGTTCCAGGGTTGCCAGTAAGACTGAAAACAGTTGGAGATGGGGATAGTTAAAAAGGAAGGAGCAGGGAGCCGCTTGGCAATAAAGTTGGAGAAATAGAGTGGGGATGGGTAAAGGATGGAAGGAAGGAGCTTCTTCTCTTCTTTTTCTTGGACAATTTATGTCCAAGATACTTTTCAACTTGGAGTTGGGAACCACACATGCAGATACCACCCATTCACCTTCTCTGCAAATCATAAAGACACTATGGTTGGAACCAAAAATCTAAGATTTGACTCATCAAACCAAAGTACAGATTTCAAATGGTCTAATCTCCATTCTAGTGCAGACCAAACAAGCGAACTCTGGTCCACCTGAAAACGTGGGTCTCAGTTCGCTTGCAAGTGAACCCTGGTGCGGTTCGATTACAGTGGAAAAGCAAACGGACTATCCAGCAAACCAAAGACCAGATAGCCAATCAATGAGCCAGGTTTTCTTCTTTCTGGTGCTTTTTAGATTATATATATTTTTATATTTTTATACCCCCAAATGAGCAGCTGCATGATGTCCAGGCGGTTTGGTCCACTTTCAGAAGTGCAGTGTGAAAGTGAACCAAACCAAATGAAGGTGTGAGATTTTTCGGCATTCCTCAACCAATCGAACCGAGTCCCCCGGACTATCCTGGTGTAAGAGCAACATCACTTACAACAGGAAGAGTTAAGTGCTTGGCCACATTTAAATTCCTGTCATTGATGCTGATGTGAAGCTGTTAATATGAACTAACATTTCAAGTAATGGAACCATGGGAAGTGATACCAAGCAAGGGTGAAGGATGATACGCTGTCCAGAGAAGATCTCAAGAAAAAAATCATGGACAGCCAACTGCTAAGTTGCTAAGACAACTCACCAACTGATATTACTGCTTGGGATTACCCCTCAGAGAGGATAATGTAACCATGCCCAATAACTAATAACCAATAAGTAACCAATAACTTCCATGCTGGTGCTTAAAAAGTAAATTGATGAAAAATGCTACATGTAAATAGGATTTTCTCTGTCTCTCTATACTGAAGACTATACAGAAAGGATGCCAAAACACCAACGGAAAGGAAAGAAAGGGAAGGGTACATGCCACATGTTGACATGCATCACCTTAAAAAGGAACCTTGAGAGTGGTATTTGACTGTGGTGTAAGTTTCAAAGTGATGTCACTGAACAGCCAGCTACTTCCAGGAACCTGACTTGACAAAGTCTTTGCTTGTGTTGTGTATTGCTGGGAATGGCCTCCAGTTTTCCCTCTTACCTGCCTGATCACCTCACCATCTACTTAACTTAAAAGACTGGCTCAACCTCCCAGACTCTGCTAGACTTTTCAGTCCCTGTTGCGGTAACATCACAGTCAGGTTTGTGTGACAAGACAAGACAAGACAAGATATACTCTGACTTCCTCCCACAGTCCAAAGACATGCACTTAACAGGTTCATTGGTGACTCTAAATTGTCCATCGGTGAGTGTGAATGGTTGTTTGTCTCTATGTGTCCTGTGATGAACTGGCTACTTGTCCAGGGTGTACCCCGCCTCTCGCCCAAAGTCAGTTGGGATAGGCTCCAGCCACACCCTTATGAGGATAAGTGGGTACAGATAATGGATTGATTGAAGATAAGATATGCATGAGGTGAGAGGAGTTGTTCATGATGGATGTCAGCTTTTTTTTATGTATATATATATATATATATATATATATATATATATATGTATGTATATTTTTTGGCCTTTTTTTACTGGATAGAGACAGCTGAAGAGAGACAGGAACGTGGGGAGAGAGAGACAGGGAATGACATGTAGCAAAGGGCCACGGGTTGGACCCGAACCGCGGCCGCTACGGAGCCCCCGCACATGGCTCCACCAACTGAGCTAATCGCCGCCCCGATGGATGTCTTTGATAACATCCTCCTGTCTCCCATTTCCTCTATGGAGTCTAGGGAGCAGTCCAGGACAGAGCTGGACCTCTTGACCAGTTTGTTGAGTCTTTTCCCGTCTCTTGCCGTGTTTCCTCCTCCTCAGCAGGCGACTGCATAGAAGATTGCAGATGCCACCACAGAGTCATAAAAAGCTTTTAACAGAGTCCTGCACACTCCAAAGGACCTAAGTCTCCTCAGTAAGTGAAGACAACTTTGACCCTTCTTGTGCAGGATGTCTGTGTTGTCTGACCAGTCCAGTTTATTGTTGAGGGGAACACGCAGGTTTTTGTAGTCTCCCACCATCTCCATATCCAATCCCTGGATGTTCACGGGACAAAAAACATTATCCTCAGAGTGCTTCTAAGGGTTTCCAGATGTGACAGTGATCAGTGCAGTGGGTAGAGGCCAAGCAAAGCAGAGTCAAATCTGTTGAACTGTTGACTTAGAAACAGGCTGACCATGAAATGAGACACTATTTTTAGAAATAATTGTATTCATTCAGTTTTTGCTCAAAACATCAGGATAATGATATCAACCATAAACCCATGTATCCTAGATCAATCTGTTACATTGTTAACATACTGTGTTAATATTTAAATGTAATATAATAGGAGCACACACATAGAACTGCATAAACACACACAAAGACACACAAACACACAGATGAGGAAATTTGTTTCAGGAAACACAGCTGGGAAACATCTTTAGGGGAGGTCTTGGCCTCAACAGTATCATGGTCTGGGATAACTGCCAGTATTAAATGTTCCTGTTCCGCCAGATAACATTCAGTTAGTCAGTTTTCAGGTCGCCTTGGCCACACTCATTAGAAACACACATACATTACTACACGTTTCTGGAAAATTTGTGTGACACTCAGAACATTGACTATGTGATCATAAATACATAAAGTGGAAATGATGGGAATATTAGCGTACTGAGCTCATCAGTTCTAAATAAATATTTGATCATTCAAACTGCATTATATCCATCATGTCAGAGGTTGACCACAGTGAGTGGAGAAGAGCCTATTGTGTATAAAAGGCTACTATCAGCCACATGATTCAGTCTCTACATCCTAATACACAACACAAACCATATCCAGGAGATACGGTTTCACACTGATTCAATCAAAGCTGCCTTCAGTGCCATCTAGACTCTCTGAATGCCTCCATTAAACAGGAGTCACTTTTGACAAGTCAATAATGGACTGCCATTGGATGAGAACCAGGAAGTGGTAAAAAAAAAAAAAAAACAATAACTTATTATTGTCTCTTTTTTGCTTTTGAGTAGATGAACAGAGGAGGGAAGGAGGAATGGGAAAGGATGGAAAACAAGGAGGAAAAGGGATTCCATGAGGATAAAGGATTGGAAATACATTTGTGAGGATGGATAAAAAAGGAAGGAATGGAAGAGAAGAACAAGGAAGGGGGGATAACAAAACAAGGATAAAGAGCTGGATGGAGAGCAGGTTTACACACATAAAATAAAAGCTGAGCAAAACAGGAAACCACTTTTTATGTTGTTCCATAGTTGCTGGTCAGTCTGACACTTAAAGACACTTAAAGGTAGCCACTTGGGAATAAAGATGGAAAAGAAAATTGGGGATGTGGAAAGGATGGACAGAAATAGGTGGGAGGAATGGAGGAAGAGAACAAGGAGGTGGTGGGGGTCGCTAATGGGTAAGAAGAGAGCAAAGAGATGGATGGAGAGCAGGTTTACGCAGACATAAAATAAAAGCTGAACAGAACAGGAAAATGTTTATTGTTCCAGGGTTGCCAGTAAGACTGAAAACAGTTGGAGATGGGGATAGTTAAAAAGGAAGGAGCAGGGAGCCGCTTGGCAATAAAGTTGGAGAAATAGAGTGGGGATGGGTAAAGGATGGAAGGAAGGAGCTTCTTCTCTTCTTTTTCTTGGACAATTTATGTCCAAGATACTTTTCAACTTGGAGTTGGGAACCACACATGCAGATACCACCCATTCACCTTCTCTGCAAATCATAAAGACACTATGGTTGGAACCAAAAATCTAAGATTTGACTCATCAAACCAAAGTACAGATTTCAAATGGTCTAATCTCCATTCTAGTGCAGACCAAACAAGCGAACTCTGGTCCACCTGAAAACGTGGGTCTCAGTTCGCTTGCAAGTGAACCCTGGTGCGGTTCGATTACAGTGGAAAAGCAAACGGACTATCCAGCAAACCAAAGACCAGATAGCCAATCAATGAGCCAGGTTTTCTTCTTTCTGGTGCTTTTTAGATTATATATATTTTTATATTTTTATACCCCCAAATGAGCAGCTGCATGATGTCCAGGCGGTTTGGTCCACTTTCAGAAGTGCAGTGTGAAAGTGAACCAAACCAAATGAAGGTGTGAGATTTTTCGGCATTCCTCAACCAATCGAACCGAGTCCCCCGGACTATCCTGGTGTAAGAGCAACATCACTTACAACAGGAAGAGTTAAGTGCTTGGCCACATTTAAATTCCTGTCATTGATGCTGATGTGAAGCTGTTAATATGAACTAACATTTCAAGTAATGGAACCATGGGAAGTGATACCAAGCAAGGGTGAAGGATGATACGCTGTCCAGAGAAGATCTCAAGAAAAAAATCATGGACAGCCAACTGCTAAGTTGCTAAGACAACTCACCAACTGATATTACTGCTTGGGATTACCCCTCAGAGAGGATAATGTAACCATGCCCAATAACTAATAACCAATAAGTAACCAATAACTTCCATGCTGGTGCTTAAAAAGTAAATTGATGAAAAAAAAATGCTACATGTAAATAGGATTTTCTCTGTCTCTCTATACTGAAGACTATACAGAAAGGATGCCAAAACACCAACGGAAAGGAAAGAAAGGGAAGGGTACATGCCACATGTTGACATGCATCACCTTAAAAAGGAACCTTGAGAGTGGTATTTGACTGTGGTGTAAGTTTCAAAGTGATGTCACTGAACAGCCAGCTACTTCCAGGAACCTGACTTGACAAAGTCTTTGCTTGTGTTGTGTATTGCTGGGAATGGCCTCCAGTTTTCCCTCTTACCTGCCTGATCACCTCACCATCTACTTAACTTAAAAGACTGGCTCAACCTCCCAGACTCTGCTAGACTTTTCAGTCCCTGTTGCGGTAACATCACAGTCAGGTTTGTGTGACAAGACAAGACAAGACAAGATATACTCTGACTTCCTCCCACAGTCCAAAGACATGCACTTAACAGGTTCATTGGTGACTCTAAATTGTCCATCGGTGAGTGTGAATGGTTGTTTGTCTCTATGTGTCCTGTGATGAACTGGCTACTTGTCCAGGGTGTACCCCGCCTCTCGCCCAAAGTCAGTTGGGATAGGCTCCAGCCACACCCTTATGAGGATAAGTGGGTACAGATAATGGATTGATTGAAGATAAGATATGCATGAGGTGAGAGGAGTTGTTCATGATGGATGTCAGCTTTTTTTTATGTATATATATATATATATATATATATATATATATATATATATGTATGTATATTTTTTGGCCTTTTTTTACTGGATAGAGACAGCTGAAGAGAGACAGGAACGTGGGGAGAGAGAGACAGGGAATGACATGTAGCAAAGGGCCACGGGTTGGACCCGAACCGCGGCCGCTACGGAGCCCCCGCACATGGCTCCACCAACTGAGCTAATCGCCGCCCCGATGGATGTCTTTGATAACATCCTCCTGTCTCCCATTTCCTCTATGGAGTCTAGGGAGCAGTCCAGGACAGAGCTGGACCTCTTGACCAGTTTGTTGAGTCTTTTCCCGTCTCTTGCCGTGTTTCCTCCTCCTCAGCAGGCGACTGCATAGAAGATTGCAGATGCCACCACAGAGTCATAAAAAGCTTTTAACAGAGTCCTGCACACTCCAAAGGACCTAAGTCTCCTCAGTAAGTGAAGACAACTTTGACCCTTCTTGTGCAGGATGTCTGTGTTGTCTGACCAGTCCAGTTTATTGTTGAGGGGAACACGCAGGTTTTTGTAGTCTCCCACCATCTCCATATCCAATCCCTGGATGTTCACGGGACAAAAAACATTATCCTCAGAGTGCTTCTAAGGGTTTCCAGATGTGACAGTGATCAGTGCAGTGGGTAGAGGCCAAGCAAAGCAGAGTCAAATCTGTTGAACTGTTGACTTAGAAACAGGCTGACCATGAAATGAGACACTATTTTTAGAAATAATTGTATTCATTCAGTTTTTGCTCAAAACATCAGGATAATGATATCAACCATAAACCCATGTATCCTAGATCAATCTGTTACATTGTTAACATACTGTGTTAATATTTAAATGTAATATAATAGGAGCACACACATAGAACTGCATAAACACACACAAAGACACACAAACACACAGATGAGGAAATTTGTTTCAGGAAACACAGCTGGGAAACATCTTTAGGGGAGGTCTTGGCCTCAACAGTATCATGGTCTGGGATAACTGCCAGTATTAAATGTTCCTGTTCCGCCAGATAACATTCAGTTAGTCAGTTTTCAGGTCGCCTTGGCCACACTCATTAGAAACACACATACATTACTACACGTTTCTGGAAAATTTGTGTGACACTCAGAACATTGACTATGTGATCATAAATACATAAAGTGGAAATGATGGGAATATTAGCGTACTGAGCTCATCAGTTCTAAATAAATATTTGATCATTCAAACTGCATTATATCCATCATGTCAGAGGTTGACCACAGTGAGTGGAGAAGAGCCTATTGTGTATAAAAGGCTACTATCAGCCACATGATTCAGTCTCTACATCCTAATACACAACACAAACCATATCCAGGAGATACGGTTTCACACTGATTCAATCAAAGCTGCCTTCAGTGCCATCTAGACTCTCTGAATGCCTCCATTAAACAGGAGTCACTTTTGACAAGTCAATAATGGACTGCCATTGGATGAGAACCAGGAAGTGGTAAAAAAAAAAAAAAAAACAATAACTTATTATTGTCTCTTTTTTGCTTTTGAGTAGATGAACAGAGGAGGGAAGGAGGAATGGGAAAGGATGGAAAACAAGGAGGAAAAGGGATTCCATGAGGATAAAGGATTGGAAATACATTTGTGAGGATGGATAAAAAAGGAAGGAATGGAAGAGAAGAACAAGGAAGGGGGGATAACAAAACAAGGATAAAGAGCTGGATGGAGAGCAGGTTTACACACATAAAATAAAAGCTGAGCAAAACAGGAAACCACTTTTTATGTTGTTCCATAGTTGCTGGTCAGTCTGACACTTAAAGACACTTAAAGGTAGCCACTTGGGAATAAAGATGGAAAAGAAAATTGGGGATGTGGAAAGGATGGACAGAAATAGGTGGGAGGAATGGAGGAAGAGAACAAGGAGGTGGTGGGGGTCGCTAATGGGTAAGAAGAGAGCAAAGAGATGGATGGAGAGCAGGTTTACGCAGACATAAAATAAAAGCTGAACAGAACAGGAAAATGTTTATTGTTCCAGGGTTGCCAGTAAGACTGAAAACAGTTGGAGATGGGGATAGTTAAAAAGGAAGGAGCAGGGAGCCGCTTGGCAATAAAGTTGGAGAAATAGAGTGGGGATGGGTAAAGGATGGAAGGAAGGAGCTTCTTCTCTTCTTTTTCTTGGACAATTTATGTCCAAGATACTTTTCAACTTGGAGTTGGGAACCACACATGCAGATACCACCCATTCACCTTCTCTGCAAATCATAAAGACACTATGGTTGGAACCAAAAATCTAAGATTTGACTCATCAAACCAAAGTACAGATTTCAAATGGTCTAATCTCCATTCTAGTGCAGACCAAACAAGCGAACTCTGGTCCACCTGAAAACGTGGGTCTCAGTTCGCTTGCAAGTGAACCCTGGTGCGGTTCGATTACAGTGGAAAAGCAAACGGACTATCCAGCAAACCAAAGACCAGATAGCCAATCAATGAGCCAGGTTTTCTTCTTTCTGGTGCTTTTTAGATTATATATATTTTTATATTTTTATACCCCCAAATGAGCAGCTGCATGATGTCCAGGCGGTTTGGTCCACTTTCAGAAGTGCAGTGTGAAAGTGAACCAAACCAAATGAAGGTGTGAGATTTTTCGGCATTCCTCAACCAATCGAACCGAGTCCCCCGGACTATCCTGGTGTAAGAGCAACATCACTTACAACAGGAAGAGTTAAGTGCTTGGCCACATTTAAATTCCTGTCATTGATGCTGATGTGAAGCTGTTAATATGAACTAACATTTCAAGTAATGGAACCATGGGAAGTGATACCAAGCAAGGGTGAAGGATGATACGCTGTCCAGAGAAGATCTCAAGAAAAAAATCATGGACAGCCAACTGCTAAGTTGCTAAGACAACTCACCAGCTGATATTACTGCTTGGGATTACCCCTCAGAGAGGATAATGTAACCATGCCCAATAACTAATAACCAATAAGTAACCAATAACTTCCATGCTGGTGCTTAAAAAGTAAATTGATGAAAAATGCTACATGTAAATAGGATTTTCTCTGTCTCTCTATACTGAAGACTATACAGAAAGGATGCCAAAACACCAACGGAAAGGAAAGAAAGGGAAGGGTACATGCCACATGTTGACATGCATCACCTTAAAAAGGAACCTTGAGAGTGGTATTTGACTGTGGTGTAAGTTTCAAAGTGATGTCACTGAACAGCCAGCTACTTCCAGGAACCTGACTTGACAAAGTCTTTGCTTGTGTTGTGTATTGCTGGGAATGGCCTCCAGTTTTCCCTCTTACCTGCCTGATCACCTCACCATCTACTTAACTTAAAAGACTGGCTCAACCTCCCAGACTCTGCTAGACTTTTCAGTCCCTGTTGCGGTAACATCACAGTCAGGTTTGTGTGACAAGACAAGACAAGACAAGATATACTCTGACTTCCTCCCACAGTCCAAAGACATGCACTTAACAGGTTCATTGGTGACTCTAAATTGTCCATCGGTGAGTGTGAATGGTTGTTTGTCTCTATGTGTCCTGTGATGAACTGGCTACTTGTCCAGGGTGTACCCCGCCTCTCGCCCAAAGTCAGTTGGGATAGGCTCCAGCCACACCCTTATGAGGATAAGTGGGTACAGATAATGGATTGATTGAAGATAAGATATGCATGAGGTGAGAGGAGTTGTTCATGATGGATGTCAGCTTTTTTTTATGTATATATATATATATATATATATATATATGTATGTATATTTTTTGGCCTTTTTTTACTGGATAGAGACAGCTGAAGAGAGACAGGAACGTGGGGAGAGAGAGACAGGGAATGACATGTAGCAAAGGGCCACGGGTTGGACCCGAACCGCGGCCGCTACGGAGCCCCCGCACATGGCTCCACCAACTGAGCTAATCGCCGCCCCGATGGATGTCTTTGATAACATCC
This sequence comes from Sciaenops ocellatus, assembly GCA_033000465.1. NCBI lineage: Eukaryota > Metazoa > Chordata > Actinopteri > Sciaenidae > Sciaenops > Sciaenops ocellatus. The sequence continues at coordinate 3,361,935 of CP136867.1, read as the reverse complement.
TCCTGTCTCCCATTTCCTCTATGGAGTCTAGGGAGCAGTCCAGGACAGAGCTGGACCTCTTGACCAGTTTGTTGAGTCTTTTCCCGTCTCTTGCCGTGTTTCCTCCTCCTCAGCAGGCGACTGCATAGAAGATTGCAGATGCCACCACAGAGTCATAAAAAGCTTTTAACAGAGTCCTGCACACTCCAAAGGACCTAAGTCTCCTCAGTAAGTGAAGACAACTTTGACCCTTCTTGTGCAGGATGTCTGTGTTGTCTGACCAGTCCAGTTTATTGTTGAGGGGAACACGCAGGTTTTTGTAGTCTCCCACCATCTCCATATCCAATCCCTGGATGTTCACGGGACAAAAAACATTATCCTCAGAGTGCTTCTAAGGGTTTCCAGATGTGACAGTGATCAGTGCAGTGGGTAGAGGCCAAGCAAAGCAGAGTCAAATCTGTTGAACTGTTGACTTAGAAACAGGCTGACCATGAAATGAGACACTATTTTTAGAAATAATTGTATTCATTCAGTTTTTGCTCAAAACATCAGGATAATGATATCAACCATAAACCCATGTATCCTAGATCAATCTGTTACATTGTTAACATACTGTGTTAATATTTAAATGTAATATAATAGGAGCACACACATAGAACTGCATAAACACACACAAAGACACACAAACACACAGATGAGGAAATTTGTTTCAGGAAACACAGCTGGGAAACATCTTTAGGGGAGGTCTTGGCCTCAACAGTATCATGGTCTGGGATAACTGCCAGTATTAAATGTTCCTGTTCCGCCAGATAACATTCAGTTAGTCAGTTTTCAGGTCGCCTTGGCCACACTCATTAGAAACACACATACATTACTACACGTTTCTGGAAAATTTGTGTGACACTCAGAACATTGACTATGTGATCATAAATACATAAAGTGGAAATGATGGGAATATTAGCGTACTGAGCTCATCAGTTCTAAATAAATATTTGATCATTCAAACTGCATTATATCCATCATGTCAGAGGTTGACCACAGTGAGTGGAGAAGAGCCTATTGTGTATAAAAGGCTACTATCAGCCACATGATTCAGTCTCTACATCCTAATACACAACACAAACCATATCCAGGAGATACGGTTTCACACTGATTCAATCAAAGCTGCCTTCAGTGCCATCTAGACTCTCTGAATGCCTCCATTAAACAGGAGTCACTTTTGACAAGTCAATAATGGACTGCCATTGGATGAGAACCAGGAAGTGGTAAAAAAAAAAAAAAAACAATAACTTATTATTGTCTCTTTTTTGCTTTTGAGTAGATGAACAGAGGAGGGAAGGAGGAATGGGAAAGGATGGAAAACAAGGAGGAAAAGGGATTCCATGAGGATAAAGGATTGGAAATACATTTGTGAGGATGGATAAAAAAGGAAGGAATGGAAGAGAAGAACAAGGAAGGGGGGATAACAAAACAAGGATAAAGAGCTGGATGGAGAGCAGGTTTACACACATAAAATAAAAGCTGAGCAAAACAGGAAACCACTTTTTATGTTGTTCCATAGTTGCTGGTCAGTCTGACACTTAAAGACACTTAAAGGTAGCCACTTGGGAATAAAGATGGAAAAGAAAATTGGGGATGTGGAAAGGATGGACAGAAATAGGTGGGAGGAATGGAGGAAGAGAACAAGGAGGTGGTGGGGGTCGCTAATGGGTAAGAAGAGAGCAAAGAGATGGATGGAGAGCAGGTTTACGCAGACATAAAATAAAAGCTGAACAGAACAGGAAAATGTTTATTGTTCCAGGGTTGCCAGTAAGACTGAAAACAGTTGGAGATGGGGATAGTTAAAAAGGAAGGAGCAGGGAGCCGCTTGGCAATAAAGTTGGAGAAATAGAGTGGGGATGGGTAAAGGATGGAAGGAAGGAGCTTCTTCTCTTCTTTTTCTTGGACAATTTATGTCCAAGATACTTTTCAACTTGGAGTTGGGAACCACACATGCAGATACCACCCATTCACCTTCTCTGCAAATCATAAAGACACTATGGTTGGAACCAAAAATCTAAGATTTGACTCATCAAACCAAAGTACAGATTTCAAATGGTCTAATCTCCATTCTAGTGCAGACCAAACAAGCGAACTCTGGTCCACCTGAAAACGTGGGTCTCAGTTCGCTTGCAAGTGAACCCTGGTGCGGTTCGATTACAGTGGAAAAGCAAACGGACTATCCAGCAAACCAAAGACCAGATAGCCAATCAATGAGCCAGGTTTTCTTCTTTCTGGTGCTTTTTAGATTATATATATTTTTATATTTTTATACCCCCAAATGAGCAGCTGCATGATGTCCAGGCGGTTTGGTCCACTTTCAGAAGTGCAGTGTGAAAGTGAACCAAACCAAATGAAGGTGTGAGATTTTTCGGCATTCCTCAACCAATCGAACCGAGTCCCCCGGACTATCCTGGTGTAAGAGCAACATCACTTACAACAGGAAGAGTTAAGTGCTTGGCCACATTTAAATTCCTGTCATTGATGCTGATGTGAAGCTGTTAATATGAACTAACATTTCAAGTAATGGAACCATGGGAAGTGATACCAAGCAAGGGTGAAGGATGATACGCTGTCCAGAGAAGATCTCAAGAAAAAAATCATGGACAGCCAACTGCTAAGTTGCTAAGACAACTCACCAACTGATATTACTGCTTGGGATTACCCCTCAGAGAGGATAATGTAACCATGCCCAATAACTAATAACCAATAAGTAACCAATAACTTCCATGCTGGTGCTTAAAAAGTAAATTGATGAAAAATGCTACATGTAAATAGGATTTTCTCTGTCTCTCTATACTGAAGACTATACAGAAAGGATGCCAAAACACCAACGGAAAGGAAAGAAAGGGAAGGGTACATGCCACATGTTGACATGCATCACCTTAAAAAGGAACCTTGAGAGTGGTATTTGACTGTGGTGTAAGTTTCAAAGTGATGTCACTGAACAGCCAGCTACTTCCAGGAACCTGACTTGACAAAGTCTTTGCTTGTGTTGTGTATTGCTGGGAATGGCCTCCAGTTTTCCCTCTTACCTGCCTGATCACCTCACCATCTACTTAACTTAAAAGACTGGCTCAACCTCCCAGACTCTGCTAGACTTTTCAGTCCCTGTTGCGGTAACATCACAGTCAGGTTTGTGTGACAAGACAAGACAAGACAAGATATACTCTGACTTCCTCCCACAGTCCAAAGACATGCACTTAACAGGTTCATTGGTGACTCTAAATTGTCCATCGGTGAGTGTGAATGGTTGTTTGTCTCTATGTGTCCTGTGATGAACTGGCTACTTGTCCAGGGTGTACCCCGCCTCTCGCCCAAAGTCAGTTGGGATAGGCTCCAGCCACACCCTTATGAGGATAAGTGGGTACAGATAATGGATTGATTGAAGATAAGATATGCATGAGGTGAGAGGAGTTGTTCATGATGGATGTCAGCTTTTTTTTATGTATATATATATATATATATATATATATATATATATATGTATGTATATTTTTTGGCCTTTTTTTACTGGATAGAGACAGCTGAAGAGAGACAGGAACGTGGGGAGAGAGAGACAGGGAATGACATGTAGCAAAGGGCCACGGGTTGGACCCGAACCGCGGCCGCTACGGAGCCCCCGCACATGGCTCCACCAACTGAGCTAATCGCCGCCCCGATGGATGTCTTTGATAACATCCTCCTGTCTCCCATTTCCTCTATGGAGTCTAGGGAGCAGTCCAGGACAGAGCTGGACCTCTTGACCAGTTTGTTGAGTCTTTTCCCGTCTCTTGCCGTGTTTCCTCCTCCTCAGCAGGCGACTGCATAGAAGATTGCAGATGCCACCACAGAGTCATAAAAAGCTTTTAACAGAGTCCTGCACACTCCAAAGGACCTAAGTCTCCTCAGTAAGTGAAGACAACTTTGACCCTTCTTGTGCAGGATGTCTGTGTTGTCTGACCAGTCCAGTTTATTGTTGAGGGGAACACGCAGGTTTTTGTAGTCTCCCACCATCTCCATATCCAATCCCTGGATGTTCACGGGACAAAAAACATTATCCTCAGAGTGCTTCTAAGGGTTTCCAGATGTGACAGTGATCAGTGCAGTGGGTAGAGGCCAAGCAAAGCAGAGTCAAATCTGTTGAACTGTTGACTTAGAAACAGGCTGACCATGAAATGAGACACTATTTTTAGAAATAATTGTATTCATTCAGTTTTTGCTCAAAACATCAGGATAATGATATCAACCATAAACCCATGTATCCTAGATCAATCTGTTACATTGTTAACATACTGTGTTAATATTTAAATGTAATATAATAGGAGCACACACATAGAACTGCATAAACACACACAAAGACACACAAACACACAGATGAGGAAATTTGTTTCAGGAAACACAGCTGGGAAACATCTTTAGGGGAGGTCTTGGCCTCAACAGTATCATGGTCTGGGATAACTGCCAGTATTAAATGTTCCTGTTCCGCCAGATAACATTCAGTTAGTCAGTTTTCAGGTCGCCTTGGCCACACTCATTAGAAACACACATACATTACTACACGTTTCTGGAAAATTTGTGTGACACTCAGAACATTGACTATGTGATCATAAATACATAAAGTGGAAATGATGGGAATATTAGCGTACTGAGCTCATCAGTTCTAAATAAATATTTGATCATTCAAACTGCATTATATCCATCATGTCAGAGGTTGACCACAGTGAGTGGAGAAGAGCCTATTGTGTATAAAAGGCTACTATCAGCCACATGATTCAGTCTCTACATCCTAATACACAACACAAACCATATCCAGGAGATACGGTTTCACACTGATTCAATCAAAGCTGCCTTCAGTGCCATCTAGACTCTCTGAATGCCTCCATTAAACAGGAGTCACTTTTGACAAGTCAATAATGGACTGCCATTGGATGAGAACCAGGAAGTGGTAAAAAAAAAAAAAAAACAATAACTTATTATTGTCTCTTTTTTGCTTTTGAGTAGATGAACAGAGGAGGGAAGGAGGAATGGGAAAGGATGGAAAACAAGGAGGAAAAGGGATTCCATGAGGATAAAGGATTGGAAATACATTTGTGAGGATGGATAAAAAAGGAAGGAATGGAAGAGAAGAACAAGGAAGGGGGGATAACAAAACAAGGATAAAGAGCTGGATGGAGAGCAGGTTTACACACATAAAATAAAAGCTGAGCAAAACAGGAAACCACTTTTTATGTTGTTCCATAGTTGCTGGTCAGTCTGACACTTAAAGACACTTAAAGGTAGCCACTTGGGAATAAAGATGGAAAAGAAAATTGGGGATGTGGAAAGGATGGACAGAAATAGGTGGGAGGAATGGAGGAAGAGAACAAGGAGGTGGTGGGGGTCGCTAATGGGTAAGAAGAGAGCAAAGAGATGGATGGAGAGCAGGTTTACGCAGACATAAAATAAAAGCTGAACAGAACAGGAAAATGTTTATTGTTCCAGGGTTGCCAGTAAGACTGAAAACAGTTGGAGATGGGGATAGTTAAAAAGGAAGGAGCAGGGAGCCGCTTGGCAATAAAGTTGGAGAAATAGAGTGGGGATGGGTAAAGGATGGAAGGAAGGAGCTTCTTCTCTTCTTTTTCTTGGACAATTTATGTCCAAGATACTTTTCAACTTGGAGTTGGGAACCACACATGCAGATACCACCCATTCACCTTCTCTGCAAATCATAAAGACACTATGGTTGGAACCAAAAATCTAAGATTTGACTCATCAAACCAAAGTACAGATTTCAAATGGTCTAATCTCCATTCTAGTGCAGACCAAACAAGCGAACTCTGGTCCACCTGAAAACGTGGGTCTCAGTTCGCTTGCAAGTGAACCCTGGTGCGGTTCGATTACAGTGGAAAAGCAAACGGACTATCCAGCAAACCAAAGACCAGATAGCCAATCAATGAGCCAGGTTTTCTTCTTTCTGGTGCTTTTTAGATTATATATATTTTTATATTTTTATACCCCCAAATGAGCAGCTGCATGATGTCCAGGCGGTTTGGTCCACTTTCAGAAGTGCAGTGTGAAAGTGAACCAAACCAAATGAAGGTGTGAGATTTTTCGGCATTCCTCAACCAATCGAACCGAGTCCCCCGGACTATCCTGGTGTAAGAGCAACATCACTTACAACAGGAAGAGTTAAGTGCTTGGCCACATTTAAATTCCTGTCATTGATGCTGATGTGAAGCTGTTAATATGAACTAACATTTCAAGTAATGGAACCATGGGAAGTGATACCAAGCAAGGGTGAAGGATGATACGCTGTCCAGAGAAGATCTCAAGAAAAAAATCATGGACAGCCAACTGCTAAGTTGCTAAGACAACTCACCAACTGATATTACTGCTTGGGATTACCCCTCAGAGAGGATAATGTAACCATGCCCAATAACTAATAACCAATAAGTAACCAATAACTTCCATGCTGGTGCTTAAAAAGTAAATTGATGAAAAATGCTACATGTAAATAGGATTTTCTCTGTCTCTCTATACTGAAGACTATACAGAAAGGATGCCAAAACACCAACGGAAAGGAAAGAAAGGGAAGGGTACATGCCACATGTTGACATGCATCACCTTAAAAAGGAACCTTGAGAGTGGTATTTGACTGTGGTGTAAGTTTCAAAGTGATGTCACTGAACAGCCAGCTACTTCCAGGAACCTGACTTGACAAAGTCTTTGCTTGTGTTGTGTATTGCTGGGAATGGCCTCCAGTTTTCCCTCTTACCTGCCTGATCACCTCACCATCTACTTAACTTAAAAGACTGGCTCAACCTCCCAGACTCTGCTAGACTTTTCAGTCCCTGTTGCGGTAACATCACAGTCAGGTTTGTGTGACAAGACAAGACAAGACAAGATATACTCTGACTTCCTCCCACAGTCCAAAGACATGCACTTAACAGGTTCATTGGTGACTCTAAATTGTCCATCGGTGAGTGTGAATGGTTGTTTGTCTCTATGTGTCCTGTGATGAACTGGCTACTTGTCCAGGGTGTACCCCGCCTCTCGCCCAAAGTCAGTTGGGATAGGCTCCAGCCACACCCTTATGAGGATAAGTGGGTACAGATAATGGATTGATTGAAGATAAGATATGCATGAGGTGAGAGGAGTTGTTCATGATGGATGTCAGCTTTTTTTTATGTATATATATATATATATATATATATATATATATGTATGTATATTTTTTGGCCTTTTTTTACTGGATAGAGACAGCTGAAGAGAGACAGGAACGTGGGGAGAGAGAGACAGGGAATGACATGTAGCAAAGGGCCACGGGTTGGACCCGAACCGCGGCCGCTACGGAGCCCCCGCACATGGCTCCACCAACTGAGCTAATCGCCGCCCCGATGGATGTCTTTGATAACATCCTCCTGTCTCCCATTTCCTCTATGGAGTCTAGGGAGCAGTCCAGGACAGAGCTGGACCTCTTGACCAGTTTGTTGAGTCTTTTCCCGTCTCTTGCCGTGTTTCCTCCTCCTCAGCAGGCGACTGCATAGAAGATTGCAGATGCCACCACAGAGTCATAAAAAGCTTTTAACAGAGTCCTGCACACTCCAAAGGACCTAAGTCTCCTCAGTAAGTGAAGACAACTTTGACCCTTCTTGTGCAGGATGTCTGTGTTGTCTGACCAGTCCAGTTTATTGTTGAGGGGAACACGCAGGTTTTTGTAGTCTCCCACCATCTCCATATCCAATCCCTGGATGTTCACGGGACAAAAAACATTATCCTCAGAGTGCTTCTAAGGGTTTCCAGATGTGACAGTGATCAGTGCAGTGGGTAGAGGCCAAGCAAAGCAGAGTCAAATCTGTTGAAGAACAAATTAAGCTTGTTTGCCCATTCTCTGTCTCCAGATACTGGGCTACCCCCACTGTTGTTATTGTGACCAGAGATAGTTTTCAGGCCTTTCCAGATCTCTCTAGTGTTGTGAAGTTTAAGGTGTTCCTCCAACTTTCTCCTATAGGTGGCCTTGCCCTTCCTTATCCCCCTTTTAAGCTCCTTCTGTACCTTTCCCAGCTCTTCTTTTTCCCCAGACCAAAAAGGGGCCTTTAGCTTAGGGGTCAGCCAAGGTTTGTTGTTGGAGAAACACTGTGCCTTCCTGGTACTGGTACATGTGTTCTCTGCATAGAAATAGATGTAAAATCAATCTGCGCACTCTGTAAAACTGCTGTTAAAACTGTCAGTGTCCTCTCCATGTGGTCTGCAGAGCACTTGGTCGATGGTTTTAAAACCGTCTTTCAGTGCCTCACATTTCCAATGTTTCATACACTTTCATACACTTGAAAACCCTCCATGAGGTTGTATGTTGGTTGCCAGTGGTTTCAAAGGGAGTATAAAAGTTGTTTAGCTCATCTGCTAGAGACGTATCAACACTTGACAAAGAATAGGACACAAGCTTGTAATCGGTCATAATTTTCAGACATTGCCACATGCTTCTTGCATTGCCCTCTTGGAGTTGTAGTTCCACTTTCTTTCTGTAGTCTCTTTTTGCCTTAAACATTCCCTTGATTTCAATGTAAGTACAAAAAAAGAAAGAAAAAAATCCCATTTCTCACAACACTCAAGCGTACACACACAGACACACACACACACACACACACACACACACACATACACACACACACACGCACACCTTAGATTAGATTATACAGTAAGTGATGTATCTGGATGGAGGGATGAGGGAGACTCAGAAAAGGAAATGCCAAGGAAGAAGACTGAAAAACAGGTCAAAGTGATTTGTATTGATTTATGAACCGTGAGAGAGAGAGTCCTTCTCTTTCCTGTCACTCATCACTATCATCATCATCAGCAGCAGCAGCAGCAGCAGCATCATTAGTTTAACTTCCATCATCATCACCAGAATTTTCATTGTAAAGATTATATCCGTCCACATGATGCAGCATTAGCCACAAAGATCACACCAGTACACTTTTATCTGGAACCTTCGACCACTTTGTAGAAGCTAATGGAGATCCAAAAGAATAAAGTACTGTAAGTGTCTCCTTTTCATCAGTTGAAGTGGTGACGTGTTCAGCCATCACTGCTGAGTCCAGCCCTCTAAAAAGAGTCTTATGAAACAAATCAGTGATTATTCCAATTCTAAACGTTACCATATTCCTGTTCTTTTGTTGCAAGTGCTACTTTTGTTATGATTATCATTATTACTGTATTAAATTAAATGTATTACAAATTATTTCATGATGACAACTGCAACATTTTCCAGGTCTTCATTGATTCTACTCTACTACAATTCCCTTGAAGCTTTAGAAGCACATAAAAACTAGTCATTGTAATGGAATCCTGTCTGTTTTTTAAACAGTGTGGTCTGAAAGTCTGAAGATCACGGCCATCCAATACTGATTTTCAGCCTTGTCCCTTGTGTTGTGGAGAAATTGTTGAAAATCAATGGCACCAGGGCAGGAGGGAAGAACGCCTCTGATGTCTTATGCTGTAATATTTATTGAAGCTTGATGAAGGAGAATCAGAGACATTCACACATACAATCAGATATGCATATAAGTCGGTCTCTATTCTGCACCAAGTCATGCTGATGGTCAGAATTTAAACCCTTACAGATAACACCACAAATACTATATGCCCAAAAGTGGTCAAGAACCCATGTTAGTGTTCACCTTCAGCACATTCTAGTCTGGAGACACTGTTGTCTGTTCATGTTAATGGAACGTCAACAGTTAGCTATCTATTATGTCTAGGAAGGCAACATTCAGTTTCTTTGACCCTGGTCACCAGGCAACTTTGAGCAATCCAAACAGCGGCCTTGCATACCTTCTCTGATATGATTTAGTGCTGTCACTGTCTATGACCTCAAGGCCCATGCGTGACCCTGTGTAACCTAAGGATAGAAAATTCCATAACACCTTGCATACAGAGATTTCTTCTCTTCTCTGAATCTTTTAATGATGTTATGAACTGTACATGATGAAATTCAGATTGCAACTTTATGTTGAGAATAATTATTCTTAAATGGTTGCACTGTTTGCCACAGAGTGATAAACCCCTCCCCATCTTTACATCTCTACTTTAGTCTCATCATTAAAAGTTAGTTTTGTGCTATTTTCAATTAAAAATGTTGTAGTGTGTAGTTGGGACGGCTGTGGCTTGGAGGTAGAGCCGGTTGTCCACTAATCAGAAGATCGGCGGTTTGATCCCCCGTTTGATCCCCTCCAGTCTGCATGTCGAAGTGTCCTTGGCAAGATACTGAACCCCAAATTGCTCCCGAAGGCTGTGCCATCGGTGTGTGAATGTGTATGAATGGTTAGCTCCTCAAACTGATGAACAGTTGGCACCTTGCATGGCAGCCAATGCCATCAGTGTATGAATGGGTGGATGAGATACATACTGTAAAAGCACTTTGAGTGGTCGGAAGACTAGAAAGGCGTAATGGTACTTGTACTTACATAGGTAAGTACAAGTACCATTCCATCCATTTAGTTTCAGTGTTTCCACATTTTGAAAAGGGGTTTGTATCTTCTGATGCAATATTTCAACTTTTTAGTTGAAATGTCTTCTGTCTAAAATATGTCTCTGAGATGGTGACCGGAAAAGGTTAAAAACAGCTAAAAGCCTGACGTCCCTTTCAGACACAACGCAGCAACAGTTGTACTGCACTCTGAAACACACTATTTTGAATGTCTTGTGCCACACAACACAGAACAAATTGCAAATCGCAGTCTAAAAAAGTGTTTAGTAAACAGCGACAATGGCTTCTTTTAATTGCCATCCTGAATTGCACCACCCTACACGATTTGTGAATGTAGGCTGTTATGTCCAAGGCTTTTCTGTGATTGGAATTAGGTTTTCTTTATTGAAAACAGAAGCTTTTCTGGTTTCACTTTGGCTCATCATGACAAGAAAATCATTTTCAACTTGTCTTACATTTTTAGTATATGTCAAACTGATGCATAGCAGACTTATTATTGTATTCATATAGTGAGTAGTTCACATTGGGATAATGTGGCAACGGAGCCAGAGGAAAAGAGCTGAAGGAACAAAAAGGAAGTCATGGATGCAAAGCAGACGCCAGGCGGCAGTAGAGCAGCCGTGTACTCTACGTAGAGACAGAAGAAGACAGCGTCTGCGTCGTGGCGTCATTGTTTTGATAGGCTGGTTCTGCTGCAGACTGAATGGACGTGGACAGAGCTGTTATTGTTTGAATAATCAGTACAGATCTGGTATTTTTGAATAAGCAGGTAAGTTTAAGATCAACGCACACAAATATGATATAGAATGTTAGTGAACGTCACGCTGCGCACGCGGACACACGTCTGTGTTTTGATTGGAGCTGTCATGGCGGCCGTGAGAATGCGTCTGTGGTTGTCGTAGTGACGACAGATGTTAGAAACAACACGGAGCTGCCCTCGAGAAAACCTTTGTATAGTTTGTTTAGTGTTTCTAAATGAACGTTAGAACGTTTAAAATATAAACCTGTTTGGTCTGTGGAGTCTCGTTTGAGTGAATGTGAATGTTCTCGGCATCATTTTGAACCTTTGCTGTGTACAAACAGGAAGAGAAGCAGTCAGTTTCCTGTGAATAAACGTTCTAAAAACGTTTTTGGAGCCTGACAGGTCGAAAGAAGGGAAACATTATTCGAACTCGTATCATTGTGAAACAATTTGAATCACCACACTATTCATAACATACAACGTACAGCCTGTACATGTACTATAATATTAGTTGTAGTTTATCTATGTAGTACATACACATTAGTATACGTAGATATGAATACATACACACCTCGTTTAGCAGCAATAGGCTCAACCAAACAGTTTGTGTATGGAGTTTAGCCTCCTTGCAGACAGTCGATTGACGGTAGATGTTATGTTTGTGTTGACTCTTACATGACTGATCATTTTTCTTGCAGATATCTTAGAGTCTTTTTCAGTGCCCTCCATCTGTGCACAATCCGCCTCACAGTGTTTCAGGATGAATGTATAACTTTCTCCAGACAAACATGCTGTCCATGTTCTTTTCCTCTCAGCATGATGAGTGATGTCCACGAGAAGACTATGCAATACAGACGAGGCTTCACTAACTTCTGACTCCTGCAACAGTTTACAAAAAAAATATTTTTGATTTTTCTCAAAAACAGATGAATTGATATTTAATGTTAAAAAGTCTGTTTCTGGTCAAATAAAGAAATAATAACAAGGTTCATATACTCTCAAGCAGCCCTGTATATGTAGATAACCTAAAATGAACAATAATAATAATAATACAAATTAATATTCTTAAGGCAAGTCTTCTTCACAGTCCATTATTCAATGTAACAGTGGTCAAACTAGATTTCTGTAATCAGCCAAACATCCATGACTCATTTACATTTTAAGACACTATCAGAGAATGACAGACGGCCGTACAGTAACGGAGCCAGGTGTGGTCACCTGCAGCTTTGATTGTTGATATTACACATTTGAGTAGGCAAGGTAAAGCAGTGTCTTTTTTTAAATTTCATTATTTGAAATGAAGTAATGTTATTGATAGATCATTGTAAAAGCATTCCACTCTTAATGTTCGTTCAACCCAACGACAGTGTGATGATGTGGAAGCAGAAAGCAGTGACAGTAGGTGATGAAAAGGTTCACAAGGCAGTACTTCACATTTGGATGTTTTATTTAGTTTAAATATCGACTTTAAGGTGAAATCATAAAGATTGAATTTGGTGTGATCTCGTGATCAACAGAGAAAGATGTTGTTGTGAAGTTGTTCACATGCCACAATGAAATACTTTGTATTAGTGTATTAAGGCTTAATGATCAATGAAACATACAGTTAGAGTGTATTTTGTCTATGTTCTAGATCCGTCACCATGACAACCAAGCATGGACTGATAACTGATTCGTTCAAGGTGGTGAAGAAAGCGAGGAGGGGAGCGGGACGAAAGAAGAAGAGGTCTTCTCCTCCTCCACCACAGAAAGGTGAAGAGCAGCACAGTGTTTGTATTGTGGTTCTGTGTTCTCTCCAATCTCCCCTCAGTGAAACAGGAAGTCACTGTTTGCTACTTTAAAAACAGCCAATGAGATACAACATTAGCCTACAGATCCTGAAGCAAACTAAATTATTTTTGGGCCTGAGCAGCAAACACTGCCAAGGCCTTAATCAAGTTCAAGGAGTCTTTATTATCCCCGAGGGGCAATAAGTTGTGCAGCAGCAGATGTAACATAAATAACACATATACAAACAAAGGTAACAACAACCAGTAAAAGACAAAATAAATACATACTACATAAAGGTTCCACATCTCACATTAAGTTATTAAAAAAGCTTATAGCAGCAGAAACAAAAGAGTTTTTGTGTGTACTTGTTCTGCATTTAGGCAGACAGAATCTGCGGCCAGACGGCAACAACATGAAGCAGCCATTCAGTCAGGGGTGACTTGGGTCGGCCAGGACTATTTTGCCACATACCATAACTATGTATTGCAGCCTGTTTTTGTTTTTAAGAGTGAGGGACCCAAACCAGCTCACGAAAGCAAAAGAAAGAATGGTTTCAATAAAACAACAGTAAAACATCCTCATAAAATTCTTGTCCACATTAAAATTGCATAGTTTACGATAAAAAAAACATGCGCTGATATGATTTTTTTACAGACAGCGTCAACTTGTGGCTCAAAGGTGAGTTTGTCATCAATTATAATGCCAAGGTATTTATATTGCTTCACAACTTCGACAGCTTGACAATCAATGATGGTGGAAGAAAGGGTGGAGGGATTCTTTCTAAAATCGATCAGCATTTAATGTTCAGAAAAGACGACTTACACTTTGATGGATTGTCATTCTTAAAAATGTATTTAATTGTTGTGTTAAAGGTGTTCAAATTTATGAAATGCAGAAATGGTCAAATTTATGAAATGCAGCACCTTAATGGGTTTTGCACATGGGTGTCGCAAAATGGCTCGCTAGCACATCCTAAACATCTGCCTCTGTGGCAACTTTCACAATATGCAGACCTCCATGCCCAGGTACCGGCTCTCAGCCCCTTGAGTCTAACCCAAATTCCATAACCAGCCTCCAGCATGTTCCAATGGGCCCAGACAGCTCTCTAAGCCTGACACAAAGCCCCCAGCACTGGCTCTCCGGCCCTGAGACAGCCTTCAGAGAAGTCCAGCGGGAGCGCTCTACCTCCTTTCCCTCATCCCCCGCTGGAGAACCAGAGGGAGGTCAATGTGGCCCGTGCCCATGGCTGAGTGTGGTTGTCCTCCCATGTGCACACACCCCTGGGCTCATGGACGCTGGAAGTCAAAGTCTTTTAGGCTTTGTTTCACTAATGAACCACTGAGTTGTAGATTAACATTCAGAGCCCACAACCCTCAAGGGTTGTGTGGACACAGGAGGACAGCTGGGAACAGGCACTTGACCATGGGCAGAGGCCATGCCAACTTTCCTCCCTCTGGTTCTCCAGTGGGTGGCTAGCTATAGCTAATCTTGCTGAAGGTTGTCTCTGGCCTATAGGGCCACTGTCAGGGGCTTTGGGTCAGGCTTAGAGGGCTGAGATCACTGACTGGGCCCACCAGTGCTGAAGTTTTACTTCATAATCAACAGCCAAAGAAAAAGGAAACAAGTTGTCGTCTGTGTGCGCCTCCTCCCAGGTCCGGCACACTGCTGTGTAAAAAGGGACAGTGATTAGACAGCTATTTCCAGGTACTCTCACCTGTCACTGCTCTCCGGAGCCGTACCCACGCCTCTCTCTGGCGGCTGAGGGCCAACCCAGGCCCCCCTCCTTACATACTGTATGTGCCTTGTAAACTTCAAGACATCGCAGTATATGAACAATAAATGTCTGTTACCTTATAATTAAGGCAGTTCTTCCCTGAAAGAGTTATTGTAGTATTTCTTTTAAAAGAATAAGAAATAATTTTTAAAATTTTAAATAAAGTGTAGTTTTTGTTGATCCCTCTGACACTTTGTGACTTGAAGTCTCTCTGAATCTTTTTATTGGAGCAGAGTCTGAAACTGGAACAGTCCGAGAGGAGGAGCTGCAGAAGCTCAAACAGTTTGATCTGGACTGGAGATTTGGGCCCTGCACAGGTAACATTCCATCACATAAGGATGTCAAAAATATCAGTACTGCAGTACTTCATTACCATGTGTTTAACTATATTAACATTTGATAGTATCCATGTACCCAAGCTATGAAACAAAAGCTGGTCTACAATCAGATTTTCAACACAAAGGCTGCAGAAATGAAACAATGAAGAAGAAAACCAACTGGTCAACATTATGTGTTCAGTGAGTTTTCTGTGCCAGCACTGTGGTCATTAAATAAAAAGAAAGAAAGAAAGTATAAATATTCATTTTATTAATTACTGACTGGTTTGAATTTATGTACAGGTGTACAGTGCTTTACCAAATGTGTTCAGAATACCGTATAGTGCAGTTGATTCACAGAGTTTTACTGTGACAAATACTGCTAACACAAATACTGTTAAATAGAATAAAATATCCAAAGTTCATGAGTAGATGTTCTTGGTTCATAAAAAGCATTAATAGAATTGACTTCCAGGGTGTGGTTAGCCTATCTTCACTTAAATATGAGAATTAAATAGATACATGTGTTGTACATATTAGTACAAATGTAGCACTCAGACATTTCCTGGAGCAGACAAGTGTTTTGTAATACTGACAAATAAGATGTAAAACGGCTCTGATCTGTATTTTCATATTAACAATGGCTCAGGTGATTATGTTAGTATAACAGATGATGCTCGTTGTGTCAAATCCACAGAGAACTATCACCAATTCTGCAGCTACCCTGAGAGTTTTTTAGCCACTTTTAGCTCTTTGACTTACGGCCCACAACTTTAGTGTTGGGTCAGTCTTCCTTCTGTCGTTAACCTTGTTTCTAACCTCAACAGGCAGCTGCTAGCTACCTGCCCCGTACCAAACAGCAGACAAACACAGAATATTAGACTTACAGTGACCATCAAAATAAATTAATGTTACTAAAAGATAAAATCAAACGTTTCAGTTACAACTTGTTCTGCTGGCCAAAACTGTACGATTGTCACAGCTACACTCAGCCTGACTCTAGTGACTCGTCTTGATGCACAGAGCAGTGTTGTCATTTCATCACATGGTCTCTCTCTCAGGTATCAGCAGGCTGCAGAGATGGGAGAGAGCAAAACTTTATGGCCTGAACCCACCTGAGGAGATCAGAGACCTGCTGTCACAGACACACAATGACGCCGAGTACAACCAAAGGTAACACACACAAACACACACACACACACACACACACAGCCCCAGAGCAGCAGGCGGTGTATTTGAAAATACCACTTGTGCTCAATTTGTTTGAAGTTAATATCCACACAGATCAGCTATGACACGCTATAGCCTGATTGTGGAAGCTTCTACCCTCAGACCAACAGAACACTGCTTAGCACTATTTATTTCCTTTATTCCCTTATTACTCTTAATGTTGATGTTATGAATTATGAATTGATATTATTGAGCCTAAGTGAGGATATTCTCAGTGAGACTGTCTTTAATATTAAAGTGAGTACTTGATGAACAAACTGTTGTGAGAATGTGCTGCACATAAAAAAACATTGACACATCTACTGGTCCATATTACTGGTCACATAAACTCAGGAGGATTTTTGTCAGGATCCTGTAGGACTGATGACTGTTTGATCAGTGATCTGATTGGTCCGTGGTCGGGTTATTGACATGTTTTGTCCTGATACTGTTAACCTGCTTCAGCAGACCAACATGCTTATACACAGACTGTGTGTGCATTTGAATACAAGTAGAAGCTCGTACAGATGAACAACATATTCTAATTTACCAAATGTCTGACTGAAGATTCCAACCTTGTTGCATGCTAATGAAAACATACTTATGAATATTGTATTCCATTCCACTTAGCGTAAGGACGTGTCTTTGAGAGTCATACTGATGTGAGTTTAAGTTTGGGATATAACCAACGAGGGGTCCATTTTTAGGATTTAATGGATGACAAGGGGGCCAGAACTGTCAGACAGCTGAAGTGTTATTATCATCGGGCTTCCTATCACTCAATATGCTGAAGTGTCAACATGAAGCTATTTACTTTATTCATGTGTGATGTCAGTCATCTCTTTTTCATTTTTAATTTCTGGCATTTAATTTCAGTAAATTTTATGATGTACTGCTGAAAAATGTAGAACGATATTCAGCCCTGACTTAATAAAAATGAAAGCCTGTCTTCATGTGTTGGTAATGATTGTGCTGCTTGTCTTTCAGCCTGTGGAGTGAATATCCTTTGTGAAGAAGAAATAAAAAAGAGCGCAGACCCCAACAAAAGTCAAGATCATGCCACGCCAAATCACAAATGAGGGGGAATAACAGAACATCCAGCTGTGTGTGTTTGTTTTACTGTTATCTTCTACACACTTTGTTTTTATTCATAATTTTAATTAAAAAAAAAAAAAACTATCACAACACTGTCTTGTGATGTATAATGGGGGTTGCAGGGTAGATTATTGTTGACACTGTAGAAATGAAATAGTGAAGGATAGATAAATGACAAAAAGTTTCATAATTACATGAAGTATTATCTCCCATGTTGTCTGACAAATGACATACAGTTTCCTTCTTTATAACTGACGTAAGTTAACACAGTCTCTGTTTCAAGCTACAGTCACACATACTTGCAAATTCAATTTCATTCTATGTGAGTGAAGGGCCAAATAAAACCTGCACTTCCAGTGCAGATTCTCAGTTCAACTTTGTTGCACTTTGCCCAGGGAAGTCGCAGCCTCGACCAGTAACAAATATGTGTGTGTGTTTGTGGTTAACCCTTAAAATGGACGACAAACCAGAGAACTGATTTCCATGTGACATCATCCACAGGCTTCTAAAGAGCCGTTGTCACACCCTTTCCTTGAACTTGACGTTTTCCATTGAAGTCAAGGAAAGGTGTTTAGGAAAGGACATGAAATGACCCAGAGGTATTTATGTAGCAGCCGTGATAAGAGCTGTTTGGATTCTCTAGGAGCTTCAGTGCTTCCTGTCTTACCTCCTTTATACTGGACAATCCTTTACTAAAGGAAAGGAGACGATACCATCCCACAATTCTTTGCGGCATAAAAAAAAAAAAAAAAAAAAAAAAAACATGCCATGATCATTCACAACCAGACAATCAGTTGATTAACTTGTGGAAGTTACTGTTGATTATTAATCATCCATCTTTTGCCATAATATGCCAATATGTTTATATATGAGTGTATATATGAGTGGACATGTCATATTTGTGACATGTGGCTGATATTCTTTTATTATTTCAATTTTGATGTTGATAATGTTGATAGACATCCTGCATGAGTCCAGATGAATTCTCCTTTACATCTCTCCTTGGGAAAGGACATAGGAGGTGAATAGTTAATAAAAAACTCTATAAAAGTTTTTTTTTTTTTTTTTTTGACATGTTCTTAGCCTTAAGTGACCATTTAAGGAGCTGCAGTTTTGGCACTTCCTGTGTTGTTACACTCCACAGCCGCGGCAGCTTGGCTTGGCTCGGCTCGGCTCGGCAGGCGATGGACACTTGGACCGTTATCTTTGGTCACTTTGGTCTGCATGCGCGCATCCAGGCTGTAACGGCGTTCGATTGGTCTGCGGTGTTGCGAAACACTCAAAAGCTGAACGGTGATTGGTTCACATGTCAATCTGTTCAGCGACAGCAGACGCACTACTCGTTCATTGGTCGAGAGCTCGTTGACTGGGCTCAGAGGCGGGAGTTTCTGTAGCGGAGCTTCCAATGGGCGGGATTTCAGAAGGTTCTACACGCTGATTTGTTAATATGTTCCGTCAATCTCTCATTGACGTGGATAAAACACGCTGCTTGGTTCATTCTTAGCTCCGTCAGGTTTCTGCATACACTAGTGACTTCCGCTAATCATGTTTATGATGCAGTAGGTAGAATTAGCCGCGCTATTATTGGAAGAAGTTACCCGTTGGTTGTCCAGCAGTTAAGTAATATTAATAAAACTATTAAGCAATCACTGTCAGGAAGTATACATTTAGAGATTTTATCGTAGCGTGTAGCATTTTCTCAGGCGAAGCCTTTACTTTGAAAGGTGAGAGCGGAAGTGGCCTGTTGTGATCCAGCTTGATGATTGGATGCTGAATCCTGGAGGCTGAATATCACTGACACTCCTGAATCCGGGATAAGGAGTAATAACAGCGCACTGTCTGGATAAACGAGTGTTGGACCACATTCACACAGACGTTTGCCTTCAATAAGCCTTATTTTATTAAACCTAAATCATTTGTACGCCTCTGGAGCCCTGAAACACCGTCTCAATGGAAATATTCACTCATGTGCGGCTGTCATAGATTAATAAACTCGACGGTCTGTCGTAGAAACTATTTTAACGTGTTTTTCGCGGCTTTTTTTTCGTTGCTGTGAGTAATTGAGTCTCAAACGCATGGTGCCGTGATATCCTGACACTGAAGGGACAGAAGACAGACGACACTACGGACACAGCGTTACCGACAGCCCGGGTAAGCAACCTGTTCATCTCCGGAGGATTAACGTTATATCACACCGTTAGCTGCCGAGCTAGCTGCTCACCTACAGAGACTTACCGTGTCATCTCTCTGCTAGCTTATGGCTGTCGTTTGACATATTTATTATAACCTGTTCATTACGCAGCCACAGCAAATTGCTGTCAAAGTCGTGAGTATTTTCCATCGTGTCATTCGTATAAGCTCGGATGGATTCAGGCGAGGCTGCAGAGAGAAATTAGCCATTTATTGCTATCTGCATATTTTTTACGTCAAACGTTGAGCAAATGACCGGAAGTGTCATCATTAATATTGTTTCTTAGACAACCTATTTATGATTTATAATGTTTGACTCGTGTGCTGAATACAGCACTGATCGTCTGTGTCTTACAGACTGGCATCAGTTAATAACAGGCCTAGCGTTACTTTTGACATCTGACGACTCATTTTGGGCCTTTATGCATCACTGAGCTCACAGTACTGTGATGAATTCGCCATAAATGATGCACGATGTAGCACTTATTATGCTGGCTCATAGTGGAAGGAGTTAATAGGAATATCAGGCAAATGACTGTTTAAATGAGTGAAGCTCATCACATGCACACTGAATTAACAGCTGCCCTACCTGTGTGTTCAAACAGGTCCGTCTGATTTGTGATCAGAGCTTTAAATGATCAGATTTCTGAATGGAGTTTGGTGCCATAAATGAACAGAAATAAATATTGTTTGATTTGATGCAACACAGAGAGATGTTTTCTCAGAGCCAGCTCACACCCCTGTGGACAGTCACTCACGTCTCTGTGGGTTCCAGTTTGTGTGGTTGCTTGGCTATACAGTACATTTGATTCCCCAGCCAATTAATGCTTGTGCTAATACTGACATAGTGCCTTTTTAATGAAAATCAGCGTGGAACAAGAACATAACTCTGAGGACAACCATGATTTTTCAGAAATTTATTCTTATACTATTCTTATAATTCTATATATTATGATCATGAAAATAGTAAAAAGAAATGTTGAAAAAAAAAAACATTTGCTGTTTGTTCCATCATCAGTGTTAATGCCACATTACCTACTGATAGTTTATGCTCTCTAACTGCCCCTGTAAGTTAGTAAAATACCTTATTGTTGGTACTGACATGGCCTTGTCTCCTCTCTCCTCCACAGTGATGGATAATGCTCATACTAAGACGGTGGAGGAGGTTTTGGGCTTCTTCGGTGTAAATGAGTCCACAGGTCTGAGCTGTGAGCAGTTGAAGAAGAACAGGGAGAGATGGGGACCCAACGGTACAAATAGACCTCTCTGCATTGTCATTTATAATAAATAAAGTACTGTTGATGAATATGATGTAATTGTGTTTGTTTCTTTGTCTTTACTCACAGAATTGCCAGCTGAAGAAGGTGAGCTGTCTATCCTTTACTTTTTCTTACTTCCCTCATCATTATCTATCATAAATCACAGTCTCTCTTTGGTTTTTATTTCTTCTGCTGCACATTGTGTTTCTTGGTGTGCCCTTGCAGGGAAGTCACTTTGGGAGCTGGTCCTGGAACAGTTTGAGGATTTGTTGGTTCGAATCTTGCTGCTGGCTGCATGCATCTCCTTTGTAAGGAAACACAAGCACGAGCAAACACATACACACTTACATGTGCAAGTAATCACAAGCATATGCCCTGTGTATAAACCAGGGTTATTTAATACCTGGTAATGTAAAAAGATGAGTCATTCAAGGGTCAGTCATTTTCAGTAGCTCAGGCTGCCGTTAAAAAAATCCTGCAGTATGCACAGCTGTGTGGTGTCAGTTTAATCTGTGGACATCAGATTTTTTAGAAGCATCTGTAGCTAGAGGTTCCGAGTTTCAGGCTCGAGTGTAAACTGATACATTATGCTATGTATGCACACAAATGAAAGGTGTATTAATAACACACATCAAACACAAGTCTTCACCTGTCTCTCTTTCCTGTCTTCGGTCTCGTAGACTCTCGCTTGGTTTGAAGAAGGGGAAGGGACGATCACAGCCTTCGTCGAACCTTTCGTCATCCTCCTCATCCTCATTGCCAATGCTATTGTAGGAGTGTGGCAGGTAAACAGAGTGTGTGTTGGTTTGTGGACTGATACTCGTATTATCAAGGTGCTTTCTTGAACCATTTAATAATGTTCAAAACTGGATCAAATGCCAAACACGTGAAAATAAGGTCCAGGTTGAAAAATTCAAAGTTGCCCTTTAAATTGTTGTTGAGCTGAGTATTTTTGTTTTTGTGCTGGTTCGATCTCTGGCTCCTCTAGAGAGAGTGTCGAAGTGTCCTTGAGCAAGACATTGAACCACTAACTGCTCCTAACTTCACTGTGGCAGATGCTTTGTTACACAGAATCATCTGTGAATTCCTCATTGGTAATTGTTTGTAAAAGTCATGCACTTTCAAAAAATACAGGCCAGCTGATGAAATGAAGCATGTGTCTGTCACTGTCTTTAAAATATGCAGCAGAGGACTGCACAAGGCGGCAACTGTCGGTGTGTGTGACCTTGATCACACAGTGTAGCAGGAACAGCCATGGTAGACAGAGCTAACTGAGCTAACCAGCCACGAGCAGCTTCTGGACAGTCACTAGAAGCACACTCGTAGTAAAATTGAAATATTAGATATTGATTAAAACGACTGCTTAGAGATCATCAAAGTTTCTCCATGTAGCATGCAGAAAATCCTAATGACAGCGTTAAGTGAACTGCAGGCAGCATCCTGTTTCTCACGCTCGCGGTGTTGCCAGCTTGGTGACTTTCTTGCCCTCTCGTGATTTTAAAATAAATATTATATCGTAGTCTAGTTCATTCCCACGTATGCAGCACAACTCATATGCTAACGGTGCTGTGGTCTCTTACCTCTCCTCAGTCACAGGCAGCAGTAGGTGTGCTGTGTGGAGCAGGCGTCTCTCTCTCTTTGTCTCTGAATTAGGATGATGCAATAGTCTGTAAATATGTAAATGCTTTGATCGTTTTCCTTCCTTTTTAAAAAAAACTGTTTACTTCAAATATATTCCTCTATCCATCCATCCAAGTTTTATGCAATTGAATGCATTATGATGTCATCCATATGCAAATTTGCTGATGCATATGATGTCATCTTGCGACTTTGGAACTAGTGCTAGTTACTTTAATTGGAAAAGAGTTGGCAACACTGTGTGCTTATACTATAGGCTTGAGCGAGAGTCATCCTGAGTATCGACCAAAAGAGACATATAAAATAAATGACAATCATATTTAGAATCATGGTACTGTCTGTAAGGTCCCTGTGTTTTATTTGGACCATTGGCTTCATAATACTAACCATCACCCCATCAGCCAATACCACAAAACAACCAGATATATATCCGCTTCATACTGTTACATCATTAATTGATGGGCTATAATCAACACTGTTAGTCTGAGTACTTAAGTTAATATCATGGATCACATAAGTAGGTGAAGTCATTTGTAAAACTAACATATCCACTCATAGTGTGATGATGTTAGCGAGCAAGTGAGCTCAGGTTAACCAGCCAGCTGCAACACTGCGTCTGTCCGGCTGCCTCACAATGCCAGCTGACTAAGTAAGCCGGTGATGGCAGGCCAGCCACGTTCAGCCAGATCAGCCGCAGGAGTCCATCCTAATCCACCCAAGACAGTATTTTGCTATGTTAGCAAGCAATTATCTTTACTATAGTCCACTCAGTGGTGTCCCTGTCTTGGACTGCAAGGAACCTGGGTGTGACACTGGACCAGCTGTCTTTCGCTGTTAACCCAGGAGCAGGTTCTGGTCCAGGTTCTTGTCATCTTGCACCTAGACTACTGCTGTTCGCTCTTGGTTGGTGCATGCATGTGCCATCCAAAGTCATCTCATCCAGAATGTTCCAGCCTAGCTGGTCTTCAGTCTACTTACACTACAACATTTGTAACACACAACAGTGCACCCTGAACCGGCTGCCAGTGGCTGCTCAAATTTGATTCAAGACACATACCAGCCCGTCCACTACGCTCTGCCACTGCCAGTTGGCTTGTTACTCCCTCATTATGAGGGAGGCTCAGCTACCGCTCAACACAATCCTGACTGTTTGGTGTCCTTCTGGAACAAGCTCCCCACCAACATGAAAAAAAGTATTATTTTTTTCTGTACTGTATTTTTGTTGAACTTGTACATGATTTTTGTGTTCGCATTGTTGAATGCAGTTATCATAAGTCACTTTGGATAAATGTGTAATGTAATGAATGTAATGTAAATGCCTGACCTCATGTTCATAATACCTGTTGCTTCCTGTCTGCCCTATCTTTGAGTTGACATGAATGCAGCCATGCTGGGGGTGATTTTTCCATCAACAATCATAACTTCCACATCAATAAAAGAAAAGTAAGTCATAGAAACGTTCTGTGTTGCTGTGTCCTCCAGGAGCGTAATGCAGAGAATGCCATTGAGGCTCTGAAGGAGTACGAGCCAGAGATGGGCAAAGTGTACCGACAGGACAAGAAGAGCGTTCAGAGAGTCAGAGCCAGAGACATCGTCCCTGGAGACATCGTGGAAGTTGCTGGTAAGTTACATGTAAAAAAGTATGTTTTACGAATTTCACCGAAAAGGTGTTGAAACTCATAATACACACCAAAAACTGTAACTTGATAAAGTCTTCTTGTGGATTCCAACCGTCTCTTGTCAAAGGCAGTAGTTGACAGTAGTTGGACAGATGGGACTGCGTCCTATTGGTCCACTGTCTTTTTAAACATTTAATAGCTGAAATAATTCATGTGAAAAAATGCTTTATATCTGAGTAAACATGTGGAGGTCAGTTTATTCACAGATTAAATCAGTCCAGCTGTGTCGTTTGAACACTGTCAGCCTCCACACACACACACACACACACACACACACACACACACACACACACACACAAACGATCTTAACCCAGTAAGAAAATTGTTGAATCCTCCAGATACCCGCTGCTATTTCAGGCTGCTCAGAGAGAGGAAACTGGGTTAGGAGTGTGTGTGTGTGTGTGTGTGTGTGTGTGTGTGTGTGTGTGTGTGTGTTCTTTGTGTGTATGTTAGTGATCCAGTGCCCTCCTATCTGTAGTAAAAATATTCAACTTCCAGAGCATGGGAACTCAGAGACAGTAATCAGATTTGGAGTTTAATGTGACTATAATAGTTTTACTGCTATTTTTCCCGTGAAAAGAACAAAAAGTCATAGCTGAGTCATAGCTTTGTTCACGATGATGCTGATTGTACTGTTAAAATGTATTGCACTGACATAACACATGCAGTGGAACCAAGGCCATTAACTATTGCTCTGTGTTCTGCACACAGACACACACACAGTCCAGTCTGACAGTAAAATCCTCCTAAATCCTGAAAAAAAAGTTTATTTCAGAAGCTAAAAGTTTCACTTTGTTCCCTCGGTCCTGTCAGATTTATAACTACAGGTTGTAGTTGACGATGACTGAAAGCAGCCTCTCTAATAATTAATAAATCATTAAAGACAAACACTCAATACAATAAAGGATTACGTGAGCTCATGACGCTGCTCACACATGTCATTTCACTTAATATCAAATGTAGATATAGATCCATGTTATCATAAACATTCAAATCAGCAGTGTTATTTGTACTCGTAGTGAGCTATAACTATCTCTACTCTATCTGGGCAATAAGCTTAATGTATTGATATTCTGATGGTGTGGTATGTCTGATCGTGCTTTGGATACAACTGATCTATATTCTGTAAAGTGTTTTAGAGTTCCACGCACTGCCCCCTTAGAAACCTTTAGTCTAGCCATGATTTGATATTCATTGACTTTCTGAATCCACATTAATATAATATTTCCAGGTTTAATTGAAAATGACTGACCCACTGTATGTTGAAGTAGCAATAAAGTATGAAATGAAGCTTGAATGTAACGTTTGTCACTGTTCTTGTCCAATCTAAACTGAATAGAGAAATGAAAGGTAAAATTCAGATGAGTGTTTTTGTTTGTGTTTCTGACAAACCACAGTTGGTGATAAGGTTCCAGCTGACATCAGGCTGACGTCTATCCGATCCACCACTCTGAGGGTGGACCAGTCCATTCTGACGGGGGAGTCCGTGTCAGTGCTCAAACACACAGATCCTGTACCAGATCCCCGAGCTGTCAACCAGGACAAGAAGAACATGCTCTTCTCTGTGAGTTTCAGCAGCCCTCTGTGTCTGTGCTCATGTTATATATGAAGGATGAGGTTGGTAATATTCTATTTGTGTGTTGAGCCACACTGTTGCACTGGGTGACGTGTTCCTCATTACCATCGACACACACACTGTAGTTTATTTTGACTCAGTCCCACACACACTGTCCTGCTGCCCCAAATACTGACTACTGCACCAAATGTCGATTAATCCACCGCTGAAAATAGTCCCTACCAAATGCATGAGAAACATTTGAGCAAAGCAGGCTAATTAAACGGTGAAGTAACGTGTCTCTAATTTACACAACTCCATATCTGTGTGTGACAGAGCTCCAATACCATCATTAAGTTTAATGACGACACATCATCGGCCTGATTAACAGCGATGATGACTCAGTTCCCAGCAGGAATGTTAAATGTACATGGGCCATTGCTATAGACGTACTAGAACAATGCAATCCAACTCTTACTGTGACCCTCTACTGTGATCTCTCAGGAAAGTTTGTCAATGTGGAGTCTCCAAATATTATATTCTTGTTCTACCACTACACACTCAATGTATTAACACATGACATATTTTCAGTCGAGCACTTTCCTGCTTGTGACTGTCAACAGATGTTTTGATCAGTGTGGCCGGAACTCACATGAGAAAAATAAGATATGATTGGTGGTGTCGTTACATCAGGGAACCTGCGGGCCAATCATGCAGAGATGAGAAGGAAGTGAGATGACTCACTCATTAGCTACTTCCATACACTTCTGCTTCTGGGCCAGATGTGCCAAAGGGGCCACAAATCAGGTCCAGACCTGCAGAGAGGATCACATCCCTGACATCGTGGTGCCAGGACAACAAGCCTCATCTCAGTGTCAGCGAGGCTAAGGAGCTGATTGCAGACAACAGGAAGTGGCAGAGAGAAGGACACACAACCAGGGCTTGTCATCCTTATCCTTGACTCAGCTGCATTTAATTGTCCCTAGCATTAGCATTAGCATTAGCCAAGTTGAGTGGGCAAGTCTGTAGATGGCAGACGTACTGTATGTTGGTGTGTGTGGGTGAAGCTCACTGTTGTACCATACATTTGCTGCCATTACCTCATGTTGTATGCAACTCCTAGAAGCTTCCCGTTTCCTGTATGGCCTGCACACTCACCAGACATGTCACCCATGTTTGTGATGCTCTGGATCGACGTCCATCCATTTTCCATAACTGCTGGGGCTGGAACTAATCCCAGCTGGACTTGGACAAATTGCCAGTTCACACAGAAACAATCGTTCACGCTCACATTCACAAAGACAGGCAATCTAGAGTCACCAATTAACTGTGGGAGGAAGCCGGAGTACCCGGAGAAGACCCACACAGACACAGGGAGAACATGCAAACAGAGAGAAAAGGCTGTCATGACTGTTTTACAGTGTTTGGTTTAGATGTGTTTCAGGCAGGTAGAGCACCACCTATGTTCAGCTGAATGAAGCACTCTTTGCAGTTGTTGTCTTGTTGTTGTATTTAGTGCCGTCACTGAACCAGACAGTGATACTCCCTGTCATTATGCTCTCAGTGGTGCAGGAGTAGAAATTCCTCAGTATTTGTGTCTGAGGTCTCTGCTGTGCCTTTCTCAACACAGAGTCAGTATGCAGTGTCCAGGTCAGGCTCTCAGTGATGACAAAAAAAACATGACCAAAGTGTGTGAGAGGGAAAAAGACCATCGGGACAAAGCAGCCATGGTCGAGATGTGTGTGTGTGATGTATTATCTCTGTGAGACCTCAAAGCAGCTGAGTCCCAGGCGGTCTGTGGTCAAAGAACAACAGTCATTGATGTTTTATTTAGCGCCATCGTTCTGACAGGTTGCAGACTTGCAAGTTGTCTTTGTTGGTGTGGTTATCCGAGTACCGCTGGTCTGATGTGACTTCACCCACTGATGTGGCTTTTGAACCTGCTGTTAGAGAGAGAGAAGTCAGTCCACTTAAATCTTAGATTTCACTTTGGCTGCTGTATGTGAGAGCATACAAACCTGTCAGTTTGAGTTTGGAAGTTAAGTGAAGTTATGTGTATCGTGACCTTTGTCCAGGGTACCAACATTGCAGCGGGGCGAGCCATCGGGGTCGTCGTGGCGACAGGGGTGCAGACAGAGATTGGGAAGATCAGAGATGAGATGGCGTCCACTGACCCTGAAAGGACCCCGCTACAACAGAAACTAGACCAGTTTGGAGAACAGCTGTCTAAGGTAAGGACCTCTGTGTGTTTCAGTGATCTGGGTCAGTATGGACTTTAAATGAAAGAATGTACATATCTAACTACCTAACACTTGTTGTAACCTGCAGGTCATCAGTGTGATCTGTGTGGCAGTGTGGGCCATCAATGTAGGACACTTTAATGATCCAGTCCATGGAGGCAGCTGGCTGAGAGGAGCTGTTTACTACTTTAAGATTGCTGTCGCACTGGCTGTGGCTGCCATACCAGAAGGTCAGACATCTTCTCTATCTGTGCAGAGAATCACTTCTTACTGACGTGTACCTGTTTCACAAGTGGAGGTAGACATTGTGTTGGTGCAAGGAGGGAATAACTTCCCCACTCACTCTAAATAACCTCCGATGATGTGCCTTTGAGCAAGGCACACAAAAACAACCGCTCTAGAGGAGAAGCTCAATGGATGAAAAAGCTAGAACAGACCAAGTTTTCTTGGATATGTACGTTAAAAATTCCTTTAAAAAGTCTGTCGGTCTGTCTCTCCGGGGTTTCTACCAGGGCTCCCAGCAGTCATCACTACCTGCCTGGCTCTGGGCACCAGGAGGATGGCCAGGAAGAACGCCATTGTCCGCAGCCTGCCATCAGTGGAAACGCTGGGCTGCACCTCTGTCATCTGCTCTGACAAGACGGGGACATTGACCACCAACCAGATGTCCGTCTGCAGGGTAAGACATGGAAGAAAGTGACATCAGGCTGATCTACCTAGATCTAAACTGCTACGTGGGCCAGTCGTCCTGACTTAGCTCTCACGTGATCGATATGTTTCTGTCACATATATAATGTTACAAAGTCAGATGTTGATATGAAATGAGGCCAAAGTGTCAGATAATGAGGTGAATGTATATACAAGTAATCTCTGTGAGCAAGAAGCTCGCAGCTAAAGTTAGCGGCTAAAGTAGCTAACAGCTAACAACAAGTGAAGCCATGTGTTCATCAGGAAATCGGTTGAAGTAATGCAGTCGTAGGACATCAGAGGAAAGAACAGAAAATATTTTCATAGAAAATATGATAAAGTTTCACCAAAAGCACTGAATGAAGCTCTAAAAGTTGTGGACCTTTGCTAAGTTAAAGCTAAGTGATAGCTGTCACCGGGCAGAGCAGGGGGGTTAAAGAGATGACTTGTTTCAGAAGTGAGGGGCTGCATGAAGGACATGGATAAGATAAATAGTGAATGTTGCAGAGCTGCTGAATGTAGAGCTGGAAGTGAGCAGAACTGGTGAATTTCTGTGAGAAGAGAAACGAAGAGCGACAGAGTTGGTGAGTATGATGTGACGCTGATGGAATTAGTGTTGTTGACAAAGAGTGAACGTGGAGGAAGTGCTCAGTTTACATTGTGAAGCCTGTTCTAAATAAGGCCTGAAACGAATCATGTACAGCACATCACCTAATGCATTCACCATGTGAACACTGAAGTCTGAATGTGGCTTTATTTACCTCAACAACTGAGAAAATCGCGTCTTTATTTTGATTTTACTTTTTTCCTAACGTCCCTCAGATTAGATCGATAGGAGCCTTACAATAATATAGAATGGCTTCTTACTACAAGCAGCAAATGAAAACTACAACAGTTAATACAGCAGTTGAAGCTTCCTCCGTTTGGTATTAATAAATTCATCATAATGTACATTTCCACAGCAGTACATCCATCAGTGTGGATGTTTCACATTAAAAGGCCTCCAGTGGCTCAGTATGTATAATCGCTCTGGTTCTTGGCAGCTTTTTAATTGAAGTGTTTTTGAGTTTTATTGACACAAAATCAGCATATTATAAGTAATCATAAATATTTAGTGAATTAAACAGCATTTCTGTTAAAAAGAAAGTGGGAGCAGCAGAGATGTGATCATGACATCCTGGATTCACCAGCTGCTCTGTGTTTGGTGGCCACAACTGAAAACAGTGTTTCCAGCGCATGAATGGTGAAAAGTAGCACTGGTACAGCACACTAAGGTCCACGACATGACCACATGAAGTTACTCACCTCAGTGTAGTGCTGGCTTTGAGGTTAATGAGGTGGAATGACCTGCTGGAATGTGGATCTTACCTCAGATGTGATCTTTTTATTATTATTGAACTAATCAATCAACTACTGCAATGTCTGTCTGCCTGTCTGTCTGTCTGTATTCAGATGTTTGTTGTAGACAGTGTGTCAGGGGAGTGCTGCAGACTCAGCGAGTTCACAGTCACTGGATCTACGTACGCCCCTGAAGGAGAAGTGTGAGTGTCTTTAACCTTTTACACTTTACAATTTATTTCTCCTTCCTTTTTGTTACATTTTGTGTATTCCTCTATTTTTTGTCTTCATCTTTCACCTTTCTTTCTCTTCTCTCTGTCATGGCCTGTCCTTGTGTCTTTCCAGTTATAAGGACGGCTCACTGGTGAAGTGCAGTCAGTATGAAGGCCTGGTGGAGATGGCCTCCATCTGTGCGCTGTGCAATGACTCATCACTGGACTACAATGAGGTAAGACGTGAACATGACTGCAACAAGCGCTCAGACCATATATGACCGTATATGGATTTGGAACGTTTAGAACTGCATCTGATTCTGAGTGTGTGTGTGTGTGTGTTCCAGGCAAAGGGTGTGTATGAGAAGGTAGGGGAGGCAACTGAGACTGCCCTCTGCTGTCTGGTGGAGAAAATGAACGTGTTTGACACGGACCTGAGAGGACTGAGCCCTGCTGAGAGAGCTACAGCGTGCTGCTCTGTAAGTGTGGGTGACAGACATTGGGAAAAGCCGGTAATGCTCACTGGACTTCGCTAACAATGAACTCTACACTCTCTACATGTGTTTCTGTTTTCAGGTGATTAAGCAGCTCATGAGGAAAGAGCTGACGCTGGAGTTTTCCAGAGACAGGAAGTCCATGTCTGTCTTCTGTTCATCCAATAAACTCACCAGGTCTGCTTCTGGAGCCAAGATGTTCATCAAGGTGAGTTACACACCGTTCATTATGCTGCATTTGGTTATCCTGTGGCTATAAAGGACACATCATCATGTCTTCTTCTCCCCTCCTGATCCAATCAGGGAGCTCCAGAGAGTGTGCTGGAGCGCTGCAATCATATCCGGATCAGCGATTCTGCCTGCATGCCTTTGACTCCGGCGGTTCGAGAGCAGCTCCTGTCTAAAGTGCGGGAATGGGGATCAGGCCGAGACACACTGCGCTGCCTCGCGATGGCAACCAGGGACACGCCCCCTGACATTCACTGCCTCAACCTGGAGAACTCGGCCACCTTTGCAAACTATGAGGTGATGAATGTTCTTAAAAAGGGACAGACAGTGCTCTCTCCATATTATATTATATTAATGTTAAAAGTATTGTATGGTCATTCCAGTGTGGTCGGATATTAATGTAACATATAGAATACGCGTCTGCCAAACGGTGTTTGGAACCTCTCTCTTGTCAGTCTTTACCAGTGACTCTGAATAAAGAAATAAAGTGTTGCTGATGGTTGAAGAGACTCTAAACTATTCATGTATACCTTCCCTCATCTCTTCCTTCCCTTCAGTCGGACCTGACCTTTGTGGGCTGTGTGGGCATGTTGGACCCCCCCAGGAAAGAAGTGCTCGGCGCAGTTCGAATGTGTCGGCAGGCTGGCATAAGAGTCATCATGATCACAGGTAAGCTCGCACACGCACAACCACGCAGACATCTAAATGTACATTATACATTTGCAAAATCCCACACAGGGGCAGAAATATAGCAGATAATCATAAGACAACAACAACAACAGAGATTGTGTATGATCTGCATCCTGAAAAAAGATTCATTTTGACCAAATTATTTAGTTGTAATTAAACTATAATTTGGGATCTGTTGGAACCTTTCACAAGACAACAAGTGTTCCATAATTTCCAGTAAATGTCAAAGCAATAAAAAAAAGAATAAATAAAAGTTACAAGAACAAGTGATAGTGCTCAAAACTGGTATAAAACCACAGCCTCCACCCGTCCGACACTGCTACACTGACACACACCTGACTGGTTAGGTAAGTAGACTATATGACATCATTAATTAATATGGTTACACAGTGATTACAGTTCTGGACTCCCTCCACTGTGCAGTCACACTGCGCTCTACAGTGTGTGTGGATAATACACACGTGGTGATTGTGGTGGTGATCAGAAGTATAAATGCTCAGAAATCTTTTGTGCTTCATTTGAGAAAATATAAACACAGATTTCGGAAAGTTGTGAAACTTTGTAAGAAATAATCCAACAGGTCATCACTCTCCATTTCCCCTCCAGGTGACAACAAAGGGACGGCCCTGTCTATTTGTCGGAGGGTGGGCATCATCACGGAGCAGGAAGAGGAGTTGGAGGGTGGCGGGGTAAACGGGGGTCTGACAGGACGGGAGTTTGATGAGCTGCCCCCGCACCTGCAGCGTCAGGCCTGCAGGACGGTAAGGTGCTTCGCCCGGGTGGAACCAGCACACAAGAGCCGTATAGTGGAGTACCTGCAGAGCCTGAGTGACATCACTGCCATGGTAAGAGCACCATCTTGTCGTTGAAGCACCGTCACCATTATGTGTTGATAACCTGTATAACAGCGCTCCTCCATCTCTCTGCTGGTTTCAGACAGGTGACGGTGTGAATGATGCTCCAGCGTTAAAGAAGGCGGAGATTGGCATTGCTATGGGCAGCGGCACAGCAGTGGCCAAGTCGGCCTCTGAGATGATCCTGGCCGATGACAACTTCTCCACCATTGTGGCTGCAGTGGAGGAGGGCAGAGCCATTTACAACAACATGAAGCAGTTCATCAGATACCTCATATCATCCAACATAGGAGAGGTGGTCTGGTTAGTGAAGATGTGGATTCAGAACAGCATGAAGACAGTCAAGTGTTGTACTAACTGTAGAATCCCTGTCATGTAGCTGGATGGATCATTCTCTCACTGTCCTCCTCTTTCATCAGTATCTTCCTGACGGCTGCGCTGGGTATGCCTGAAGCGCTGATCCCAGTGCAGCTGCTGTGGGTCAACCTGGTCACTGATGGCTTCCCAGCAACAGCTCTGGGCTTCAACCCTCCAGACCTGGACATCATGTCCCGCCCTCCCCGCTCCCCCAAAGAGCCTCTGATCTCCGGCTGGTTGTTCTGTCGCTATCTTATCATTGGATGTGAGTCACAAACCTCACATCATCCAATTATGATGATTAGTACTACACACACACATCTACATGCATGTCCTGCTAAACTGAATGACTCCTTACTGTGTTTACAGGTTATGTGGGAGCAGCCACTGTGGGAGCTGCTGCCTGGTGGTTTATGGCAGCCCACGATGGACCAAAACTTTCCTTCTATCAGCTGGTAAACACACATCTCCCCATTGCTGCACCTCTCTCATGCTTCTCATACTCTGTGACCTTACATTAACAACTGTAGTGGATACACTGCGGCACTAACACTAACAGACCTTAAACATGCTTTCATATTTACATTTGAAGCTTTGAGTGAAAATATACACACATTTAGAACATGTCACATTGTGGGGTGGTTGTAGTGTTAGCAGACGTTCACCTGCAGGATACTAACTGAACAAAAGTATCACAGTGTTAGAATTGTTTGTCTGTGGAGGTGACTGAGACCAGCTTCTGTTCCCTCCACAGTCCCACTACCTGCAGTGCAGTGAAGGCCACGCTGAGTTTGCTGGTGTGCAGTGTTCAGTCTTTGAGTCTCCTTATCCCATGACTATGGCCCTGTCTGTTCTGGTTACCATAGAGATGTGCAACGCCTTGAACAGGTAAGAACTAAATAAACACCTGCATACTGAACATACAAACTGCATGCAGGTGTCTGAAGGCTGTGGATTGAGGACTGAGATGAAGTTGTCCTAAACAGTAAAAAAAATAACACCTTCCTTCTTTTCCTCTTCTGTGCAGTCTTTCAGAGAACCAGTCCCTGCTGAAGATGCCTCCCTGGTCAAACCCTTGGCTGGTGGGGGCCATCTGTCTGTCCATGGCTCTACACTTCCTCATTCTCTATGTAGACCCACTGCCGGTAAGCACGCATTGTTGACTGTAAAAGATGGTTTAATCATATTCATCATCACATCATCAGATTTGACAGCATGGTATCATAGACCACACATCAAAAACATCACTTTGCTGACACTGCTCCGTCTGTGTGTTCAGGTGATCTTCCAGATCCGCCCTCTGTCGTGGCCTCAGTGGGTGGTGGTGCTGAAAATGTCCATTCCTGTCATCTTGATGGACGAGGTTCTTAAATTTTTGGCCCGCAACTACATCGAGCCAGGAAGCCAGATCCAGGTCAGAAGATGTGCCGGACAGTGCTTCTGTTAAAGCGCAGCATGTGTACTTGTGTGTGTGGGTGTGTGTGTGTGTGTGTAACCTTCTCCTTTGTCATTCAAACAGTCACTGGAAGAGGAAGAGGAAGAGGAGATGCAGAGGACAAGGGGTAATGCGGGATTGGTTGGTGCCGTGATGACCAGGCTGTCTCAGTCAGTGAAGGGCGTGTCCTGGTCATTCGTCCTGGTCTCTGCACCACTAGTGTTCTGGATCTTTAGCCTGGACTCTGACATCACCAACATCTTTTGGGAGTGATGGGAGAAAGCAAGGACGGGTGGCATGTGGGGTAAGCAGTCAAAGACGGGAAAGGAAGGAAGTAAGGAAGGAAGAGAAAAAAAGAAAAACAGGTGGAATAAAACAGATGATAGATAAACAAGAGGCGAGCAAAGGTGATGACTACTTTGCTGTGATAGAGTGTAAGAGTGAAATATTTAGCCAACAGACAATCAGGAAACAACAAGAAAGAAAAGGCAAGGCCGCTTTAGAGCGTCTCCTCAATAATGAAAGGTGCTATGTGTAGTTAGTCGACTCTCCGAGGTGTGATCACACATTTGAATCTCAGAGCTCACTCAGCTCAGTTTGGCAGTCCAGAAAAATGAAATATGTCTCTAACAAGATAATAAAGCTGGACCTGAATGCTAACATAGCATGCTGACCTGCTGACCTTTGCATTCTAATACTAAAAGATAAACATTAGCATGTTAGCATGCTATAATCTGTTTTTAGACTGCCTGCCAGACCTGACCAGGGACACAGAATGTAAAATACAATGAAGACCATCAAAACTTTTTTGGTTTGTTTTTCATTTTTCTGATTGTTTCATTTGATTTTTTTTTTTTTTTTAGAAATCAGGACTGGGTGGCATCAGTTATTCAATTTGTAGTGACTAGTAGCTAGCAGCTAGCTTTAAAGTTTGGCAAGTAAAGAGTTTAATGCTGTCTAATTCTGTCGCTGGGAAACACCTGTACTGTAGCACCGTCTGATAAAATACAGTCAACAGGAAGTCAGTGTAGCATCATTAACTTATTAAATGTCAGTTTGAGGCAGCAACAATAAGAGCTGAGCTGACAGTCTTCTGTAAATGTAGAGATGACTGCATTGTTCATGTGCTGTATGATTCTGAGAGTTAGTACTGTTCATGTAGGGAAATATTTACGGAAACGTAATACTGCCAGACTAGACAAATAAAAATGTACGTGTCACGTTAAAACGTGATCATTTATATCATATTGTTAGAAATGTGAAACCTGTGAATGTAGTTTGAATATAAATGACCACATTATAACGTGACGCTGATGTATTTTTATTTTTATGGTGTGGCAGCAATATGCTTCCATGAGCATCAGTGTGAGATTATTGGATTTTTTTTTTCTAATTTGAGATTTATTGTGTTTTTTTGTGAAAAGTAATTTATCTCATCATATTTAAACAGTTTTTTTTTTCAGGTGTAGTGTCACGTGTCAGATTTTACTTCTCAGTTGAAATATTACAAGCTAACATTCTCGCTAAGCAGAAGTTCCACCTGGCAGTGATTGGATGTAAATATTTAGTTACAACTAATCTCTGTTAGAGAACTGCTTTGCATGGTGCAAACAGTGAAATGTTCTGTTCCAACAAGGCGACCACTGAACTTGAGTTGTTACAGCCAGAAGAGGGGAAAGTTTCAAAATAAAATGGAAAGATTCTGGAAAAGAAGAAGAAGGTTGGAAACTTGTTTAGATGAGTTCAGAGTGATCCAACTGACTGCACATAGCACCTTTTAGATGAAAATGTCTGTTTGAAAAATGAGAGAGGAAAGAGAAAAGCATGTCTGTGGTCCAGGATCACACACACACACACACACACACACACACCACAGATGGACGGTTCATTGTCTTTTGTCTTTTCTGTTGCTGACACTGAAAAGCTCTTCAAGTCTTAAATGTAATTTGACTGTGGCTCGTTCTTCAGACATCTTGAGGCTTCACAGACTGACTGAAGCTGAACGCTCACAGCAGGATGAATGAGTTCATTAGTTAAGACATGTGTTGATTATATTCTTCATACTCATTGTCAAACAGTAGAGGTTGTCGTGCACTTCAGGTGCAGTAAAGCATCTAAATGTGTGTAAGCTAAATGGGTTAATATGGTTCTTTATGTTACAGCTTTAAATCTATTTGAAGTGTTTATCCTCCACTCACTGCGACACTGTATGTTTAGCTGCTTTCTTTAATTTATTGACTTCTTTTACCCCCATGCCTGTTTACCACAGAATCTGCCTCTGTGCTCGTGTGCTTGGAAGCATTTCATATGATCTCTTAGCACAGGTCATACAGTGAGCGAGTGTTTTATTTACATGCGTTTCTTGTGCAAATCAGTGACCTGTCTGCCATTTTCTCCAGTGATGCCATTGTGACATCTCACTCCATTTGCATTTTTTGATTTTTTTCATTCATGTAGCTGCAATAACTTTTGTTGTATATCACATTTGGCCACTAACGAATATATAATGAAGTCCTCATATCAGAGAAAAGGTCATTATGTTATGAAAGTATTGTCATCTGTAAAGATTTTACAGGAAAAAAGGTTTGAGATTAAAGTCCTCCTGTCGTGTGAAAAAAGCCATGGCGTTAGGATAGTACAGTCACAATATGTATGGTTAGTATTTATGTTTGTAAAAGGTTTGTGTTTGGTTCCTCTCCTCTCAGTGATATATAGCTATGCATCAAATTACTGGAAAATAGAAACATACAAAAGCATCTTATGACAACATTTTAAGAAATGGATAATTAATAGAAGGACGCGCATGTTTTCAAATTGGCCAAACGTTTTACTCCAAACATTCAAATATTAAATGGAGTTATGCTGCCGTGCCTCGTGTGTAAATGCTTCACCTACAAACCCGTCCACTATTAATCAGAATGTCAGTGAATGTCAGGGCCTGGTGATAGAGCAGAGCGTTTACATTCAGACTGTCTATCCATAACATCAGAACTTTTAACTTAACTGTATATTCTTGCATTTTCTATTAAAATTGTAGCTTTATTTATTTATCTAAATTTATTCTGGTAATTTTCACTTCCCTAAGAAAATATTTTGACTTTATTGTCATGATATTCTGACCTGATCTTGTAAAATGAGATGTTTATTGGATGCTTTATTTTCATAACAGTATGACAGTACAACATAAACCTGTTGCTTCACAACAAAGAAGCGTTACATGTTCTGAGGTCACAAACTCTTCTGGTGCTGTCCGACCAGCTCACCTGTTTTGTGTCTTTGTTTTGTTTTCGTCACTTCGGCTCTTCGTTAATTATCCAAACCCATAGAGGAAATGTTTGCTTCTCTGCTCCCCACAGCTCTGCCTCTTTTTTCTTTGTTTTGTTTTTGCTCCAAAATGTTTCTCATATGAAAGCTTGAAAATTGCAAAGAGGATTTTTGTTGCAATATAATATTTTTGTTTTGATACCATTAAGGCTGAAGGAACGTGTAGATGCACTCAGTGGTTAATGTTTTTTATTTTTCTCATTTAGTCAAACAAAGGGGCACTATTATATATTTTGTAGATTTAATTTATACTTTTTTTTCTTATTCATTCTACTGTTGATGATTTTGTTGTCATTAGAAATGATTTTACAGGATGAAAACAATAAATATAAAATGGTTCAGAGTTGATGGCTGCTGTGTTTGTTTCAAAAGTTTTATAATACAATCAAACTTGCGGACATGTTAGAGGTTAGGCTCCTGAAATGTTTGCATTGTTTTCTACATACTGTGTTAAAACTATAGACTGATTCATATAATTAATGGTAGACAGAGCCACCGATGACGTTTCCCAATGGTTTGTGAATGACAAGTTTACGCCTCAAGTTTGGTGCTATGTCATCTTGTTATTTCTGGAGCCAGAAGTGACCATATTTGGACTGACAACCTGAGGACATGACGTGGTCGTGATTTCTCACTATTTTTAGCGTGTATTTTGCTCTGAATAGGACCATCATTTACTAAATGAACATCATGCTGTATGGAAGAAGACTTCAAACTAGCAACTGAGACCATAAACTCATGAGGGGACTGTTACTAATACACCAACCGTCCAGTCCGATGTGATCCAATACAACAGCTCTTCCATAAATTCTACTTTTACAGAGCTTATCATTTTTCAGCTTTTGTCGACACTACTAGAGGTATTCATTTAACTATTATGTTTACTATTGAGGTTGTAGTTTATAACTGGACTGCATTACATTGAGAGGTGTTTCTAATATTATGGCCCTCCCATGTATGTAATGGGGTGGCCAAAACATCAGAAACACCTCTCAACATAATGCAGTCCTGTGCAACAACTGCACCACCTAGGAGCTCAACATAAAGGACTGCAGGTTTGAAGCTACTGCATATCCACTATTTCTGTCAGTAGCTATTACAGGACCTTCAAACCTCAGCAGTGGTCAGAGAATCACCAGCGTGTGTCTCATTAACTGTGGCAGAGATTTGTAAATGCTTCTTGCTTCTACCACACGATGGGGCCGGTGAGCAAGCTACAAGTATATCAGTGCTGACTCTGATGACAGGTGGAAAACTGACTCACCAACACGTGCGGTGTAAATCCATAACCTCTTTAAAAGTATTCAAATCAGCAGCTCTGGAGATTATAATGTTCACGTCACTTCTATCAGAACACGCAACGTGTTAGTATTGTAAGACACACTCAAATTTCTGGTGCACAAGAGTGTGGTGTGTTTCTGAGTGTGTGTGTGTGTGTGTGTGTGTGTGTTAAGGTCAATGGAATGGGTGGGTGAGACTTGAGCGCCTTTTATAGACACACTGTACATAGAGAGAGAGAGAGAGAGTGTGTGAGAGAGTCGGTGTGAGAGCACATGTGGCTGTAACACAGAGAAGATATCACACTTTAACTCCACGAGAAGAGAATCCACTCTAAACTGAAGCAGCAGAGAAGAAAACACACAAACACAGATCATCTACTGGAGGAAAACAACTCATAAAGTAAGTGACTTTAAAGACTCTGCCACTTGTAGACAAATGTGGAGACGTCCCCTCAGGAAGCCTGCAGGGAGGCTTTAATGACGCTGACTGAGTCTAGTGGCTGTATGGGATTGTACTCTGGAGGGACTTATGATGATACAACTGCATTAGGATCAGTTAGATCCCCTCCTGTCAATCATCAACAGGAAAGGAGCGCTGTGTGACACATAAAGGGAGCTGATAGCTCTGATAGAATTTAGTCTTTGTCAAACAAATGACTTTTTGATGGGTGAGTGTCACTTTGACATGCAAATAGTCATTTATTAACACAAGTAAGAAAAGCTATCAGTGGAACATGTCATCGAGGATGTGATGTCTTGTTTACTGTGTCCATGTGAACTGAAGTGATATTCATGAGCTCGTGAGGAGAAATCCGTGTGACCTCTGCTCGTGTTTTTAAATATGTTGCCACCCGTGGAAGGTTTAACTTACTCATTTGTCAATCCTAAACAGTCCATAACATAAAGAAGGGCAGATTACAGAGAAATCACTCACTACTTCAGCAAAAAGATCAAAGTGTGTTCATCATTGCTCTCTGCTGTCATCCTCACAACACTGAAGGTGATGGCGGGCCAACCAGAACTCCAGATATTGCTGCTGT
The DNA here is from genome assembly GCA_033000465.1 of Sciaenops ocellatus. NCBI lineage: Eukaryota > Metazoa > Chordata > Actinopteri > Sciaenidae > Sciaenops > Sciaenops ocellatus. The sequence goes on along the minus strand of CP136867.1, from coordinate 3,322,060 downwards.
ATGTTGGTTGAACCTTTTCTAAAGTTTATTATAACTGACTGCATGATCAGAGGAACAATAACAATGAGATCATTCATTATGATTCACTTGTTGTTTGGCCTGTCCTCATAAGGGTGGCAAAACTTTGGAGGAAGAACCAGGTCCAGTGGTGTAGTGCATGATATGTGCAGAGTATGTGTGTGTGTGTGTGTGTGTGTGTGTGTGTGTGTGTGTGTGTGTGTGTGTGTGTGTATCCACGTGTGTAAATCTCCTTGGATATGCTTCATTCAGTCGTGGTCTGCACGTGTCCTCCTGTGGCAAAGACATGACCTAGATGTCCAATGTATGGTGCATGGTATGGTGTAGTTGTTTCATCCATCTATGGGTCAGTACTTATTGTAAAATGTGCTCCTCCTCTGTGGCTGATGTTGATTTCATAATGATCCTGACACCCTGAAGTCAAGCAGCAGAGGTTAAGTGACAAAGTGACAAATCCTGCTGGACCATTTGTGGGTGAGCTAAATATGCAAGAGTAGTCTATTTATAACACAGGGCATTTATCCTTTACTGGACGAGCTTCTTTAGAATAAATGAAGAGTCTCCCCAGCACCATGACACTACTGACCCACATTATCTGTGTAAAAATATAATGATAATGAACATTTAAACATGGAGTTTATAAAGATGAAGTTAAACATACATTTTGCTGCTGAATACCAAACAGCTTATAATTACAACTTGAGCACATGTGCTGGACGGTCAGTGTTAAAGTGGCTAAATCTGCAAGAGATACAAAGAAAGATGAAACTCCGAACAGAATCAAAGTCTCTGCTGAATACAACAATCATCAGCACATGAACACAGATCATCTACTGGAGGAGAACAGCTCATAAAGTAAGTGACTTTAAAGACTCTGCCACATGTAGACAAATGTGGAGACGTCCCCTCAGGAAGCCTGCAGGGAGGCTTTAATGACGCTGACTGAGTCTAGTGGCTGTATGGGATTGTACTCTGAGTGTTAGGGTTATGTTGACATAACTGCATTAGGATAAGTAAGTTTGTTGTTTTTGTTGTTGTTGTTGTTGCTGATCATTAACAACTGTGACTTTATTAACTGTGTCCTCCATTTTCTAAGAGAACTGTCCAACATTTGATATGAGCTCTGTGTGAGGGTTGAAGGCAGATCTTTGAAAATTGGATTGAAGGAAGTGAGAAAAAAAAAAGCATAACACACTCTTCAAATATAGAAATAGAATATAGAAATGAAAACCCCAGCATGCAACACAAGTACACACACACGCACAGCCCATTGGATGACTATCACATTTCACCTCAGACTAAATGGTGTTTTCCGGTGTGCAAACATGTGCCTTTTACAGGTTGAGTCATTGCACACACACACACACACACACACACGCACACACCACATAAGTCCATCAAATATTTACACACTCATAGCTGGGAAGAACTCTGCGTCTATTGATTTGTAGCTCAACCTGAATGTTTGGATGTGTGTGTGTGTGTGTGTGTGTGTGTGTGTGTGTGTGCATGTGTGTGTGTAGTTCATGTGCTCATGTGAGTTAGATCAGTGCATTACATTTGATAGCTCCAGCTAAGGTCAGGCGGGGTCAAACATTTCCCACTTTGGTCTCATCTTCCAGCCCCCTCCTCAATACTTCATGACCGTTCACAGGCTGACATCACTGTAAACTATGAAATGGAAGCTCGGAATACTGTTCATACTGAGGTATCTGCTCTTTAACATCCGGGTGTGTTTGGAGGAAATGCATCAGTGAGCCCGACTGCTTCGTGACAGTTTTGGATTTTGGCATCAATGTAATGAAGTGCCTTCATTTTAGAGGATTAGCCAAAAACAGACATTCCTTACTCGTGAAGTCTTGCAAAGCTATTCACAAACATATGAACTAACTTTAATATCCCAACCTGAAGGAAAACTTTTTTTCCTTCCATCTATTTTTTTCAATTTTGTCGCCAATAATAACATTAGAATTTACAGAGCGACTTTGTGGTTCATTGTCACTGTTGTGTGGATGTTGTTGTCTATAAAGAGGTAGTTAAACTAGCTAAACTGTTGTTGACTTGTGAACCAACCTGATCATGTTATGTTGACAATTGACAAGACAATTTCCAAATTTGGAATAAATAGACTGAATCTATAACTCCAGTGAGAGCAGACTGTATGACTGTATCATTGCTTCTCTCCTACTGATGTGAAAAATAAAAATGTAAGCTCCCAATGTGAGATGCACATATGACATTTAGCTTTTATCCAAAGCAACTTACAAAAAAGGAGACAGTTAAATATAACTACTGGCAGACTAAAGTACTGTAGAGGTACACGTAGGCATGTAGATTGCAAATGTGGGTATGTGGTGAGTTTAGATGTGCATGTATGCACGTGTTACATGTGGAAGGGTACACATGATATATATGCCGTGAAGTGAAGATAGAGACCTGAGTCAGGCCCGCAAGAACTATTTCCTTCAGTACTTTTCTGTGTTTTATGTACCAAGTACCAAAAGTATATCAAGTATAAAAAGAGTTTCAGTTCGTTCTGTGATTCTGCAGAATTAAAAAAGGAAACTCAGTGTGACATTAAAGTATGAAAATATTCTGATTCAAAGTGAGGGTTTGATGTAGTTGCTCTTCCTGCTGTGTCCTCTCTTCACTAAGTTTTCCTCTCATAGTGAATGTTTCCCTCTCTCCTGTCTCTAGCTGTCATGGCTCCCAGCTTGTCCCAGGCATACAGGAGGAGGTGGTGGATGGCCATCACAGCCATTATAGAGAACCTGCTCTTCTCTGCTGTTCTGCTGGGCTGGGGCTCCCTGCTCATCATGCTGAAGAATGAAGGCTTCTATTCCCACCTTTGTGTCGGTAAGATCACCGCCCACCCAAATCCACTGCATTCATTGTTCACAGTCAGGCGTGGACGTTTCATGCCATATTAGTCCATTTGTTCTCAGGCTCCACCCTTGATCAGTTATTTCCATGCTCCTCTTTACCATTACCAGCACCATGGGGACCTGATTCAAGACTTTTCATAAGCCTGCAGTGCCTCAGGGTCGCGGTTCGGGGCCCTTTTCCTTCTGCTTCAAAGCCTGATGCCGTTACTTTGGCTCAGAGGATCTGTTTGAGGATTTTCACTCCTCTGACACCATTTTCAGACTTTTCAGTCCACGTTTATTGTTCCCAAGTTACATGCTACCAAAATGTGTATATGTATATATATATATATATATATATATATATATATATATATATTTATATATGACAATATAACTATACATACTAAGACTTAACACTGAATACAACAACAAGACAATCACATGTTGATTCCTCTGATGGACATGACAATAATTCAGCAATTGCTTCTTTATTGCTTCTATATTAAATATTGAATGTTGCTTGTTTTAGACATAAATGCAGTAACTAATAATCCTGGATGTGTAATGTGTCTAAGTTACCTGCCAACAGGAGTCTCTGTGTCTTGCATTGTCACTGACTTTATTCATGTTGGGAATTGGGTGTTTTTGTCACCTTTCTAAATACATTTGAAAGGAACAGTTCACTGAAATGACAATAAAATATGTACACGTATCCATAGTTTGTATGTGTAACCCAAGAGTTTTGGATTAAAGGACCAGTGGCATCCAGTGATGTAGTTGCTGATTGTGAATCCCTCACTTCACCCCCTACCTCCTAGCATGTAAAAGAAACTACGCCATGAAAATGGGCAAAAAGCTCTATCTAGAGCATTGACAGTGATCTACAGCCAGTGAAAGTCTAAGGTAGCAAAGACATAACAATTCTTATTTTAATTATATTCAAATGAAAAAAAAATTTGAGGATAGAGCCCCATAAATGCGACACACTGGACCTTTAATGTGCTGAGGTTTTGGTACCACTGAAGGCTTCTTCTCCCACCGTGGCACTGGCTACACAGCCATCCAAACAGTTGTAGTCTGTATCTGTAGTGCAGTTATCATCCACAGGTACACTTGTCAGATACTGAACTTGGTCTGTCTTCATCCTCATGAGTTTATCAGAAATAAAACAACTTTTTGTAAAACTCTACAGCAATGAGTCTGTCCACAAACATCGTCCTACTGCGGACAATGGTCATTGATTCCTGTCCTCTTAGTAGTATTTTGGTTCATACCTTGTTCTGTCTAGTCTTCTCAGTGCAGTGAGAAGTGTTCTGACAGCCTAAGCTTCTCTTAGGTTCTCTGCTCTACACTCTCCTGATTGTTTTTACCTTGAACCTCTCCAGAAAATGAGACTGTTGACACCAACGTGACTTCCAAGGAGAGCGGTCACTGGCCGAGTTGTGTGGAGCAGGAAGAGGTATTGAATCTTGGCTTCACCATTGGCTCATTCCTCTTGAGTGCAGCCACTTTACCCCTGGGGCTCTTGATGGACAAATATGGGCCACGCCCACTGAGGCTGGTTGGCAGGTATAAAATTTCATTATCAGCTTATTGTTATGAATATGAAGTCTCTGAGAACTCTGACATCCCATGTCTGTCTATATTTCAGTTCATGTTTCGCAGCCTCCTGTGCGATGATAGCTGCCGCTGCATATGACCCTGAAGGTAAGTCACCTTGAATCACCAAACTGCTTTGAACCAATCCTTGTCCTGCAGCACAGAGATACACTACATAAAGGAAAATCCAGTCATATTACAGCTTCAGTTATTTTTGTAGTTTTACACACCAGCTTCACTGCAACACCCTTAAAAAAGACTCCTCCAGTTTAAGTAACTTGGAGGATGAAGCCAAATGTTAGAATTAATACCCAGCCTGTCTGCTGGAGAAGTAAATAACCATAACTTTTTAATTTACCATAACTGTGTGCAACTGACATATCGGGTGCACACACTTTATCTAGGAATAATGGTCAATAGTAAAAAACTACAGCCTAACACTGAAAACTAAATGTGCCTTTAAACTTTCATCTTAGCTCATGGTATTCTTCATTTATGTGTGTTCCATCAGTGCTGTCTGTCCTCATCTTCCTCGCTGTCTCTTTCAATGGCTTTGGAGGAATCTGCCTGACCTTCACCTCACTCACAGTATGATTCCCACTCATACAAAGACACACACACACACACACACACACACACACACACACACACACACACTGCATTTGCAACCTATCTGAGAAGTGTCAAAAATGTAATCATAATTGAATCAGAGCTGAGGAAGGTTACTTTCTGTTCCTCGACTGAAAAATAACAACAGTATTACAAAGTTTGTCATGTCAGCAGCAGACTGCTCAAAGTACCACTGTCAAAACTCTTCACACAGTCAGCGAAACAGAGCAAACTGAATCATTTTCATCACACAAAATACACTCAGTGACCACATTTTACAAAGCCCTCCTCACATTCATACTCCACTACCTTGTATGTGTGTGACTATTTTTCAGAAGCTAACACAGAGGTTAAAGTGTGATGTGACAGGTTGGGATAAGGTTGGTCTCCTGCTTCACAGAATAATAGAATTTGTTGCTTTTTTCTATTTTACATTATTTTGACCACCACATTGGCATTATATTCAAAATGTTTTTATATATGTCAACTTATGCAACGCAGAGTAATATCAGAGATATTTTCTGGTTGTACTATGAACAGGGCTGATTCAGAAGTTGGCAAATGGAGGATGACCAAACGGGATGATCATCAAGCTTTCTTTGACTTCTTGATCAGGTGATTTGTTAATGGCATACTGGAGATTTTTGGCTGAGCAGATATCCCATGTTCACAACAGATGCAAATTAGCTGTTAGCTAACTCTGCAACTTTTAATTGTGCACTGTGCCTGTATAAAGTGACAGTATAAAGGATGGACAGCACATGCATAATGTTGCCCACAGGTTTCTGAAGTGCCGTTTTGAAGCTCAGAATCTGCAGCGCTGGCTGTCGTCATGTTGGATGTACTTGCCTCTTCTGCCCTCCCAGCTAATTTAAAAATCGGCAAAGACGTGGATCATTGGCTGACCTGATGCCTGGGTGCTCTAATAAGCCATCTGTAATGGCACTTAACTGTCAATCAAAGTGGCCAAAGGGGTTAACTTTAAGCCTTAATATAATTTGAACAGGTGAGTTGTATAAAAATTCACCCTCAGTACAGTTGTCATGAACGGGGAAATTAGCTATAGAGACCAAAACTGTTTTTTGTACCAGGCTGTAAACATGTTTATTTCTGCTGTGAAGTTGGACATTTGAACATGGGGACTTATGGAGACTGACTGATATGATTGTTTATGGCACTTGTCTTCATTTCACAGCCACGGAGGTTGACGCTTAAATGAAATATAATGAAATGAAATACTGATTCAAAAGTTCCTCAGCTACTGTATGTAATGCTCCCTGTTGTTAGTGTTTCTTAGGTCAGTGTGTTATGAGTGACAATGCATGCTTTCTGGGTAAGAACTGTTTCCAGTGTTACGATCAGTGTTTTGGTGGTTTGATTAAGTGTTGGAGGTGAGAGTAACTGTCTGACTAATGCATGTTGGTAATGCAGACTGTTTTGTGGCTTCAGTATTGACCAGTCTTTGTTAGCGAGTGAATTTGTTAGTGAATTTGTGTCAGACCCAGGACATTAACTTTACATTAACTGTTTTTTCTAAGATAGCTCTCATATGATCACCTATAAGGTGTATGTATGTTTATATTGTGTGTTGTGTTGCCCAAAATGAAGTAAGTGATAATGTACACTGCTTGTCTGCTCAGTAGCTGTTGGTCTGTTTTTAGTGGGTGAAGTGCATGAGCGTCAGGAGGGCAAAGGGATAAATACTTTAAACAGGCAACAGGACAGTTTGGACTGTCAGACTCAGTGCAGATGTACCCCCTGTCATTTTCTTTACATGAATCTTTAGCATATTTATAGTTTGTGAGAGAAATGTACTTATTTCCATACTCATCCACATGAAAAACCACCTTCAATAATGTCTTATTATAATTCAAAATAATTTTCTATCTGTTTTAAGGACTAAACCTGAAAAAAGGTGTCACAATATCCAACTAAATGAGGACACCTTGTGCTCTCCGTACATTTACCATCATTATAGGCAGACCAGTCTGGAGGTCATGATGGGACAAAGGACAAAGGTCCCTCCTGTCTCAATCTGTGACGTCACAGCGGCATGGTACATTGCATAGACTACTAGGTCACTAGGACATCCTATATACACGCATATTTCCATGTGACAGAGTCAAAACACCTGTCGTGACATCACAGATTGGGGTGTGGCCAGAAATGTAAATGCTTGAAGGTTTCACCGTACATAGAGCAGAGCAGCAGTCATTTTGTGACGCCTGTGCTTCACTGTGGATGTTTATTTAGTTCAGTACACCTGCTCTACAGATCATTATTCATGTTCCAAACACGTGTGCATGGTTTTGCTTTGTGAGTTGTGTATCTGTGATAATAAGCACGTGTTCCTGTGTGTGTGTGTGTGTGTGTGTGTGTGTATGTATGTATTTTGGAAAGCAGCACATGCTGTTCCACTTGTTCTAAATTCTGCTGTGGCCTCTCAGCCAATCCAAAACAGGGGCGATCAACACACCCTCCCACAGCCCTGTCCCCTTGTCAACCCCATCTCCCTCCCTCTCTCCCTCCCTCCCTCCTTCCCTCCCTCTCTCTTTCTCTCCTTCCTGACCTAGACCCCGTCCTTGGCTTGGTCATTTTGGCCTCACTGTTGTCATTCCTGCTCTGGTGTGTTTCTGTGTGTTTCTGTGTTTCTGTGTGTATTATCTTGTTGATAAGCTTTTACCTAACTGCCTAATGTAAAAGGTGGACATTCCCAGCCAACATAACTAGCTGCCAACACATTTAGTCCTCAGTCAGTTGTGATAAGGCAGTTTGTTTTCCAGGAATCTAAGCGTGGATATAATATTTATATTATATATATTTCTGGAACAGGATGATGTTAACCATGTTAACCATGGTCACCGTGGTCACCGTGGTCACCATCTTAGTTTAGCATGTTAGCATGTGTCTGCTAATTGGCACTAAATGACTGATGATGATTTGGCTTCTGGTGTAGCTCGCAGAAAACTGATATCCAGACCAAGACTTCTTGGTTCTCTGTAGTCCAATTCACAACTTGATACACCAGAATGATGAGACAGATACATTTCTACTAATCTCTGTAAACTTTTGTCTGCAGATAACTTCAAAAAGCTAAATCAAACCCCAGCCAATGTGTTCTAGCAACCACTCAACATGACTGAATAATAGTGTTAGTACAGACAGAAATCAGTATGGTTTCAGTGCCAGAATCTTGGTGCAGATGTTTATAGAGCTTAAGGATCTCTTTTTGTGTCCATCAAATGTTGTGCCAATCCATCCACTGGTTGCAAAATATTCACTGGATAAGTGAAAACCAGCTCACTGGTGGTGCTAGAGGAAAAATCAGGGGATCACCAAAATCAGTAAGAGACTCTGGAATGTCTGTATCAAATTCATCCAACATTTGTCCACAACTCAAAATTCACATCCAGCGCCAACCTTCACTGCTTGTGCAGAAAGTAGTGCAGAAGGTAGTGTCCCCTTTCATAATGTTAATGTTCACCTGTTGATGAAATGTTACCACAATTCTAACTGCTAAAGTTTAATTTGAGAAACTGACATGCTTACTTAACTCTGCTTTACTGTAGAATCATACAATATCACTGATTTGTCTGATCACTGACTCAGATGATGCCTTCCTTAGAGCCCCTGTTGTTAGTGTTATTTCTGGCTGATCAGTCTGATTAACTACTGAAATTTACTAAATGTAGATAGGTTTTTCAAATATTTGGTTCATCTCTAAAACTACAGAGACTACAAGTACAGCAGCGCACAAGAATGAATGATAAGAGACGGGTTTTGGCAAATGAAGTCGAGTACAGATGGAACAGCTAATGGAAAGAGGGAGGGGAGACTCGTGGAAAAGAGGGGAGGGCAGATAAGAATGGAAAAACAGGTGGAAGCAAAGCTACAGTAACATGGAAACATTACTGAGGTGAGAGAGGACTGCAGCCAGACAGACATATTCCATCATCATCTACTAAGGTCCTGCATTTTTGCAAGGCAGCAAGGAAAAGGACTTAAACACAGACAACCAGGCAGACAGAGCAGTCATTTTCATGGTGATATGATGATACAATAAACTGCAAGTAAAGGTAGACAGTCTGAACAAAAGCAGTTACAAATCCACAGGTTAACAGGTGAAAGATTTCAAAGAAATGCCGAGGGCAGGGTGAGTGGGAATGTGTCTGAAGGGGAGGACAGAGAGGAATGGACAAAACAAGCTTCACGATTTCCAGTTAAGAGTAGGACGGCTTCCACCCAATGAATGTAGACTATATGTCAGAGTAGGTCCTTTGAGATAACACAGAGAGTAAACAACACAAGCAGAGTACACAATATCCCCTTAGTCACAACATCCGTGTGTTAGAATGTGAAAGATGTCAGGCCAATTTTCTTTAAAAATGTCTTTTGGGCTGAAAAGCGGCTAATATATATATATCCTGTCCAGAATATCTAAAAGAAAAAAAAAAACTCTGTGTGGTTTGTGGTTGTCTGTCTGCACCTTTGTGTAGAGTGGCTGAAAATCTATACTCAAGTAAAAGTGAAAAAAAAGTACACAAAGTAGAAGTTACTTTTAATTTTAATGTTATGTAAAATATGCTGCAGGCCAGTGCAAATGGAGTTTTTAATGATGCAGAGCAGATAGGCTAATGCAACAAATCAAGACAGCTCCTACAACTGAGATATGAACAATCTCCCACTCTCACTCCATCTCTTCCTCTCTGCTCCTCTCTTTCTCACCCACCCTTCTCTTTCTCCATTTCCCTATCTGTCCCAAAGTGGACAACTTTTGTCTTTATCATACTTACATATGTGATGCGATAAAACACATCAGTGTTAGTGCCCTCTAAACCTACAACGACTTCCCCCACCTTGGAGTGAGATGAGTGTGTGAAAGAATGTGTTTTTTTCAAATGTATGCTGATTGAGACGTACACAAACACACACACTGGACTGTACTGCCTCTAAGCTCCCAGCTTAGCTGTAACACAGGTACCACACTACACAGCCATGAATGTGCTTTTAGACTGTCAGAGCTCCAGCAGACTTTCATTTACAGTGTGTAGCACCAAATCATCTCACAACGCAGTTCATATAGAGCAGGTCCAGACCATACTTTTCATACACGTAATATTATTTACAGACAAATCCCACTCCCCCAGCTGCTCATGGCTGGTTAGCTCAGTTACCTCTGACTACCACTGAGCTTTTAGTCTGTCATCCACTCTGGTCCAATGTTGCCAATTCTTTTCCAATGAAAGTATTTAGTACTAGCTCCAAAAGTCACTCAAAGTCACCAGATGATGTCACATAGTGATTTGCATATTAATGGAGTCATAACACATTAATTTGCTAATAAAGCTTTGTGTCTATGTTGGCTACGGTGAGGGAAAGATGTGTTTGGTGGTTCAGTTGACGTCCTCTGAGGAATTACGGGCAGCATCAGCATGAACTATAGGTGTGGTGAGAAGAGACTGTGAGATCATAAACAACAATGGCGTCCGCCAAAGAGATGATGCAGTTTGCATCAGTTATATCTATAATGAGCAAAGAACAACACTAAAGGCTTTCCTTAATGGAATCCTTAATTTTCACTCTACTCCCGCCTTCTCTAAGAGTTTGAGTATGTTGTATGGTTTGTTGATCTGATTGGTTGAAGTTCACCCATGATAGACAGATTCACCGATCACCTGGCCTGTGTTTTTGAAAGGGTCTGCCCTTTTACAAGTTTCCAATGACTCCTTCCCAAATGGTTCTGTGCAACAAACTATGCAGAATTATCAGGTTAATGAATACCAGAATTGCTCAGAACACTTCAAAAACAGTGTGTGATTTTTATCTGTGTGTTGACATGTAGAAATGAACAGTCATCCAAAAAAAAAAAACATCCGCTGAGCCATACGTTTAGGCATGAGGGCCTGTAGTGTGAACAGAGGCATGTGCAGTGTGCCGTGTGTTTGGCAGTGCTCCAGCTGAATCTAGAGTGACAGTTTAGACACACACACACACACACACACACACACACACACACACACACCAAAACTTACCATGGCCAGAGAATGTTCACATACATACAGCCAAACACGTGCAATGTTGTCATGACAAACTATTTTTGACACGTAGCCAAGCTCCAGTAGATATCATGATGCTTTTTGTGGTTGCACGGCATTCACCTTGATAGTCAATGGTGTTTAGTTGTCCCCAAAGTAAGTTTAACCTGAAAGTGTGTGTAGTGGTACTTAGGAAGAAACAAAAAACAGATAGTGTGTATACATTGACCTCATATGTATCTAAATACCTGACAGATCCTCAAAGCTTTTCCTAGACTGGTCTAAGAGCTCTACTTTGTCTGATTGATTATTTGAAGTGACATCTCTTACCATGTCCACGTTTTTTCAGTGTTGTACAACAGACAGAAAGGGTGGTTCCCAGAATGGGGGCACGGCAGGGGCAAGTACCCGAATGGGCTGCTCTCGATCTATTGTCACGCCGAGGTTCCTAAGGAAGGATTACATCAGGTCAAAAATTGCAATGTACCTTTACTAAAGGTACATTTCAATTTTGTCTTTGAGCTCAAGCATTGGTATCACATATCTTCATTCACTTGAAATAAATGTTTTTGTTTTTGTTTGATTCTCAGGAGATTTTGTTCAGTTATTATAAAACAAACCAAATCCCAACAAATATGGAGCTCTTCGTGATGAACTGTCTTTGACTGTGTTCACTCTTGTTAAAATGACAACTATAAGCCTGGCTGCAAGCTGTAGTTAATAATTTCTTGAATATGCTGTTGAACATACTGTTGAGTATATTGTATAGAAGCATACAGTAAGTTGAGATAATTAAGAGGACTGCAATGCACACACTTTGTGTGTGACACAAAGTGTCACAAAGTATCTGCAACAAGAATCTTTACTAGACTGACTAAAATCATCTTTAGCGTAAAATGGACTTTAAATGGGACTAATATCATCTTAGCCATCTCATGTTGAATAGGCGACATGAAAATGCGGCTGTGAATGCTGAATACAAAATGTCTTTCTAACTTGTCACTGTACTCTTTATCGTCTGTGCTTTACACCCTTGTCCTCCTATGAAATTCTTATCCATGACCGCCTGGTTCCCTTAAAGGTCCAGTGTGTAAGATTTGGGGCCTTTATTTTCAGAATAAGGCAGACATGGATTATAATATTCATAACTATGTTTTCATGCATGTATAATCACCTGAAAATAAGAATCTTTTTGTTTTTGTCAATTAAAAATTATCCTTTTATATCTACAGTGGGAGCGGGTCCTCTTTCATGGAGGCCGCCATATTGAAACACCGTGTTTCTACAGTAGCCCAATACAGACAAACCAACTAGTGACTCTAATTAGGGTCCTTAAAGTGTTGTTTCTCCTTTACACTAGGATGGTGAGGGTGATGTGATGAGATTGCAACACAACGATTAGTCCACTAGATGCAACTAAATTCTACACACTGCACCTTTAAAAAGCCAACAGTATTCTAACCTGTGCTCTCTCATGCTCATGCACCTCTGATCCATTCAGGGAGAAATCATGCTCAATCTAACAAAAGTGTCTTCAACTTGATTCGAATTTCCTGAATTTCACCAACTATTATTTCCTCATCTACGTCCTGCTGATGTCATGGCCAGCTCCTCACCACCAGCACAGTCAACTCTCTGCACCTATTGGTATACCCTGTGCAACTTCCTGCACATTGTGCTGATAATACCAGTGTGTGAGATTTAGTGGCATCTAGTGGCGAAGTGGCTGAATTACAACTGCCTCACCTCATCCTCTCCACCTATAGCTGAAGGAGAATGTCTGATGTGTTTCTGTCTGAAAAATGTGTTGGGTGTCATAGACTTGGAGATGAGTGTCTATACTATCTGTTTGTGTTAACAGACACTCATGTCTGCAGTCCATCATGCAATTTACTGAATAAACCACAGAATATGAGAGTAACATTAGGCTTCATGATCAATAGTTTTTATATCACATTGACACTTCTGTCAAATACTTACTTAATAGTATCCGCACAGCCCCTAATGTGCAGGCTAGACATTATTCCAGCCATGGCCAGGGTCCTTGCACATGCAGGATCCCAAGGCTGCAGCTGAGGCCAGCATGTGCATTAATCTGTGCCAGGTCACTTGCAGTAACCTAATCCTTAAATGTGGGTGCTCTGCTCTCTCGCTTTCACAGCTACAAGTGGAAGTTTTGCAACAGATTTATTGCAAGAAGTGTGGCAAAAGTCAAGGCACAGTGTTATCACTTTGTGAAGTGAGGGAGAACAAGTTAGTGTAACTGCTTCAAGAGACCATAAACACCAAATGTGTTGGATTCATAGTTTTCAGCTGTCATTGTATATATGTAAATATTAATCTAGAATATTTTTCTGTGACCTCACATTCAGAACACAGCAGTTTGAATATTTTCTGAAAATGTCCACATACAGTCCATATTTTGTCTCCAAGCTCTCATGTGTCAGATCGTACAAGTGAAAATTTAAACATATCAGTTAAATGTGTCACATCAAATCTTGTTTGCATTGTTCATTTATTTGTTTCATATCATCATCATCATCATCATCTCTCTCTCTCTCTCTCTCTCTCTCTCTCTCTCTCTCTCTCTCTCTCTCTAGCTGCCAAACATGTTTGGGAACGTACGATCGACCATCCTTTCCCTCATGATTGGCTCCTATGCTTCTTCAGCTGTCACCTTCCCTGGTGTCAAGGTGGTCACACACACACACACACACACACACACAAAAGCACTGATTCACTTTCCATACAACATAATCTTGTCTTGAGAAGTACAAGTTATTGCTGAAAGCTGAGAGAGACTGCTTGATAAACTGTAAAATAAGCAGCTGAGGACGGAGGGAAGAATGAAAAGAAAAGGGCACACAAGAGGGAGGAACAGATGAGTGATTAGAAGAAGGAAAACAAGGGGAAAGTGCACAAGGGGAAAAGGAAGGGAGAGAGAGGAAAGTAGGAAATTGCATATTTCATTACATGTAAACTCAATTAGCTTTACACTGAAAGAGAAAATAGTGAAATATAGGCACAAACATGAGAAATAGGGAACAAAAAAAATCAGAAGCTGAATCAATAAAGCTTACATCCAACATATATTACCACAAATACCACACAGTAACAGAAATCTCAAAACATCAGGAACCCCTGTCCAGTCACATGTGGACACAGTTCTGATGGACTCAAATCAGCAGGCAGCTTGTTAGAGAGCAGCACCACAGCAAGTGAAGGCACCACCACTGAACCTGGATCTAATTCTGGGTACAGCTGCAGCAGCACTTCAGGCTAAAAGATGATGTAATAAGGTCAAATTTACAACATGCTGACGTACACTTCGTTTATTTGATTTTCTCTCCCTGTCTCCTGTTCATCTCTATCCTCACTTCTCCTCTATCTGTCTCTCTCCTTACCCATCTTCCTCCTTGTCTCACCTCTCCTCTCCAGGTGATTTATGACCTTGGCGTGTCATTCCGTGTCATCATGTGGGTTTGGTCTGGGATGGCTTGCATGGTCTTCCTCAACTGCTTCCTAAACTGGCCAGCTGAATCCTTCCCCGCACCTGAAGACATCAGATACAGGTCAGTACACTCTAAATCTTGTGTGTGTGTGTCTATCTGCAGTAACTTGTCAACTTAACTTGTACACAGAATTTATATTATGTGAATTTATTTTTAAAACTTATTTTTAATGAATTACTGTAGTAAGAATAAACAGTACATACATACATACTTCAGGCCGAAACAAGATCTTGACCTTTTCATGATATTGAGAGACACTCAGTGCATAAATATATAAATATACACACAGATGAAAACCAGGGTTAGGTAAATTTGAGGTTGAAGGAAGGAGTTTAAGTTGTTGCCCAAAAGTCACATACAGTGTCATCACCGTCATCTGCTGGGGGCAGGGCTCCACCCGGTGACATGCCTCGACCCTGTCAGCCTGCTGTGGTTTGGCAGGTGCATGCTGACGGGGGTTTTGGCTTGGTGGTGTCCAAAGCCCTTTCTGTTGGACAGGGCCCCATTTAAAATCAGTGGCTTCAACCTCACTGGAGAGTTCTCTCAGAGTGCGGTAGGGTTGTGGTATTGCCCAAAGAGTTCTCCTCCAGGCAGGCCCCCTTTTTAATTCAGTAGCCTCACCAGCCTGCTGTGAAGCACCCTGAGGTGGCCTTTGGAGAATGCGATATGTGGGCATTGTCACTGTCTCTGCCTGGCCCTTTATGGTGAGATGTTTTTTTCCCATGCTTGCTGCCTGACAGGTTGGAGTCTTGACAGACTGCTGATGTTTAGCAGTCCCTGAAGGTTTTGATTCAGCAGACGTAGTCTCATTCTGCCTGTGGAGAGTATTCCAGGAGGTGATTCACAACTCTCACTGCTACAGATAAAGTCTTTCTTTTCTTTGCTTGTCTGTGGTGGCTCTGTCGATCCGTGTGTCTGTATTTGTAACTACTCTTAATGTGTGTGGGTGCTTTGAAGAGTAAAGGTTCAAAAGACAGGAAGGACAGAGTGTGTGTGTGGAGTGTCAGGACCATGAGAAAACAGCCCAACAGAGCGAGATAACTAGGCAACTACTGGCCGGACTGGCATGAATATTGTATGAATTATATTCATCATTAGAGGATAATTGCTCATGATTTTGGTGACCCCCTGACCTTTTCTCTGGCAGCCTCCATCAGGATTTATTGTCAAAAATTGTCAAAATTTATTGATGCTGTACCCTTTCCATGCTGTACTCACAACCTAAAAGCAGATACTCAGTAAAGAAATCATGAAGATTTTTGTCACTACTTTGTCACTAATGATATGTATTATCATTAGGTACCATTAGGGTCGGATGTTATTTGAATGTCTCATTGTATATTCAATATCTTTCTCTTCTCTCTGCAGTAAAAAGGTGAAGCTGAGTGGTCTTGTGACGGAGGACAAAATGACTGGGGACAGGTACGTCACCCATGTGGCTGTCAAAGAAGACACAATGGGACTCAAACAGATGGAACCCGAGCAGGCACAATCCCAAAGCCCTACCCAGGGTAAGGAACATTATGTTTTATGTTGCATTTATGTATTACATTGGTGAATAAAAGCAAATTTTATGTGTTTGTATGAAACAATATATATGGCGGTCTGTCAATCACCGAGCTTTCTGATTTCATACTGGTGCAGACAGCCTAGTTTTGATGCTTGTTCGAGTTTGTCTGGCAAAATAAGTAAAAGACTTGTGTGGGTGTGCTATGAAGTGTAGAGGCTTGAATCATTCAATGCTAATAAGAGACTAAGGACTGTACTTCAATAAAGCTGAGTACTGCTTACAGTAAATTTAGGATATTGAGTCAATAAACATGAAGGCACTGATGGAACCTCACCTCTATTAACCTCTGAAGTATTGTAACAATGTAACAGCAACTCCAAGTCTTTCAAGGTTAGGTACACTGTAAAATGGCACCAATAAAAATGGAAATTGTGCAAACACTGTGCATTCTGGGAATTACCATGGAACTGCCTGGAAGAGAGTCCCGTTACCTCTATGTTCACACATCCTCCCTCTCTCTCTCTCTCTCTCTGTCTCTCTCTCTCTCTCTCTCTCTCTCTCTCTCTCTCTCTCTTCTCTCTCTCTCTCTCTCTCTCTCTCTCTGTCTCTCTCTCTCTCTCTCTCTCTCTCTCTCTGTCTCTCTCTCTCTCTCTCTCTCTCTTCAGGCTCGGTGCCGCTGTGTCACTCTATCTGCTCTCCCATCTTGCTGTGGAGTCTTATCACCATGGCAATGACCCAGCTGAGGCTGATCTTCTTCATGGGTGCCATGAATAAAATGCTGGAGTTCCTGGTCACCCACGGCAACCCTAACCGTAAAAATGAAAACCTTCATTTTTTTTTTTCAATAGAAGTACTTTGTTTTCATTTACATTAAACTGTCCACTGTCCAGTTTCCTTTGTCATCAGTAAACATACTTATAGGTGAAGCTATTTTACAATTTATCCTGACAAAAGCTCGGTCAAAACTGATGCTACTGATGTTTTTTCTTACATTCAAACATTGTATTAGAATCTGTGTTCAGACCTCTGTGCTGATCCCTGACCTGCAGCTGTTTTCTCTTTCAGCCTCAGAAGAGCTGCAGAAGGAGGTAGAGGAACAAGGTAAGGGTCAACATGCTTACGGCTGTTCACATGGAACCCTTCCCCACCTCCGCCTTCAAAGTTCTCGTTTGACTATTTGCTACTACCACCAAGATCTGCACCTGCACACCGTGGCAGCCCTCCTACTCATCATAGCACAGCCCTGCTGCCGGAGTCGAGTATAAGGTGTCATTCCTGGCTGCACTCCGCAAAAATAGAGGGCAGCATTTCACCTCGTCCCACCCTTGTTTATTTACAAGGTACACACATGTGTGTTTACCTTGTAAATAAACCTTGTAATGTCCTCAAAATGTAGAGAAAACTCTCAGATCAGTAATGCCACATGGTGGCAATATGACAATATGAACCTATCACTAATGTCACAGTGTTACAAACCCAAAATAAAGTCTGTCCACAAGAGACAAGCAAATAACTTTTAAAATGCTTTCTGCCAGCAGATGTGAAACCAAATCATAGGGATGTGAACCCTGGTCCTTTGGGTGATAGTGATAGAGACAGTATGATCCATTCAGACTGAACGCTACAGTGATTCACTGTCAACTGTCAAAGCACAGACAGTACGGGCCGCTTTGCATGTTTAGCACGCTAATTTTAGTTAATTACTCTGCAACACATAGATAGAAACCTCAGGGAGTTTACAATCCACAGTTAAAAGCTTACGCAGTATTTTGAGGCCCAGTGTATTTCATCACCTGACTGTATTCCAAGCACTGTAGAAAGGGTATGAAACACATTTCAACCTTAAAACATGAGTTAGTATTTCCAAAGTCTGGACCACAACCCCGACAGCACATACAGTTACTTAATACAATATGCAGATATGACAACATGAAGACAGCATGTATTTAATCTACTTCTCACGTTTCTATGGAATTCACTCTGTGTCTTCCACAGTTGGTTTCTACTCATCTATCTTCGGTACAATGCAGCTGCTGTGTCTACTGACCTGTCCATTGATCGGCTACATCATGGACTGGAGGATGAAGGAATGTGAAGAGGAGAATGCAAACACACAAACAGAGAAGAGGTATGAAGAGGGTTACGTTGTATGTGTGTGTTCCTACATGTACATTTGTTATATACACTGCTGTAAAGCAGTCAGAAAGACAGGAGGTAAGGCTTAGGAAGTTTTTATGAATTTTTTATCCGGCTTATTAAAGGTCCAGTGTGTAAGATTTGGGGCCTATATTTTCAGAATAAGGCAAACATGGAATATAATATTCATAACTATGTTTTGATGCATGTATAATCACCTGAAAATAAGAATCTTTTTATGTTTGTTACTTAAAAAATATCCTTTTATATCTACAGTGGGACAGGGTCCCCTTTCATGGAGGCTGCCATCTTGAAAAATCTTATTTATACAGTAGTCCAGAACAGACAAACTAAATACTGACTCTAAACAGGGTCCTTAAAGTGTTGTTTCTCCTTTACACTAGGAAGGTGAGGGTGATGTGAGGAGATTGCAATGCAGTGAATGGACCACTAAATGCAACTAAATTCTACACACTGGACCTTTAAATACTCGCACACAACAAACAAATGAGGAAGTAACTGCAATTAGTTAATGGGTAACTCCTAAAACTTTAGTAGCTAATGATTAGTTAATTAAAAAATGAGGAGGGAATGAATCAGGAATAACCTGATAACTGATGAATCATTGATTAGTAGCCTACTTTTTAATTATAGCAGATAATGATGAGTCACTAGAGGACGAATTGGGATATTCTACAATCCTGTTTCCAAAAAAGTGATGACAAAAACAAAATGTGATGATGTGTAAATCAAATCAAATGATTTGATGGTACAGCTGAAGGCGGACAGGACAGTGCAGCGACAGAAGGGGCATGACATGCAGCAAAGAGCTGCAGGTTCAGATTGAAGCTGAGAAATTTGATTGTTTTTGGAAAATAATATGCCTGGTTTGAATTTGATGTCAGTAACAGGTTTTAAAAAGATTGTTCAGGGTCATGTTTACCACTCTGTTCATCAGCTCTTCTTTAACAACACTCTGTAAGCGTCTGTGAACTGAGGAGACTTTGCTGTCATCTCCAAAGTGAAATTTTTTTTCATTCTTACTTGATTTTATCTGCAGTTCAGTGTCTCCTTTGAAGTATTTTTTGTTTTATAGTGAGCCAAACATTTTCAATAGGTGACAGTCTGGACTGCAGGCAAGCCAGTTTAGCAACTGGACTCTTTGACTACAGAGCCATGCTGTTGGAGTACGTGCAGAATGTGGTTTGACATCGTCTGGATGAAATAAACAAGGCCGTCCCTGAAAAAGACGCTGTCTGCTTGGCAGCATATATTGTTCCAAAACCTGTATATATCCTTCTAATGCACCACCATACCATCACAGATGCTGGCTTCTGAAATGTTCTTAAATGTGATAACAAGATGAATGGTCCCTCTCCTCTTTAGCCTGGAGGAAGCAACATCAATGATTTCTAAACAGAATTTCAAATGTGGATTCGTCAGACCACAGGACAGTTTTCCACTTCACCTCAGTCCATCGAGCTTGGGCCCACAGAAGGCAGCTGTGTTTCTGGATCAGGTTTATATACATTTGCCACTGTCCAACTTTTTTCAAACTTGTCGCTGCTTCATATACAAAATGTTCATATCATTTTACAAAAACAATCAAATTTCTCAGTTTAACATTTCATAAGTTATTTTCGTGCTGTTTTTAATTAAATATGAAGTTTCAATGTGTGTCGACATTGTGTCAACTTTTTTGGAAACAGTTTTTTATATTAATGATCATTAGGTAATGATAGGGAGTTCATAGTTCATCATACAAACCACTTCCTTCATGAGTAGTTTCTGATTTACGGAAATATTAGTTACTGTTTTTGTGCATCTCAAGTAAAGTGATACATGTTCATAATACTGACTAGTTACTTAGTAGTCCTTCATTACTTCTTAACCCTTTTTGTGTCCTTTCAAGTGAAGTGTTGCATCATACTGAGCTCTGTAACATCCACGCCTCCTCATTAGCTTCAAGCCTCTTTTGACATGCGTCTCCTTCAGCCAATCAGATCCACCAAAGAGAGACAGAAAGATCCAGAAACTGACCAATGCCATGAGAGCTTTCATCTTCACCAACATCCTATTGGTCATCTTTGGAATAATTTCCTTGATTGACAACCTGCCCGTACAGGTTAGAAAGTTTCCATGCATGCTGATACAGTATCGTGTCTTTGACTCACATAGAAACAAAGAAACACGCAGTGACATTTCTGATGATCATTTATGAATCCCTTCTCTGTCATTTTGTCTTTATTTCTCTTTTAGATGGTGTCATTTGTTTTGCATACCATAGTGAGAGGATTTATCCACTCCTGCTGTGGAGGTCTCTATGCTGCTGTGTGAGTAACACCACTTGCATCTTTCAAACTGCACTAAATATATAGAAATAATGTATATATCAACAAACAACAATATAGTTGTTGAACATAGTGGAGAGCATTTAGCAGCAAAAGAGCCAGATATTTTAGTGAAGACCAAACAGAACTAAAAAGAGAGCGAATATGACCTAGATGCCCAGATATATGACCTTACATGAATGTTAAGGTTCCTCTGGGTATGCTTGATGAATGCTAGAATGTGCATTACAAACTGCGGCAGGTGTCATCATCAGGTGGAGGTTAGCTGAGGGTTTGAAATAGCACTGCTTCATTGAATACGCTGATAGTCTTGTAAATGAGTAGTAGCAGTAGTAGTCAGGATTCAAACCGCCACCTTGTAATTTACAACATACAGTATCTCTTTTGAAATGGTACTTGATTATCATATTATTCTCAGTCAGTATATCTTGACTGTGAGTGAACACTTCCACACTTCCTCTCCCACTTTAGGTATCCAGCCTACCACTTTGGGACACTGACAGGCATGCAGTCGATGGTCAGTGCTGCTTTCGCCTTGCTCCAGCAGCCATTGTTCATTCTGATGGTGGGACAGCTCCGTGGAGATCCGTACTGGGTAGGGAGCACACAAACCCAGAATCACAGAGAAGATCGGAGTATGCAAATCCATATAACAGGTTTTCTAACACAGTTGTCACATGCACTGACTTCATCTCTCTTTACAACAGATCAATTTCGGCCTGCTCATCTTCTCCCTGGCTGGCTTCCTGTTGCCGGGCTATCTGTTCTATCACCGTAGAAACTTGATCAAGGCGAAGGCAGAGCGTGATAGGCTGAGTGCCAGCCAGTCGGACAAAGAGAACGCACCTCTAACCCAATCAGATATTGAAATTGATAAGAACCAAACCAATAGGCAAGCAGCCAATGGATACACACCAAATGGGCATACTGTTTAAGATGATTGGAAGAATGAAATCAATTTATATTATAGTGTTTTGTAATTACCATTTAGTATGTAATGAATATTCTGAGGACGTAAATGCGACCTCAACCAGGCAAAAAGAGTTTTCTTCATCTTTATTTAAAACACAGTAATAGTGGCACATTTACGCACGGTTTGCATTGGAACAGGAAGCTGAATGTTGTAGACTGGAAATCAGATATATCCTCCAAGCTCATGTTTAATTTGCTCTGGCAGTAATGTTGGGCTTCTCAATTAGAAAATATTTGACCCTTCACTTAATTCCATCATGTGATCATTTCAGAATAACATGTAACGGTGGCTCAGTGGTTAGCACAGTCACTTCACAACACAAAGGCCTTGAGTATGACTCTCAGCTCTGCTCCGTCCTGTGTGGAGTTTACATGTTGTTGTACTGTCCCGTCCTGGTTAGCCTTCTCTACAAACACTCTAAATTGTCCAGAAGTGAAAATATGTGTACATGTGATGGACCAGTGAACTGCATGCTGGGAAACCTTTAACTCTAGCAACAAGTGACAAAGGAGCATAAACATTCAAGGACCATACCAGTTTTTCTGCATGTTTTATCTTGTCTACTATTAACCACAGACATATAGTAGCTCTACCGTGGCATTTCCAGCCATTTCTCCAAGCAGAACTTGAATAGGCTTGAAACTTGTTTGTGTAAACAGCAAAAATTCAATTACAGCAAATGATAGAATATGTTTTCCTAAACATTTGTTATCTTGCAAAAATTACAATCATGACAAAACCTTTTATCCCAAGATAATGAGATATGATATTTAAACTATTTAGACTGTGTAACTTTTGATAAAAAGAAATACACATACTCCTCTTACAAATGGACAGATGACTTCATAAACAATAAAATAAAAAATACTTTTGCTCAATTCAGTACAATCAAGGGTTTAGTTCTATAGCCTTAATTGGTCAGTGGTGTTTGGTCATTAAATGTTAGCTATACTGTTCCAAATTTTAGCTAGATGTTGCTTTGTAATCATGATTAGTTCACAAATACACTGACTTGATGACCAATTCATCCAAGTGACAACAGTGGTTACTGTTCAACAATAGTTACATAGTCTCACTTTAAGTTGAGTGTTAAGATTATGCCTGAAAATAAGTAGTAGTAGTCTGTGATTCCATATTTCACATAGCAAATACACTGTATAATAATAATTCCACTTGGTAGTGTTTACTGTTAAAGTAGCTGCTTGCTGAATGCAGCACTCTACAATGACAGCAACAAACAACATGATAAAGAACCTGACAGGAGCTTTGCAAATAATTCCCCAGTGGTTATTAAAGGAATAGTGGGAATAGGTGAATAGAAGATTTATACACACTCTAGTGTCTGCAGTTCCAGATTTACTCTTGTCCGGCAGCTTCTTGCTCGCTCACTCTCTCGTTTCTCTTCTCTTGTCTCTCCTCCTCTGCCATTATGTCCATAGAGGCTGCTGAGCCCAGCTTGCCCGCTTGCCCAGCTCCAGTTCTGAAAAGCCAGAAAACCTCCCAGTGGTCCAAAACACCCGCAGTACACCCCAGTGCTCTGAGCTCACAGTCTGGGCAGCCTGGCTAATAAACTGAGCTAACATTAGCTAACAGCAGCCGCAGTTCGCAGCAGTTTACTTCACTGTCCATCAGGAAACTCTGTAAATCACAAAGAGTTCAGGTGGAGCAGCCGGAGGACATCACAGGGAAAACCAGAAAACATTTTCTCCATAAAATATGATCCAGTTTCACCAAAATCAGTCAAATAGTTGGTGTGTGCCATAAAGCATTAAGTACTTCTCACGGGAGATTATACTTGAAGCATAAATTTACATAGTTTACTTTTTGAAATAATATTATCACTACCTAAGTTGCTCACTGAAAACAGCTGCCTGCCGTTGCTGAAGATTGTGCATTAAAAGGGAAACAAAACAGTTAAGTTGTGGGCTGCACAGCCAATCAATGAACTGAAACTCACTGTATAGGTCTGATGTAGCTCCATAAAGCCAAGGGCAGCTGCAGATTCAGGTGTTAATTCTCTATGAGAGACCCCTTTCACATTGCCACATTGTTTACCAAAAAGAGAGCAAAAAGAGTGAATAATGGACTTACATTCACCAGGTGACCAGAAACATCACTCCAAATGAAAGCTAAGGTTGCTCCACAGCAGAATATTGCAGCAGGTACTTTTTACAAGCTTTCTAAACTATTTGAAACTGTCAGCTTGTTGCTATCTGCACTTAGACTGTTCATAGGATTAGCACTAAACAACCTTTCTGTAGCAACCAACTTTCTTTCTGTAATATTTGGATTTGATTATATAAATGTGAGTTGATTCTATTTAAAGGAGCAGTGTGTGGGATTTAGTGGCATCTAATGTAGTTGTGGATTGCTGTCTGTCGACTTGGCATTTCCAAATTGGCTTTATTTCACAGTCGTTGATGCTACCGCTTAGGTCTCTCAACTCCTTGATCCTCATGTTGGACTGAGAGCAGACTAGATGCTACAGTGACTCACTATTGTCTCTTTAGGCACAAGTTATCTCTGCAGCACAATACATAAACGACATAACATCATACCTGTTACATCTTCAAGTTTGGTTGATTTCTGGCCCAATCTTACCTATTGCCCCTTTAATGTGAAATCACAACCTAAAAATATTTTAGCCAATCACAGCTCTGTTCAGGCCGGTGTTTCTAAGGAGGAAATGAGAAGAAGGAGGAGTTGATACCACAGAAAGTAACCTCAGTATTAATGACAAAGAATCAGAAAGTACAGTGATTTTGGTGCAGGTGCATCAATTTCATTTAGATTTAAATGCCATTTTCCATTCCTGATTTTAACCCAGGAGACTGCAACAGCAATTCCTTCTCCTCCTCCTCCTCCTCTAAGGCTTTTCTGAGATTCTGTGCAGGCACAGACAAAAACAAAAATGAAGGCATAAAATAGACTCCTAGGAAAATGTATGAAACACTATGAGTGTGATCATTAAGAAACATTAAATGTGTAGTAGCTCATAAATAAAGCTGCTTTATTTTACTGTGCAAATAAAGAACAACTTGAATGTAGCAAAACCAGGATGAATAAATATTTGAAACTGTGTTTTGTTGTGAATAGCTGCAGCCTGCAGAGACCACAACATGGCTTTCAGTAAAACTGATATGTATTTAATGATAAGACTTATCCAGGGATTATATAATCATATGTAAAATAGCTGAAATGTGTGCTTGTATGTGTGACATAATGGGAATGATTTGGAAGTGCATTGGGTTGAATCGAAACACACAAATAAAGAAAACACCTAATTTGAAACTGTGTTTTCTCAAATGCACCTGCTCGTCTGATAGCTGTATGTAGACAGAATATATATCGCATCACACCTGAAATTATAATGTAATCCAAATACAGAAACAGTGGACACATAAGTTATTCTTATTATCTAAGTATTGAGATAATTTGACTTTTCAGGCTTGAGAAAGATGGTATTTAATGTACTGGATTCCATTACAATGTACAGGTGTTGCTTTTATTGTTTTCACTTTGTGTTATTATTTCATTGTTTATTGAAGGTAATTAAGGCCTGCTGGTCACAGCAGAATCAGCTACCACTAATGTAAAATGGGTCAGTTGTTTAACATCAGGGGAGAATATGATTTAAAAGAATTGTTCATTGTAAATAAGATAGAGGAAGATATATTTTGTGTTGTTTTTTTCTTTTGGTTTCTGACTTGATTTGCAATGTTGCTTTGATTTGTTGTAGAGAAATGTAAATAATTAAAAAAAACATAAATAATGTGTAGTTGTGTTTCTTGCTCCCATATTTCATGTTCCTATAGCTCTCATAAATACTACACTATGAGGATGTTGTGGAGGTCACAAGAAAAACTGGAGAATTTAATAACCTGTAAAGTTATGAATGAAAAATAATCCCCTGATAGTCTTTCTTTTGTTCATTGGTCATGTGATTGACTGTTACAAACCTCTGTACAATTTCCAACCATGTTGAAGATGACGTTTAATCAAGTTGAATGGGTTGATTTGACATTTCTATTACCTATGGTGTAGTTTAGATTAGTAAATGATACTCAGTCCAGCTATTTGACACTTTAAAGATCCCAGAGAACTACAGGTATGAATCAGGAATGATTACAGTGAACAGTAACTATTTTAATGTACACTGACAGCTGTATTAACCCATCCTTTAACACACAGGCCTTTACACAGCTTCATATGGAGGCACACATATTGAAAAATACTTTTCCTTCTTTGTTCCATTGTTGCTGATTGCTCCTTTAGTTTAGGAGCTTTATGAACACAGCTGACACAACACACACACACACACACACACATACACAAACATATTTATATATACACACACATACACATGGTCTGTCACAATTTAATTCCATGTATGATTTCCTGGTGGCAGGATTTCAGATTTGTTATTATTTTGGAGATTGTGTGTGTGTTTATCCTCGTAGCCCCTGCTGTCATTTTAATCTCCCCTTTGTGTATCCTGTGTGTGCGTGTGCGTGTGTGTGTGTGTGTGTGAGAGAGAGAGAGAGAGAGCGAGAGAGAGAGAGAGCGAGAGAGAGAAAGTCCGTGCATGTGTGTGTGGTGTGTGCATGTTTATTCTCATTATGTGGGCAGTGAAGCACACACACACACACACACACACGCACACACACACACACACACACGCACACACACACACAAACATACGTTACTGTGTCAGTGTGTCACATGAGAGGATTAAAACCTCATGTCACAGACAGCTTATGTGCCATCCATGCTTTGAGACAATAAACATATTACTGAGGCTTTATTATGTGTTGAACTCAGACAGTGTGCTGCTGTGCTGCTGGGAAATGCATTTAATCACGATTTAGTACAATCTTGACGTTCACAGTGAGGGAGGTGGGGTCCCGGCCGGGGGAAGCAATAGAATACGCTTACAGCTTGATTGACACCCTTGTCGTCCAATCAGTGATATTTTTATTGCGACAATTTAGCTGTTGGACCCTGGCATCAGAGTTTTGTAGTACTGACAAATATGTCGGCCTCTGGGAGTCTCTTGATCGCCAATATTATTATGGGAATATGAGAAGAGCACGTTCACGGTTTGGGAATATTTCCACTCGGTTTTCATCTTTTTGAACCTCCGTGTTAGCAGCGCGGCCTGCACACAGACAGACGAGCTGTGTTAAAGAAGTTAGCGAGCATCTTCAGCCCTGGCTAACAGTTAACGTCAGTGAAGCTAACGTGAAGAGCTCGTAGTAAAATAACGGCAGGCGGGTCCGCGGCTGGCTAGCTTAGCAACCGTTTAACGTTCTCTGTATATGAGCCCGGCGCTGGGAGAGCTAGCCAGCAGAGTGAGAGCCACAATGTTAGAACAACTCGTATGGATAATAATAATGGATTTAACCAGCTGTCTGTGATTATAGCCGCAAGAGGAAACACCACGACCAAGACTGGCACTTCTCACTCACCGTCTTTGGACTCAGAACCATCGTGAACCCCCCCGCAGGTGAGCTGGATCGTTAGCCTGCTGCTAGCCACGGTTAACCAATGGAGACCCGATTAGCTTAAGACTCGCTAATGACAGTGTTACACGGTGAAGATGCTCATACAACACAGTGAGACTGAGCCTGAACCACGGGCTGTGTCTGTGTTTGGTCTCATGTTCATATGTCATATATTGTCTCTGTATCCTGCTTCATCATTCCCACTGTCCTCTTCATGTCTGTAACTTACTGTAGCGTTATTATCGTTCTGACTACGCGTCCCCACCCCGGCTTCAGTATGAACGCCACACTGTCCAATGTGGGCTGGACGTCTTTCACTTGTATGCATAGAACATATACATAGAATATATACATAGAATATAACTAGTTCTCCTTCCTGTATTTCGATGGGGTGGCTGTTGTGCATATCGATAATGAAACCGAGAAGCCACTGTACGAATATTTAAATGTTATGTATATTTGACGGTTCAAAGTGGATCCAGAAATGGTTTCAATAATGTGTTGATGTTGTATATTTGCTCATCACACTAAGCTGTGATATTTTTCCCCCGGAGTTTGCCGGGGCGTTCTGTCAGTCTTGGCGGAGAATGGCTCATCTTGGCCGGGCTGGATCGTGTCCACTGAGCTGTCAAACCAAACGCTGCTGGGCCGTGTGACTCAATCAATTAGAGCTTTACGTGTCACCTGGCTCAGCTGGATCCATAACGCATATTTCTGTGTGCATTTGAGACGTTAGTAAGATATTCCATTCAAGACATTTTTTTTTCCCCCGACGCTGCAAAATTAGATCACAATCCAAAGATGCACACCCTCGGTCAGGAAATAGGCTGTGGCATCTGTGGGTAGAAGCCGGCCTTTTGCCGGTTTGGTGCATGCACACAGCGCTGCCGTGACTGCAACGGGCCATACACACCCTGGATTTCTGTGTGCAAGTGCTTGAGATGTTGTAGGGGTCTCTAAGAAGCCATTGTGTCTGCATTTCCAGCATTGGGTGGTAGAGATTCCGTGTGATGGAGTATGCACCAGTAGGGATGCACAGTGTTTTAGATCAAGGGTACTCAGATAAGATGGAAAGGACTTGTGGTTGAATGAGGAACTTGAGGAAATGCAAACCAACCTGTGTGTGTTCACAATTCCCCTGCAATATCCTTTCAATAGGCATGTGTGTGCAGTCTCTGATTGTGAGGGCTGTGACTTATTGAACGTTTGCTTTTATAAACGTAATCTTTGATTTTTACAGCATGTCAGAGCAGCAGTGTATAACCACACTCGGAGGTACCATCTCCATTTGACAGTTACAAACCTTGATGTTTGCCCTGACCATGTCATAATGTGTCCCACTGTGGCAGCCTGCCAAGTTGAACCTGTATTGGGTAATAAACAATAAGCCATATCTTGTATTGCAGTTAGTTTGCATGGCAGGCTGCACGTGTGTGTTATCACACCTGAACATTGAACTTACAGATTCAGTTCAGCCCATTCAAAGAGTACACGTTCTATGAACTCCTTATTTTGATTTGAAATGACTCCAGAATCTCAGTGCATGTGTAATATAGATCAATACAATAACACAGGTAAAATAAGACCATGTTAAAAATCCAAAAACATCTATTTTAATAAAGATTTTTGACAGTAGTACTTGATAATGATAATAATGATTGATACAGTACATTGCCAGTAGAAAATAAAGATAATATATTTATCAAATACAGATTTAAACATCACATTTCTACTGAATAATTCTGCAGTTGTAGAACAATCATAGGCAGCACGGTGGTGCAGTGGTTAGCACTGTGGGTCAGCACACTGCTGTGATTAGCAGTGGTTAGCAACCACTGCTAATCACAGCAAGACGGTTCCTGGTTTGAACCTCGGCTGGGTCTTCCTGTGTGGAGTTTACATGTTCTCCCCGTGACTGTGTGGGTTCTTTCCGGGTACTCCGGCTTCCTCCCACAGTCCAAACACATGAACCTTGACAGGTTCATTGGTGACTCTAAATTGCCTGTAGGTGTGAATGGTTGTGTGTCTCTATGTGTGGCTTGTCCAGGGTGTACCCCGCCTCTCGCCCAATGTCAGGTGGGATAGGCTCCAGCCACACCGTGACCCTAGTGAGGATAAGCGGTTACAGAAAATGTATGTATGACAGAACAATCATAACATATAGCTAAGGGATTTATTTTTTTGGATTCCTCAGTGGCTGGCTGGGTTGTGTGGTGCCTGTTACAAGCCACCTCTTGTAATTTGGAAATCTAAACTAGAGTGATGAGGGTCGATCATGAGGAGTACTGCTCTTGTTAACCTTCTTTATTAATTAGCTCTGTGTGGACGGGCTTTGTGTGACTTTACAGGCGGTGATATTCAGTTCAGAAACATTGCCCTTGCCATTGCCTTTTCTGCCAGATTTGACTGTGTAATGTTTACCAAGAACAAAATATGCAAATGATTACCTAATTAATCAATTTCATCCCACATGCATATCTAGTTCTCAGGGTTTCTCATGTATAGTGTAGGAGACAGCATACTATATATATATATATATATATATATATATATATATATATATATATATATATATATATATATATATATATATATATATATATATTCTGTCCATTTTCTATAGATCTGCTGTCAGAGGAGTGTTTTCCTTCACTCTGACGAGTTTGAAAAGGCTGTAACATCAACATGGATACAGGTTGAGGTGGAGTGGACAGAGGGGGAGAGGGCAATTAATGCTGAAGAAGCGGGCAGCAGTAATAGATAAAGTGTAGAAAGACAGGTCCATCCATCATGCCGGCCTGAACAGGTGCACTCATCTGCTTATTGATTGAAGGGTTCAAGTCTGAGTCCATGAAGTGAACAGCTGTGTGCAGGGACTGTGTTTCTGTGTCTTTGTGTGGTTAAGCTGCTGAGCTGTGTGTGCTCTGTGACCTAATGACCAATCAGAGGAAGAGTAGGGCAGGCCTTCATAGGTCGCTGAAGAGAAAAAAATAATGGCTGTTTCAAACTTTCATATGAGATTGACCTCGTGAAAAAAATTTGATGTTTATCTAGTGACCAGTGTATTACAGTCATGTGACCTTGCCGTCAGATCTGCTGTTAAAGTCCGTATAAAGTAAGAATAATTATGTGTACTATAGAAGAAAGTGTTATTAACCACCCAGCCAAATTTGAATGATTAAAAATATCAACAAGTTTGAAATTAGGTGTCAAAATCAGGTAAAAATGAATTCTCAGCTCCACGACGGTGGGGGCGTGTCCACTGAATGTGCTAAAGCCACGCCCACTCGTAGGAGCAGTCAAGCGGCCATGACATGACATGACATGACTAACTTTGAAACACTCTGAGCGAGATGAATTCATCTCTATCTCTCTGCTAGGGGTGCAGGGGTATGCTCAGGGTGGCTTCAGCGTGTCATCGAGCCACCCTTTAAGGACCGCCCACAAAATCCTGGACTGAAAAGTGATCATGTTAAGCTGTGACAGCACCCACCTGTCAGCCATGCTCTTAATTCTGCATAACTTTAAGCCTTAATATAATTTGAACAGGTGAGTTGTATAAAAATTCACCCTCAGTACAGTTGTCATGAACGGGGAAATTAGCTATAGAGACCAAAACTGTTTTTTGTACCAGGCTGTAAACATGTTTATTTCTGCTGTGAAGTTGGACATTTTAACATGGGGACTTATGGAGACTGACTCACTTCTGGAGCCAGCTTCAAGTGGATGCAGTTTTTGGCACTTGGAATGCTGATGCCCTGCAGAAATAGAATAGTTTGAACCTATGAAGCACTGCTGTGCTGTATAGTTAGTGTTGTAGAGAGAGTGGACAAAACCTCTAAAATACATTACCTTCAAATGCTGGGTAAAATGAATGTATCTACTCATTAACCAACCCTTTCCTCCTCTCATCACATTATAGGTGCAGAATCACTTGACCAACTATCAGACTGGATTCTCTTCAAGAGTTGAAGTTCATATCCAGCACTGTCACCTCTCTGTTCCATCCACACCACAAAGGAGGAAGCTGCTGATCAGCACTGGATGGGGAAAATTGCTCACATCCTGTTTTGGAGGTTGGAGAAGGATACTTAAAACCTGAAAAACCTCCAAATCCAAATGGCCAGCGGCGTCTCCATCTTCAACACATAAACGCCACAGGTTTCCACTTTTTTGTTTTTAGGACATTGTTCCAGAGAGGCTAAATCCTCCAAGGCTTTGTTGTGGGAGGGTGTTATCCAAGCCTCAGTGCTCTGTGCTGGGGAAGGAAGCAGTGGGAAGTCCCTGGAGAAGAGGCAATAAAGAAACGGCCTGGAGGACGGCGATTACATAACTAACAGGCGTGGTCATCCACTAACACAGTGGAACACAGAGACGAGTGGGGGAACTGAGTAATACTATGTTGCCATTGCTGGCTGATATGAGATAATAGCATTATCTATACACACATAACCCCAGTGCTGATCAACACACTGTTGAATTTTCACTCTTCTTCAAAAATTTCAGTCACATGGATACTAATGGATGTTCTACTGGATATTCCCTTCGATATTTTGGAAAGAACCACACCATCACTTCCTGCTTTTGGTCTTCCAATCCCATCCGTGGTGCAGTTGGCAGGTGAGGTGGTTTGAATCAGCCACCGGCGGGGTTTAGGGATGCCCCGACACAGGAAAACCAGGCTACTCCACTGGCCCGCTTACAGACTCTTGTTTTTAATACGAGTCTTGGACTGAAAGCAGATCGTCTCCTTCTCTGACAGAGAGCAAGGGGTTGTCATTTTTTTATTTCCAAGACTTTTTTCTCACATTGCTACAGCTGCCCACCTGCTGATCTTCAGGTGCTAAAAACTGATCTCCATACGTTTTACTGTCACAGACTTTGGTACGACATGAAGAACGTCACAGAGGAAGGAGAATAGAAAGAATCAGATCATCATCCAGACCTTTTCTCTTTTTTTTTCAGCCTCATTTTAATTCTTGCTGTTGTTCCATCCTGTAAGCCCACCTCCAACCAAAACACACCTACCTCTGCCAACTATTGTACCTCACTAAACTCCCATTTATCGACCAATCAAATCAAAGAGGGGCAGTTGACAGCAGGCGCAGGGTTCATCAGTTTAACTGAAGTTTTCTGCCTGTCAGGATTTGACAGAAACTAAATGACACAAGGGTCCAAGCTCTTTACATCTAGATAACAGCCACTCATTTCACTCATATCATACTTTATTCACAACAAGCAGGTGGGTTGATTTTACTCAAACAAACTGCAAACCGAATCAAACTGCTTTAATTTATCTGCAGCTCTGTCAGGGATTGATGCAACACCTCTTGCTCTTTACAGTCTGTGGCTTATTTGTTCATCCCTTCTTCCCACCTGGTTCTGTCTGATAGGAAAACAAGGCTTTTACAGCAGAGTGACTTGTAAGCTTCTTTTAATCTTACACACACACACACAGTAGATCAGGATTGACCTAAGAACCTAAGAAAACAAGCATTCGCTCCTCCTCCCATGTCAGTGTGGTGATACAGAGTGTTTTCCTCTCTTCCATGTGAAAGAGGAATCGCTCCTCCACTATCCCTTCATTTCTGTTGTATCACTCCTTCACATTATTTTCATTTTGCAGTCCATCATTTCAACCCCCAGACTGCAAATCCACTCATCTAAAGAAACATTGAACTCTGAATGACTGATTCCCTGGCCTAGCAGTTGCGAAACAGTCACACACACACATACAGGAAGTGATGCCAGGTGGCAGTAAGAGTGGAGGGCGGGGTCCATCCTCGTCACCCCTCCCCCACGCCGTGGTCCCGCCCAGCAGACCCCTGCGACCCTCCCGTTATGTCCCGGTGTCAGCAGCCACCTTCTTCCTCGTTGGCTCCACCACACTCTTCTTCTGCTTCACGTAAGTGGCAACAATGCATGGTCCCCACCGGTTGAATTTCTTAAAAGTTTGTGAATTTGAGGGGGAAAAAATCAAGGTCATAGTCACTGAAAGTAAGATTGACACCAGAATTTAAACCTTATTCACTACCCATTCACACACATTCACACACTGATGGCATTAGCTGCCATGCAAGGTGCCAACTGCGATGGCGCAGCCTTCAGGAGCAATTTGGGGTTCAGTATCTTGCCCAAGGACACTTCAACAAGCAGACTGGAGGAGCCGGGGATCATCTGATTAGTGGACGACCTGCTCTACCTCCGAGCCACAGCCACCCTCATCTTTCTCTTATTCTAACTGAACCTCAATCCGTGTTTCCAGCTGTACAGTGTTGGGTCCTTGTATTTGAAAACAGATTTTTTTAGAGTTCCTGTAAACACTGCATCTGTCCTGAGTAAGTCAGACACAAGTACACAGTAGGTCAAAATCTAGTATATGACTGGACTTAAGTACGGTCGCTGTGCTAAATTGTTAGAGGGACAGTCTATAATTTGGATTCCTCTCCTAGTTATTTGATGTTTGATGTGAAAGAGAACGTTGAAAAGTTGAATGTTGTTTCTCGTCGCTTCTGATGAGTTCTTTCTGTTGAAAATGTTCAAAATTTGCAATGATTGGTCCTATTAGTTAACAAGGTGGTATACTCTAAAGGTTATGTTGTTTACAGTGCCCTGTGTTTAAGTTTAAGCTGAGTTTTCATAAAGTTCAGTTCAGTTCTGGTCTGGTGTATCCAGAACCTTCTCCCTCATCGTATCACAGAGAAAAGGCTGTTATCTGCATGTTTGGACCCTTGCAGATTCTCCAGCTTTATTTTTTACAGTGTCTGCTATAGATGTGTTTCAGACAGGTAGAGCGCCACCTATTGTACGCTCAGCTGAATGAAGCACTCTTTGCAGGGCTATTCCCTGTCGAGACTTTCTCAATGCTACAGGAGTAGAAATTCTTCAGTATTTGAGGGGATTTTCTGAGTCTCTACCCAGGTCAGACCCTCAGTGATATGGACACAAGGTCCTTGAAGCTGTCCATTCTGTCCACTAAAGACCTGTTGATATTAAGGAGGTGTAATTCCTCCGCTGATTCTCCCATGAATCTGACACAGTGGACCTTTTTAAGAGGTTGAAAGTTCAGTCATTCAAGTTCACTTCATTTGCTACTCAAACGACTAAAGCAGGGCCACACACACCAATGGATATTAGATTATTAGTCTGTGTTATTGACTGTATTATTCTAGTGCAGTCAATAATCTAATATTTATTGCATTATTGGCAGTTGGCTGGTTATTGCATTTGGCTGTAACAAGCCACACATGCAGGAGTGTTTGTGACAGAATGTCAGTGGTGTTACAGACTGTAATCACTAATCTGCTGACAGCTCACTCTGCAGTGTGTTTGTGATGAGAGGAGGGAAAACTGTAGTGAGAGTGTGTGTGTGTGTGTGTGTGTGTGTGTGTGTGTGTGTGTGTGTGTGTGTGTGTGTGTGTATGTGTGTATGTGTGTGTGTGTGTGTGTGTGTGTGTGTGTGTGTGTGTGTGTGTGTGTGTGTTTAAATGTGAGAAAGTCAGATTGACAGGTGTGAGAAAGCGTCTGTGTGTGTGTGTGCCTGCCTGTCTGTGTATTTGTGCTTGCATATGTGAGAAAATCTAGTGTGTGTGTGTGTGTGTGTGTGTGTGTGTGTTTGTGTGTGTGTGTGTGTGTGTTTGTGTTTGTGTGTGGCCAATGTGGTGGGCAGTTAGCTCTGTGCTTCAGATTAGCGAGGAGAAAATAGGCCAACATCTGTCACCCTGACAAAAGCCCATCATCCAGTCTCTGTTCGTCTGTTAGTTGGTATCCCTGCAGTCATCCTCACATCCTCGCACATTTTCTCGCAAGTGAGAACAAAATGAGTGAATTACAAAACGTAACAAAGCAACAATGAAACTGAAGTGCATGACCCTCCTGTAAGATCACAGAATCCTGGAGTGACTGCTTGAATTCCAACAGTCAAACTCGTTGGATCTCTCTTGGTTTAGGGTGATAAGGTACCTAACGGTAACCAAAATGAATTTAAGTTGGTTTGTCTTTAATTGAATTAATTCAGTCATCATATCTGAACTGAGTCAGTGGATGGGGATTAATATTTTATATTTCACTTACTGTCCAATGTATTCTACTGTGCCATAGAGCTCCATTGTTGTGCGATTATTAAAAATACACCAATGATCCACACTGTTGGACTGGGTGACATGTCCCTTCATTACCAGGACACACACACACACACACACACACGCACACACTGTCCTGCTGCCCCAAATACTCACTAGAGCACCAAATGTGGATTAATCCACCCCTCAGAATGGTCCCCGAACAAAAACGCCATGTCTTCCTGGAAAGCTGTTTGCAGAAATTGTATGAAGCTGTGTGTATTTCTGAGCCGTGTTCATAGATGTGTGTCATCAGTAGGAATGAACGAGCTCAGGGCTGAGAGCCACACACAGAGCAGGGCTGTCAGATTACAAAGACAGACTGACACTTTGCTGTTTTTTGTCTTTTTAATGGGATTTGTTGGCAAAAATAAAAACAAAACTTGGACAATGATTCATCTCTCTTTGAATCAAACTCTTCTGTTTTCATGTTAAAAATCAGGAACTGTCGTCTGTCCATGTTTCAGCTGCCCGTGGCTTTCCGAGCGTTTCTCAGTCGCCGTGCCCATCTACAATGGAGTCATCTTCCTGTTTGTTTTGGCGAACTTCTGTATGGCCACATTCATGGACCCCGGCATCTTCCCAAGAGGTGAGTACACGGATGGTTGAATGTACTGTCTGTCTGTGTGATGCTATTTATATGTCAACGAATAAGCCACTAAATACTGTCTGTGGCATGTTTTTATTGCTGTCGTTGCAGAATGTCATATTTAGCTTCTTTTCCAAAGTGTTGATGATGACCTGTTACAGCTGCAGAAGTCGTATTTACATGTTTATGGAGAGGATGATTCTCGGTGGATCAGTAAGAGATTAAGGCACGACTTGAGGCAGAAGTTCACAATTCATAATCTGATTTGGTTTAGTTTGAAATGTAATTGGAGCTCACAGCAGTCACATTAAGTGATGTACAATAATAGCTGACTGACCTGTACTTGGTCTTTGATAGAAATCATGGTGCAAGCAGGGTGTTTGTATGAGAGCAGTGATGTTAGATCACATGAACTGTGAAGTTTACTGCCACCATTTTAAAGAGAAACGGTACACACTGGTTAGATGTTAGATTGCAGGCTTTTAATAGGTCAGTGTTTGTTTGTTCTGTGTGTGTGTGTGTTCATGTGTGTGTCTGCTGTTCCCATATCTGCAGCCGAGGAGGATGAAGACAAGGAGGACGATTTCCGCGCTCCTCTGTACAAGACGGTGGAGATCAGAGGGATCCAGGTCAGGATGAAGTGGTGTTCAACCTGCCGCTTCTACAGGCCGCCACGGTGCTCCCACTGCTCCGTCTGTGACAACTGTGTCGAGGTGCGCTCACACTCACCCGTTCACTGTTTACATCCAGATTAGTAAGACAAACAATCCTGTGACAGCAGAATGCATTGAGTTAATATTAGTTAATGATGGCGATGGGTCAGGTCATATATAGCTCCTAGCAGTCTTTCAGATCTCGAGTCATTGAAGGTAACCTTGGCACCAAGACACACAAAAGCAAGACTACTTAAGTACAGTGGGCTTGATGTCTACTCTTATTGTTTATCAGGTTTGCTTAAAGGCTGCAGGATGATGTAACTGAATGTGCAGTTTGAAAACGCCCACACTGCATCACCACGCTGTGATGTCTGCCAAATCTAAAAGTTAATGTGGTGACTCTCACAAAGAGTTAGCAGTATGCTACCGTCATGAACTACTCTCTGCTGTCCTGCTCTGCTAAAACTGAGTAAATGATCAATGGAAGGCGGGAGAAGTGCATGGAAATCAAGCACAGGAATCGAACGACACAGACGACAGAACTAAATAAAACAAAATAAATGAATAATAATAAAGTCAGATGTCCTTGGTAACCACAGTGTCTTTTCACCCCCCATCATGTAGGACTTCGACCATCACTGTCCGTGGGTGAACAACTGCATCGGCAGGAGGAACTACCGCTACTTCTTCCTCTTCCTCCTGTCTCTGACGGCTCACATCATGGCCGTGTTCGGCTTCGGCCTGCTCTTTATCCTCTACCACCGCCAGAACATCGACCGCCTGCACGCCATCGTCACGTATCCTTTAAGGATGTGTTTTTGTCCATTCCAGTTTACATACATTTGTCTTGAGGAGTCATTTCAGTGAAGCGTGGGAGGAGTTCACATTCTGAGACAAGAAATGAGGAATCTCGACTGGAATTAGGAATTAATAACTGGCTTAAGCACATTATTGTACCCTGATGGTCCAGAGGCTGCTAGAGAGAGATGTGCTTAAAGGTTAAAGTTCCATTAGAAGTACTGTTTGGACATCAAAGTATTAAAATTATTACAAAATATGTTAAAGTCAGGCTATAATGACTGCAGAGTGGATTTCCATGATGAATTTGAATGACACCACCACCAGGACATGTTGTCTATAAACAATATCAGCATCTTTTGGGCACACTGCCATGAAATCTACTCAAATATTCTCCGTAGGCCTCTGTCTGTCTGAATCTGGTCTCTGAAGGTTTTCCCTAACCCCCTGTGCTCTCAGGCTGGCTGTAATGTGTGTTGCAGGCCTGTTCTTCATCCCTGTTGCTGGCCTCACTGGTTTCCACATAGTACTTGTGGCCAGAGGCAGGACTACCAATGAACAGGTAACACTCAGTGTTTCAGTACACAAGCAGCTCAAACGATTGTTGAGTCCCTGAAATCCTGGAGTTTCTGTTTGAAAATGTGTCAGTGACCTTATTTTTTTATTTATGGTGACACATTTATGTTTTCTCCAGGTAACAGGGAAGTTCAGAGGAGGTGTGAACCCGTTCACCAATGGCTGTTGGAAGAATGTCTCTCATGTCCTCTGCAGCTCACAGGCACCCAGGTGTATTTTCATAAACATTGCATGAACTCCCAAAGGCATATCTCCACCTGTAATCCAACAACAAATGTCTCAGACTTTCTCAGGATACACTGCAAGCAGCTAATAGTTTGGGTATTTGAAGTGGTAGTTGGTAGTTGGTGTGTTACCTACAGTAGACGGCGCTCAGTCCATCTCAGACAAACACACTAAGTACAACTCCACTTCAAAATATGTGAACTATCCCTTTAAGTCTTGGCTGCACTGACTGTTTTAAATTCAATGAGAGACTCACTGAGCACTCAAACATGCAAAGCTTCTAACAGCAGTGCTCTTGTGGTCTTCACTGTCTGTGCCCTCTGCAGGTATCTAGGCAGAAAAAAGTGTGTGCAGAGTGTGTGCGTGCAGCCTCCTTTCCTGCGGCCACAGCTGACGGAGGCCCAGCTGGCTGCAAAAATCCTGGATAACGGCATACAGGGAGACCTGCACCAGGTCAGAACAGCAGGACGGATGCTCGTAGGGACAAACTTTGTGTCATAAATACTGTGTTAGCGTCATTCGGTCTGATTCAAACATAAGTTGAAGAACAAAAGAATTGCTTCGCCTGTTGGTGAACACATACACGCCTCTCATTCAAATGTGCACCTGAAGTTTGCATATAGGCATGTCCAGATGGCAGCGAGAGGTTTAACATTCAAAAGCCAGAAAACCTGTAAGGTCACATCAGTAAACACAGCACAGCCACATCTGTCAGCCTGTGAGGCTTCAGAACAAAAGAGACAAAAAGACGAGGCAGCAGAATGTACATCAGTCAGTCCCTCGTGCTGGTGGAGGCTGTTGTGGGCTGATCATAGCATGGGACTAAGAAAGCCCCACAGACATGTCATGTACTGTGTCTTCAAGAAACTGGATTACTGACTGATGTTGGTTTCCTTTACTTCCTTTTTTATTTCTGCATTTGTTTTCAGACGGCTGGACAAAATTGTTAGCGTACTAATATTGCAGCATTTGGATTAAATTTGTATTAATTGGCTTGACAGCAAAATGACATACCCAGAGGGACCGATCTGTGTAGTATAATAAAGAGAGAGTAGAGCAGTGACCCTTTCAGACCCATGTGGCAATGGCAGAACTCTGAAATGTTATTTTCAGCGGGTTTAGCTGCACCAGTGGTTTTTCACTCCATCAAGCAAAACACAGCACACAGGACAGCAAACAAGACAACAAGTCAATAGAAAACACATATGTTTTTGAATATTCTGAACTGTACCATACAAGTTTATGTTTGTGTTGTGATCTCTGGAGGAAAGCCCTGATTTTTAACAGGTAGCTTGTAGGTAGGCAATATGTACAGTCTATACGATATACTGTACATAGCTGATGGATTACATAGTGTTCCCTCTCAATAGCTCTTCCTACAGCTCTTAAACTTCTGTCCTCTGTGACTGTGTGCTGAACCCAGCAGTGAACATGCTGTATGTCTTTGCCACCAAGACATTATAAATCAGTCACTGGCTTGAAGTCACAGTGTCTGTTGATCCCTTCATGTTTCTCTGTCACTGGTCTCTGCATTCATATGTTCATATTGTATGAAGATCAGTTTCAGTCGGCTGAATGTGACTCTGATCTGTCCTCTCCTTTCTTTCAGTCCAAGTCCAGTCTGGAGATGATGGAGAGCCAGTCATGTGATGCTGAGCCGCCTCCTCCTCCTAAACCAGAGCTCCGTTACCCCGGAATCACCAGAGGGAACACGGAGGGTAATGCTTCCTGCTTCCACTGACCATCGTCACTTTTTGTAAAGAACGAAACATCTGATTCTCTCTCTCTCTTCCATCCCTCCCTCCTGCAGAGTGCAGTCTACTGAACAAAGCCCCTCCCACCCCAACCATGTACAAATTCAGGCCCAGCTACAGCCCCGGCAAGAACCACACAGCACTCACTCACGCATACGCCAACCAGGTAACGCACACAGACACACACACGGAGACACAGCCAGGTGATGACGTATAGGACA
The DNA here is from genome assembly GCA_033000465.1 of Sciaenops ocellatus. Classification (NCBI taxonomy): domain Eukaryota; kingdom Metazoa; phylum Chordata; class Actinopteri; family Sciaenidae; genus Sciaenops; species Sciaenops ocellatus. Next base: position 3,282,007 of record CP136867.1, on the reverse strand, counting down.
GTACCATCCAAGAAAAACACTCATACTTTTGTTTTTGTTCTTCTTTTGATTTCCTGTGGTCCATCTTGGTTTGGTTTCTCAGTGGCTTTCTGTTGATCAGTATCAGTAAGTGATTGTTCTGAAAGCATTTTTTTCTCCTCCTCTAACTTTGTGTCCTGTCCTGTTCTGTTTGCTCTGGATGTGGGTCAAATACTCAGTGACTGGGTTCATCGGTTTGGTCAGAATAAGTAAAACAGGCTCATAAAGAGAGTCTTTGAAATCCCATTGTACCTGAACACATCTGCTCTGGTACACAGCAGTTGGATCTACTCAGTATTTGTACCCATGTCTGGTTCTTATCCACCCACCTGTCAGTCCAGCACCTCCATGTTCCTCATGTTTCCTTCATGTCTCTTAGTTTGTTGTTCCACCTTTTCATCTCTTCAGTAGTTTCCTTTTGATTTTTCATTTTTGCCTACAAAAACCCCTCAGTGTCTCAGTTTGATGTTTCATGCTCGTCACCTGAGTTTGTCCCATTTGGAAAAAACATTTCCTGAAGAGTGAAGTGACAAAATACAATCAGAGACAGTCAAAGTGGAAGATCAGTGTGTTTCTTGCTTTTCCTGTGTTGTGTGTTATAAAGAGGAAGTTTAAATCTCACTAACAAAATGAATTCTGTCCATTATTTCTGTTCACTTAGTTGTTTTCATGTAGTAATGATGTTATTATTGTATATTATATTATATATTATCTAGACTGATTGACTGTGTACATACAACATATGTAGTGTTATTCACATGCTATTGCGTTCTGTGGTGCGTTGTACTAACAAATGTTGGTGTCGGCACATTAACTGTTTGAATATGAAGACAAGCTTTCAGTCACATGACCTTCATCAGGGCAAACGCTGGGCGAGGGAACGAAGTTTAGTCCGTCCACTCGGGAAATGCACTCGTGGCGTGACCCCTGTTACACAGTTAAGGGAACATCTGAGGTAGCAGGTATGATGTCGAGGTGTGGTGGTGAACTTTAACCCACAGGACAAACATTTTCCAGTGGCTGACTTCAGTCAGGATTGGTGGTTACTCGCAGGCGCTGGTCCGGTTTTGGAGTGGACCAAACTTCACAGATAAAACAGATCACAAAAACAGAGGATGCATTGATAGAAAAAGAAACCTCCCACCTTCATTTCAAACACGTTTCATGTTTTCAGCCTTCAGATGAGCATATTATATTGTTTGTAGAAGAAATGTGACTCTGGTTTCACGTTGCTCTCTCTGTACAGACACAGAAATATAAATACAGCTGAAAGCATTAAACTTGTATATATAAATATGAAGATCTCTGTATGTATATAAACAACAACTTCTGTAGACAGTAAGACACTGGAAGCTTCAGACCAACAACATGAGTTCTGACTGACAGAGTTCCTGCGGTGTCAGCAGCAGATGACGTGTTGTGTGAGGACGTTGCCGTGCAGTGTAGATCGTGGTTAAACTCCCACGTAGCTCTCTGCTCAGCTTCCTGTTTAATTTCCCTCCTTCTGCCCCCTCTCTCCTTATCTTCCCTCCTCTATATCCTCCCTTTCCTCCTCCTCCTCCTCTTCCTCCTTCTCCTGCCTCCTCCAGTTAAGTCGAGGGGAGAGTGTTGGCAGTGCCAGGGACTCCTCCTCCTCCACCTCCTCCCTCCTCCAGGCCAGCCAGCAGCCTGGTTTCCGCTCGCAGCCCAGCCTGGACCGGAGGGACACTTCATCTGACCGAGTGGGAGGGGGAGGAGGTGGGGAGAGGAGGGAGGGAGGACGAGAGGTTGGAGGAGGAGGGGGAATCCCTGGCTACACCCTCGGTGGACGCTCGTATCCCTCCTTCTCTGACCCCACCGTCCTATCAGGAGTGGCGTCACAATCTTCCAGCTCCATGCACACCTCAGCAGGCGCTGCCCACGTCTCCGAGGCAACCACCACCTCAGCCAGCTTCAAGAGCTTAGCCAATCAGACGCCCCCGCCTCACCACCCGTCCCGCAATGGGAGCCTGTCATATGACAACTTACTGGCAGGTGGTGACAGTTTCGACAAAGGGGTGGTGGCCCCTGAGGTTTCCTCTGGGAGACCCCGCACGCCGGCAGCGGGCGGCTACAGCTCCCCCTTCGTGTCGTCACAGCAAAGAGTTGCTGAGATGCACTCCCAGTCCTCCCAGTCACCCCAGCACCACCACCGCTCCTCCCACCACCACCACCACCCCTTCCTCCACGGCTCTTCCTCCTCCACATCCTCCTCCCCGCCGCCTCTTCCAGACAGGGAGCATCTGCTGGCCGAGCCCCACTCGGGAGCCAATCAGGTCTCAGCTCCCCCCTCTTCCTCCGCCCCGCCTCCCCCACACCATCACCACCACCACCATCACCACCACCACCATTCCCATCACCACCACCACTCGTCCTCCTCTTCCTCTACCTCCCGCCCTCCCCGCTTCGCTGTCCCCCACGCACCAATCCACCACGCTTACCCCTACCGCACCCGCTCCACCGACACTCCTCTGGGCTCCTCCTCCACCTCCACCACGCACCCTCCCCGCTCCCCGCACCCCCCACCTTTGGGCAAGTCACTATCTTACTCAAGCGCCGCTGCCGCAGAAATGCAGTACCGACTGGTCCGAAAGGCCTCGGCGTCAGCCGGAGCGAACGCGGCGGGGGTAGGAAGAGGAGGTGGAGGGATGGGAGGAGGAGGAATACAAGCGCCGAAGTGAGTATGACTTTCGCCTTTTGTCAGGACAGTTGGTTTGCTGCTAACCCTGAAAAAAAAAAAAAACCACCTGCTCGCCTGAAAACCTGACTACCTGATTGACTGCTCCTCCTGCTCCTCCTCCTCCCCTCTCTCCTCTTCCTCCTCTTGCCAGATTTCCTGTGAGTTCCTCCTTCTTTTCCCTTTGCTTGTCTTCCATTTGTCTGTGTTACATGGTGCTGTCATCTGGTTGTTCTTGTCGTCTTCATCACTGCCACCGTCTGTTTGATCACCCTGTGTTTCTACAGAAAGCACAGAAACACTGTTCCATTCACTGTAACATTCAACATGAGAGAAAGAGAGTTCAAGATTAGAATATTAGTGACATATTAGAGATAAAGATGTGTACAAAGTTCAATTCAGTTTTATTTATAAAGCGCCAAATCATAACTTCAGTTATCTCATGACACTTTTCATACAGAGCAGGTCTTGACCGTACTCTTTATAATATTATTTACAGAGACCAACAGTTCCACCATGAGCAAGCACTTGGTGATGCACAGCAGCAGCAAATCATTAACTAACTATAAACTGTAATGGAGATATGGTAACAATAATGACAGTAATAATATAAGTAGTGGACATCGTGCAGGACCACAGCAGCAGCCACGATCCATGAGAACCTGCTGGACGAGAGAGCACAGAAGAAGTTTAGTTAGTAACATGCATTAAGGAGACATGAATGGTAGTTTGTTCCACAGAAGAGGAGCTTGGTAGCTGAAAGCTCTGGCTCCCAGTCTACTTTTGGAGACTACAGGAACCACAAGGAACCCAGCATTCTGAGAGCGCAGTGTTCTAGAGGGGTAGTAAGGTACTATGAGCTCTTTTAGATATGATGGTGCCTGACCATGAAGAGCTTTGTAGGTGAGCAGTAGTAAAATATGTCTCCATTCTGACATACTGATTCAGAGAAACTCTGTTGTTTCCTGTTCAGATGAGCCTGCATGAAAATGTGTTTTGTTAACGTTGTATTCACGTTTAGATGAGTTCTTCTCATACAGTGGAACATTTGCATGACAACAGTGAGTGACATCGTCCGATGTGTCTTTTCCATCCTGTTCACTGTCTGTGTTTACTGCTGCGCTTGTTTGACCGCAGGAATGTCTGATTATGTGACTGTCACATCGTGTTCTGATCATTTGTCCAGCATGGCCACCATCCGTCTCACCTGACTGTTTCAACCTTTGAAATTCAGTTCTTAAATGAACCATGTGACCTGTTTGTCTGAATTCATTACCGCAATATTCGAAAAATCTTCATGAGCTCTTTGTGACACAGATTGCTTTAATACACTCGTCCTGATGATGCAGGGTAATGATTACAAGAACCGGGCCACAATAAATGAAGTGTGTGACGGCCTTAAATGTAGTTTGTGTGTCGTGTTGTCAGAGTGAGTCAGCTGTTTGGACAGTGTTAAGATCCTGCTGTGTCACTGAGGTCTCCATCTCTTTATCAGATGGACTTCCTGTCCTGAGCCGTCACACTGATGCCGTTGTGTCTTTGTGTTTGTGTGACATCAGGGATGAGCTGATCCAGATGAAACCTCTGAGTCGTACCAACGGCGGCCAGCCCCCTTCCTTCACCTCCTCCTGCTCCGCCCCTTCCTCGCCCTCTCACCCAATCAGTGTGTCTGCCCGGCCCGGAGTGGCCTATCCCAGCTCAACATTGATGCAGAGTCCCGCCCATAAGCCGCAGGGTGGCGGGGTGAAGAAGGTGACGGGTGTTGGGGGCACCACCTACGAGATTTCCGTGTGAGCGGCAGACCCGGCCTCCAGCTCAGTGAGACGAGGAGGAGATGGAGAGATCGGACTTTTTCAGAACACAAAAAAACACTGACCCCTGAGGAGGACTCTGACTTAGTCCAGATCTCACTCCTCATCGGCTGATCAACTGTAGAGCTGAACTGTACTGGCCTCCAGACACCCACCTCCATAACTCTGCTGGTAAAAAGACAGCAGGACCTGGACTGATGACAGCCAGGACTCTATGGCACTGAGACTATTTTTATTGGATCCTACAGGACCAAACAGGAACCGTGATCTGGCTCGTCTTTTGTGGGTTTTTATCCTCACGGTAGCTCAGCAGGTAGCACGAGGCATTACCACTGCCAGGGTGACGAGGCCTGCATGAGGGTTTGATGACTGCAGGTTTATCAAGGTTCAACACTTTTAGGTAAAGAATTGACACAGATGTTATATCGAACATATTTGAACATTCCACCAACAACACAAAAAACAACAAAAAAACCCAAAACGACCCAATCAAAGCAGAGTCCATCAGAGTTAAGGGGCTCCCTCCCTCCCAGACGAGCAGTTTAGTGTGAACTAAACTTGAACATATCAGATTAGAGTGAATTCTTAACACAGGTTACGGCCCCAGCTGTCAGTTAAACCCTGATTTTAAATAACTAAATCCACCAGATGGAGCACGGCGCGGCGGCACTGGATTAAGAACAGAAGTGGTGTTGGTGTTGCATGGAGTCAGTAACACAGTCCACAGAAATGCACCGCCCAACAACGGGTCAACAATCAGTAAATATTAGATCATGTTCTTGACTTGTGACAATCTGCCAGGAAGGAAATGTCACCCTTGCACTTGTGATGGACGCAGCAACGTGATGAAGGGACGAACTGAAAAAAAAAAAAACACAAAACATGATGCAGATTCCCTCTTTGTTTGATCCACTTGTTGATTTCTTCCTCGATGTGAATATGACTCCACGTTTGTACAGGATGATGTGATTTTAAATGTGGATTTCTTTTTTTAAACAGTGGCGTTCATATCGGACTGCAGCATGCACTACAAATACTACTAGCCACTATAGGCCGCCGGGGTTCGCCGTAGACCGCATCGTCTATCCGAACAAACGGGAAGTGAGGAAAATAAAGTGAACAAGGAAATCATGTGGCCTTTGGGCCGTTTCTCATTGACGGGGTCATTGACGTAGATTTTTTCTAGAAAATGAATTCCTCGAGCAATTGCCTTGAAAATTCAAGTGTTTTTTTATGTCACCTATTTAATTTGAAATTGTTTTATATGAATTTCTATGGAAATATAGCTATTGATAAATGAAGAGTTTTTAATATTGACTCAGTAGAGGGGTTTTGTTGTCAGTTTCAGGACCGTGATTAAAAAAAGCCCTTCTGATTGGTTTGAAGCTCCACAGATCCACTGTTTCCTCTGAGAGTCCGAGCTGTAGCGTCCTAAACGTGTGACACGAACATGACATGGTTCTAATCATGACTTCAGTTAGTAGTTAGCTGCAAGAGTCTTAGGGCTGGAGTACCAGGACCACTGCTTCAAAAAAAGAGAGGTTTTGTAATATATAGATAAAAAAATGTCATGTTAGGAGAATAAAGTCAAAACTTTACAAGAAAGTCATCAAAAGATGAAGTCAGGATTTTATGGTTGTGATATTTGATCATAAAAGTCATTAAGAGAATGACAACAAAATGTTCTTTTTCCTTTAAAAACTTTTGACTTTATTCTGAAAGGATTCTCTGCACAGTGGCCCTCGTACCTTTTAAATTGTACATAGGTGAAATTCTGGTCTCCAAATTGATGTAAATGAAACTTCGTTTGTGAATGAAGGCTCGGGATGCAATTAAAAGAAGCTTACACAAACTTTTATTTGTATTTTTGAATCAGTACAGTGCGTGCTGTCACAGCAGAGCCAGTCGCATGCCATGGAACTGATCAGACAGATGAAAGAAACATTTACAGATGAGGCACTAAAGGTGTGACCTTTCAGCGCGCACTGTCACAGCATGTTTGGTTCTGTTTCTTGAGCAGCATCTCGTGTTCTTCTTGAAGTCCTCAGCTGTCACGACTGACATCCATTCAGAGCCTTTTCCCTGCTCACCATGAACCTGAAGCTCAGTGTCTGCTGGAGGTTTGACATTGAAAAATCATTCCAGTTCGAAACACTTTGAGCTGTTTTTGGAATTAGAAAATCAAACCTGAGCTTCATGTCAAACATGGATTCTTCCTTGAATCTATACACCAGCCATCTTGTTTCGTTTCGTTCTTTTAATGCAGTCACACCAACATTTACAGTTTTCTCTCTGAACCAGCACAAAAGAAAATCAAATATTCATTCTGGAAGTGACACAGCGTGCTCACAGCTGATTGTAAGTGACATAGTGCATTACAACTATGTCTGACTTTGTAATGGCTGACTGTGGCCCTGTTGTTCTCATTTGTAAGTCTGGCTCACAAATGAGAAGTCCACTTAACCATGGTGAAATAAATGAAGCACATGACGCACTGTGAGAGAATTGAACAGGAAGAATGGTGCATCTGATGTGAATGCTGTTCAGACTGATAAAGAAGAAGTCTCTTTCGTTTCAGTTTTTATTATTTTAATATGAGCCCACGTCTGTCTGAGCAGAGCTGACGGTAGACGAGGACAGCGGGCTGTAGGTGGAAGTTAGCGAGCACAGTTTTGGTAGGCTTCTTTTTCCAGTGTGTTTGATGAGGGCAGTGCTGAGGACTGATGTTCAAATCAAAGAAATGACAAATATGTGTACTGTACAGCTTCATGTGTGTGTGTTTGTGGATGTATGTATGTGGTGCAGGGCTGAAGAATTGAGAATAAACTTCAAACAATGAGATGGAACCGTCGTCATTCACTTGAAATGGATTTCTGAACATCACGTTTATTTCAGTGCATTTGTTTCATGTGGATAAGATAAAACTTTATTGATCCCCAGCAGGGAGATCTGATACTCTGAACGGCGCTGTCTTATTAGGTATTAGTCAGAGATTTTGACCTCTTAAAGCTGAAACTGATTCTGATGGCTTTAAGTTTTGTTTAAAACAATCCCAGTGAAGGTTTCAACTTTACTGTCATTGGGTCACATTCATACAGTGCTGTGGCCCATGGTGCACTGTAAAGTGGAGCAATACATGAAGATGAAGTCACTGAATTAAAGTTTGAGCTGAGCAGAGAAAAGTCAAAGTTATCATTCTGAAGAAAGAAGGCTGCATTGATCATGTGCACATAGTTTTATTGCATGAATAACAAAAACAGGCTGGAGGTTTCAGCAGACTTCATGTTCAGCAAATATACACACAGGTCTGAACGCAGCTCAAATGAAACTCAACAAGACAAAAACAGAAGTGACACGATACACAGCAAAAAGTGTTGCAGGAATGAACTTAGTGTGTGCTGACCAGGTTAACACAGAATCTTTGTTAGGAATGTTCAAAAAAAAGCAGGAAATGATTCAGTAAAGTTCAAAGAAAGAACCAACTCACCAGGAAGCACAGTCAGTCTGATACTTAATACTTCAAATGGAAAAGCAATTCATAAAAACAAAACTCTAAAAAATAAGTGAATGTCTCAGAACATCATGGAATGTGCTGTGACAAGCTGCAAACATGCTCCGACTTCAACATCATGCTAATCACGCGCTCAGAGAATAAAAGGTTTGTTCAGGACCGGTGTGACATTCAAATCTGAGCTGATTCATAAGATCCAATAAATGGAGCGACACCATGTGATGTCTAATGACAGAACTGTACAACCGATATCACTGATATAAGAACAGGTCTGAGATTAAAGTAAGACCAGTGCTGTGTCTCAGTTCACGCACTTAGTTGAGTTGTGAGTGTTGAACGCTGGTCACTCCTCGTGTCCTCAGTGGTCGCCATTTTGGCTATACAGCTGAACAGGAGGGACGACCAGCATTGTGAAAATGGCGGCCGAGGAAGCTGCTGGAGCTGAAGGGGATGCTGTGAATACAGCAACATACAAATGGAAGTTGTATGTATGTTTTCTATTTATATTTTGGCAGTCAAATTGTGGCGCTGACGCTCTGCACGGTTGCAATTTTGTGCAGAAGAGGAAGTGGTAAAATGTTGCCATCGTCATTTCTGGTAGGTTCACAAAGGTCACATCAGAATTGAGACAACACTGCCCTGCTGACACTACAGCAGGAAGTACACAGAGTACAACATAGAAGTGTACTAACAGAATCTGAACTGAGAAACAGCACGAGATCTACAGCCATGCTAATGTCTCTGGTACTTGCTTTGTATGTGCCGATGTTAGCATTTAGCTCAAATCACTGCTACGCAGGCACAGATCGCTCAGACTGACGCTTCACGAGGCTAAAAATGAAATCCATCATGGTTCAGCAGACCGTCTCCATGTCCATTACAGAACTGCTTTGACAAGAAACAGCACGGCTCCAAACTTACAGCAGCTGTTGCTGTAACAACAAATAAAACCATTTGGAACTGAAGCCGAGCGGACACTGAACAGCTTCAGTCCATTTTTTAAAATCAGAGTTAGTGGTGCTAACTTTAGAATCGGGCTTGATTTGACGTGCAGTTTCCCCACACACGGCTGTTAAAAGACCCGTTAAAAACTTGTTTTAATATCGCTGTCTCAGCTGAGACTGCTGCGACAGAAAACTGAACATTCTTCCATTCCATTCAGAATGGCATTGGATCAGCTGAGCATGCCTCTGCCCTTTTCTGACTGAACCCCCCTGGTCCCAACATGGCTGCTCAGAGGATCCATACAGTGTGGGCAGAAAAGTCAGGGATTCTGGCGGTGCAGATTTAAATGTGTAGTGTGAGTTAACACAATGTACAGGATTAATAAAAACGAGTTAAAGAATCAAACTGCATTCTTTAAACTCTCAGAACATTCAACTTTTGGAGCTGCCTTGCCACAAAAAGTTGAGAAAGTGTTGAGAAAGTTGAGTGGATGCTGAATCTTCGAGCGCTGCTCGCTTCTAAAAAAACAGAGAAATACTGATTCCCTTGTTCTCAACATAGAAATTCAACAAAAAGAGTGCGAGCCAATCAGAATCAGACCTGAAGATGAACATGTCTTGTCATGAATGTGCGACATGATGTGCTGAATACCGGTTCATCTCTGAGAGGAGGATGGAATGAAGAGAAGAAAAGAAAAGAGCGGAGGGGTGCTGGAATGTGGCAAAGGAAAATCTAATGTTGAGCTTCATCAGTAAACCTGAGTAACACCAGCAGACTCGTGCACACTGCTGACGTTAAACATGTTCAGACCAGAACCACCAGACCCGAATGGACTGTTTAACACCTACTGTGTGTGTGTACCACTGAGTTATAACTTAGTTTACATGAATATACAGTTAATCAGAGAAAGATTTCAAAACAATCAACTTAATTAAATTAGTTGCATAAAAAAGTCTAAATCAAAAACAGCAGAGTTGCATCATTTACATTAGTAAGAACTGACTGTCCTAAATTAGCAGAGACTCACACTTCACAGCTTTAACCATCAGAAACGTGTGGTGGACACTTTAATAACCCGGTGCATGTGGCGGTGTGCACAGCACATTTCCAGGCCTTACACTGATAAACTGGACCAGGTTTTAACATTACGCCCCCCTTCACAAACTGGTTTCCTGTCTCCCAGTTTACACCTCCTCTAAAGTGTACGCTTGTTCTTTGATAAAAGGGAAACAGACGGAGGTCACTGGAGGTTACTGGGTTTAAGGAGGTTTAGTGTGGAATGGTGCTGCAGAGAACAAACTGGACACTTTGAAGAGGAGAGGGAAGAAGAGCCACAAGTTCCATCCACGAGTCCAAGCTGAGTGATACACACCATCTTATTTGTCTTTCTTGGTTTCGGCCTCCTGCCCCGGGCTGTCGGCTTCCTGCTGCTCTGGCTCCTCCTCCTCCTCCTCGAGGACTGGAGGGAACTGTGATTGGCTGACCTTGTCTCCTTTGGTCTTGTTGAACTTCTTGGATTTCTGGTAGAGCTCGTTCAGGTTGAACTCTCGGATGATGTTCTCCTAGTGGAAAGTGACAGAGACCAGTTGATATCTTATCTTTTTAATATTTGCTGTGGATTATTAGTGTTGAAGTTAGCTCAGAAACCCACAGTGACCCGATCCTACAAGTCAAGGAAATTACAAGTCATGTAGGGAGAACACAAAGTTACTTAAATCAGGAAGTAAACAGAGTTCTCTCATACATCTCACTGAAAGCAGTCACATGACATTGTTGATTGGCCTTGGTGGGTGTCTGTCATTATAATTTCATCTCCTTAGTTGCGAGGATTTGCTGCTTTTGGACCTTTGTTTTATTTCATAGTAGCAGCTGAAGAGTGACAGAAAGTGAGGAGTGAAGGTTGGATTCAGAGCTGGACCGTGGAAACTAAACTGTTCTGGTTTGAACTGTTGGTGACACAGAAGCTGTTCCTCACCTCGGCCTCTGGGAAACATCACTCTGTTCTCTCACATTAAACACAATCAACTTCTCATTAAAACAAAGAGCATCTGTCCACTGTACTGCAGTAACTTACTGTAGTATTGGCACCAATATCAAACATTTTCTATTGACACCCGGACCTACTGATTAATGATAATAATAAGTGACTTACAAAAAAGTGACACAATCAGTGTACAGTGTGACGAGGACATTAGTGCAGCAATAAGTACTGTGACTGTTCTAGAGAGGGATAGATTTCTCATGTCCAGCTGTTGGTAGTGTTGTAGAGGAGGTCCTCTCTGAAGAGCTGGAGGTCTTCAGAGTTTTTTTTAAAGGTAGAGAGGAACACCCCTGATCTGGTATGAACTGGTAGGACGTTCCACCAACGGGGAACAACAGATGAATTCGGGCTGCTACAGGTAGCCAGTGGAGCTCAATGAGCAGCGGGGTAACATGGACTGAGTGAAGACCAGGCACACCGGTACGTTCTAAAAAGGGCTTCACTGTGCAGGCTGGGAGGCCCGTCAGGAGGGTGTTACAGTAATGTAGTCCTGAGATGACCACAGCTTGTGTCAGGAGCTGGGTGGCATGTTGAGTCAGGTAAGGCCTGATTTTTCTGATGTTGTGAAGTGCAAGGCGGCACGCCTGGGCAACTGAGGCAACGTGATTAGAGAAGGTTATCTTAAGTGTCTGTTATGGTTGTACCCATAACACCTTTGGAGAAATATTTGAATAGATATTTCCAGAACATAACAACGTGGTTTGCATGATCAAACTAAGGTTATTGGAAATACATTACTGACTACATGAGCTCTGTGTAATGTGATAAACAGTCACAGATCTGAAGTGTGTTGTGCAGTCTGACCTCAGTGAAGCTCCAGGACACAGCTCTACCCTTTTTGTCCACCTGGGGGCGTCGCATCACCTCCTTCCCTCCCTGAAACAACACCAAGGAGGGAAGCTGTTTGGACAGCGGAGACGCAGACACCTTGTACCTACAGAACAGAATGAAATTCATGTGAGGCATCATGTTCATATTTATCCTCTCTGACAAAATAAAAGCCCAAACTGAGACACGTGAGGAGACAAAAGAGAAACCAAACGCCTTACCTCTTAGAAACCTCTCCATAACGTCCAATGTCCACTTTGCCAAACTTGAGGCCAGCACAGTTATACCTGAAACACACAACAAAAAGGCAATGAAGCTGCTCCTGTACATGTCATCATATTAATGTTCATGTCATCACGTTAATGTTCATGTCAGATTGTGTCTGAGGGGGTGAATGGAGTCTTACTTGAGAGAGAGATCGGCATAGACAGAAGCGAAGGACTGGCACTCTGGAGACCAGTTGGCAAAAAATTCAACGATCCAGGTCACACGGCTGTCTCTGTCCAGTTCATCCTGGACACACACACACACACACACACACACACACACAGAATCAAAAATCTTTTTTTTCTCTTGGTAATGGACGAAGCGCTCAAACACGTTGTTCCAGTTTTACTCACATCGATGGTTTTGTCGCTGAAGTATTTGATGTACTCTGGTCCCATGTACAGAGGAGGCTTACAGGTCATCAGAAACACTGAAACACACAAAGAACCAACAGAGGACAACATTACGAAATTGCCTGGAGGAGCTCGGACTACATCAAAATATAAAAACATGTCATTTCCTGTTGTCAGTTGGTGGCGCTATGACTATGACTGAATATTGACATTCACTGACGTAAATGTGTTCCAGTGTGGACTCTTATCAAGCATTAAAACATTGGGGCAGATCAGATCATGTACTATCAAGTTACTACTTCAACCTGTTTTATGAGACGTTGGATTTTGACACCACCTGACGGACACACAATTTACAGTATGTGTATGGGGCGGCTTCTCGGAGGTAGAGCGGGTCGTCCACTAATCAGAAGATTGGCGGTTCGATCCCCTCCAGTCTGCATGTCTTAGTGTCCTTGGGCAAGATACTGAGCCCTAAATTGCTCCTGAAAGCTGTGCCATCGGTGTGTGAATGTGTGTGAATGGTTAGCTCCTAAAACGCAGTGATGAGCAGTTGGCACCTTGCATGGCAGCTAATGCCATCAGTGTATGAATGTGTGTGAATGGGTGAATGAGATATGTAGTGTAAAAGAGCTTTGAGTGCTCAGAAGACTAGAAAGGAGATATATAAGTACAGTCTGTTTACCTTTTATATATCAAACAAGGATCAGTAAACCCAACAGCTCATTACTCTGCACACACCACCAACTGGACAGATTTATACTGTCCAGTTGGTTGGTTGGTGGACAGAGTTATTGACTGCTGTGTATGAATTACTTAGAAGAAAACTCAAAGAATTAAGAATCAGTGACAGGGATACAGAACAGGGAGATGACCTCTGGTCAGGTGTGAAGGGACTTAAAGCTGCCCTCTTGTGATGGGACAGGGTCAGGTTGGACTAACCTATGCAGAGTGTCAGGTAGAGCAGTCCCATCCTGATGTCCAGTCTGAAGAACAGGATGACATTGGCCACTTTGCTGAACAGGATGATGTTGCCCACATGCTGCTCCACAGTTACTAAGACACAGGAGAGAGAGAGAGGGGAGCAGATATTCGTTTGTTAAATCTTTCTTGTATCATCCCATTTCCTAACTAACTTCCTGTAGGTCAGATCTTGGCTATACTTTATCATCCATACATTAGATTATATGATGGCATATGATCATATTTCTGCTCAGGAAAAACTAAAGCGAAAAGACATTTACTCACTCGCTCGTCTGTTCTTCATCATGACGATGGCACTGAGGAACATGAGGATCTCCACCTCTCTCTGAGAACACAAACATGACGTCTTAACTGCTGTCTGTTCGTACTGCTTTCATCTCTCATACCTCATACCAACATGTTTTGATCAACATATTTCACCGCTGTCAGACTGAAAAACAACACAGATGACTGTAATGTTTTCAGTGTGGAGAAACATCTTTCAGATCACTGTAGACTACCTGGTCAATGACCTGTGGACATTCTGTGACACCTGAACTGTAGAATGTGGCAGAAAGCACGAGGCAGTGTCAACCAATAACAGTAAAGGTGAAGTGCACAATCTCTTATTACTGCATGAATGCATTCGTCTCTACACTCTACAGGGGTGGATGCAAGACGTTTGCAAGGAGACCCTGAAAGTTGCAGCAGGTGTGCACGACAGCATGCAAGCATCTCCTCTCAAAGAGCTCCAGTGTTAGTGAGAGGACGGGTTATCGACCAAGTCTACGCCCCTCTGTGGCAACAACATTCTCCACAAACACACACTGTGCTTGTGGATGGACTGTAGATTCATGTGTTGGAGACTGATATACAACTTTTATAGTTCTGTTGGGATCAATTCATAAATTCAGGAAACAGTGTAGATTTAGCTTATGTTTTTTTGTTCCTATGTCCTATGTCGTGTTTTTCCCAGCAGCCATTTTGACATGAAATAGTAGGTGACCACAGGTGTTAGCACTGATGCTAGTTAAGGTTCGGTTCCGTTCAGCTGTGGAGCGTGTTGGCTCACTGGGAAGTCTCTGCTGCACTAACTGGACCTTGATCAGCATCAATGGAAACACCTGCGTTGACCCCGCTGCTTCATGTCAAAATGGCTGCTGGGAGAAAAATCTATTGATCCTCCTGATCAGTTACTATTGCAACATGACGTCACACAATTCAGCTAACATTAGCCGGCTAGCTACACCAGTATTGAATGGCGTAACATGAATGCGACTAGCTCTTATTATTACTGCATTCAAACGCTGATATACAAGCCGTAAATACTATAATGCTTGAGTTAATTATAATAAGTTATAACTGAAGCTCTGTGACTCCAGCCTCTCTGTTAATAAGTAAAAGAGTCTGAATTTCCAGTTATTTGGCCGTAGTTTGGTCTGTCATTCTGTCTCTATAGCACAGAGATGCTAATGTCAACTGGCCCTGGCTGCCAGCCCGTCCAGCCATCCACAGATGTGTCCATCCACGGAGCAGCTGGCTGGCTAACGTGACTTTATAATTGTTGAGAAGCAGTTTGTGACGTTCCAGCATTTTCTACGGACCCAGTCGAAGTCGCAGGAGTTGCCGTCCTCTCGCTGCGTGGCCAGATGGTCGCAGATGCCAGGCGTCTTCCGAACAGCGAGGAAGGCTACAGACATGAAGAGAGAGGCTACGTAGTAAGGCTTCAGCAGCCACTTGTACACCTGCGGGAGGTGGTACAGGAAAGCGAATAACGGCGTTAGCAGAGCCATCTTCTATTTTACCGCGGGGCTACGACTAAAACGGGAACGGGACCCCGAACACACCGAGGTAACCAGTGATGGAGCCGTTAGCTTAATGGTATGAACACTCAGCGCGAGCTGGCTCGATGTTTTCTGTGTAAAAGTAGCCGGGAATTCAACTTCCGGTTTAGATTTTTAAAATAAAACAAATATGGTTATATGTCACGCACCGTCTACCATTTAAATATATGTTACTGTATTTTAAACATTTATTTAATAGTTCACTTTATATTCTCATATGTCTGTGCATTCTTTACACGGACGGGGACGTTTTCTCACCCATATTAACATATATCTGCTTTAAATGTGAAGGTGGAACACTGAACTTCCGGTGTAGCTGTGGTTAACTCCGGGCAGCTTGGTTCGGCTTTGCTGTTTACAGTCGGCGAAACTGTAAAGAAGTCCTGATTTAAAGGGGCGGAGGAGCTGCGGAGGTCAATCAGGACGAATGAGTTCTAACGGACGCTGATTGGTCAGTGCAGAGAAAAGTTCTGTTTATTATCTGTGATTTGGTGCCACAATTCTCTCATTTGTCTGCCAGTGTTTCAGTCCAGGAGTCACTCAGTTTGCTTAGGGGATTTTCAGGGTGTCAGAATTCAAAAGGTATTTAAGAGATGAACACCTGAGTTTATGCCATCAGAAAGATACAGGTCATTTGTATTTGACAGCAGCCTTCACAGCTGACATGACTTGTTATAACAGAACAATCTCAGTTGTTAATAACATAAAATAATAAGTCTGTAATCCAAGTGTCTTTCCACAACAGTCATCCAACATGCACAAATCCAGGATCAATATGAAGCAGCTGATATTCCCAATAAAAGTGTAGTTACAGATATCATTATTATTCCGAACATCTCTCGAGCTTTCTGCCTGTTAAAAGGAAGTTTTTCCTCGCCACTGTCGCCAAGTGCTTGCTCATGGTGGAACTGTTGGTCTCTGTAAATAATATTATAAAGAGTACAGTCAAGACCTGCTCTGTATGAAAAGTGTCATGAGATTACTTCTGTTATGATTTAACATTATTGAATTGAATTAAAGGTGTTGCTCGCCTGATTAGGATACCTATGCCTCTGAACATGTGATCTAGTCTAGGTGGAGGAACTGCCCTGTTTCCTGTATGTGACGTCCTTTAAATAGACTCACTTTCTAAAGCAGGAGGAAAGAACAAGGAGAGACGAGACAGTTAGACGGTAAACAACAAAGCTTCAACAGCTACCTGCTCTGCAGCATTCCTGACACATGTTCACTGTACAATGACTCCTCAACCTACTGTAAAAACAATCATCTCTGCTTTTACCATTCAGCCCTACAGCTCCTCCATCAAAGATCCCATCTGTCTCCAAGCGTTCTCCTCGTTGCAGCTTATCTCCAGTGCCTCCTGAAATCAGCCGTCACATTGGCAGAATCTGAGCTGTTCCTGCCATTTAATCTGGACGACTGGTTGATATTTCTGTGAGGAAAAGGGAAAAAAAGAGCTATTATCTCACAGTAAGCACAATTATTCCTGTAATAATTTTGATTTATAATTTGTATCATTCCTACTTCATTGTTGTCGTTCTATTTTTTTCCTGGCAAAAACAGACATTTCTGATTCAGATCAGAATGGAATGTGTTTTTTAACACGTTTGGTTTGATTAAAAAAGAAATCATGTATTATCACTGAGCAAAAACCTCTGTCATGATGTCTGGATGCTTCCAAAGGGGAATGTCAGAAAGCATCTTATTTCTGGCCCAATTTTCCCACCTGACTTGAACGCAGCACCAGTATGTAGTAGAAACATCTCTGCTGTGTGTTTCAGAGTGACATCACACCGTGTGATTCATCAGGATATTGTGTTGAATTTGGATTTATGAGCTCATCACCTACATGTGTGGATTAGGAAAGAAGGTTAGTTGTTGTTGAAACTTTTTTCATGTCATGAGGAGAACAAAGACACACTGAACACCCCTCTATCATATGAGTGAAATCACAGAAACAGTTACAGGGATGATGAATAAAAGACTTTAATAAATAATTTCAATTCAAACAGCATTTATAAATACGTTGTTTTCAGTTTTGAACCTGACAGAGCTCCAACAGTTCGTCAGCTGACTTCAAACTGTAAGGCTGTGGGTTCAAATCTCTCTTGTCTCTCTGTCTGTCAAATGTGTGTCTGTCAATATGCTTTGTTCATAAATATAAACTCTGTCTCCTAAACATAAAGAAATCATATACCAAAATCCATTGATCGATTTTGTTTTCAGTCATTTTCTTTATGGATCGTGGTGTATGGAAGTTATTCTGTTCACAAAAGTGTCTCTGTGTGTACACACTCCACCATGATCAGCATCATAAGAACAGTGAGGTCATAAAAACAGATCTATTGCTCCTCCAGGTGAAATCAAACCATGATGTCATCCTCACAACCTTTAAACACTGTCATCACGTTAACCCTTGATTTCGTGTCAGAAAAAAAAGCATTTCATATTTAATTATTGTGGCATTTTCCTCCGATATCACAGCACCATACATGACATACATTATATATAAGCATGCAGTATATATTACATATGCATGTATTTGATTCCATTGTTTAAGAGGTAGGCCTGATTGGCTCTCTGCTGTCCTGTGGGCCATGCAGAGCTCCATCATCACTTTCTCCAACATGAACAGGAAGCAGAGGGAGGAAGAGGAGTGGGAGGAGCTCTGTCTTTCTTTCCTATTTTATTTTGAAATGATTCTAGAAAATAAATTATCTTTCGTTATTATTACACTGCTTTATTATTAGCATTATTTTTTATATAATTATTCGATCATATATTTATTTTAAGATGAAAATGTGTGTCATTGTCAGTGCTCAGCAGCTGGTCTGGGATCCGTGCTTTTTGTCTTCCATCCCTGCGGTTGGAAAGAGGAAACTGATTCCAGATAAGCTGTCAGGGTCTGACTCTGCCTTCTCATCTGCTCCAATCAGAGCACAGCACTCAGCCCTGGGTATGTGTCCCAGCAGGTAAACTACACAGAGCTACAGAAACACACACAGGAAGTTTGACGTGGTCTTCCAAATAAGAGTCTTGTTCGTGTGTGTTTGGTCTGTAGTCATGAAGTCCTTTGAAGGACTGGTGTTGACCCAACTGAAGGACATCACAGACCTCCTGCTGGACTCCCTACAGTCTGCCCACTGGGCAATATGTCAGTGGATGTTGAGTCAAGATAGGATTGCAACACTCGACTATGCTAGGATCCTGTTTGTGGACTTCAGCTCATGGTGCACTGTTATGGAATTTTCTATCCTTTGGGTACACAGGGCCGCACATGGGCCTTGGGGTCATAGACGGTGACGGCATTACGCCAGATCAGAGAGGACGCTCTCTCTTTAGCATGTAAGACCATTGTTTGGCGTGTGGGAGGAGTGCAGGTGACAGCCTATCTCAGAGTTGCCTGGTGACCAGGGTCGAAGAAACTTAATGTTGGCCTCCTGTGGACATAATAGATAGCTAACGTTCCATTAAAATGAACAGACAACAGTGTCTCCAGACTAGAATGTGTTGAAGGTGAACACTAACATGGGTAAATGCATCCCCTTTGACTATTTTTGAGCGTATAGTATTCGTGGTGTTATCTGTAAGGGTTTAAAGTCTGACCACCAGCATGAGTTGGGCAGAATAGAGACAGACTCATATGCATACCTGATTATATGTGAGAATGTCTCTGATTCTCCTTGGCCAAGCTTCAGTAAACATTACAGCATAAGACATCAGAGGCTCCTGAACGCTCTTCCCTCCTGTCCTGGTGCCATTGACTTTCAGCAATTTCTCCACAACAGTGCACCACCATCAGACATCCATCACCAACTTCAACTTCCTGACCGACAGGAGGCAGCAGGTGGGAACATCACATCCAATTTGCACTGGTGCTGATCCATAATCCATCATCAAGAAGGCCCAGCAGAGAATGTTCTTCTCGTGTTAGCCCAGGAAGCTGCTGATCCAGTGCAAGTCATCTGTGCCAGGCTACCCTCCTTTCAGGACTTATACATATCCAGAGTCAGGACACATCTCTGCAGATCCATCACGCCACTGACACAACCTGTTCCAACCTCTGCCCTCTGAGAGGCGCTACAGAACTCTGTGCACCAAAACAACAAGACACAAGATGTCACTGTGATGAACAGTTAGATCATCACACTGTATATACAGTACATATGAATATACAGTTTCATGTTTATATTTACCTTGTCAAGCATTTTGCTATATGTATGTCTCTATCTGTGTATATACACAGACAAATTCCTTGTATGTCTACACTTACATGGCCAATACAAAGTGATTATTAATCTGATGTTAAATGAAACAATGTGATTGGCCCTCTGGATCATCAGTAAAAAGAAAAATGATGACAGCATGATGTGACTGCTTTATTTTACACGTGTCCACAGCTGTACATGACAGTGTATATAATAATATGATGATGGTTGAAGATCAAAATACGCATAATCAGATTTGTCAAAATGTTTCATTCATTCAAAGACAATTAAAAAAAATGTGTGTGTGTGTCAGCTATGTTAAGATTATACTTCTTCTCTGTAATGTGGATCATCTTTTTTTGGAAACCTCTCTGTGCTTTCTGAGATAAACTCCACTTTGCTCGCATCTACTCTGCAGCTACTCTATACTAAACTTTTATTGTGAAATTTCCAACAGGAAGTTATCTGCGTCACTCTCGCGAGATTGACTGGTTTCTTTCATTATGGTAGTCGTCCCGACTAGCGGCTCGCTCGTGCAGCAGGAATCCAGACGGGATTATCAGCGGCAGACACCGACAGGCTGCCGGGCGATATTTCTGGCAACACTTCACCTCCAGCACTCGGACCGCGGCGACATTTCCATCGAGACCGACGCGAGGAGAGAGGTAAGCCGTCGACCCTGCCACCGCAAGCCCGCTTCTCCCTGACAGCTCCCGTTATTAACGGTAGCCAGGGTTTTCTTATCGACCGGGAGAAATATGGAATTCAGAAACTGCTAAATTATCGTCAAATTACAAAGTCCGGATATTTAATACGCATTTTTAAAAATGTCTAAAATCTGCTTGAATGAGGCCTGTAATTATTTCTAAGCCGCAGTCGGTCCGGTTGAGCCGTGCAGGTCGGTGTTATCTGGTGGGGATGATGAGAGCAGTGATTCCCGGTGGCTACCAGCCCCATGGCTGCTGTACACGGCACACGGAGGCAGCAGATGGGCCCGGCCCGGGCTGCCGTCAGAGGGGGAGACAGACCGTGTGCCGCCGCTGCTGCAAACATGTCGGCTGTGTTTGTGTTGTGTTGTGTTGTTTCCTCTAACATTTCTACAACGTTTAAATGACGCTTCCCACAGGTACCTTTACATGGCAGCTGACTGCTCGGCCCGCCTACCCTCTCCCGGCACCGTGCAGCTGCAGCATCCATCATCTCAGTGTTCAAACTAACGGGATGACGGAGGGAACCGAGCCTCCTCACGTACCGGCACGGTGAGGCGACGTTCAAGTGCTGCAGGAATTCTTAAAACCGCCGACCTGGAGGTTTGATGGGACTTCACTTTTCAGTGCTGTGACTTCAGAGCAGAAGGGTGAGGCACAGAGACGCAAAGCTGCAGCAAGTGGGGACTTTGGAGTCTTGCTCAGAGACATGTAACCTTTGTGAACATGGAGGAATGGTGGACTGGTGAATGAGAGGACACTTAACTAATCAGGACTGTGGCTCACTTAAGTAGAAATATAATAATATCATATTTTTCTGTTTTTGTGTAGTAACCTAAGGTCTACTGCAGCCTAGAAAACAGACTGATATTGTGTAAAGCATATAAGATCTAAACCACAGGATCATTCTGACACCATGATGGTTGGAGCCACTGTCACCTCGTGCCTCAGGACTACTGCAGTCTAACAGACGTTTTGGTTCCCACGTGGGAAAGAGTGCGGTGGTCCAACGGCACCATGGACTACCACGCCGAGTGCTGCCTCTGTGATCCCGAGGAGGGTCACGGCAGCCCAGATGAGCCGCCGCTCCACAGCATCCACGCACCCAACCGGATCCGCCCGTCCTCGTACCGAGCCCTGAGGAGCGCCGTGTCCAGTCTGGCCCGCATCGACGACTTTTTCTGCGAGAAGATTGGTTCAGGCTTCTTCTCGGAGGTCTTCAAGGTACCTGAGTTTAAATCTTTCCTCGTGTGGCTTGATGTGCACTGTTCTGGCATGTGATAAACCTTAAAACTTGTGGATGTTTCTTAAATCAGCCTTCCTGCATCACATTTCTTTATCTCACCTGCACCTGAAGCAACACACCCTCACCAACATCAAGAAACGCAGTGCTGTTTTCAGTCTGCCAGCCCAGTGAGCAGGGAGGTGGTAATCTATACTAGTTCATGGTCCCCCACCTGCATCACTTCCCCTGGAGAGGAGCGGCTCAATCCCATTAAGTAAAGCTGCTGTATGACTACAGTTTAGAGCTTTGTGTCTGTGTTTCACTGTTGCTGTTGTCTGCCAAAAAAAACCTTCAAGTAAAGGCTGATACAGTTAAAGGAGCTGAAAGCCATCTTTTTCTGGCTGAGGGTTATTGCTGACAGCAGTTGGATCATTGTGGCACTGCAACAGTAACAGAATTGTCTTAAAGAGCCTCTGAAGTCAAACTTTTGTCCCATCTGTCCTCTGTCCTCCAGTGTCTGTCCAGCACTGACACAAAGTCATGTTTTCAGTGTATTCAGGTACTCTTCATGGTATTTTAGAGTTTGTCATTTCCTGATAAACCATAAAAAGTTATTGATGATGTCATCCTGCACCTGGGGAGGGGGGGTGTACTTATTTTATATCCAATGAAACCCGTTCTCTCCTCTGACGCCACCGGACCGGAGTGCTTCCTGTTTGGTCCAGTCTATGAGTGACTGTGAGGGCTGCTACAGTCATCTGTGTCCGGGCCTCACTGTTACTGTACAAAAGCACAACTTTAGAACTTTATTCAAACTGGATCAGATTTTATACAAAATATATTTGCTGCTTTTCCCTCTGATGTCCTCCAGCTGCTCAGCCTTAACTCTTTGTGATTTACACACTTTAGATAGCTACAGATAGCTTTAGCCTAACGGCATGCTAAAGTAGCTTATTTTTTAACTCTAATAACTTTATTAATCCTCATAATCCTGTTTATATTGGTGCTAGTCTTGCGTTGGTCGGGTGGGTTTTTAAAATGGTCCTAAGCTGTATCAGGCCGTGGCGAGCACACAAAGAGCAGTCCTCACTTAACTCCTCTAATAACTAGTAACCAAACCTGCCCCATCAGATCCAACAATACCAGGACAGAGTTGAAGTTGAATTGAGGCATGGCTCTGATTTGAAGTAATGCATAATGCACAGGCCTTCAGGGTGCAGCATAAAGAACTAATTCACGATGGCTCAGACTGAAGCCTTTTTAATGCGTTCTGCTGATGTTTATTTGATCAGGTTTGACTTTCTGTATACACGTGCACAGAAACACACTGAGCTCTGTGCTCATGTGTGTTTGTTTTTTCATACATGTAGAGATGTGTGTGTGTGTGTGTGTGTGTGTGTGTGTGTGTGTGTGTGTGTGTGTCATTAGTGCATATTTTTTGTGTATTGTGTGTGTTTTGCACAGACAAAAAGACAGTGTGTAAGCGTGTGTGTTTGTCTGTGCCGTCTGCTTGTGTTTTAGTCTACATACAGTAGAATGGAGCAGTCCATTTATTTATCATCTGGACTACCTGAAATTTATATTTCTAGTTCATTTGACAGCTTCCCGCTTCTGTCTGCTTTTCTTTCTTTCTCTTCCATATTGTGTCAAAATTCTCTGAATCAGGTGACAGAGGACTGAGGAGAGATTTAGACTTGGTTGCATTGTAACCTGTTTGTTTGGGATTTCTCCGTCACTAGAAGAACTGAAACAACCACTCAGATAGTGTATTAATGTAGAATAACTAAGCACAAAACATCCCTTCATTGACTGACACATTTATCAATGCATCTGTCACATACCATGTACTTTTCTGATGCTTTCATAAAATATGATATGCATTTTTATAAAAGCAGTGAGGGAGAGTCCAGACGTCGACTGTCAGGCAGAACAAAAGAGCCAGGATCATCATTTTGTGTCCCTGCTGCACTTACTGCTGATTGACCCCTCCCCGGATCCACCAATGATTGATGAGCACTGATCAATGATAATGGATCAGAATTCAGCTTCAGATGCACACACACTTTATTGTTGCTTCTAACTGAGCCTGCTGTTTTCCTGTAAACTGTGTGTGTGTGTGCGTGTGTGCGTGTGCGTGTGCGTGTGCGTGTGCGTGTGCGTGTGCGTGTGTGTGTGTGTGTGTGTGTGTGTGTGTGTGTGCGCATGTGCATGTGTGTGTGTTCAGGCTTCAGTAATGATGGATTTGTGCAGATCAGGAGGAGTGATGGGAAATCCAGAGAGCCTATTAGCGCTATGCTATTAATACACACCCACATGCACACACACACACACACACACACACACACACACACACACACACAAACACACAAACACACAGACACACAGACACAGATGCATGAACTTGCAGGTCCAGACATTGGCTGAACTCTGCAGGCACAAATTACCAGTCAGTGACCCGTCCAGTCACACGACTGCAGAGCTGCTGTGCTGTGACACTGTGCTTCTCTGCTGTACAGTGTAAAATCTGCAGAACTCTACAGCTCAACTATTGGTCCTGTTAGCCTACTTCTTTAACATGGTGTGCAAACAATCCGGTGCTGTAAATGTTGACCAGGAAACACGTTCAGTATGATCACTAATACACTTTCACTGACTACATTTTCCACATTAAAGGCTGTTAGCACATTTTATTTTATTGTGTGGGCTCTTTAATAGTCTTTATCTTTGTGTAACTCTCTAATACTGGTATTGTACTATGTCTGCATCAATGTTAGCACACGACAGTTATTGTTGAGGTGTTTGTGGTTTGCACGGGCTCAGTGACCTGCAGACACACTCGCAGGGCTGAAGGTGAGATTTCTATGACAATGACAAATTTAGAAAAAAATGATGACGTCGTTATCTCGACTCTGTGGCGTTGACTTCAACTGCAGTTAAAGAGGACACAGATAACTTTTACGGGAACTGAAAGAGAGATAAAAAATAAAGAGACACAAATAAGACGACAGAACAGGTGTCTGCTGCAGCCTGTCATTTTATTAAACGATCGACTGAAGTTCAGATTCACGTCACTTTACTGTCTACACAAATGTTATCAACCACGACTGGTACTATGTTCAGTACTTCTGTATGCACACAATCCTTTCTTCATACAGTGTAAAGTACACTTACATATACTTATATAGTACATTTATACATATTTGTTTTTACTTTCATTTCATTGTATTCTATTCCATTAGCTTATTTTTATCTTTATTATATTATAGTGCTCTTATTGTTGACCTGATATTTTCTCATCCAACACATTTCATTGTACTGAAAACTGAAACTGAACTAATTAGTTTCTTCAGGCTTCAGTCATCATCAGGATACTCATCAAATTATACATCATGATAAATACAGATATTGATTAATATCTATATATATATATTTGAATGGATATATTTTTTTTAGCCTGAGGACAAACCACTGTATCACTGGATCAAGTATTTTGTAAAAAAAACTAATGGGGGTGTCGTTTAGCTCAGTTGGTAGAGCATCCGCCCCATGTACAAAGGCTCAGTCCTTGCCGCGGCGGCCCAGGGTTGGAATCCGACCTGTGGCTCTTTCCCGCTCTGTCAAATAAAGCTCAAAAAGGCCAAAAAAACCCCAAAAAACTAATGGGTGCTGAAATGAGTAGCTCCAGCTGTTATTTCAGATACATATTTCATCAACATTTAGGTGTATATATAAGTATCATATATCAGTGTCTGATCACAAACTTTGATCCCAGTTAAACATTCTAGACATTTTCTCCACCACACCACATCAGGACTCCTCTCTGCACTGTGTTTACCCCTGCTCTTGAGGTGGACACTTTCACAGCTGACTGCAGCAAATTATGTGACCTCAATACAAACTCAACCTCTGTTAACACGTCCGCTCATTGAGGTAATGCTACATGTGCACGATTAATGTGAGGTTTCCAATAAATGACGTGTGCTGTAGTTAGAACTGATGATCTGCGAAAATGAGCAGGATGGATGTGTCAGAAAGTGTTCAGAACTGTGAATCTTTGCCATAAGAGTCATCCATGATGGACGGGGAGAAGAGGTGGCAGTCAGAGATGTCACATGGCACGAGTCGTGTTCTGTAAACCTTCTGTGTCTTTTTCCAGGTGCAGCATCGGATCACAGGGCAGGTGATGGCGCTGAAAATGAACACACTGGCCAGCAACAAAGCTAACATGCTACGAGAAGTGCAGCTCATGAACAGGCTTTGCCACCCCAACATACTCAGGTAGGTAATAATGTATAATCTAAAAACTTAAAGGGTGCTGTGTGGTGCCAGAATGATTAAGTTCAGATCAATATACTGTATATGAATAGCCTTTGTATTAAAAACACTGTTAAGGCAGGGAGGTCCACTCTGTCCACAGCAAGTCAATATGTTTATTGTAATTCATCCTCTATCATTCAGTGAGATGTGGAAGGATTTTCTCAGCAGTCAGTGAAACCAGCAGAGTGTAATCTCACTTTGCTAAATATGGACACGAGTATTTGTTCTGATTACATTACTTCTGATCAAAAACTAGCAAGTCAACAACCTTGCTAACAGCTAAACATCAACAAGGTCACCAACAGCAGACATAGCAGCCAGCTAATATTACTGACTAGTCCAACAGCAGTCAGCCCAGCTCGGCGTCTGTCTTTCAGCCTTTTATTTCACCAAGCTCTCACCAACCACTAAAAGTCAGTCCCACATTTACTCTCTGCTCTGTTGTCCAGGCAGTCCAGCTAACAAACTGAGCTAACATTAGCTAACAGCAGCTACAGTTGTCAGCAGTTTACTTCACTGTCCATCAGGAAACTCTGTAAATCACAGAGAGTTGAGGCGGAACAGCCGGAAGACATCAGAGGGAAAACCAGAAAACATTTTCTCCATGAAATATGATCCAGTTTCACCAAAATCAGTCAAACAGTTGGTGGTGTGTGACTTAGTGCTGCAGAACGTTACATTACATGAGTAAAAATATTGTAAGATACCTTTCTGTCTTCTCAGGTTTCTTGGGGTTTGTGTGCACGAAGGTCAACTCCACGCTCTGACTGAGGTAAAACCACTTGTATCTTTATTCTTTTAATAGCCTCAGAATCTCTTCAGCTTCAGTCTCTCTCTTTCAGTCTTTCTCCTTCACTCTGTTTCATACATGCATACATATGTTTAACATCTGTGGGTGCACTGACAGTAATGGATGAAATAACTAAAACGTCACATGGCAAAATGTCTAAAAAAACAGAACAAAAGGTATATCAGGTAGTTTACAAAGAGATTCTTCCAAACTGCTGATATCTACATTGGTTACCATGGTTACCACAGAGTTTGATCACTGTGTGCTCACTGGGCACCGCCCTGTCAGCACTGTTTTTTAAAGCAGGTTTAAGTGAAGACTTGTCTAGTGTGGATGGTTCTCTCATGTTCACTCTCTCTTTGTCCTCTCCCTCTCTCTCTCTCTCTCTCTCTCTGCAGTATATCAACGGAGGTAACCTGGAGCAGTTGTTGGACAGTGATCTGTACCTGTCGTGGGGTGTGAGGATCCGTCTGTCTTTGGACATCGCCCGAGGGCTGCAGTACCTGCACAGCAAGGGCATATTTCACAGAGACCTCACCTCCAAGGTACAGCATACAGGGATAAGATGCTCACTGCGGGTAATGAGCTGTGTGAATCTCACCATTTGGTTCCAATTCTTTGTGTCACTGTTCAGTGTATGAAAAATGGTTCTGATCTGAAAGTTTATGTCGTTTCCCTGACAGTTTAATTATTGTCGGAGCTTTTGGGTCTGAAACCTGCATTCTTTCTAATGACCAGCAGGGCGCAGCACCACAGAGTCTGACTTGATCTTAAATTCACACAAATTTGAGCTTATGAGAAATGAGCTGACTTGTCTGTTGATCTGTGACCTCAGTAAACAGTTTCCTTTGTGAGTTTATGGTCTCAGTCACAGTTTCAAGTCTCCTGATGAACGATGATCTTCACTTCATAAATGATGGTCCCATTTACAGTAAAACAGATGCAGAGAGCAGAGTATGCTTTCGGGTGTGTCTAACTTATGATTGACATGTTGCTACAACAGTGTGTCCCCTCAGTCAGATCCAGTAATATTAGAGGTGTAGCTATGCATAGCCTCCCCAGCTCTACCCTCGTGTCTAAATATGGCCACTTCTGGATCAAAAAAAAACAAGATTGCGACGGTCATGATGTCAAACTCAAGGCTTCAAAACGGTAGTTCACAGAGTGAAGTAGGTGACATCACGGTGGCTCCATCCACTTTGTGTGCTGGGACAATCAGTAAGCTAAATGCAAGCCTGACTATTTATAGGCTGCCACTCAACCCCCTGATATACTGTATGTGGACAGTGAAACACATGCAAGCACACTTACTTGGTGGATTACTTTGTAACTTTTGTTGCATTCCGTATGTCTTTACTACAGAGTGATTTATTAGATTAAACCTGGACAAATAAAACCCAGACTGTCCACATGACTGTCCATGTGGCCTGACTGGAGGTGAGGTGAAATGTATTTTGTACGCTGAAGTGTGTCTAAATTAGAACTGGATGTTTTCCTGCAGAACTGTCTGGTGCGCTGCGATGGCGGCATGTTCACTGCTGTCGTGGGAGACTTTGGCCTGGCAGAGAAGATCCCTGATTACAGGTCAGTGGGATGATACCCATGCTCCTTTGCTCTGCTGTAGTCTTCTAACAAACCCACCATCAAAGAATCACATTCAGAAAGAAAGTCTTTGTGGTCATGGAAGATCAGTGGATATCAATAATCAATGTGATCCATAGCAAAAGTATTAACACAGTGTAAAGAAAATAAACATGAACATGGATTGTCTGCATTAGCTCGTGCAGTGAGGTCTACTTTTAGATCATTAGTATCTAAAATATACAAAATATTCCATTTTGAATCACAGCTCTAGCTCACAGAAAAATCCAGCTACCGGAGTGATTGTGAATGAGCCTCTGATGTCACAGAAAGCGTTGGTTTCTTTGCAGTGATGGTGTGCTGAAGCAGCCTCTGGCCATTGTGGGCTCCCCCTACTGGATGGCACCTGAAGTTCTGAGAGGAGAGCTGTACAATGAGAAGGTAAACGTGCTTCATGTTTAGTTTGTGCACAGTATACAAGTTAGTAACATGATTGTGTATAAAAAGAGCGTCCCAGAGAGTCTTTCTGCTTTTGGCAAACACCCATCCCCACTGAGCTCATCATAGCAGACAGGAAGAGAACTATTTGTATTGGTACCAATACTCTATTAGCCATCAGGCTGGAGTTGTGAAATCTAGTTTGAGCCCTAACTGTGTGTGCCTGATGAGCGCTAACACCCAGGACACAACTGACATGCACTTCCTGTCCTCTGCTCAGGTGGACGTCTTTGCATACGGCATCATCCTGTGTGAGATCATCGCCCGCATTGAAGCTGATCCCGACTTCTTACCCAGGACAGAGGTAGGAGGACAGTCGGCAGCAGTGTTGTGTCTCTGTCACTCACAGAAACTTGTTTCTGTGTCAGTGTTTCAAACTGCTCTTTAGGATTTGATCCAGATGAAACTAGTCATCAGTCCATGGAGTGTGTCTGTTTGTATGTTTGTGTATGTGTTTAATTCTGTGGTAATTATACAGTTTTTTTACACATTTACATGAATCCACCATTAAATAAATGGGTCCATTTGTAAATAATAATAATAATATTAATGATAGTCTGCCCATGAATCCTCATGAAATCACGTGAGCTAGCACTAAAGGTTTCCCTCCATGATTTCTACAACATATTTAATAGTTAGTCTGTGCTCTGTGTCTCTATCAGCTAAAAAAATGAGCCCCGCTCTGCTCTGTGGTTATTCATACCTGATATGTAGTGAAAATGATTTAAAGGTCCAGTGTGTAGAACTTGGATTCTAGCGAAGCTCACCCTCTCCTTCCTAGCATGAAATAAGTTAAAAAATCACCATGATCATTTTTTTCATGTTGATCAACTTCAATATTTATCAGAACGCTGCCATTTTATCCTGATAGCATCCTGATAATGACTCCAGTCTGAAGGTTCATTAGATGATTAATGCGTCAGTCAGTGCGAGCTGCCGAGCGGCTGACGTTTATGTTCTCCTCTGAACACGTGTTTGATAAATTAAATGTACTGTCTCCTTTTTGCACTGTGCTTTGCAGTAGGATGGGCGTATGCTTTGACTGATGTGCAAGCCATTAGCTGCAGTCTGACTGGCTGTTGTCTCATGTATTTCCACTGTGTGATTGGCTGTTAGATCTAGCAAGAAGACATGAAGTAATCAATGTGTGTGTGTGTGTGTGTGTGTGTGTGTGTGTGTGTGTGTGTGTGTGTGTGTGTGTGTGTGTGTAGGACTTTGGTCTGGACGTGGATGCTTTTGAGAACATGGTTGGAGATTGTCCACCTGCATTCTTCAGCCTCGCTGTCACCTGCTGTAATGTAAGGACACACACATACACACACGCACACACACACTCACTGTGTGATTTGTCATAAGCTATCAGGTGAAGTGTATGAACGTTTTGTCTGACACCATCACTGACTTCCTCTGTCAGTGTCTCAGTGTGTCTGTCAGCTCTCTAAATGGCTGACAGGTGACAATAAAGTTTGAATCTGTGAAGTTACGTCATCGTCACTGGACAGTGTGTAGATCTTTTTCTTTGTGTTTTCAGATGAGTGCAGAGAGGCGTCCTTCATTCTCTGACATCGTCTTCACATTGGAGGGTATGGAGGTAGAAGAAGAGGGAGTGAAGCCCATTGCACTTGGTAAAAGGATCATATTAAATATATCAAATATAAATATATATTAATATATTTAAATCTAAAAGTTAGACATAAAAAACAAAGCTCACATGATGCTCCATGATTTCTTGAATACTCTGATCTGTCCTCCATCTTTGATGTAAACTTTCAACATAGTTAGGGTTGTGCTAAAAGAGGGAGGGAGATGCACCATAGATAAAAAAATGTATAGATGGCCAGCAGCTCATTAGCCGGAGTGTGTGCATTATTTTGGAATAACCTGCTAACAGACAGACAGGCAGACAGGCAGACAGACAGGCAGACAGGCAGACAGGCAGACAGACAGGCAGACAGACAGACAGACAGACAGACAGACAGGCAGACAGACAGACAGACAGACAGACAGACAGACAGGCAGACAGACAGACAGGCAGACAGGCAGACGGGCAGACAGACAGACAGACAGACAGACTGACTCGTTAGTTTAGCTACAGTCTTGACCATTACCCAGGTGCCCTTGGGCAAAAAAGGTCTAATGTGTTCATATTGTCCCTTTTCCTCTTTCGACATTAAACGATAATTTAGATATCTGATGCTCTGACACTCAGTAAACCCGGGACACGGGGTAGTTACCCACTTCGCCCAGTTTATAATCCAGCCTTGGCTACAGCTTCTCACATGTGATTAGGGTTGCAAAGGGGCAGACCATTTCTGGTAAATTTCCAGAAACTTTCTGGAATCTTTCCATGGAAAGTTAAGATGGGGAAGTTTTGAAATATTTCAAACCGGAAACCCCATAGGAATTATGGAAATATATGTGAATTGTGTTTGAATTATTTTATTGAACAATATTATGTAGTCCACAAGCTCAAATGTGTGTCTTCAATAGTCTCTGTGTGCTCTGGGCTCTAAAGTGTGGTCCAGGTACAGAAATCACCTGTGCAGGTAGGGGGCGTGGCCTCAATAGCCCTGCAGTAAGCAGTGTGCTCTGTGCATGTGATTGAGGAAGAGCAGATATTCAAGTGTACCTGCATGAAATCTGCTTGTTTTTCAAGATTATGCTCAAATATATTTCCCAACTATATTTAAGTTCCCTGTTCAGGGCCAATCTTCAATTTTGTAAATTCCCGGTTTATTTCCATGGAAAGTAATTTTGGAATTTTGCAACCCTACATGTAATGAAGTAATATGACACAGCTGTCTGAGTTGGGTTTCCTCTCCTAGGTTTACCCTTGTAATTTTTGGCATCTTAACATTTTTTGCATGAACTAAAACAAAGACACCTCACAGTCTCATTAACAGTACCAAACAATTAAAACCTGACAGTCAGTACCAATAACTCTGGATAAGAATTTTAAAATCTTGGCAAATCCTCAGCACTATTACAGTCTGTGCCACCAGTTTGATCATGCAGTCCAACAAACGTGGTGTCGTTTGTATTTTCTGAGTCTTGTTCATTTTCCACCTCACTCACACGTCTTCCTCCCTCCTCCCCTTGCTCAGAGCCAGTGGCGGTAGATGTCAGCCCGTACCGGCGCCGTAGCTCTCCATGTCACCTCAGCGACCACAGTCAGCAACGGCAAGGCTTGGCGAGGAGCCAGTCGGACATGTTGCCCCCATCAATCCTGACCCCTCCTCTCCTCTGGACTCCTGCACGAGTCAACCCCTTCTCTCTCAGACAGGACTTGAACGGGGGGCGGTGTAAACTCTTAGACACGCCCAGCAAGTCCGTCATCTCCCTGACCTTCACCCTGCCGGCTCTTCGCGACCCGTGCGCCTCCCCACACCTTCTCAGAGGGACGCCAGAGACCCGAGCAATGCCAAGGAGATGTCAGTCGCTCCCCTGTACCCCAGAGCTCAGCCGGACTGTAGCCTTGTTAAGAGACATGGAGGGGAAGGAGGAGGAAAAGGATGTGGACGTGAGGATGATGGCAAATAAAGGAGGCAGAGGGGACTGTATGGAGGACAAGGGTGTATTAGAAAAGGTGGATGAAATGTTGCAGGTAGAGCACATGGAGATTAGTGAGAAGAGGGAGTTGTTGAAGGAGGAGGATGTTATGGGAGATGATTCAGGTCTTCCTGTCAAACTGGAGATGGTGTCTCTGGAGTGTTTAGAGGAGGAGGAAGAGGAGGATGAGAGGGTCTGTCTAACAGAACCAATGGACTGCACCAAGTCTCCAGAACCAGCCGAGGGAGTCTTGGACTCCACCCCTGAAAGACCCATGCTCACCTCTACTTCCTCCTCCACTTTACAGACCAATGGCTGGCGACTTCCTATCTCCAATGGACCGCCCTCCTTGCCTCCTCTGCCACGACTAGACAACAACAACGGGTCAGCCCTTGTGATTGGTCAGCCAGTCCAGTGGGGTGGAGGAGGCCGGGCTAATGGATACAGCGGAGCCCAGGTCCTGTCCTCCGATCCTAGCGGCCCCTCTGATCAGGAGGATGTCATTTCCTGTCCGGGCTGCTGCCTGGTGGGTCTGAGCTTCCCCTCAGTGTGCCTCCGTGGTTCAGCTGCTGTGCCTGCCCCCCGCCGAAGGGCTTCATTACCACGGCAGCGGCCCTACCGCAACCTCAACGGTCCCATAACTGGTGGCAGCGCTTCCTCATCAACAACAGCTGCCACAACAACCAAAGCTCTGCTGTGTCACAACACAAACGGGCTCGTAGTGGCCGGGCCCTCAGTGCCATGTGAGCCCGGCCGATCCCTCCCGGAGGCCCAGACATAAGCCGGATCAGATTTGGTTTTGAATTTGTGACATGCACCAGCACTAGATGTTTGCGGATAATACTGACAACCCAGTACTGACTCCAACATCTGAGATGTGTTATTAATTCTGTAAAGTCACAGCAAACAGTAGTAGCTGGTGATTAGAGCACCACCTGGTGGGCAAATCACTGTGACAGTGAGGAATGTGGTGGGTGGTTCACATGAACCAGACAGGATTGAAACAACGTGGGCTGTAAACTGAACACTGAACAGTCAGGGTCAGTGAGACATCACCGCCACCGGCATGGTGCTGATCCAAACAGAGCAGCTAATCCGACTAACAGCGATGCACGCTTCGTCTCTACTGAACCAAATCTGAGCTCAACTCATCGGTGCTGGCTTCAGCTCTGGAGGCCGTCAAGGAAAAACAGTGCGTGGCTGATTTAACAAGCTGAGTATATTTGCAGTTTATTACAACTTCTTACAACCATCTCCATCTTTAATGATTATATTGTACTCATCACTCTGTGAACACGGTAACAAAGTTTAAAACCAGGTTAGTCAAAAAATGATGGTGGACAATAAAATAATGACAAACGTTCTTTTGTAAACATCCAGATGTGCTGCTTCAGTTTTGACTTTGTTTTGCATGGCAGGCCTGACACTGCACGGCACCATCAGCACAGGTTCTATATGGAGTGAACAGGAAGTGATGGATGTGAATGGGATTTGCTAACACTGTTTTTGACTCTTTGATTGAATAGCAGCTACATGGGGAATATTTAT
Organism: Sciaenops ocellatus; assembly: GCA_033000465.1. Taxonomy (NCBI): domain Eukaryota; kingdom Metazoa; phylum Chordata; class Actinopteri; family Sciaenidae; genus Sciaenops; species Sciaenops ocellatus. The sequence continues at coordinate 3,248,308 of CP136867.1, read as the reverse complement.
ATGATTCATTTTGATGATTTCTATGTGTGTGTGTGTGTGTGTGTGTATGTGTGTGCGCGCACATGTTTTTGTTACTTCTTGGGGACCTTTTAACAGAATAAACACAGACCGGTTGTCCTCATGGGGACAAAGGCCAGTCCTAATGAGGCAAAACGTCATTTCTGAGTTTTGGTTTTGAGGGTAAGCTGTCCATAATGAATGGAAGTCAATGTCCTAACAGGGATATCTGTGTGTGTGTGTGTGTGTGTGTGTGTGAGTGGGTTGTAATTTAAATTCTTTATTTTTGCACTTCAGTTTGGAGCACTTTGCAGTAAGACACCAGGATTTACTAGATGGTGCTTGATTTAAATGTGTTACTGTTGTTTTCTATGTGTGTGTGTGCGTGTGTGTGTGTGTGCGCGCGCGCTTCTGGCCCAAAAACTAGAGTTTTACCCCGTCGACATCTTCTCCCCCCTCACATGTATCTTGTGTATTTACGTATACATTTTGATGACACTGTTGTAACTTAAAAAGTGACACGGGAAGCAGGTATGAATATTTATTGTACAGATCATTCCACACACTGTGTGTGTACAGTATGTGCTTTTGAGCAAAAGGTAGAGTGATACTCACAGAATAACTTTGATCCCGTAACGTTAGATCATGGTTCTCGTCATTTCTTTTTTTGTTTATGTACAGCTATAAGCCTGTGTGCAATAATCTGGTAATAAAACAAAATGGTTGTGTAAAAGCTTCTGTTCTGTTTTTGAATTATGTTTATTTCACGTTTACATTGAAAGTGAAAGTAAAAAAATACACATTTTGTTTAAACATGTTATGAGTCAAATAATTCATGAAGTACTTGCAGGGTTTCCAGGCATTTTGGACAACCTGGAAAACGGTTCAACAATTTTCCAATCATGGAAAATGCATTACAAATCTTGCGTGCTGTCCTGGAAAATTATTTCATCATTCTATTATTTCTCTTCAACTCTCAACTCTCTCTTCTTTCTCTTGTTAAAGACTGCATTTGGTTTACATCATTCAATAAAAAAAGGTTAGAAATTAATAAGGGTAGATTTTATTTATTTACACTGAAAACTGCAGACGCAGACAGATGTAGACTTTTCAAACAAAACAAAATAAAATAAAAAATAAAACAATACAAATCTAATAGAATCAAAACAGCATTAAGACAAGCATGTAGTAAACGTTGTGACATTAAATGAAGATAGCTCTGAAATGTTTCTGCAACACTAGTCACAGTGTGTGAGTGGCTAACTTGTCATGTCTCTTGTGAAAATGAAAGCATGTGAGTGAGTTTCCGTTAAGATGTGCTGTGGACTGTAAAGTCTGTTCTCAATATGACAAGCATGCAGTAGTCACAAAAAATGACCGGGAGGGGTGGCACTGTGTGAACCTCCTCATCAATACACTCAAAAATAAGCAGAAATGTTGACAGCTAGATAAAACCAAACAGAGACATGGAACATCTCATGAAGGGTTAACTGCTGTGCAGTAAATCTATAAAGATGTTTTATGTTTACTCAAGCAGACACATCCCTGAGTATTTCTTTTCTTACTTCTGAGTAAAAAAGGAAAGTGTACATCAGACCATTACAGTCCATCTGTTATCACTGAGCACAATTATTACCAGACCGAGGTTCCGACTTTTTGATTGAAACTGCCATGTCTTTGTGAGACGGGACACTGCTTTGACTGGCAGGTATACTGAACCTCAAACTGTCCCTAAAAGAAGCTGTTCATGTTGTGTTAACTATGGCAGCAACTTAAAACATGCTAGTGCATCCAGTTTCCCACAAACAGCTGACAGTATCAACCATGGATTCACCATGGAAGGGCCTGCGGCTTCTAATCTATATTATATATTCATATTTACATGCAGACATTTACATAAAGAGGGTAGAAGCAAAAAGGGCTCAGGATGAAGATACTTTAAGAAAATGATTCTGAAGGAACAAATTAAAAACAATATTGTAAGTCAACTGATCTTCAGTGGTTTTACTCAATCATCACTTATAACTAGACAAATTGCAGTGTCATTAATAACAATATAATATCAAAATCTCAATATATCAATAGAATACCATACATTTACAAAATATATCCCATTTAAAATCGCTCTATGAGTCCAAAATGTGGAAGTTGAGTCTGAAAACATTTTTTTACCACATGCATCAAATGAGCCACTTGGATTCCAGAATACAATTCTGATAATACATCCATGATGTTGACCTGTGACCATGTCCAGCGACTACGGCTAAAAGGTAAAGTCGTCCAACAACGGGAAGATTGCTGGTTTGAACTCCAGCTCCCTCCTATCTGCAAAACATTGATGAACAGTTGTCACCTTGCATGGCACTCTCTGCATGGCACTCTGTGGGAGTGAATGTGACATGTAATGTAAAGTCCTTTGACTGGCTGGAAAACTACAAAGTTGTTATATGGGTACTCACAGTACACTGACTGTAAACGGAACTGTCAGTGCGAACGCACTTATGGACACTAATTATCAAGAAGGAAGGACGTGAACTAAGACACAGCAAGTTAACAAATGGCCTGCTCATTCTCCACTCCACTGCAACAAATTCATTAGTAAAGATTTTCCTTAACTTGTTGGCTCATATCATTATGTCATTGTGACGGGGCAGATAATTAGTGGAGCCTCATTCTTTCCTGATTTATTAGTACAGGGGCTGAAGAATGGATGGATGGTGTCAGAGAAAGTATCTGTGAATGTATAGATGAGCACTCTGGCCTCCACATTGTAGAAGGACACCAGTCCTTTATCATAGTCCACATAGATTCCAATCCGGGATGGTCTCAGGTTGACTGTCAGGTTGGTTGAGGGTTCCGTTCGGAAGGCGAAATCAGTCTGATCTCGTAGGCTGAGGAACCAGTAGCCGTGGGCGGGGCTTACGGTGATTTTGCCCTTCCGACTGACAGACCAGCTTGCCACTCCCAGGTCCCAGTCAGTCTTTCCCCTCACCTCCACCTGGAAGAAGGCAGTGTGGTACACTTTAGTGCAAAGACAAACTTTCTCCACAGTGCTTGCTCATGGTGGAACTGTTGGTTTCCGTAAATAATATTCTAAAGAGTACAGTCTGTATATAAAGTGTCATGAGATAACCTCTGTTATGATTTGGCGCTATATAAAATTGAACTGAATATGTGGTTTATATCAGTCTTTACTTACAGTTGGCCATCAGATACTCAAGTTATCCACTTAAAGGTACAGTGTGTAAGATTTGGGGCCTCAATATCAGTGAAATGACACAATATCCAAAACTGGCTAAGGCTGCTATATTACAACTTGATTTTTGTAAATATTATGATGGAAGAAAACAAACAAACAGTGTCCTCAGATGATTATTACAAATAATCTCTAACTCAATCAACATCTAAGCCAATATCTTTTGTAAAAATAATTGTTATAAAGCATTTTAAAGTAGGACAATATGATATCAAAAGGTAAAAATATGTTCTAGTGAAGAGTGGGACTATATAGTATTTGTTAGTTGTGGTTGTTTTCTTATGTCATTATTGTGTGATGTATTATCAGATTGTATTGAATAAAAAAAGATTGGTACACTGTAAATGTCCTTAGTAAAAATAATAAAATATAAGTATACAAGTTACTATATTACTTATATAAGTTACTATGGGCATAATAATAAATGTACATATTTGTGGTGGACATACTGTATCACTGTGTGTTCTCACTTATCATTTGAGCTACATACATATACACATTTCCACAGTCTGACAGCAGGTGGAGCAACTACATTTACAAGTACTGCTACTACTCAGATGATCTGTGTTTGATACTGCACAACATACTGCGCCATCGGTGTGTGAATGTGTGTGAATGGTTAGCTCCTCAAACTGATGAGCAGTTGACACCTTGCATGGCAGCTAATGCCATCAGTGTGTGAATGTGTGTGAATGGGTGTGTTTGTGATCTCACAGTTGTTGTGAATCAGCAGTTCTTCCCTTCTGATGTACAAACACAGTAAATACCACACTACAGAATAATGTAAACAGGGAGGAGTTGAGGATGTTCAGTTCATATTGGTAACAAAAATCTTAGACCTAATCTAAGATTAGATAATTTCAAGGTCATTCCTAAAAAAGTGGGTAAAAGTCTCTGATGATAAACTACAATTATTGATCATGAGAGATGCAAACAGGGACAGCCTCGTCAGGTCAGCACAGTGTTTCCATGTTAAAACAATTCATGAGGTAAAAATGTGCAGGACCCTGAAGCCCACAGTTTGAACTGTTTTACATCTATTGCACCCTTTTTAACACACATTTACTGACTAGGTGGAGGTAGGATGAGGAGGAAACTAGTCTTAAATTAGTGTGTATTGTGAGAAAATACAAAACAGACTAATTTCTAATGTCATACTGTGTAACTTCATCTCCTCTTCAGCATTTCCTGAGGAGTCCCAGCAAAAAGTGTCTGTGATGCCCAAAATCCCACCTGAAATCTGCGGCAATCAAATCATGCGTCCAAAAGAAATGAATAACCACAAGGCGGAGCTATGTGTGCACCTGCTCGTGAAGAAGTTGTGTACCGAGTTTCATCTTATTGAAGACAACACAGATGCCTAAAAACAAACTCATAAGTCCTGTTTGGCTTCATCTGAATATGGTGTGTACCGAGTTTGGAGAAGATCAGATGAAATGTGTGCCAAAAAGATCCAAAATCCAAGCAAGGGGTGTGGCCTATATCAGTTCAATCTCCAGTTCAATCTTTAATCCAAAGAACACAGTGTTCAAAAATATTTCTTCCTCATGAGTTATTAGCCAAAACCTAAAATGCTAGCCAACCACATGGTGGTCATATTTCTGCCATTTTTTTTGTGGAGAAATTGCTGAAGTCAAAGGTCAATGGTGAGGTCAGGAGGGAAGAAAGTGTTCAGGAGCCTCTGATGTCTTATGCTGTGATACTTATTGATGCTTGGCCAAGGAGAATTAGAGACACTCTCAAAGTACATCAGAAGTGTCTGAGTCGGTCTCACATTCTGCCCAACTCATGCTGGTGGTCAGACTTTAAACCCCTACAGATAACACCACAAATACTATACGCCCAGAATTAGTCAGAGAGAATGTCTTTACCCATGGAGGTGTTATTGTCAACATATTCTAGTCTGGAGACACAGATGTCTGTTTACGCAGATTGGAACGTCAACAGCCAGCTATCTATTATGTCTAGGAAGGCAGCAATAGGTCTCTTCGACTCTGGCCACCACAGTGTTGAGATAGACTGACACCTACTGTTCCCAATCAAAGCCAAACAATTAATACTGCTGAGGACCTCAAGGCCCACACGTGACCTCGTGTAACCTAAGGATAGAAAATTCAATAACACTTTTGTTATTGCAAATGTTTAATAACTGACCCCATTTAAGACAGGTTCATCACAGCTCCATGGGCACCTGTGTATCAGATATGATGGCTTTAGCATGTATAATATTTGAAATTTTGATGAGTAAATTGCAGCAATCACATTTTGCTCTGTGGTCGATGCCTATTGACTGTCCACTGCTGATGACAAACACACAGCTACATCATCGTGTCCCACCTACCTCCCAGTAATGCCGTCCTGATCTGAAGCCCTGGCGGGCCAGCAGACACACCACCCGGTCAAAGCGCTCGGGGTTGTCTGGTACCTGCTGATGGCGGTCACCACAGTGCACCTGCTTCCCATCTACTGAGACGATGAGACGTGGGTGGGCTGTGTTAGGATCTAAAGTGATGTCGGCTGACAGAGAGAGAGAGAGAGAGAGAGAGAGAGAGAGAGAGAGAGAGAGAGAGAGAGAGAGAGAGAGCATGATGGTTGGTGATGAACTGATGGACAGTTCAAAAAAAAACAACTGAGGGAAATGATTTTTATTTGAAGCGTTACCTGCATATTCTTGAACCCTTCTTATCTCTGTGAAGAAACGAGAATATTTTTACTTTATTTTCAGTTTTTGATTCACTGAGTTCAGCTGAATCTGAAACAACATTTTGTACTGTTGGCTAATCACAGTCTTACTTGGGTTGGGCCTCGCTACAGTTTGGTCCAATGAGGATTGCTGGCCTGTTAATTAGAGAAAATGAATTGAGTGATTCTCAACATCAGATGTTGGAAGTATTCTAACCTTCAAAGTATTGAACACAATGGACACAAACTAAAGTGTGTGCGTGTGTGTGTGTGTCTGATTTCCAAATATACAGTACTTGGAATGAAGAATGCACTCATGGAGCGTCATCAGAAATCATAGAAAACATGAGGTATTTTCACTCAATGTGATCTGTAATGTGCAAATGTGTCAGTTAATGCAGAGGGAGCAGAGTGCAGGATGGCTGGCTTCTTCATAATATACAGCTCTACTAATACAACCACCACAGCAATAACAGTGAAGATACTGTCTGCTACAGAGCAGGGGGTACTTTTGGTTGGAGAAGCTAATAAATGTTTAATTTTTAGACAGCTGAATGTTTTCCTTAAATTTAACTGAAATCTTTACTTGACCGTCCAGCTTGACTCGAGGTCTGAATGAAGACTTACAGATTTCTGGTAATTTCCGCATCTCTTCCTGAAAGCGCTCCATCATATGACTGACAGTCCTGAGAATCACCCCCGAGGTCAGCGCAGACACCACAGAGACACTGGAGCAGTCCTTAGTTTGTGGAGGGGTGGACAGGGCAGGGAACATCTGCAGAGAGGGAAAACATCAACCAGACGAGTTCTTACAGCATCTCAAACTTGAAAAACCTGAATAAACATGATGTACATGCTCCCACACAGGTGCACTGCAGGGTATGATTAAGCATTTAAAATTTGTGGATTGTGTGGAGTTTATAAAAACCGGTTAGTTCTGATTTTGTATCAAAAGGAAGAGATACATCTGACACGCTAGATAACAACAAAATGACCAACTCTGCATTTAGATCAGTAAATATGGTCAGACATTGTGGTTGACAGCACACATTTGATGGCTTTGATGCTCATGCATTAGTGTGATACGTAGCCACATCCCTCCACTACACCTTTCTAAAACACTTTATATCTAATTTGTCTCCAGTCTGTATATATCTACATACACACAAAAGTTTGGTGTCATGACCTCAAGAACAATGTAATCACTAAAAATGACTCATGAGGTAAAAAGTAGAAAAACTTGGTGTAGAGGGACTTCTACAAGGTTTCACGGATGAGGTAAACTTTAAAGTTAAGTTAAACTTTCCCTCTAATACATTTCAAAAATATTAAACTACACGATTTCATTGTGGATAAACGATTTATCGAATGGTTTCTGTTTCATACCTTGAGAAAGTGTATGTAGTCTTCAGTCAGAGCCAGCTGGCTCAGTGCTGCTCTCCTCTTCTTCAGCTCGGCTATCTCTTCCTCCAGTTCTCTGAGCAGACTCTGAGCTCTGTGTTCAGCCGCTCGCCGATTCATCTCGATCACCTGTGAATAACAGGAAAGAAGTATGCCATGCAGCTGAGATGATGCTGCTTCAAATGCTAAACTTCAGTAACAACCAGAGTGTACACACAGGACTTGCCACCTTTCATGCACCTTTTATGAAAATGTTGCACTGGCAGCAACATAACTTTAATTTTTGCAGCTTGTAATAACAAATGCCCACAGTTCAACACAAACACACGTCTTCATTCTTTACCTTCCCTTACTTTTCTCGTAAAGGGTAAGTAAAGGAGTTTTCTGTATTCACAGCTAATAATTATTTTATTTTAATTATTTAATTGTCATGAATCATGTGGTGCTCATATGGGCTCAAAAGACTCAACAACAGCCAGGATGGCCATGTGACAACAAAACAAAAACAGAAAAACATTTATAACATTCATTATTTTATGTATGTTTATTTATCCTTGAGTTTTTGTGAGAAGATCTCTCCATACTCCCTGTGTCAGTGTTATTTACCTCCAAAACTTCAGCTTGGCAGCGCTCCACACTGGAGATCAGCTTAGAGAATGCACAAACAGTTCCATCTGTCTCTCTTTCAGCAGCACCCTGAATAAAAGACCGACAGTAAATTGTCAAGGCAGCTACCTTCATAAGCTCATGGCAAGTTGGAGGATATTTTTACTGGCCAAGTAGGGGACGAAGCACTGACCGAAGAGCTAAATCTGCAGGGGTAAATGAGGTGTTATCAGGAGGCCTAATATATCAATACCTCTGGCAAAAATACACCAGTGCAACGCCAGTTTATGAGCTCCTAAAGACTGAGAACACAATAAGAAAAAGACTCATTCATAACAGTGCCACAGTGTCTATTTGCGACCACTTGGGGGCACCACAGTAAAAGATGTCCAATTACGTGCACACACTAGATGCAAGATAGAAATAAGTGATATTTTCTTTAGTTTGAACTTTGGTACATATTCTGTGATGTTGTGATGTAAAGCCAGCCATCGTTAGCGAGTATCAGTCTGCCTCTTTGTCCCTCCTCTCCAGCTACATCACTGTTTTCCCAGGCCCTTCACTTCCATTCTCCACTAATCCACCAGATGTTTTCTGACTCCCTCTGTTCAACATCACCTGTCTGCCCCATCCAACAACACACCTGCTGTTACCTGGACTTCCATGCCCACCTTCTTACCTGTATCTCATTCTCATCACTCCCCATTTATATAAATAGTAGTTTGTTATGTCTTGTTGCCATGAGTTTGTGTTTAGTTCTCGAGCCCAGTGCTTGTTTTCTGTTCCATCTGTTTTTCCTGTGGTTTTGGATCTTGCTTTATGTTTCAGACTTTGGATTTTCTGCCTGCTTCCTTGGATTTATTTGCCTACAGTTGGACTGCTGAATGTTGCTCTCATTAGTTAGTGGCAGTCTGAGAATTTACCACCAATTTGCCATGTGCGTTCGTAAACCAGGACTAAACCTGAGAAATGCAGACTGAAAACTCACCTGTATCTCTTGTAAGGAGTTCTGGATTTCCTCCGCTTTTCTTTCTTTCTGACTGATGAGATCTTTCAGCTCAACCTCTGAAATTCCTAACTGGGACTGGAGAAGACAGAAAACACATGTTTGTTTAGGATGAACCTATGACTAAAAGCCACAACAAGCCCAACCAATCAGCACTCAGCTGAGCCTCAAATAGTTACAATGTTAGCCTCATTTCTCAACAGGCTCTCAGCTGAGCCAGATAATAATAGTATGACATCACCACTTTGAAACTACAAAATGGACATACCACAAAGCACCATCCTGGGACCACTGCTTTTCTGCATATATATACATATATAATAATGAGCTAGCAGACCCACACATTATTATACCTTCTTGATGTGCCACTCTCTTTGGGCGGGGACGATGTTGTGTCCTCTGTGATCTGCTGTCTCCACACAGACGCTGCAGATGCAGGTGTTATCAGTGCGACAAAAGAACTCCAGACCTCTCAGGTGGATGGGACACAGAGCCACATTGGAAGAGACACTGGGGCCGCTCAGAGTGTGCCTGTGGTAACATTAAAATGAAGTCATGATTTTGTCATTAAAATTGTTGTTTTCTTAGTGATTTTCTCAGAGCTCAGTGATGAAATATCTGCCCTACTAGATGTGCCCTGGTCAACTGAACATGAACCCTTTTATTTAATGCCCCCATAAGTTTTCCTCTAGTGCCACCATCAAAACAAATATTACATTTTTAGCCTGATAAGGAGTAACGTAAGGTTCAAAAACTTCAAAACTCATCTGTATTACGTTGATTTTATTGTGCAACTTCATACTGCCTATAGAGGCTACAGGCAGATCTTGCTCCCATATTCCACTTTGCTTGTTATTTGGCGCACCCAACATTAATATCATAAATCCATAAACGCTGTGTTTCATTCAAGGGTTAAACCCTTTGTATTGTAGTCTAACGAGTGTAGTTGTACCTGCGGGGAGGTGAGTAGGGTGGAGGCGGGTCGTGGTACTGATTGCTGTGAGCTAGGTGAGCACTGAGTGGACTTTGCGGGTTTGGGTCATTGGGCACACCAGAAGTGGAACCCCGCTGAAAACGGGTCTTCATCTCAGTAAAGACGCCCTCTGGCATCTCCCCTGGCCTCTGTGCCAGAGGCAGGGCTGGTTGATTATGATGATGATGGTGAGGATGTGAGTTGGGATCTTCCACTCCTCTTCCACCTCCTCTATCCATTGTTATTCCAGTGCTGGCCATCCACTTGAACTGTTCAGTGATTTCCTTGAGGGTTCGGTTGATATGGAGCTCAGGGCGCTTGCGGAAGGACTCCTTGCAGAGGGGACACTGGTAGGACTTGGCACCCTCTCCTCCTCCTCTTCCTCCATCCCAGTAGGTGGAGATGCAGGCCTGGCAGAAACTGTGGCCACATGGTGTTGACACTGGGTTGTTGAACACCTCCAGACAGATTGAGCAAGTAAACTGGTCTTCAGATAGAAAGGCAGTAGCCAGTGCCATGGCCCTCCAATGCTGAGCTGTAGAGATAGTGTTCCCATTAAAAAGAAATATATACTTCAGGATATTTCAAACTACATTTATAGATACACTATATTCTTTACGTCCAATCCTATTTATAATCTGCTCATTTTTGTGTTCTGGTTGCGAAAGATACAAAAACTTGCAGGCACTGTAGGAAACAACTCAACCAGGTTCTCTACGGCAACGTGAACCTGCATGTATTTAGACTCAGCTTTACTGCTTTATTAAGGCAGCAGCTGATTACAGTCACTGACAGGAGCAGGGCTGAAGATTCCAGCTCTTCTTACTCCACATGTAGCACTATGCTAACTGACTACTACTGCTGACTAACTACCTCCTCCATTATCAAGTCGTTCCTGATTTGTACCTCACACATTTCTTAACTAATCATTAGCTACTCCATAGAATTTGATTAGGAAACTGCAGTTCCTCAAACGTCCATCTGAGGCTGGCTCCAGAAGTGAGTCAGTCTCCATAAGTCCCCATGTTAAAATGTCCAACTTCACAGCAGAAATAAACATGTTTACAGCCTGGTACAAAAAAAAGTTTTGGTCTCTATAGCTGATTTCCCCGTTCATGACAACTGTACTGAGGGTGAATTTTTACCTGTTGTCACCTGTTGGCAACATCATGGAGACTACGTCCATGTTTTATACAGTATATGGGAGTAACTCATTAACTAATGGTTAACTAGCACCTCAAAGCAATGCGAGACATTTTCTAACAGCAGAAATTCCCTAACTATTGTATTAATGCACTGACTTTGGGTTATTGTAGGGATTATTGTGGATTATTTTTAATGCCTGATTTGCACCACTTTTACCCATAGGCCATAAGTTTTGGCCATCTTACCCAGTATGTAATGATAGGATTAGTACAAATATCATTCAGTGTCTCAGGTAATTAGTTCATAGTTCCATATGGTACACATTCTAAAGTTCTAGCACAGAATTAAATAGCCTACTCATATACAATCACACCAATAATCAGTACACTTTCTATACGAGCAAATGAGGTTCACCCAAGAGAAGTTTGACAATTTCTGTCTTTTTTACATCTCCTAAACAAGAACATTTAAAAGGTGTCATCTCACTTTCATGGTAATATGTGTGTGATTAGTTAACATAATGAAGACTAAACAGACCTATCAGAAACACACTGCAAAGTGATTTTAATAGGAATCCTGTGATTGTTGTTTGGTGATGAAACTCACAGCAGACCTTGAAGACCTCATCCTTAGAAAATTTGAGCCTAAAACTTATCCTGCTTCTAAGCTGATCTAAGAACTGCTTCAGAGCTGATTAGATCTCGTCTCCGTCACTAAATGAAGCAGTATCATGTTCTCACATGATACTGCTGATACTCACATTTATAATGAAACACATTTCATGAAAATCAATTCAAATTAAACAAGTTACAGATTTTATAGTGAAGTCTGCATCTTTCATTTCTTGACCTCCAGAATATCGTGACCGTGCAGACACATGTCAAATCACAAACACGGTATCTATGTTTTTATATCTATGGTTGCACCCACAACACACACAACAGCACTGTTAGTCACACTGTATTGATGTTAGTAAGCAGGCAGAATATAAGTCTACCTGAATGAGTGTGCCTCCTGCAGTCAAACACACCCACTCACACCACCCACACACATACACTCACACAGAAACAGTAGAAGTGAGCAGTTTCACAAGATCTGGAAATTCAGGTTTGGTTGGAATATTTAGACTCCAGACTAAAGAGGCCTCGATGTCATCATTAAAATGTTAAATATGGTAACAAACTCAGAACTTGCAAGTCATCCACATTCTCACGTCACAGACCAAAACAAACACTCAGTGTATCCTAATGATTCAAAGCCTGGTATATCTTATTCCTCTGTGCCACAGAGCTCCAAAAACATCATGAACACACACACTGTAGCTTTTTCAGACGGCAAAAAATGTGGCTTAATCCACCACTGAAAATAGTCCCCAGTAAATTAACTATTTCCTCCTGTTTAAGTAACGCTTGTTAAAAACTACAGTTAGCAGACGTTTTAAGAACAGAACCTTTAAAAAAAATAGCTTTATATTTGTGAGCTATTTTAAAGGTTTTCAGTAGGAAAAATAAAGTTCATTCTGAGTGCCGCAGAGACGGCAGGGGTGTATTAAAGCGCTGGTTCTCAACCTTTAGAGCCATGATGCTGCTAATAATCAGTTTGGTGTTCACGACCCCCTCTTGTCTGTCTGAGGCTGTTCGGGGATTACTGTAATTCACATGAAAACATCTGAACTCACACATTGGAGCAACAAATAGTGTCTTTAAATAGTGTTTTTACATTTGATGAATTAGCAGCACCTTCACAGTCTCTGAGTACTTTAGGCCTAAGAGAACAACAATAGATAGAAATACATAATATATAACTTCTGGCTAAACGCCCTGAAGACTGCACTTTCCCACATTTATTAGGCAGGGAGCGTTTAACAAAAGAGTTCCATAATGGAAAATGTAGGATTGAGAGCGTACACCACCAAAAGTCCAGATATCTCAGTTTCTGCTGTTTCAAAATGACCATTATTTTTTTTAATTTTTAGTCCTTGAATATTTATTTGTTATAAAATAAGCATGTATTTAATCTTTATTCATTAAAAATAATATTTTTATTACTTTTACGCTTCATATTTACTCAGTGGCTTAATGACTTGTGGGCTAGCTACAGTGTTTTGAAATGTGTTACACAGTGTCTGCGTCATAATCAGCTGTTTATTTAACAGCTAAAATGCTGAGTCACAGATATACTTAGCAATACATAGTAAACATTGTAATTGCCAAATTAGTTGAATTATGTTTGTGTCTCTCTCATTGTCTGTATTGTCTGTTTGGATTGGGATTTGTAGGAAGCAGCTGAAACATCACACACACACAAGCAGCTGCAGTACAGGTAATGCCAGTTCCCTGCTAGTGAGTCATAGCTGAAGGGCTTAGGCATAAAGTAAACAACAACCTGGGTGTAATGATCGGAGCTGACATAGAGGTGGTTTTGGAGCCTTTTTAATATTCAAATTCACTTTGATGACTGATCTGTGGACAGTTTTTAATCATTCTCAGTCAAAGAACTTAAATTTTTGTCTACTGACACACGAATCTGGAGAGTTTTCTAAAATGTGCAAATGATAATTTGTACATCTGCACATAATTACCTACAATTAAAATCAATGAATCAACAAAATAGTCCTGAATTTAAATACTTACATCACACTCTATATAATAAGTACACAATACTTTCATTATACTATCTATTTGAAACACATTGCTAGTTAAAGCCTGAGTCCAGACCTCTGAATCACCACCTACAGATTTGTCACACTGATCCAACATGTCTGGTTCTGCTCGCTGACTGCTGTTTCTGCTGGTCAACCAATCAGACTTTGCAGCAGCCTTGGGGTTGATAAGTAGCCCTAAGTTCTCTCAAAGCAATGGAGACAGAACGCCACATCCAGACTGTGAAACGACTGCTAAAGAAAGCTCAGGATTTGAACCTTTCTCTGTTGGCCTATAGAGCTACTCCACTGTCTACGCTGGCTACAGTCCCGCTTAAATCTCATTGGGTGGAGGCTTTGCACTCTTGTGCCCCAGCATTCCTCTGCTCGCTCCAGATCTTCCTAATAGCACTGTTGTTGCAGTTAAAGACAAAGAGTGGAGGTTAAAGTGTTCAACAAAAGTATGAGGGAGTTAGGTAAGCTCACGTCAGGACAGCCAGTGTGGATTACAGACACCAAGACTCACACACACATTCACACACTGGTGGCAGAGGCTGCCATGCAAGGTGCCAACATCATCAGGATCAATGCAGTACTTCCTATCCAAAACGCTCACACAGATGTCACAGCCATCAGGAGCAGTTATTTGTTCGAGGGCACTTTGACTGGACTGGTGTTGCTTGAAATCGAACTGGAAACCTTTCAGTTACTAGACAACCCACTATACCTGAGCCATGAACATGAACAAACATGAACAGAAAAACATATATGCAGATAACAGACTCTCTCTCCCCACATTCCTGTCACTCTTCAGCTGTCTCTGTCAAATAAAGCTTAAAAAGGCTAAAAAATATCTTTAAAAAAATGCCTCTTTTTGAATCCAGTACAAATACAGATTAGCCTAGCTGCACTACACCAGTGGATGTGAAATCCCTTAACGTAGAGACAAAACATGAACCTTATTATCACATCATGAAACGTGTAGTCGACTGGTGTGTTCAGAAATCAGAAATCTGAGGTGCTGCTCGTCAAAGACACACTTCAAACTTGTCTCATGTCTCAGGTGTAGTTTGGGGCTATACAACACAGCTGTACATCACCAATCAACAGTACTATTGAATACAGTGTTACATAGTGAGAAATCAACCACAGTGCCTGTACTATCTGCTGTTCTTTCTCATTACATTTAGATTACATTGTTCAGATGTTTTTCACCCTCTTTTGGAACAAGTGATAAGCTCGTGTGAACTAAAAGCTCCACAAATCCATCAACGCACATTAAGTTTGCTGTGGTCAGCTTGAACCTTTTAACACATGTGAGAACTCACAGGAACAAGTTGTCCATGGACTTTTTTCCTGATAATCAAAGAGCAGTATTGTAAGTACCAGTACCGACTTGTACTTAGTATTGTCTGTTATCTCACATACCCCGATTGCGATAAGAGACACAGTGAAGAAAGGCTTTGGTTATTGCAAATGTACAACAGGCTGTGGTTTAGTCCATCAGAATGGACAGATACTGTCCACACAATAAGAAAGAGAACTTCACAACATGGTAACACATGAGAGCAGTGAGTCTTACTGTATAAGAGGATTCCAGTGTTAGTTCAACATGACTTACCTGTTCTGAGGACTGAGGCAGTTTCACAGAGTGGTGGTCAAACAGGTGCAGTGTACGTTCTCTCTCTGCAGTCTTTTCTCCTCCTATCAGCACACCGCTGTGTTCGCTCGTCAGGTGTCGCATTCCTCTTTAGTTTTACTTCCTTCCTTTCATCTGTCACTGTGCTGCTGACCCCACCCTCCCAATCCCCCACCCACTAAGTTAATCCAATCCAACCAGCTCGACAGGTGCAGCAGTGGAGGTATGTATGTCTTTTTAGAACAGTCTCTCCCCCCTCACTCCTCCAGACAGAAAGCTACATGTGAAATGACACAAAGAATCTATTGATTAAGAATGATCAAATGTGCCAAATAAGTATTTAGATTAAAAATATGACTTTAAAAAATAATAATAATAAAACCTTTCATTGTATTCTGTCCATCTTTGTCTTTAACATATACAGTCATCCTCACTGATACACTCACTCAACTCCACACTGATGGGACATGCACACAGGTGTCATTAGACCTCTTCTCTGGACTGTGTGTCTGTCTGGTCATTATAAAAGCGTATCATGCATGCACTATATCAACAGTCATAAAATATTATAGATGTGACTTATAGTGTCAGTACAAGTGTCTTGTCGACGTTCTTGACTAGTTACAAACTAGAGGTTGACTGATGTGGCTTATAATACATTATGACTTCTTATACTAACTATACACACACTCCAACATTCAACTGTAATAAGAACTCATAGCATGCTATAACAGTCCATGCAGTGTCATAAAGTATCATTGTATGTGTTCAGTAAAGTGAAGTACATATTGATGTGTCTATATTATTGAATTCATCATCATTTAATTCAATTCAATTCAATTCAATTTTATTTATATAGCGCCAACAAAAGTTATCTCATGACACTTTTCATACAGAGCAGGTCTAGACCGTACTCTTTATAATATTATTTACAGAGACCAACAGTTCCACCATGAGCAAGCACTTGGTGACAGTGGCGAGGAAAAACTTCTTTTTAACAGACAGAAACCTTGGGCAGACCCAAGCTCATTGGTAGAGGGGCAGAAGTCTCCTGGCAGTCTAGTCATATAGCAGCATAGTAAGGGATGAGCCAGCCCTAACTATAAGCTCTATCAAAAAGAAAAGTCTTAAGTCTACCCTTAAAAGTGTTGACCATGTCTGCCTCCCGAACCCAAAATGGTAGTTTGTTCCACAGAAGAGGAGCTTGGTAGCTGAAAGCTCTGGCTCCCAGTCTACTTTTGAAAACTATAGGAACCACAAGGAACCCAGCATTCTGAGAGTGCAGTGTTCTAGAGGGGTAGTAAGGTACTATGAGCTCTTTTAGATATGATGGTGCCTGACCATGAAGAGCTTTGTATGTAAGGAGAAGAATTTTAAATTCTATTCTAGATTTAACAGGTAGCCAATGCAAAGAAGCCAGAATGGGAGAGATGTGATCTCTGATCTTGGTTCCTGTCAGAACACGTGCAGCAGCATTCTGAATTAGCTGCAAAGTCCTAAGAGACTTACTGGAGCAGCCTGATAACAAAGAGTTACAACAGTCCAGCCTAGAAGTAACAAATGCATGGACTAGTTTTTCTGCATCCGCTTGAGATACGATGCGTCTGATTTTGGTGATGTTACGTAAGTGGAAGAAAGCGGTCATCGAAATTTGTTTTATGTGGACATTAAAGGACAAATCCTGATCAAAAACAACTCCAAGATTCTTTACAGTGGAGCTGGAGGCCAGGGTGATCTCGTCTAAAGTAACTAAGTCTCTAGAAAGAGAGTTTCTGAGGTTCTTGGGTCCAATTACAAGAACTTCAGTTTTGTCTGAATTTAACATCAGAAAATTGTAGGTCATCCAACTTTTTATATCCTTAAGGCATGCTTGGAGTTTAGTTAACTGATTGGTTTCATCAGGCTTGATCGATAAATATAATTAGGTGTCATCGGCATAACAACATAACGTTTCATTGTTGGCATTAAGGAAAGTTGAAACTTTTGATTAAAATTATATATGAACTGCATTCATTATGCTTTATGAATACGCTCATGAACACAAAATACTTCCGATGCATCAACAGTCATAAAACGTGAGGCTGCTACACTGATATCATTGTGTTGTAAACACAGAATAAATTCCCCCGGGCGGCTGGTAAGGCAGCAGATGTCACATTACAACACACAGTCCACATAAGAAAGGAGTCTCAGAACAGACTGATGACACACTGACTAGATATACAGATCCATAAAAAGCTTAGATTGTCCAACCCAACTTCACACAAACTGAACTATCACTTTTTATGGGCTGAAGTGGTTGAAACCCAACAGGATTCCCAATCACAATATTCAGTTATAAATGTCAACAATAATGTAATGTAACATTGTTCAGCAAAACACCTTCGAAAAGGAGAAGATTCTTGTTATATATATATATATATGTCATATATCACCTATACACCAGTATCGGACAGCTTTACCAAACCTGAGTTTAGATGAATGTTCACTGAGGGAGCCATTTCATTTTTTGCACGTGGTCAGCATGATTTGAACAAGACACAAAAGATATTTCAAGGAAGGTTTTACTACATCAAGCCCTCAACATGCTTTTACCTGCACACAAGATACCATTTGTTCCCACGTTTTGATTAATTATTGGGCACAAGATAAATGTATATACAGAGAGCCAGCACAACTGACCAGCCTTGTATTGGGTATTATGGGCTGTGAGGCCTTTATGATGATCCCCAACTCATGGTCAGTTTACCTCTGAGGTGTCATTAAGTCCCATTTGAAGGGGCCTCAGTAATATTTTGCTATGCCCCAATAAAACAATCATGGCAAATTGGATGTTTTGGCAGTGTCAAACAACATGGTGGGTGTCACAGCAGCCAATTTAGTGGAGATAACTTACAGCAGATACAGCAGCTGAGCTCAGGCCCTGTGCTGTCTGCTGCAGCAGCCTGACAGTTGGACTACAGCAGCAACTAACTGCTTTGTTCTGGGCCCATGAGTTTGAACACTGCTGCTGTCTGTGTATACACAGGCACCTACCAATCAATCACATTTAGATTTCATCGTTCCAGGAGATACGACTGTCCCAAGAAATAAAAGACATCAGCTCCTTCTGCCTTTCCCTCGAGTCAACGTCCTACTGCAATCATTAATTCTGCACAGTGCAGCAGAATTACACAAAGAACTCAGCTGTGGCACTTTGGGTCTAGAAAAGCACTTTACAAATAAAATGTATTTATAAATTATCCATCCATCCATAATCTGACACCGTTTATCCTCATCAGGGTCACAGTGGGGCTGGAGCCTATCCCAGCTGACTTAGGGCGAGAGGCGGGGTACACCCTGGACAAGTTGCCAGTTGCAGGGCACATAGAGACAAACAACCATTCACACTCACATTCACACCTACAGGTAAAGGTATGTTCACGCATGGCACTATATGCCACCATGTTGCTGTAAGTCCAGTTTAACATGTAACACATTTACATAGAACACAGGAGGAGGACCCTGCTCTGTCTCCATTAGCTGAGAGGTCTGTGGCCTGAAAACACTGAATGTCTCAAAGAATTCAGAGAAAACACTAAATCTGTTTCGTTGTTTGTCTTTTCTCTAAATCTGCAGTAAAATGTTCACAGACAATTTAGTAAAACATTTTATTGACTGCACACTTCATGATGCTTCCACTGTACACACCATCCACTTGTTTCTCTGAATTTTAAGTGAAAAAACAAATAAAATAAATGAACAGCATATACTGAAATGAGAATGTGGACCCTGAATGAGACATAAGGAGACAAAGTGAGGAGCAAATTCAGCCAACAGTTCATCGTCACATTCAGCTGGACTCGGGTTTGGTTGTTGTTTTCGTGGTTTGCAGATATTTCTAGAAGAGAAACAACAGAAACTGGATTAGACCGGAACACACACCTCTTTGTGATCAAACAAATGTTGACAGTAAGTGAGTGTGTGTGTGTGTGTGTGCCCTACCTGCAGGTTCTGGTAGTGTTTGAGGGTTTTGCAGTGGTTGATCTCTGCCTCTTTGGTTCCACTGAAGAACCTGTTACACACCTTACAGAAGAAACCCGTCTTCGGAACCAAGAACTCCAGACCTGATGACACACAGACATGAAAGTGAACTCTCAAGTCAGACGTTCAGAAGTTAAAAGCAGAGAACACACTTCACTGTGTGTTGTGCTGTGTATGATTGAAACTTCTTACCAACGGGGTTGCTGGGGTCAAACGGAGGCAGGATGTTGTCTCTGCTCTCTGTGGGTGTTTCTGTCTTTAGTTTCTTCGTCATACTCTCCTCTTCAGTGATGGTTTGAGTTTCAGACTTCTCGTTCTTTCCTACGAGAGACAGAACCATGAGTGGCAGCAGTACAGTGACTTCAGCATCTTCTCTTATTCAAACTAAATCAAATAAATCATACCTGGTTCCACAGCAGGAGCTCTCGTCTCTTTCTCCTCTTCACCCTGTGTCTCCTCTGTTTTGTCTGACACCTCCACCATCTCCTCCTCCTTAGCCTGACTGTGATTTTTCTCCTCTTTCTCATCTTCCTCTGCAGTCACTTCCCTTGTGGCTGGTCTGTTTGAGGAGGAGTCAGCTGGGGCAGCTGAAGCTGCAGGTGTGGGCACAGGTTCATGCTGTGTGGTGGAGTTCAGAGCGGCTGTCTCCGGAGTTTCTGGACAAAGTGAACGACACAGCCTCAAATTAGAAGAAACTTAAAGAAGATGGTGTTTCCCTCAGCTCATAATCACGGTGAATCAGTGTGAGGGTGTACCTGTGTCGGGTGCTTCTGGTTCACATGCTGACACGTGTGTTTGTGTGCTGGGGGACGAGGCAGACTGTGGAGCCGGTGAGGGAGATGCTGCAGCTGGTGTCAAATCTGAGGACACCAAACTATCTGAGGTCTCGGCTGTCAGCACAGTAACAGGTTCAGACTCTGATGTGTGCTCATCAGACTTTATCAGAGTCTCTGTAGCTTCTGACTGTTTTGTTTCCGTGGCAACTTCCATGGTCACGTCACACACGTCCTGGAAACAGGAAATTCAAGTCTCAGACATGTCTATAACCAGGTAGAGAAACTCTTTTAGGTGATGTTCAGATGCTAAACGTACCTCTGGAGCGTCCCTTTGGACGTATGATGGAGCATCCTCCGCTTCTCCTGTGGTTTCCATGGGAACAGTGGGAGAAGGAGAATCAGGAAGGTCATTAACATCTCCCACTTCATCTACTGTCACAAAGTCACTCAGGTTGAAGGGGAAGTCATCAAACTCCTCTTCCTCCTCCACCACCTGATTGGAGGACAGGACAAAGAACAGAGGATGAGAAGAGAGGAGAGGTTTACCTCGTTCAACACTTCTTGAGCGCTCGTGTCCTCTCACCGTTTTAGAGTTGTGTCCATCCCTCCTGACGCTCTGCTTGTTTCCCTCCATCCTGCCAGACGACCTTTCACCATAAGATCTCTTCCTCTCCCTCCTCTCTCTTTCCCTCCTCTCCCACTCCCTTCTTTCCTCCTCCCTCTTCTCTCTTTCTCTCCTGGCTCTTTCCTCCCGCTCCCTCTCCTTCCTGGCCCTCTCCTCCTTCTCCCAGGCCCTCCTCTCCCTCTCCTTCCTCTCCCTCTCCTTCCTTGCCTCCCTCTCTTTCCGCTCCCTCTCCTGCTTCTTCACCTCCTCCTGTGTGCGGTTCTTGGCCACCTCTTTTGTCTCCTCTGCTGCTTCTTTGCCCTGCTCCGTCTCTGTTTGTGTTCGTCCCTGCTCTCCATTGGTGGGAGCTGCTGTGTTGTTGGGATGGCTGGCGGTTCTTGTTCGACACTCCACGAGCAGTGCGTTCACCATCTCCTGAGTAACCTGGTCAAACAGAAAGTCACAAACATCAGTGAACATGCTGGAGGGTCCTGATGTTACCTCCAGGAGAACAGTCTTTATTACCTTAGGCAGTTCTGGCATGGCCGTCTCCAGTGAAGCTGCTTTGCCACCAGAGGTGGATGCTCCTGTCGCTTCACCAGCAGGAGTCACAGTGACGTCTTCCTTCTCTTCTGCTGTCTCCGTTATATTTTCAACAGCTGATGTTTTCCTCGTGTCAGTCTCTGGGTCTGTTTCTGTCTTGGTGAACGGGGCAGCATTACTAAGCCTGTCCTTGCTCCCGTTTTCTCCCAAAGCTTCGTCTTCACCAACCATCTTCTCGGTGGTCTTCATTTTGTCATCAACATCTTTCTCTGCTCCCTCCACCGGACATTCAGAACCCTCTTTATGTGCTGTAGCCTCTTCCTCTGCGGCTGCTGTTGTCTGGCTGCCTTTGCCATTTGCAGATGTGTCCTACAACCAGAGACAACATCACATCAAGCACCAGCATTCAGCTGCCACAGGAAAGCCAGAGGAATCTACGTCCAAATAACAACCACTGCTGATCAGTTATCAAAGATACTCACCTCAGATGGATCAACATATGCAGTGATGACTCTGGTCTGTGCGTTGGCTTTGGGGTCCGGCTTGCGGGAGAAGAACAGAGGGTTGTTCTGGATGATGCACGGGAACGTCTGGAAGCGTTTGTAAACAGACAGAGCCATGGCTGCAGTCGCCATTTCACAAATGACCTGAGCAGGAACAGACAGAACATCACGTCAGCATCATGTGAGAGGCTGGATTTAAAGCACATAGCTGTGAGGATTTATCAGGCCTCACCATACTGTTGAGCACCAGAGTCTTGATGACGGTACCGAAGCGCCGCACCAGTTTCTCGACCTCAGAGGAGCTGGATGGCGTGCTGGGAACATTACTAATGACCAACAGGCTGCTCCAGCCAACTGAAACAGAACTCTCCTGCAACACGTAAAAGAACATTCAGTCACATGTTAGCAAGCAGATCATTCCTTATCGATCACCAGTTCAGCAGACTCAGTCAGTTCATGAAAAACAAAGAAACAAAAGAAAATAATCTGGTAGAAATACTCACTAATGGGTCCACTGATCCCATCAGAAGATTGTAGAGAGCCACCTGCATGAAGAAATTCTTAATATTAATTCTCAGTTATTGCTCAGTGTACATTATTCAACATCAGACAGCAGAGGAGAACAGATGATCAGAATACTGTGAAGTGACGAGTCGTACCGGCGTGCTGAGGCAGACGCACTGTTTGAGATGAGTCATCTTCAGCTCAGTGTCGTTAATCTTCATCGGGCTGAACGAGTGAACTTTCATCATCTCTTGAGCCATCTCCATGTCGGGCACAGTCACCAGAACCTAACACACAAACAAGATGTTTTCATGCATCAGTGTGGCACACAAACACCAACAGTCTAAAAGCTCATCATCAGACATGATCTGTCCTGAAAGAGCTCCAGAGATCGATCAATCAAAAATACAAAAATAAACTAATAAACTGCCAAACAAGTAAAAAACAGACAACAACAGCTCAGCAACACTCACAAAGCTTCTGTTTAAACACATTCATTTTGGACACAAATACACAGCTCACTATGTTCCTGTTTTTAAGGTCACGGTTCAATATTGATTAGATATTTTCAGGGAAAACAGAAAATGCTTAAAATAACATTTTTCATTTATTTTCAAAAATGTAAACATGGCCTTCATCTATGTGAGTGTATGAACTATACACTCACATAGTGTAAAAAACTATAAAAAAACATTTGAAAAATTGTACATGAAGACATGTGACGGACATAACTATATCTCTTCTTTGTGTAGTGTTTCATGGTACACTGAAATTCAGGAACTTTTTAGATCTCAAAAATAAACTGAACTGTCTGAGCTCAGAGCACAATCTGATGTAACTAAGATCTTTATTCATGCAGAAGTTCTGAGTCTCATTTTGGTGCTTTTTAAAATGGTTAAAATAATAAATGTTACTTCTAAACTATGGCGGCTCTGTAGTGTCAGACAGAAAGAAAACACATCGAAGAATTAGAAGTGATTAGATTGTTACAGTAACACTGAGGTGGAGATGGCCTGATGGTAGCCTTGTGCCCTTCACACTACAACACACATTTATGGCAGTGACACTACATACACTGGGCTAACCTGGCTAAGTGGACTAGCATGCTATGGCTGACAGCTGAAACTTGTTTCTGTTCTGTGTGTGCGAGTAGTCGACACAAACAGACTTTGTTGACAGTGTCACTGAACAGAGTCACATTTTAATAAATACACTTACTGCTACACCTCTGATATTTACACACAGCTTGTACACAGAAGTTTACATTTTATATTGCATTGTGGGTATTCATGATCATTTATTGTGATTGTTGTACTGAACATCACACATACTGACAACCAACTATGATGTAGAAATGTCACGGTGCGTGCATCCATTATTTTTACTACTGATGTCACTGAAGTGTTTGGTCCTCTCCAGATCAAACTGTGTGAGTACTAACCTTTCCAATATGTGTTGCCAGGATGATGTCAGAAGGAGTTCCAAAGGGCTGGACTAGCTTGATGATGTCACTCTCTGACCAGCCACTCTCAGGAAGTCCAGTGATCAGCAGCATGCTCTTCTGTTGGAGACATCAGATTGAAATGTAAAAGAAAAGCCTGATTACTGACATTGTATTAGTGGAGACAAACCTACAGACATTTAGCTGCAATGAAGCAGATTATGTTCAATTCATGCTCACCAGCCTTCACAGTGTTACAATTTATATTTGAATTTTTGGTATGGATTTATATTCATGTACCTCATCAGAAGGCTTCTGGTCAGCCTCACCTCCTGCAGCGGGGGCTTGGGGAAGGGTCAAAGTTCAAGCAGAGCAACTATTAGTATACTTTCAACAACACAAACCAGTGTACATGTGCCTTAGGGCTGATTCAGACCAAATCCAGCGGCACAGAAATGCAGGTTAGAACGAGGTCAGAGTGTTGAGGCTGCAGGGCGTGCTGAAAAAACGAACAAGACAAATGAGCTGCCAGAATCAACCTGAAATGTGAATGAGAGCTCAGAGCAGCCCAGGTGGAGTTCATGGAGGAAAATATGTTACTCCACCTGTTGTGTTCTGGTTTTGTTTATTTCATGTACACAGTCTATACTGAAACATAGTGACATAAGAAGTTTATCTGATCTGTGTCTGTTTGTTTTGAGAGAGAAAAGATATTTTATAGCAGTTATGTTCATCACAAATAAAACATTGTCACACCACCTGTGCCACAGACCTCTGCGGCTAACTGCTGCAATGCCTCCTTTGGTCTGAATATGGCCTCAGCCACAGCAGTGACAGCTTTTTATAGAATTATTCAAATATAATTAAGATTACAGATTATAAGACATGAGCTGATATTTGGAGTACCAGAGTCGTCTGCAGCAGCGCCTCTGTCCTGTCCTGGAGCCGGTCTGCTGTGAAGACAGAATGATTGATGGTTGAGTGAACAGTCAGAGCAGCTTTGAAACATAAAAATGCTTCAGATGATGAGAACTGTGACAGACCTGTTAGCATCAGAACACTGCCCCACTTCAGCTTTCTAAGACAAATGAAGAAATAAATGGACATGAGGTTACATACATGTGGTTTTAAACATAACATCTCATCAATGCCTATACATACATACACACATGTACATGCAGATTTTCCAAACTGTACCTTGGCTATTAAAGCAGTGATCTGCTGCTCTCTGATGGACAGATCTGTGGAGTTAGCCAGAGCCTGAGCGTCTTCAGCCTTCACCATGCACACAGACGCCTGCAGCACACAGGGTGACACAGTGAGAAGCAGGACATTTTCACTGTTTTCTGTATATTATGTTCATTGAAATATGAACATTTTACAGTGTCAGCTGTCTATAAAGAAGTGCATATAGATATGAAAACATGAAATACTTTACATGCTATAGTCATCATACCTGGTACACTGGTGCCCCGTGGAGATTTGCTTAATGTAATAAAACATGTAATAAACAGCGCCACCGAGTGGTCGGTTATTATACACAGCTTCTTCATGAGCATGTGCACCAACAGCTCCACCTTGTGACTATCAATAAAACACAGCCATATCTTTTGAATGAATGATTCAATTCACACTGATTTTGGGAGGTATCTTCACACATGAAGACTCTTTGAGAAGCTGGGCCGATGCAGCAACCATATGTATTTCTTTGTAAGCCACATTTATATTGTAAAAGCAGATTTGGATCATTTTGATTCAACAAAATAGAAAATAAAAGAAATTGCCAGATTGATGTTACAACAAGTCATTTCCTTTGCCTGTAATATCCACTTCATGTGCAAACAGTGGAATTAAAAAATTTAATCAAAACTGACCTTGACTGAACTCTCAGTGTTAATTGTACTATTGCTACATAACGTCAGAATATTATCTTATAAATAATAAGTGAATAAACAAACCCACTTTGGAATTATCTGGTGTTCATGACTGTTTATGGCTTGTGCGAGGTGTAAATATATATTTGTCTTTTATCATTTATTAAAGTGGTCGACGTCACACCTGCAAAACATTCTCTGGAATCAAATTTCTTGCATAATGCATCAACAAGCTGCATGTTCCACTTAAACAGCACCTTCTGCCCTTCACCCTTCTCGCTCTCTTCCTCGGAGCACGGCATCAGGATCACATTGTTGATCTTGCCAAAGGACCCGACCAAGCCGGTAACTTCTTGCTCGGATGCGTCCTTCGGGATGCCTGTCAGATAAACCAGACGATCTGCGACAGAAGAGTCCTGGGAGCCGGGAGTCGCCGTTTTCTTCTTCTTCTTGGCTGAAGGAGGTTTGGCAGACTGGAAAATAACAGCACAAGTTTTAGGTTAGCTTGAGGAGAAATCCAATCTGAGCCAACCAGAGGCAAACACGTGATTTTATTAGCGCAAAATCTGAATACTCACTCTCCAAAACATGTGATTTACTCTACATTTTAATCAATTAGCTGTGGAATTGTAGTGTATTTACATAATGCTTTACAAAACTAAAGAGAAAAAACACCCACTGTGTCAACAGCCTTGGCACTTCCCGTCTTTGTTGTCTTGATTCCAGGCTTCGCTGCGTTCTTGAAAGATTTGGTGGAGGTCTGTAAGGGTCCATGTTTGGAGCTGTGACCCACCTTGGAGGAGGATGGATGTCGGCTAGCTGAATCATCATGTGGACGCTTCACAGCACCGCGAGAGAAACCTCCTGTTGAAACACCATGAATGAGAGAGTGGTGCGAAGAAATATTAACAAAGAGAATATTTCAGTTTGGCCAATTATATGAAAACCTGTTAAACCATGCAGTTGAAATAATAAAGCCAACAAAGGATCGGTTATTTGAAGCCTCTGTGTCACCTCTTCAAGTATATTTGGATTCATCAAATGGAATAAAGTTTTATAGGTTTGTTTTTATGTGTAATTACATAAATGGGACACCCTGACAGTGTTTGAGCTACAAGCATTCACAAAATGCCGGGTGGTGTACAAACCAAACATTCTGTGAAGAAGCAAGAAAAATCATTGAGTGAGAGGAACGCTGAACACCAACCATGGCTGCACACTCTGCTATACAGCTCCTCAATGAAGGAGAAAAAGAGGACTTAGAATAACTTTCTAAGATCTCCTTCTGCAGGCCTGCCTTTTAAAATCCTTTAGACATAATAATAGTAAAAATGTATTCATTACTTCTTATTAGAAGTTACTGCTTTTATTAGTATTTGTGCCAGTCATGTTCTTGTTTCGTCGGTAATGAACTAATGATATGTTCCACAGGTGCCTGTTTGATCTTTGTAGTCAATATAATAATAATAATAATAATAATAATAATAATAATAATAATATATGTATTATGTGCAGACAGTGCTGCATTTTTTACATCTGGCGTACCTTCAGTACCAAAGTTTACAATAAATAACAGATGAATAGTCCAGGACTACTTTTACAAATCAGCTCTGGTCATCTTTCTGTTCATTCCGAATATTGAAAAATGTTAAAAGTTATTTATGTCACATTATACACATCATTGGCATCCTTTAGTGAGTTCCACACATCACCACTTTGTACATGTTGTGTCTACTCTCCAGCTTGTGGTCTACCTGTGTAGTGAGGGTGGTGAGGGTGATGGTGAGGCCTCCCGGGCCGACTGTGGGGATGGGAGCCCAATCTGTGTTTGCTGTGAGGAGGACTCGGCGGAGGAGAGTGAGAGAGGGATCGAGACACAGAATGGGATGGAGAGTGATCCTTGGGATCCCACAGAGCCCGGCTGCCATACCGTCCACTCCGACTGGATCAAAGACAACATTTATTAATGAAACATAAGCAGTGAGACTACAGTAGAAAGGACACGGCTGCACTGAGTTTACACTGGCTGTTGGTCACAGCTAAAAACAATTATTATTGCAAACATAAGAACAAAAGTCCAGCTGACCTTGGTAGATTTGGTTTCCAGTCAGGATACCTTCAGAGACACATACAGACAGACACCTGTTAGAATTTCATTCAACATCTTCAAACCAACTAAATTTAACTTTTACCCCAGAGTCAAACACCTTAATGCCCCATCATGCAACTTTTCTACTATAAATAACAGAATTGAAATCATGTTGATGCCACACTGATTTGTCACTGGGTGAATGGTGTATGTCTCCACTGTGAGCCCCGTTCGACTGTTCTTACACTATGAAACTTTGTGCTCCGAGTACGATCCTTGCGAGATCCTTGAGATCTTCCGGCTGCTCCACCTCAACTCTCTGTGATTTACAGAGTTTCCTGATGGACAGTGAAGTAAACTGCTGACAACTGTAGCTGCTGTTAGCTAATGTTAGCTCAGTTTGTTAGCTGGGTTGCACAGACTGTGCACCCAGAGCACCAGGGGATTGTTAGGGTTTACTTAGGCACCACAGGCTTTTTGGACCTGGAGGAGGAGGTTTTCAAGCCCGGGGCAAGGGGTGAAGACTGATGGGGGGACAGAGCTGGTGTCATACCTGAACCAGAGCTGTGCAAGCGGGCTCAGCAGCCACTATGGACATAGCTAATAGCTTACACAACTTACACCAGTGGAACAGGCCAAAAACATTTCTGTGTGGTTTGTTTCATCTTTTATACAACTTTATACAAATGCAGATTGCCTAATGAAGTATCTATGACATAACACTGGAGCTACACTGGAGATACACGGCTTTAGTAGCATGTAAAAAATGTCCTCACTTGTTCCGCAGGTCTCTGCAAGCAGCGGTGTGGTTGACGGTGTTAATATGGTCAACCCAGTCCTGAAGAGAAACGACAAATTGGGAAAGGAAGATGTCACAATCAAAAATGAATAAAAAGAATTCAAACTAAGCCAGATTCACATTTCACATGTGTGCAGTTAAACTATGCCACACTTCATTTATCTACAGTCAGAGACAAAAGTTCAGGTGGATCTTTGTTCACTGGTCACTGAAAAGCCTGAACTGAAAGTGACCCAGTACTTTGATTCCATGTCCATGTTCAAATTATGTTTCAGCCACTAGCAGGAATACAATACGATGCTTCCAACGTCTTCAGTGTAACTACCAATCTTCACCATTAACACACTATACATCACTGGCAGAAACAAACAAATAAAAATAAAAAAGTTTCTAACCTAGTTATGTCCCAACGTTTGACGAGGACGGATCATTTACTACGCTTTTATCAGCTCATCCAACAATCTGTTGTGCCTATGCTATATGGAAGTCCTGTCACAGCTCATGACTTATGATAATTTACTTCAAAATAAAAGAAAACAAATTCCTGTATTCAACAAGTTGACCATAATTCAGATAAACCAGTTTAAAACTGGAAACCTAAAAACCTTCTCCAATGTTAGAGTGATTCTGACAGAGACCTTTACATTCTGCTACATCATGACATGCAGTTGACTTGATGATTAAGAATCATATTTATACATCAGGTTTCATTAACATCAATTTTGTTAATTTGTGGAAATCTTAATAGACAAATATGAGTCTGAGAAAATGTAAAATTAAAAAAAAAAAAAAAGAACTGAACCAATATGCTTTTGTCCAAATAAACCAGATCTTCAAAAAGTCCACACTTGGCATACTTGAGAATGAGAACAATGGACAATCACACTCAACTCTGAGTTATTGGTGCTCTGACACTGACGCAGAGGAAACATTTTAAAATGTAGTTATTCTTATCAACACTGAACACCATTAGAGAACATGAGAAACCAGAGCATTCCATTTATTCAACAGTATTTACTGTTGAACTAAGAAAATATTTTATTTTAAGGACAGTTCCTGATGGTTTACACTAACTTTTAAAAATTGTTTAAGGTCAGGTAATCATTATTGATGAATGTATCTCAGAGACATTACATCTATCACTAAATACATTTGTAAATATTCTGCTTTGTATAAATGTTCAACTTTTAAATGAACCTGTCATTTATAGTGGATGTCCTGAATTCTTCATCATAATGAAACACCAGCTCACTGCCAATTTGATGTATTCATTCTACACATTGAACATCAGTAATTAGATGAAACAGCTGAAGATATTTTAACGTTTGTGATGCAGTTGGAATTTTTAACCCTTACACGTACTGACAGTACATGAATCCATGTACATGATACACAATATTTGCCTGATTAATACTCTACATCGAACATTTCCTGGGAACTTCAGACAGGTCTGGTGCTTCACATTGTCATGTGGGTTTGTTTTGCTTCATCTAACGAGCTTTAGCTCTTTTTTCCTTCTCTGCATATCTTTTTTGTGGTTATGTGAACAATTTGAATAGATCTGAACATAAAACTATTTTCAAATTATTTGAAAAAGTAACTTCAAAGTTCATCTTTTATATTACTAATAGACTTTACCAGTCAAAGTTAGCAGAGAAGAGGGGCTCATCTGGCCACAGCTTTACAACTGAAACTCTTAAACTCTTATTTTGCTTCACCACACAGTTGTCTTTTGACTGTCAAATTTCAAACCTAGTTTTTCCTGCTCTCTGCCATGTGAGTCACTTCTTGAAGTCAGAACCTCTTCATTTGTTTGAAGAAGGTGGAGCTGTGGTAGGATGAGTACGTAGCACGTCCCGTGTGGAACAATGAAAGCTGGCGTCTTACCAGTACTGAGCAGTGCTGCATCTGAAGGCACTTCAACGCAGACTATAGCTTTGAGCCACGATGCTGGCCACGCAAGTTATCATAATGTGGGCCGTTGAAACTATTTGAATGACATCAGAGTGACTCATCTTGACAACTGCCTGGTGAAGAACAGCTGCAGACTACATTTGAACATGTGACGTTATTCCTTTCAGACATTGCTACGTGGGCATGTTGGCACTCACCTTTTCCTGATCACACTGTGTGTGGCACAAGGAGCAGGTGTGGGGATACACCTTTGGAGACACAGCTGAGAAATCACTTATCATGGTCGGGGTAGGTAACTTCTTGCTGTTGCTGTGTGGTTTTGAGCCAGACGAAGAGGAGAGAGATCGTCTCGAGGAAGCCTCACTCCTGGTTTCAGACGAGGGCCTAGGCTTGGGTCCATCGCGCCTGTAGTCTCGGTCGAGGTTACGAGATTTGGATGATGGTGGAAATTCTCTCCCAGGTGAGCGACTGCTCTTGCAAATTGTCCTGCGATAGTCCCGGTCTCCGTGCTTGCTTGATTCTGTGTGTTCCAAACGAACCTGCCGCCTTTCAGCTTTTTCTGCTTTTGGAGCCGATGAAGAGGATGACGAAGATGGGAACATTTTAACTGTCCTTTCACTGGAG
This sequence comes from Sciaenops ocellatus, assembly GCA_033000465.1. NCBI lineage: Eukaryota > Metazoa > Chordata > Actinopteri > Sciaenidae > Sciaenops > Sciaenops ocellatus. Next base: position 3,217,267 of record CP136867.1, on the reverse strand, counting down.
AGCTGTTCCCTTTTGAAAGTTTCTCTCGTACTACTGTCATCCTTTGCCCGACTGGCATGACCATAGTCAATGACTTTACCTGCTGTCTGTGTAACAGTAAGAAGGCTGGGCACCTCTGGGGAGTTTGAACGTGCCAATGGTGAAGAACGGGTAGGAGGCAGCGGCATGTCATGGACGATGCGTGAGAACGAGGAGGAGGAATTGGGAGCCACAGTTTTCTGGGTGCCCGACTTGTTGATTTGGATGTCACGGAGTATGAACGGTAAAGTGTCTGGGGTTAGCTGATCATCAGGGTAGTGACTCAGCACTTCTAAGTCCTCATTTGAAAGTCCAAAGCTAGCCAAGATACTACCCGCACTCTCTGGTGTGTACAAACCCTGACCATCCACGCCACCAGCATGGGGGTGCCGGGCTTGGGGAGACGGTGAGTCACTTACAGGGGCGGTCCAGTTTGGCATGTTTCCAGTGTGGCTGCTCTGGGGTGGCTGCTGCTGCTGCTGCTGCTGCTGCTGCTGAGGCTGCTGATGCTGCTGCTGAGGCTGCTGAGGCCCCTGGTGTCGTTGGGGCTGGTGGCTAGCACTAGGTGGAGGAGTTGCAAACAGTTTAGTTGGAGGTTGATAACTTGACCAGTCTACTCCTTGCTGGTGCACAGGCTGATTATCAGAGTTGAGTGGTATTGGGTTAGAGCTGTAACTTCCATGTTGACTGATCCCAGAACCTGAGTTTTGGTTCTGGTGTTGGTTTGGTCGGTTCATGTGGTCAATGAGGCGGTGATCCATGTCCCTTGCACCACGGATAGCCAGGGCAGACTCTAGTTCATCAGGGAGCTGGGTGGGACGAGGAAACTGGTAACCCATCACCTGCGACAGCATATCGGAACCGGGGCGATTCTGATGTTGATTTGGAGGCGGCTGATGATGAGGAGGCCTGGGCCCATTCGAGAAGGGCTGCGAGCCCTGTTGTTGGGAGTGATGGTGGTACATGGCAGCAGAGAGACACGGTTGTGTTCTGTAAGTTTTGCCGGCTGACACCCGCTGTCTACTGAGAAGACTCAGCAGAGCCAGGTGAGGAGGTAAAGTTGCTGCTGCAAACCCGTTGTTGTGACACTGGTTGCCAACAGTTATGGTTGCTAGAGTGGCAAGCTGCTGGAGAGCAATCTGCGTCTGAATCTCGATCTGAGCCAATCGAAGAGCTGTCACAGCACCAGCTACGGATCCAAATATGAAATGGGTCCCTCTGGTGCAGTTGGCGGCGGAGAATGTTGCACTGGGCTCCAACCGAAGGGAAGGAGCGAGGTGCGAATTACTGTCTGTGTGCACAGCGAGGCTGTGAGGTGGAAAGCAGAAATATACAGATGAACAAGCGTTGTTTTGTCATTACAACAGGAGATTTCAGAAGAAGTCCTTTTGCCCTCGCACTTTTATATAACAAGCTGGCACAGTCCTCATTTGGTTTGTGGTTTTTCCCTTTAAATTCTGTTATTAAGAAATGTTGTCACCCTCAACAACTCCTTCCTTTGTCCTCAAGTGTGGCCACCTTGCTTTTCTTTCAGGACGGGAAAGCAAAGCAACATTATCACAACACTGATTCAATGAAAAGCAAAAAAATCCAAAGCATAGCAAATTTAACCTACGAGGACACACACACACACACACACACACACACAGAAAAATAAAAAATGTAATAATGCTTCCAAAGAAATTTGCATTTGCTAGCCTACAATGTATATTCAACATTACAACAACATTCCAATCATGGCATCCTTGCCAAAATGTTCACAGCTGAGCCAAACAGTGCAGTTTTTCCCTGAATGTTTCCTGCAGGTACGTTTGGGGCGTTCAGATGTCAAAGGAATCATTAAGAAAATTTGATTTCAATTCTGTTGCTATCTAAATTTCACCTTCACTGAAAATACCTGCCCTGTATCTGCCGGGCCCTGGTGGTCCATCAACTATTGTCATTTGGGCTGTCAACAAATATTCAAACATACTCTGTCTCTGTTCTCTTGTGGGCTGCTGCACCGAGCACATCGCGTGACGGACGGGAGGACACACAACATCACTTTCAGATTGAAGATGTTCAATCCTGTCTGGAAAGAATTCTAAAGTGTCAAATCACAACAGAAGTTCAGACTCTCTGGCCTTTATCGGGACATTCTGTGTGGAATAGATGAGCAGAATTGAAATTAAAATGTCTTAATAATTCCTTTGAAATCTTGATTATGAAATTGGTTCTCGATGCCCATCCCTGATAAGCCAATAAAACACAAATAATACAACAAAATAAATATATGAAGATTGAAGGCTAACATTATATGTATGTGGACACACACTGTCATTAGACATGACAGAGGTCCATGTGATTTAAACAGTTAGCTCTCTGGTTTCTTTCTATATCTTTTACCTGAATGGATGATTATTTTTCCTTCTATAGCTGCCTTTAGTCTATGAGTCTACCCTGCCCTGTGTTCTATCATGTCATACAGTATCTGGCATAGAATACAGTTGTAAATGCGTGCAGAGACCAATAAATGTTAGTGTGCACATTCAATCTGGTGATGACCTGCAGTCTTTGAGGGGCACGTTTCCTTTGACAGACCGTCGAGCAAGTCGAGCATCTCCTTGCCACGGCCGGGGTGCCCTTGAGCAAGGCACCGTACGCCCCCCAACATCTGCTCCCCGAGCTGAGTGTGTGTGTATATGGCATCTGTCACTACGTGTGTGTTCCTGTGCATGTGCATGTGTGTTCCGACAGGTGCCAGCTGGATGGGTTAAATGCGGAGAAATTATTTCGTGTGTATAACATGATTAATAAAGTTTCAACTTAACTGACCAAACGTTAGCTTTTAGGAAAAAAAGTTGAGCATGCATGCTGAGTAGAACTATAGACCGGACACGGGACCGAGATGATTTTGTTGCACAGTGCCCAATAATTTCAACCGGTATTGGTTAAGGAGGTTAATAAGGCAAATGCTTACAGTCAAAGTGGAACGATGCAACATTTAACTGAAGAAAGCAGATCATGCAGGTTGATATAATAACAAATCAATTAAATACAAAGGGAAACGTTGATGACATGATGAAAGAACAGTAACATGTTTATAAAAAGGTCTGACAATGACCTGTCTTCCTAACAGTCATTGCAGTTTGATTATAACACTTACTTTACATAAATTTCTCTAATGTAGAAAATATTATCTGTCTGGAAAATGTCCCCAACAGAAAGGTTCAACATGAAAAGACGAGCAGACGAAGCAACAACACCAACACGAGTCTCAAGTGTTTCTTCTGGTTCTAAAACAGTGCTAACCTCCGTCAGCATCCATCCGCAGGAAGATTCAGAGCACTGTGTATGAACTTCAGCTCAGTGCTCAGCATACAGAAGGTTTACAGTTCACAACTGTGTCTGATGCAACATATGTCACAATGAGTGACACCTGTTCTAACATTAAATCCCAGAAACAGACCAACTGTCAGTGCAGCTTCACAGAGACAACATTAGAGAGAAGGCTTGGAAGCTGATGTTTACTTCGTGGGATGTTCCAGCCTGTTTTCACACTGTACACAGCACAGGCAGTCAGCTACACCACCGTGCTACAGGGTTGTCATCCAGCTCACTCCATGAATGTTGTGTTCATGGCAGCAGAGCTCCTGCATGGCGCCTTCAAGTGTATCACTGTGGAACACTGGCCCGCAGAGCCGGCTGTATCTTAGCGAACACCAATATCACCTGACTTTAAACGCACTAAATCAAATGCACCCATAGCTCATATTACCAGAGAAACAACCCTCAGTTTGTATAAAACATGATGTAAAGATGGAGCTCAGGGCCACCCTGCGTAGTCTCCACATAGCAGCCATTTTGGGTGTTTTCACTCTCTAGCTAGCTAACGTTAGCTGGAGGAAAACAAACAGTTCCGTCACGTTTCATGGGCCCTCGTAACATTTCAGAGTCCACACATTCAACAAATACCTTTCACAACGAGCCGACGACAGTCTCTGTTGTTACAGGAGCGTCTCTAATCCGTTTCAGCCCGTTGTCATTCGTATTAAAGAGCGGAGCCTGTATTCCGCCGCCATGAACGACTAAATGCACTTCCGCCCCGAGAATTTCAAAATAAAGCAGTCATCTCGACAAATCTCTGACCACTGGACAAAAACAGCACAAATTATATTTAGATTTAAAAAAATATATCAATATCATGTCTGTTGAATAAGCTTTGTTTCTACATTCAAGGGTAAGGATTTCTTTTTAGTGTTTGGACAACTATGCATGGGATACAGCTGCATTATGGCTGTAAATAAATCCATGTTTGATTTTGGCCGTAATCCTCTTCCGTATTTGAAAAGTTATATTGAATAAAAAAATATTGAGTTTGAGTAATTGTTAAGTTATAAATCAGCATTTAGCTGCATTATGTTACATTGAAGCCTACATCAATACTGCAGTACCACTGCACTGACAGTGTTGAAGCACTGTTGATTACAGCATTAGTCTCTTCGTTCAACAAGTGTGATGGAGGTCAGAGGAACATTTGTCTGTCATAAATTGAATCTCAGCTCTTAATAAGCACATCAATAGCCCCCTCTCTCAGAACTTGTGTGAGGGGACAAGAGAGGGGGCAACTTGACTCTGCTGGATGTTCAGAGAAAACTTTAATAACTAAAATGGAGAAAGGACAGAAAATACAGTGCATGAATGAGCATGTGATGTGTGCAACAGTCTGGGCAGGTGACAAAGACAACATGCACCATGGACAATGGTCCTATGAACATACAGATAATACTTATGTGATTACACTGTCTTTAATTAAATACAAGACTATCGTGGACCTGTAGAAAAACACAAGACATTTTAGATTATGGAGAGGATGTGATACTTCTTGTTTGTGACTGGATAAACCTCTAGTCAATTCAGAGTTTTAGTGTTTAGGATAAATTGGCGCAAGATTGGATTAGCCAGGGCGACGCACAAAACTCTATGCTGCTGTGATTGGTTACTTTGCTGTCAGGCAACTGGTGACACGCATGTGACAAGGCCCTTAAAATGTGTTTAGAAACAACAAAAACAACAACAATAATAATAATAATTATTATTATAATCTCTACAAAAACAGATCCTTGTAGCTTCACTCTGTTACACACTGACTTGTCAGCTGGGTCCAGTTTTATTACTGTAATACATCCATGTTATTGACCCATAGAGCTAGAGAGTCCAAAATAGCTGAAGCTATCATATTGGCTGTGCACCGTCAACTTTTGCACATGCTACTGTGCCGGTGTATGAAGTGCTCCACAAAAAAGGCATGGTGAGACAATGTCTAATCCCTGTTATCGACCTGTTATTGGCTACTCTGATTGGCTAGTGCTGGTATGTACTTGGCATGTTACAGGGTAAACTTGCCATCCACATACCATAGTTTGCTCAATCCCCATGAAGAAGTGCTGATTAATTTTGCTGAGCCCCTTATGGTATGACCAGAGCCTGAGCTATTTCAAATAAATGACTAATGATGTTTGCAATTAGACAAAAACAAAATATGCCAACATAATTCTGTAGGTATTTAATGCACATTAAATAAGAAAGAAAGAGGAGATGGGAAGAACTGATCAACTGACTGTAATGTGGTCATCTGTTTATGCAATGAGTGAGTTATGCAATGAGTTTATACTGCTGGCCTCTTTAAACCTGAATGTCAAGGGTTGAACTTTATTAGCAACTAGCCACTGCATTCTCACTCTGACTGTGTGTGTGTGTGTATGTGTGTGTGTGTTTGTGTGTGTGCCAGAGACATGGACAGACAGGAACTCAAGTCCCAAATGACATGAAGTTATTACCTCAGCACATCAGCACATAAATAAATCTCTGTTTTCCAGTCACTGCACACAGACACAGTCACAGACACACCGACACAGTCACAGACACACCGACACAGTCACAGACACACACACACACACACACACACACACACACACACACACACACACACACACACACAAGCAAAGACAATTGCAACATAGTGCTGTAATCTGAGTTGTACAGAGTGCTTCATTTCTTTAAGATTCAAACATAGTGGACCTCAGTCTGGAATATTTTAGTCCAGTTTTCAGGCTCATTCGCAGTGACAGAAAGGGGGGGGGGGGGGGGCAGGATGAATTTGGGCTCCAAACTTAAACCACTGACATTGACACTGTCATGTTCAGGATGGACCACATGCTGTGGATTAGCCCTCATGTTCCCACTCAACTTGATACTAGTTTCTAGTCATGTGAATGACTTAATTAGATGATGTAGATCAAGAGTTGGCTTGGATAGTGGATAGTGGATCAACATACTCTCAGGAAAGACCTAATACAGGTCAGGTATCCCTCTGGAGGCAAAGAAAGGGTGGATGCACATGGAGGTGGAGGATTATGAGGAAGAAATGGAAAGGGGTATAAGTATAAATATATGGGCCATGATTCATGATCATACTGTACTAATGGGAGCCAGCAACATATTTTCAGTGTTATTGGTGGGAAGTGACTTAATAATGACTTCTTAAATAGGGAAATTAGATCTTCTAATATCTTTTTATTATCAATGTATCTACTATTATTAATTCATCTACTATATATTTTATACAACTGGGAGTGGAAGCCCAATAAAATGATTAGAAGAGAATGAATTTAGTCTTCTACTTAACATCAAGCAAGTTGTAGCACACATGTCTATATTCAAGTATTTTATTTTTCCAGAATAACTTTAAAATTGGAGGAATTCTAAACGTTCTTGCTAAGAGAGAGTAATATTGCTATCACATATTGCTCGGTGAACACTAGTGGTCTCTGTGGGTAAGACTGATGTTCTCCAGCATCAGTCTGAATCTTTAAAAGAATCCAGAGTGAGGACCTTCATTACAGGCTCACATGGCTCTTCACTGTCTGCAGGACTACATGCTGTTTTTATTGACAGTTCTAATCTTATATGGGAGCACTAAGACTCTTTTAAGCATGGTGGTATCCATGTAATTCTGCCATCTGCTAACACACCCATTAATGTGAGGGAATATTTTATTCTAGCATGTCACATATGGGGCTACACAGGGTCAAACGTGTCTTCAGGTCACTGTAAGGACAGAGTTTATTCTTAAATTGTTATGAGGACACTGACTTCTGTCTGTGAGATACAGAGCAGCTGTATGTTTGTGTTCAGGAAAGCAGGTCAAGTCAAGGTTGCCAACAACCTTAGGTGTCAAATGGACATGAAAAAACGGTAACTGTTTTTGTAACTGAAGCCTTTGATACAGCTGATCCCTCTAGAATTCACACTCTGATTGGCCTTTCTGGAATTATTTCTACTTGGTTCAAATCTTATACCAACAATAGTAAGTCTTTTGTAAGAATGGATGATTTTTCTTTGAAAAGCTAAAAAATTTATTCTGGTGTTCCCCAAGGTTCAATCTTAACACCTTAATACTTTTTAACCTTTACATGCTGTCAGTTGGACATTTTCATAGCTATGCTGATGACACAGCTTTACATTGCTGCGTTTCAGGATGACTCAGGGAAAATAGATTTTTGCCATTTTTAAGTGTATTTTAAATATCTAGTTATGGATTTCAGAGAAGTTTTGGTTATTGGTCCTGAAGCTCAGAGACAGAAACTCCATTAAAGAGAAAGACACTCATGCACCCCTTTACTTCCTGCAGGATTGTCGATTGTACAGTTCAATTACAGTTATAAAACTCAACCGCATGTGTTAACTCGGCTCTGTAATTGGGATATTGTGTCTGCCACGTTCTGATCAACTGATGTGCTCCATGACTCAAACACTATTTAAACAATGGACTGAAAGCTCTGTTTTAGTGCATGTCTGATGTTATAATCATAGCAGATGAATTGTAGTTTATGCAATCTTGCATAAAGTCTGATGTATCTCATGGAAATGATGTATGATCTGTTTGAATTTAAAGTTGTCTCTGACATACTGCATACCTGGTTACTTTATTGGTAACTATCTTTGTTTTTCTCATTCAAACAAAATTAAAGATATTAGCAAACCATGCTGAAGCATTTTGACTCAACATTTTTCATCTAACCCTAACCAATCAAAATCAGGCAGACTAACTCTATAATATATTACATGGTCAAAGAGTGTGTAGACACGTTAGCAGATCTGCATTCCCCAAACTTCATTGGCAGCCAAATGATTTCAACGGGCGATTCTTCAGTTACAACTTCATTGATGTATCCTTGATGCTGAACATTGATCCTGACAGTGTTGCTTGCCGAACACTGTATTTTAGTTTTTGTTAGTTGTTGGCTTGCTCACTTTGTAGCAGCTACACTGGCTTCACTCTATAGGGACAGGTGGTGTCCTATGTCAGTCTAGACTATTTTAAGAGTCTATCATAACCAGAACAATTTTATGAAACACATAAGCACCAGATGCTAAAATAATGACCATTAAAATACTTTAGATTTGTTCACTTCTGAAGGTCAAATTGTGTCAGAACCCCTGCATACGTTGTCTAACTGTGTCTTTAAGATTTATAGACTACTGCTGGCACTTCTCCAATGCGCCAAGGCCACAGGGTCGTCTAAACAGCAAATTTAGAGGAGGCGCTAGAAAGCTGGCATGTGTGTGTGCGTTAGTGATCTCATTCGTCATTACAGTGAGAGCCAGTTCAAGTTTTATGGCATTGTCTTTTGCCAATCCTCAATGTTCAAAAGGTTTAGTAGGTTTGTAGTTAAGTATGGTTTGGTTTGGTTTGAAGTTAATTGTTAGATTTGAAAAGTCTTCTGGTTAGATTCAGGGTTAGATTTAGATGAGGGGTTAAGTGATCAGTGGAAGATCCTGACATGAAAAGAAAGAGCAAATAATCCAGAGTATATTATCATGCTGTCACAGTGAATAACATGAAATCTAAGCTATAACTACAAATCAAACTGTTCCCTGCCCAGCAGCTCAAATTATCCAAGCATGTATCCTACACTGAAGCAGCTGTCACCATTACAGTTGTCACCATTGCAGTTGACTTCTCTTGACTACTCTTTGGAAGCTTTAAAGTGTGGGATATGTTTGAAATGAGCTACTTTAAATGGATTGTTGGTTGACTCCACTCAAGGGTCAAAGTCAGAAAGGAGTGGGAGATGGGATTTCAGGCTTTATAAATTTAAGCTCAAAACATGCTAGAAGCCATGGAAGCCCCAGCGTGTCTCGAAACATATAGTAGTGAGTGGTAAACCCAAATCCATGATTCAAAACACATTTGAAGTCCCCAAGAAAGTTAGAAATAGTTATAAAGTTGTGCTTTTGTACAGTAATCAGTGAGACCAGGACATAGATGTATGTAGCAGCCCTCAGAATCACTCATAGACTGTATCACACAGGAAGCACTCCACTGATGACACTTGTCACATTGTCTTATAATCAGAGTATTTTTCTGAGTTTTGTCCTGCGCCCCAGGATAATCATCAGTGTGTTCATTCACAGTAAAAGTAGTGTTAACACAGTCAAGGACTCTCTGTGTCTCTCCCAGCCTCCCTGTGTGTATCAGGTGAGAGGCCTGCTGTATTCTCTGTCTCATGACCGACATCCCAGAACGTCTGAGCAGGACTGGCCTGAGCGGCTGCTCATCGTAAAGCTGTCTATGATTTGTAGCTGCAGGGTCACGGGGACCCCTCTCCTCTCTCGTGGACTGAAAATACCACATTCACTCTTCTGCAATCTATGAATATTTTTCACATGAGACAGCAACCAGTAGCAGGGTTCAACAATGTCTGTCAAAGGTGCCCATGCCTGGGCACGGTAAAAAGCCAGTAAACTTTAGAGTTTGCTGTTAGTTAGCCTATGTAATAATGCTACATGTATAGTATGTCCCTGACCAGGCACATGACTTATGCACACACATGTCATAGTCACAGAACCATTTTTAGATATAGGTGAACTAGGCGATTGCCTAGCTGCTGCCACTAGCTGGTGGGCGAGGAGGGGGAGGAAGAGATCTTTTGCAATTTATTTCAGACACTTGATCTAACCTGCAGGATGCTGCTTATTTCAGAATCGTACAGTTTATTTGCTCATACCGCTGTGTAGGAATCATGCAGACATATGATCCACTCCGATCCACAGGATCGAGTTCCGGACTAATAAGTTCAGCCATTTTTCCATTAATAGTTATCTTATGGTCTTATAAATCTCAATGTTTGCTCCTGGCATGACAGCTGCTCAAAATACCCCGCTGTGCTCTATTGAAACACTGTCACTGCCATGCCACTTAATTATATGACAGCTAGTAGCTGTGAGCGATGCAAGCAGAGTGGCTGTTTTGGATCTATTTCAGTTACTTTATGTAATTGAACTGCACTTTCAAATGTAATATTCTAGTCATAATGGGTACAGTCCATTTTGTTCAACGAACTTTCCCTGCTCTAGCCCCGATAAGGTTTCTGATGTAATTAATGGTTAAAAAATAAGATAGAATATAAAAACTCCATTTCCAAATACAAAGCTGAACAAAGGTGAACTGTGTGAATCTGCCCGAGCTGGCTGGAGAAGTGTAAAGGAAACAGAACAGATAGAAGAAAGTGTAATGTGACCATAGCCTAAATCCTCAGCAGACCCTCCTGCAACAGATTCACATATTGTAGAGAGGAATAATATAAACAGACAAGAGTTTGTGACAAGTTACCAAGAGCTTTTTAGCTGTAAAACAAATCTGAACTGCTTCACTATTTTTAAGACGGGCCTAAAATGTTCACTGTAAGTTGTAGAATGATGGAAAAGCTGTCAAAGATAAATATTACTTGTTCAGGCGGCATGGTGACCTGCTCAGTACAGAAATAACAGTAAGAAGGTTACTGATTTAAACCCCGGCTGTGTGAAGTTTGCATGTTCTCCCCGTGTCTGTGGGCCCTCCTGCTTCCTCCCAAAAACCAAAGTCCAGAGTGTAGTGATTCAAAATGCCTATTGGTGTGAATGCGAGGGCGAATGGTTGTTTGTCTCTATGTGGCAGCACTGTGATGACATTTGTCCAGTGTGTGTCCTACCTCTCACCTTCAGCTGGGATAGACTCCAGCACCCAACGACCCTGATAAGCAGTTACAGGAAATGGATGGATGGATTACTCGATAAGGGCAAATGAATTGTCAACTGAATTGTCAACTGACAACTCATAAATGGATTGTACTTATATAGTGCCTTTCTAGTCTTCTGACCACTCATAGCACTTTTACACTACTACACTACATACCTCATTCACCCATATTCATACACTAATGGCTGCTCCTCAGTTTTAGTCATTCTAACCATTCATACGCATTCACCGATGGTGTCTGATCATCAGGAGCAATTTGGGGTTCAGTATCTTGCCCAAGGACACTTTGACATGCAGACTGGAGGAGCCGGGGATCAAACCGCTGAACATGTGATTAGTGGACGACCCGCTCTACCTTCTGAGCCACAGCCAAGCACCACAGATACAAGACTGATTACACTGTGTCTCAGTTCACATACGTTTAGACTTACACTTGCTACTTTTGAGGCTGTTGAGTGCATTCGCACGGTCAGTTCTGTCAAAAGTCAGCATACTCTGAGTACCTGGATGGAACACTTATGATGGTCAAAAAGTTGTGTTGAACACTGGACACTTTTCGTCCTCAGTGGTCACCATTTTGGTTACATAGCTGAACAGGAGGGACAACCAGCATTGTGAAAATGGCGGCCGAGGAAGCAGCTGGAGCTGAAGGGGATGCTGTGAATACAGCAACATACAAATGGAAGTTGTATGTATGTTTTATATTTATATTTATATTTGGCAGTCAACTGCCATCACATTGATGCAAAGAAGTGCATGTCTGAAAGGGGTTTTACAAAGACTTGTATTGCCCATGAACCAATATGTCATGCCTTCTTCATCTATCCTAATAGAACTAGTCTAAAAGATGACACACACCAACACACATGCCTCATCCAAGAATAGAAATGATGGCAGTGATGAAGTAGGAAGCATGCAAGACTAGACAGGGAGCCAGGGAAAGGTGTGAGATCGCATGTAGTACTTCCCACATGTCTGAAATATACTTGGGGGATGTTGTTTTATAAAAGAAATGAGTAGTAAATTAATAAGTAGTAAGTAAATTGACATATACATGCACACACATATATACTTGGCAGCCATTTTTGGGTGGGTTAGAGGAGGCTTAAAAGTGCATTTATAACTCTGACTGTTAGACGGCCACAAGAAGTCAAACTGCTCCGACACGGTGCAAGTGTTTTTCCTTCATTATTAAAGAATAGTGCTGCTTACTGGCTGACACACACATTACATTTCTTAAAATAAAAGCATCTTTCACATTCAACAGTGGAAAGCTTTGAGTGTGAAGCAGAAGGAAGGGTTCAGTTTGCATCAGCAGTAAGTAAACAGAGCTGTGATAGGGCTGAAAACATCAGTGAACAGTAAAATAAGGCAGACAGTGACACAGGAATGAAATCAAGTCCAGACACAGACAGATAGCCCATTAAAATGCACTCTGCATATGGACACATGATCTGGATAAGAGGAAACACATGTTAACGTTAGGTGTAAATGCATGCAGTACCAAACTGGATTGGAATCAGATCAGCCAGACCACATTTAGAGGTTGTCAGGCTCACATCGTAAGTTAAGCAGGTGCACATAAAATCCATAAAAATCTGCACTATGTCACCACATTCATGCGAAAAAAAAAAAGTCTGCCCCACTAGTTGAGAGGTCACCTAACTCTCTCTCTCTCTAGTAGTGACAGACAGCAAGTGTTTCATCATGAAAAGTGATTTGGAAATATTGGAAATGCCATGTTTACTGAGAAGTCTGCCAGCCCCACCCAGACCATTTGCATATTCAGATCTGATCAACGCATTTTATCATCAAATGTAAATGCAAAATCATTATGAAGTTAATAACAGGTGTAAATGAGGGCAACAATTATGGTTGGACACAAAGGCCATCACAGGCTGGGTGTGTGTGTATGTGTGTGTGTGTGTGTGTGTGCACGGTGTGGTACAGCAGTGAGGATGTAGTGATAATGCATGTCAGCGTGGTGTGGCATTGCACAGTTAAAGCAACCCAGACCAAGAGAAAAACCTTAAATGAGTCTGTTGCTTTTAGTTCTGTGTAAAATGTAGTAAATATAACAGTTCTGTGTACTGACCATCAATATAAGACACTGTGAGTTTGCCAACAATGGTCATCATTTAATACCGGGTTGAAATTTGAGGTGACGTTAGCATCATAGCTTCTTTAAGTGATAAATATTTTCAACTGCTGCTGATCAGTTTTGAAGTGTGTGTCTATGTGTGTGTTTATGTGTGTGTGTGTGTGTGTGTGTGTGTGTCTGTGAGAGAGAATGTTAAAGCATGCTGACAAGCAGAGGCTCATGGGATTTGGCTTCAAGATTACAGCTGTCTACACCAAATGAAAAATGATTCGTCTCTGAAAATGATACAGCAGAAAACACACAAACTTCATTTGCTACAAGTAAAGTTACTGTGACTGTGTGCCACCCCGCGGGTACATGCAGTGCACATTCATTCACCTAACTGAGTGTAAAAAGAAAGATTAACACCAGTAAAGGCTATTGGGTAGGGTATTGATTCTACTTTCATGGTTAATTGGGGGACACCACTGTTCCATTTAGTTTGTTTAAGTGGACTGCCTAGTTTGTTACTGACCTGCTGCTTTTTGATGTGACCTCTGAGGGATGGTCGTACCATAGTTCATAATGGAGGAAACTGTTAATAATACCTCTGTTTTCTTTTTTGTCTGAATTAAAAGTACAATACAAAGGTCACGAAACAAGACTGAGCAAAAGAAGTAGTGCTCACATATTTATCACCACTTGGCCTCACTGTAACTGTTAGTTTCAGACCTAGCTGTTGAGGTTAGACAGTCATGTACAATAAGATGTCTGAAGAACAGCACATTAAAACCAGAGAGGTATTTCTGTCTCCAACTTGCTAATATAAATATAGAAACAAGTATAAGTATATAGAAACACCTCAGAGTGCATTACCATGATTATACCACGACTACTGACTAATAAAGAAATCAGTGAGAGTTAACTAGCAACACACAAAGAAGCTGCAACGTATCTCTTATCTCTTAAAACATCACTTTGGATCAAATTCATCAAGCCAGCTTAAAGTTTTTTTTAATTCTGACTTTCAAAACATCACTAATAATTCAAAAATATTAGCTGGGTGAGTAGCATGCATAAAAAAATTTCATGCATGCAGAAGTGATAGTGGGTTAGAAGGTGAACAGAATGAGCATTAGTATAACTTATAACATGTATGGATTTATTTAACCATTTATTTTAAAATTAACCATTTTAACACTCCAAAAATAGCATCACATTCAACTTCTCAGTTATTTGTTAACTTCCAAATCGAAAAAATGATTCTCCCAAGTTGAAAAGTAAATAGTACATCTTCTTTATCAAGAAAGAACTATTCCTACATTCCTTTCTTTTTCATCATATAGTAAGATTACAGATTAGACGATACATGAAGTTATTCTATCTTATGTTTGACTTTTTTCTAAACTGAACTGTCCCTGAATCGACCCTCTTACCAAACCCTGTTACTCACTGATGGGCTGCTTTTGTGAGGTTAGTGCTGATCCTCTGAGCTCGCTTCTTCTTGTTGATCTTCTGCATCTCCAGACCACTCTGAGAACCCTGGATGAGCTCTCAAAGATCCAGTGATTATAATTTAAAATGAAGGATGACACGAGGAAAGAGACAAGACGAAGGGGTGAAAGAGAGGAGTAGTCCAGAATCTCTGCCTCCACCATCTACAAAATCACGACAAAAACTAAACTGGATCTTGGTGCACTGAACTCTGCTCCATGTGCAGGCAGCACAGTACATGCTCAAAGTGACTGACTTTGCTCCCTCTCTATTCACCTTCTCCCTCTCTGGCATTCACCCACACAACATTACCCCCTCCTCCCTGGATCATAGACACACTGAAACAACTGAACCGGCATCAGAAAAGCACATCTAAAGAAATAATTCACCCCCCATGTGACGACCATCTAGATTAACAGCACTTTAATGTCCTGTTGCAGTATATAGAACAAACTGGCTAAAGCTGCATCATATGGATTTGCTTTTGAATTACAGTATAACATGTACAACACACTGACTATACTCTATTTGAATTTATATATAGTTTAATCTGTATTTATCTATTTATAAGATTTCATTTCTGTCAGTCAGTCAGTCGAGGGCAGCATCCAGGGTTAGTCCTCTTTTACGGGATGGTAGGAATTACTGGGTCACAAGTCACAGCTTCAGAGTCTCCAGTTACAGCAGACCGCTGATTCAGAGATGGAATGGTCAAGTGTAAGGGCACAGCGAGAGGGAAGACGGTCTGGAATGATGTAAGAAGATAGAGCAACACGTAACAAGAAAGAAGAGTAATATGAGAGGGGAAGGAGGGAACATCGCAAGTTAGTCAGATTGAGCAAGAGTAACAATATAATAAAATCAGCTGCATTTCACCTCACCCGAGCCAGCCTTTACTATGAGCTTTATCTAAAAGGAATGTCTTCAACCTGAAATCCCAGATTTTAAATTCTATTCTGGATTTTATGGCTGATCTTGGTTCCTGTCAGTACATGTGGAGCAGCTTTCAGGATCAACTGCAGAGGCTGAAGAGACTTATTGGAGCAACCTGATAACAAAAGTTACAATAATCCAGCCTAGAAGTTACAAATGCATTGATACATTTTTTCTGCATCCACTTGAGACAAGATGCTCCTGATTTTTGCAATGTTACGTAGGTGAAAAAAAGTTTTAAAAAGTCCTAGAAATTTATTTTAAGTGGACGTTAAAGAACAAATCCTGATCAAAGATAACTCCAAGATTCTTTACGGTGGAGCTGGAGACTAGGGTGATCCCATCTAAAATAACTATATCTTTAGAAAGAGAGTTTCTGAGGTGTTTGGGTCCAGTTACAAGAACAAAAGTTGCAGGTCATCCAATGTTTAATGTCCTGATGGCATGTTTGAAGTTAAGCTAACTGATTGGTTTCATCAAGCTTGATTGATAAATTTAATTGGGTATCATCAATAAAAGTCTGCCCAAAGAAAGCATATATAGGGAGAAAAGAATTGGTTCAAGCACAGAACCTTGTGGAACTTGTGAAAGATCCAGTAAAAAAGTGCTAAGAAAAGGTAAAACTTCTCTGAGCAGCCTGGTTGGGATGGGGTCTAAGAGACAGGTTGACAGCTCCTGTCCTGTGTCTGAAGATAAATTGTTGCCTGTTGAGGGCAAGAGGAGATGAATTTTGTCTCTAATAGTTATAATTTTATCATTAAAGAAGCTCATGAAGTCATTACTACTTAGACCTAAAAGAATAGATGGCTCAATAGAGCTGTGGCTCTCTGTTAGCCTGGCTACAGTGCTGAAGAGAAACCTGGGGTTGTTCTTATCGACCAATAATGGGCTGTTGTTTGTCTTTATATAGTTGAATGGTTCTTGTCATATTATGGATTAAAAAGAACTATTTACTGTATGCCAGCCTTACCTTTGAACAACACAGCTGATGGTCTCAAACTATGATAACCTCATGAAGCTGAATGATAGAATGCCAAGAGAGTGCAAAGCTGTCATCAAAGCAAAAGAATCTAAAATGTTAAACATATTTTCCTGTGGTTACACTTGGTTTATATATATATATATATATATATATATATATATATATATATATATATATATATATATATATATATATATATATATATATATATGTGTGTGTGTGTGTAAATGATATGTGATATAAATCATATTATGTAAATGTAACTGTAAGCTGGCCTGTGTGTCTGGAGGGAATCACAGTGTGACAGGTGCTGATTGATGTGAGTGATGATGGTTCCATTTCGGTCCAGGCAAAAAATGCAAAACCCTGAGCACCATGAAATTCCATCTGTGTCCAGACGTGTGTGTCAGTGTGTGTCAAATTAGGCACAGACACAAAAGTCATTTGTCTATGTAAAAAATAAAAAGCTTAGTGGTTGTTTAAAAAATGGTCATCTTTAATATACAAACACTTGGTTGCACATGGTTCCAGCTTCCCCTGTTGTATTGGAAGTAGGTAGTGTTGAGACAGAGGTCCAAGAAACTACAAATCTGATCTGGCTTGAGGCTGGTCCTGGTGTGTAGAGTGTTGTCCTGTAGTAATCTGCGCAAACAGTGAGTGAGGTGAGGTTACATCGTAGGACACCATGGTTTCGTCTGTGTCCAGTTTCAGTCCTCAAACCTCGTTCACAAAGTCCATGGAGTTATGGATGTGATGAGGAGCCAGGATGGTGGCTACATCCAGTCAATGGTTTCCCCTTTCAGTAGCTTTTGGAGACACTCTATGGCCTTCTTCTTGTATCTGCTGGTGGGGTCGCATTTCAGTGATTCATATGTATCGGGGTCATTCAGGAGGGTGGTAACCTTGGTGTGGTAATCAGTCTTTTTTTTTTTTTTATTATTTACATTCCATCAGTAGAACATACAGTAACAATACATTTTGAGACTACACTTACTTACATTACACAGGCACACATACTCACACATACACACACTCACCCCCTTGCACCGATGTGAGGTAGAATACAAATTAAACAAATATTTCCCAATATCATTTACAGTTTTCTCTCAGGTAAAGCCCACATTTCCATCCTTAATGATATTTATGTATGGTTTCCAGAGATTGACAAAGTCCTTCTGCTTGCCCTTAGCAGTAAGTTAGTCTACAATGCAAGAGTTCCATAATCCACATCAGTAATGATGGTGCTTCCATACTCTTCCAAACAGTGCAATTGCCCTCCTGGCTTGAAGAAGTCCAAAGTCCAAAAGTTTAGTCTGTTTCAATGTCTGTTTGAAATCTTTCGGGTATATTCCAAGTAAACAGAGCCCGACATTTAAAGGGACTTTGGTGTTGAACATGTCTGACAAACATTTAACAACATCCTTCCAAAAATGTTGGATCTTTAGACATTCCCAGAGACAGTGAAATAGGGCACCTTTTTCAATCAAACATCAGGAATATTGGTAGACATATGATGAAGCCTGACAGGAGTTATATACATTCTCATAAGCCATTTATATTGAAGTAATTTTAACATTGTACCCTTGTACTAAACAAGCTTCATTCCAATCTGTCTCATCAATATTTTCTTGTATATCCATTTTCCAAGCATTCAATTTATTTACAAGTGTAATTTCCTCAAGTTGTGATAAAGGTGGTATATACAGAAATCAACCATGTTGAAAACAGCTGTGCATCTTTCTTTGTCTGCTGGAAGGATGGTGATGTCTTGGTCATTGCTCATGGACGACACTGTCTTCCTTTCTTGTGGGGTGAGACAGAATCATATTTTCTCCATACTCCTACACTCAGCATCACAGAGGTCAGTCTGTAACTGTAGCTTGAATTAACTGTGCATAAACCATAGCTTCTGTCTCAATGTCCAGCTGGACTGTGTATTTTCAGGCCAGAGTTTCAAAAACATTCAAATTCCTATACAACTACACATTTTCATCATACCACACATATCATTTGATTCTTATGAGAGTAAAAAAGTTGTCTTGATCTATTTAGATGTTAAAGTCAAGGCAGGACAAGTTTCAGAGTACAAGTTTTTATTCTCACCTCTCCCATTAATCATATCACACTCCCTCAGATTTATATCATGATGTATCATTTATATATTTGGAAGAGCTCAAACTGTAGGTTGAAACCACTGGACTAAACTTTACTATACTACTATAAACTATACTGCACAGTAAACAGACAAATCTACTTACAAATGAAATACATCAGTACTAATAACCTAACAATGTCCTATATTATAATATGTTAGTCACATCTTCACTTCTGATACTTTTAATTTATGTTACTGACAATACTTAATAGTATACTGATTTTTCATTATTGTATTGATACTTTAATTTAAATTCAAACTTTATTTATTTATATCAGCTTTCATGCAGACATGTAGCCCACAGAGCAGAATAAAGACAGAAATAGAACATAAAAATTAAAAATTAAAACCAAAATAACAAACAAAAAAATTCCAAGAATAAAACAAATACAATGTTAAAGTAAATTAAAACCTTTAAGGTGAATAAGCACAAGTAAAGGTTACATTGACACCACTGACCACAGACCTAAAACTACTGAAGATATCAAGACTTGTACTGAACTGTTGAACTGTTCACACAGTCATGGATGCATTAATTAGTTATTCTTAATTCTATTCTTAATTCTTCTTAATTTCTTATATATGCATTGCAGTGTGTACTTTTCTTATATTTATATTACAATTGTTTATATACTACTTATAAATACTAAATCAATAAAGTGTTACATAAAGATGATAAATCTTGTTTCCTCTCCTCTCATAAAGGCATCAGTCATTTCTGTATAATTCTAGAATGACCACATCGAAAGTCCTACTCAGACAAAACTCACTATCGAGTGATTTGAATCAAACCTTCTCTTTGATATGTGATTATAGCACCACTCTGTGGTACATTTGAGTGGTAGAGCTCAAACAAAAAATCACTTTACTTAAACAAGCCTAGCCATTCCATATTCATTTATGTTTTATTTGACTCTCTTTGTGTAGTTTTATAACTTTTAGCAGAGCCATAGAAGGCTATAACATGATGTTAATTATGTATGCAGATTTTGTGAAGCAGAGAGTCCCATCATAATGTTCCAGACTTGGATCTGGAGGTCTGTGTCTGGAGTGCGTAATCAGTTTTTAAAATGTCCTCACGGCTCAACAAAGCCTTCCTGCTGCACACTGTGGTTCTGACGTTCTGTTTTGTTTTATAGTTACAGCACAGCATGGTGAAGTAGCAGCACGCAGATCCACACAGGTCAGGCTACAGTAATGCTTTCTCACAGATCCACTGGATTCTGCTGCTACAGTTGAAGTCATTCAAGCCAATGAAATTTCTCATCGTACGAAGGTCAGCGCAGTCTTCTCCTCCATACGCCCCATCTGGCTGCCCATTGGCCCACTGCAGCCTGCAGACAGAACAGTCAATGACAGGGAAACATTATGAGAACAGTCACCCAGTATCCACAGACACATTCAACGTGTGTCATACATTGGTTGCTGTTGACACAGTGTGTCATTTCAAGCTGGTGCCCCAGCAGATTTTTTCTCTTTTTTATTTCTATCAGTATTATTTTTTTTAAATATAATGTTGTTATGATTATATTTATTATGCTTGGTTCTACGAGGATGCAAAATCATGCATTGCAGTTTGACATTTGCATCTTTTGATGCCAAGGTGAAAGCTTTACTGCAAACTTTACAGGAAACATCTGGATGTTTCAGAGCATCTCAACTTGATCACACAAATCTGGAATATGATTTTCCAACAGGGAGTTACTATTATAACATGCAAATAAAAAATAAATAAATTGATTCATATGATTATATAATGCTGGAAGGCGAAACTCTCAATTTCCCAGTCCATCTACGTTCCAACCCTCAGCTATGGTCATGAGCTTTGGGTAGTGACTGACAGAATGAGATTGCGGATACAAGCGGCCAGGTGGCTGAAAGTGTGTTACAGCTACAGTATCCACCAATGAAAACTGACATTAAAAATAAACAACACATTTATTTCTCCAGGATAAAATGTCCATGTGTTAATGAATATCTCACATGTCTTCGTCCAGTGGTGTTCCGTCCACCCAGACCCAGGTTCCTTCCTGCTCCCTGTCAGTCATACCAACCCACGCTGCTGCTGTGAATCCAGTGAGGAAGGCCTATCATAAAGCAACACCCATCACACGTCTGTTTAAATATCCTGTCTGCTTGTATCTTTAAATGTAAGAATGACAGATTTCTTTAAGGATACACAGAAGATGGCTTCTCAAATACAAAAATGACAACATGCAGTGGTGTATGGGAATATAAAGGTACCTGTTCCTGTCTGCTGGTGATGATGACCAGGTCAGCCTCTCGCTGCATGCAGTCCCGCCGGCTGTCGTCCCAGCTCCTCCTCTGTGAGGAAATGTAGTAACAGCTGGAGCCGAACATGATCCAGCCCTCAGGACACACACTTATCTCTGTCTCACCTCGACACAGCAACACAGACTGCATGTCACAATACAGAACATGTGGACAGAACGGTCTCATGAAGCAACAAAGAACAGGAAGCTGGATGTGAACACAGAGTACAAAGCTTTAGAGACTCGTCAGACTCCTGTAGGTAACATATGGGGCTGAGCTCAATCAGACCTGCTGATTTTAATCAGTATTTAAAGGGTGTATTTATGTAAGTTAGGAAAATATACACACTCAATAAAACTATAAAAACATTTTTACACAATTTCTGGGAAAAACTGACCCAGATAGCATGGCAGCATTGACTCAATGTTGGTCTGCTATCTGGGGAGCAAACAAAAAAAATCTAGAGGATTTTATTTGGCCCCTTAAATTTCACCATGACACTGTGTCACAGTGGTACCCCGTACCAATCAATCTCCACTGGAAGCCTCATTAATTATTTTATGTACAATGTTAATACTTCTCCTGTTCACACTGCTACTGTAGACAGATTTCATTTGTACAACGCAGCAACAAGTGCTAACGTTAGAACAATATTAATGTCTTTAGTAAGATGCACCCCTGTAATACTGTAATGTGTACATACCTCTAAATACAGTTACAATACACTTACAAATACTGCATATTGACAGTAACAATAACTGACCCTTTTGTGCTTTATTTATAGAGCTCCAAATGGCACTTTCAATACAGAGCTGGTCTAGACCGTACTTGTTAAAATATCATTTATAGAGAGCCAACAATATCCACCATGAGCAAGCACTTGGTGACAAAGAAAAACTTCCTTTAAGAGACAGAAACCTCGAACAGAACTTGACCGGCTCATAGTGGGTGGCTATCTGCCACAACTCGATGGAGGATGTCTTTTCAGCTGCTAAATGTTCCAATATGTTCACCAGCTAGTCGCTAACTTTGTGTTTGTGTGCAGTGAGCTGGAAGACGCTAAAAAGCTGCTGAAGGTGCTGCAGAGTCGGTCTACCTGTATCAGTCTGAGCAAGTCTCAGAGAGATGTTGAGGATCCCTTGAAGGACACACAGCAGGCCAAAGCTCAGCAGAACCACACTGATGTGTCTTAACTCTGTACACACACACACACAGAGGGAACATTTCTATTTCAGTTCAGACAATTAGAATGTTGATATCCCTAATGTCATCATATACAACCAAAACACAGCAGTACTTACATAATCTCATATGTCCCTGATGATGACTTACTTGGTTTTGGAGTCTCTGTCGGAGCATCCTCGGGTTCAGGTCTGGGGAATTCCTGATACTCACCAACTTCAAAGTTGATATCAGAGTCACTTGAACGAAAGAACACGGCCATTTTGAAGCTGCCACAGTGAGAAGGTGTGTTTTATGTCTGATGTTGTGCAGCGCCTCAACACTTACATGTTTTCTTGTCTGTCACTGCCCTCCTGTAGCGTGTAGAGGAAGTTCCATACGTCAAACGTTTCATCCTAAACAGACAGTATAGACTGATGATGATGAGTTTCACAGTGACCCTCTCCTGTTTTTTAACATCTAATATGTGACACATGTCGACTGTCTGTGTTTTAAATCTGGTTTCATTCTTTTTTAACAAAATATCTGTTCAGGGTTTGGTTTGGTTAGGTGTCTTAAAAGTTGTTACAGAATGGTTTAATTCAGGAATACATGCTTTGTGTTTATTTAAATTTTTTTTTTTTTTGTGGCTTTTTTCAAGCTTTATTTTTGACAGAGACAGCTGAAGAGTGACAGGAATGTGGGGAGATTGAATGACATGCAGCAAAGGGCTGCTGAGCCTTCGTACATCGGGCGCATGCTCTACCAACTGAGCTAATCGACATCCCATGCTTTGTGTTTATTAATTACATTAGACGAAAGAAATGTGACCTTCTGGGTTCTGTTTATGGATGTCCATTGATGACTGTATTAAACTAAAATCATTCAAGTTGTTTCCCATTTTCAGTTTATTTCTGCAAAATTCAAATTCAAATGACATTTTTATTTCAGTCCTGAAACACATCTACTTGAGAAGATTCAGTGTCAGCTGAAGATAACAGAGAATCTTAGGTGAGATGAAATCAGGTTAAGTGTTCACTGATTTGTCTGTTGCTTTGTCTTGTGTCACACTCCAGCATCACTCAGTGTGATGTTGAAAACAGCTTGTGAAATGAAGTGAGCACAGCAGCAGCTTTACACACAGTGTGACAAAAAACATGTTGACCAAGAGAAATGTGGCTAAAATACTGTCTGTACATCTTACACAAAGATATTTATTTGAGACACTGGAGAATATGTTGACATTTACAACGCATTGTGATACAAAGAAATACAGTAGATATACAATATCACACGTGTGACAGCGTGCTGGTTTCGGAGCTCAGCCATATTGCTTCTCTATTCTTTACAGACATGATTGTATGAAGGCAACAAGAAGGACCAGAGCATGCTGGGATATATTTCAGGAATGAAGATGGAGTGTCCAAGTGTAAATAAAGCAGTATACAGATCATCACAGACAGGTGTGTATATTATTCAGACATTAAATATTTGTTCTGCTTCAGGTTCACTTTGTATTTGTTTAGTCATATTAAAGCCGCTTGATAGCAACTACAACATGTAAATCTACATTTGAAATTCATTTGCAGACAACCATAATGACACGACACATTTTGACATGATCAATATTAGAGAGTAACTTCTGTATTTTTCAACCTGGACCCTATTTTGACATCTTTTTGTGTCTGTGACTAACGGGGACGACAGGCGCAGCAGCCAGCAGAGGCAGCAGCCAGCAGAGGCAGCAGGCAGCAGGCTGCCCTGATGGGCCGATTCCACAATATCAAGGTAAGTTTACTAAAGTTATGCCACAGACACTTTTTTGTTATCAGAACGATACCGTTGCCTTGAGTGATTAGTTTATGTGACTTTGGTGCTTTAATTGGTTACAGATAACAATTATAATAACACGAACAACTAACCAACTTTGTGTTGAACCAGTTTTTGTCAATGGAGTCTGGTGGCTTTGAACAGAGCGATACAGCAGCTGTTCTGGGTTGAACAAGAACAAGTCTATCTCTGTAGGCTCCTTTCCAGAATGTTGTCAGACACTTAGAACAATCTGAGCCTGTCAGTGGCAAAAACAAACACTATAAAGGACCTACTGTGTACTTTATGTTGCAGCCTGGCTTCATTTATGGCGTCTGCTGCGCTCCCACCAAATACTGACCCACTTTCAAATGGTTATCCCCATTATTCACTGAGGCACAAAAACATAGTGCCCAGGTTGAAAGTAGCACTGAGTTAGTACGTCCACTGTGTGCATGTTGAGCATCACACTTATACTTGTACCAGGTTTGCAGGGGACTGAATGACATGTTGCTCTCTGTGTACAATGAACTGATTTCATTGGATACACTGATGCTAACAGCTGTTATGTTGTCATGTGCTTTGAATGCACAGAATTCTACCTTCAAGTCAAGTTTTTATCAAAAACACAAATGTAGAGGAATTCATCTAGCTTTCCCAAAATATCTCAGTCAACATATTTGTTACCAGAATCAGCCATGTGACCTGGTGTCTGTATCATTCAAACATACACACTTCAACTGGAAGGCTTCCTCGTCTCACACACACATCATTTACACAATACTGATGCACAGGAAGTATGCCGTTTCCTGGACGACGTGTTTCTATACATCAGTTTCCTCACACACGTCCAGCTAGCTCATTAAAATGATGATCAGTCGATTAATGAATGGCAGCCTTCCTTCTCTCGTGTTTCAGTCCATGTGTGTGAATGAGGTGCAGGTCATCTTAACTGTGTCTTACTTGGAATATGACAAATAAAAAAATAGTTTAATTAAGGAGTACTTTCCTTCAGGAGATGATGAACAAATGTATAGCCGTGGGAAAAATAAGAAACTAACATATTTAAAAATGAAAACATCACAGTGGCAGAGTATGTGGTTGGTCCCAGCACATCGCTCCATCAGCTATACTGACTAAATCTCTTCTTTAATAAATCAATGATTGTACAGTCTAATTAAATCTGCTAATGAGCAGAGCCAGTGGTTCATACACATGATGATCTGTCTACATACAGAGGGTGTATTGGTATCACTGAGGAGGAGGAGGGGGAGGAGGAGGAGGTGGAGGAGGAGGGAGGTCAGAGAAGGGGACGGAGTTTGGTGGCCAGAGAGGAGAAGAGAAAGACGGATTGAAGAAAGAGGGAGGAGGAGGAGGGTAGAGAGGGAAGTTTGGTGGGGGGAAAGGGTGAGGAGGGTAAAGGCAGGGAGGGGGGAGGTACATGGGAGGAACATGTGGGTGTCTAGGTGGAGGGTGTGTGTGTCTGGGTGGAGTGTGTGCGTGTTTGAAAGAGACATGTTTGTTCCTCGGGTTCTGGTGCCTGAATGGAGGCCCTGCATGTCTCGGTGGGAAAGCCCTGACGTCACGCTGCTGCTGCTGCTGCTGCAAGGTGTTCTGGGTAATGTTGGCAGGATTATCTGGAGGGGAAAAAAAAGAAAGTGATGAAGCAGAGCAAGAAAAAAAAGTATAGATGGGTGGGTGGGTCATATTCTACTGGAAATTTAAAGTTCAGATTTCAGATGGTAAAATCTTCAAACCATCCAGACATGTTTCCTGTGCTGTGAGTACCTGAAGTGTTGTTGTCCCTCTTCTTCTTATTTTTCACTTTCCTCTTAGCTTCCTGCTCTTTCTCATCATCACTGTAATCTAAAGCCTGCAGAGAGAAGAGACAGACTGAGTGTGACTGAGCGAGGAAAAAAACAGCATTACTTTGGAGCGTGGTGGAAACACTCCATGACAAGTTTATAAAATAAAATGAGTTTAAATATTTTCAGATTTACTCATTTTAATCATCAGCTAATTCATCGAACAGGAAAGCAGTTTACATGAACATTGAATGATCATAAAATGAAGGCACGTCACTAATTAGCCCTAAAATCCCACCGTGCACGGCTGCACCGTGTTCTACAGTGTTTGTGACGCATTTCAGAAGCATCACATAATACACATTCTATTTTTGAGAGACGCTGCAACAAGCTGTGTCAAACAGCACAGGGCAGATCAAGCTGGCAGGAAGTCAGACAAAGAACCAGCAGAGAGAATCCTGTTAATTTTCAAAATAAAACACCCTGTTCAAACTCCAGATAGTAAAAACAGACAAAGGGTAACCTGTTTAACTACGTTGTCTACTTACTCATGATAGAAGATCATAGACCAAGAAAAAAAATGGCCAAATCTGAGCAAGTTAATAAAGTCTGGAGGACAAACCACTTCTGAAATGCTTCTGGTGGGATATGAAGACGTGTGGAGAACACACCAAAACAGCATTATAGCTGTGACGTCATGGAGACGTGTCATTTATCTGATGATACAGTGCTGTTTCAACATGCTACAGCTGACTGTGTGCTCACCTCCACTGGTGGTTCTTGGTCATTTTTCCAGGATGCATCAGAACCCTTTAAACTGAAGGAAAAGTATTTTCAGTATATTAGTTCAGTTTGGTCAGAAACAAACTTTCATCATACAAAGAAAATATTCTCAAGCAAATAATAAGTGTAGATTAGATAGATTTGTCTATAATTACTGTGCACTGTGTGTGTGTGTGTGTGTGTGTGTGTGTGTGTGTGTGTGTGTGTGTGTGTGTGTGTGTGTGTGTGCTTACAGTTTGAGCTGTTGTGTGAGGATGTATCCTGTGTACTCCTTGATGGCTGGTGCGTAGTAAACTGTCAGTCCCTCCGTCAGCCCCTTACTGTTTATCTGGTCTGCAGAGTTAAAACGCAAAATATAGAGAGGACTGGTGACCGGGCCGAACACCTCAAACACCTGAAACATGTGAAACACACAGCATTAACACAGCGGTGGACTGCAGAGGGAAATCAAAGAGTTAGTGACCCATGTTGAACATAAAGCTTTTGTCATGAATTGGACTCTTTTTCAACCCGACCAAATCAGAGTTAGAGTGAAAATGAGGGATGAGATTATTACTATTTTTTACTGACGCAGCAGATGATCCAGGTTCAGTTCAAAGTTTCTGCCTCTTAAAGGAAGTTTTCCCTCGCTACTGTCACAAAGCACTTGCTCATGGTGGAACTGTTGGTCTCTGTAAATAATATTATAAAGAGTACAGTCTAGACCTGCTCTGTATGGAGTGTCATGAGGTAACTGAAGTTATGACTTTTGTACTATATAAATAAAACTAAATTGAATGAACTCTTTTCCTGATGGCTGACGTTGATTCTCAGCTGAGGTTAGACTAAGATTATTTATGGAAACTTGTTGAGCTGTAGAAGAGTGATGTCACCATACACAGCTTTCTCAGTGAGGCATTAAATCACTTTTTCATCGACACACTAAAACAATGATGAAGCGGCAACAGTTCATGTTTGGTTCTGATACGCTGCCACGTCTATTCACACAGATTAGAACATTGATTTGGCTATTGGTATTCATCACAGAACATTTATAGTAAATAAAATGAATTCCTCTCATCATCCTCTCTTGTCTTATTTGCAGTAACGACATTGATTTTTGCTGTAATTGTTTTTTTCTGTTCTTCAGAGCTCTCTGTTAAAACAACAAGTTCCTCTAGACTGAAGTAGGTGACACGTGATTGGTCCATTTGAATGAAATGACGGAGCAAACACCTGCGGTGATGACCGCCGTGGTGATACTCGTCATCTCTGACTGTGGTTTGAGGATTTGTGGAGTTGGCTAATGCAAAGAAAGGCTGAGGTGGAAACCAACAAGACACAAACAAACAAATAACATAGAACACTTGTAGACAGAGGTGAAGATAGACACAGGCCCGCCCCTCACCTTGCCCAAAGCCAGCCTATCAGCTCTAAAGATGATGCTCTCATCATTCAGGGGGGGCGTGTCTTTCAGGGACTGGATGACCACTGCAGACACAGAGAGTGGTTAAAGACAGAGCTGATAAAATATTCATTCAAAGACTCGACTGACACCGAAGTGTGACCTTAACGTGATTGTGTGTGTAGGTTTACCGAGTTGCTGTATGGTGCTGGAGACTGTTCCTACAGGCTGCAGTTCTGCATCTGCTGGTAACGACACACACACCTCCTCCACTGCGGGCAACTCCTACAACAAACAAAACGTGTGCTTAGACCTTCAAAATGAGATGTGACCAGCATGGTCCAATCCTTACACAACATTCATCTTTTTCAAATATAACCTGCTAGATGTGATTTGCTTTGACGTTTAACTCTGCCACACAGCTCTGGTGGATGATTTTCAGTGTAACACAGCATACAGTAAGAGAAAGCTGCCCCACCAGACAGTGAGGCTGCCTCAGCCTGTCATGCTATCATGTATTAATCTGCATTACTTCACTGAATGAGTCTATAGCACCAAGTACCAGAAAGTACTGAAAGCTGCTGTTAGACTCTTACTTGATAAATGGACACACACACACACATAGATAAATAGATACACATTCACACACTGATGGTGGAGGCTGCCATGCAAGGTACCTCTCATCTCTCATCAGGAGTGATACAGTACTTCCTATCCAAAGTGTTACACTGATGCTTCGACTGGACTGGAGGAGCCCACAGTTGATTAAGCAACCTCCGATTAATTACTACTGTTGTGGTAATTGCTCTGATAGTTCTTGATTGAAGTCATGACTTCAGCTTCGACATGGTTCTTGTACACCGGCTGTTTTGAATCCCAGAACACGCTGTAAAAACCTTCACGCAAACAATGGCAGACTGACCTCGAGCAGGACTTCGTCTCTGGTTTTGATGGGGGCCGGCTGGCTGAAACCCTCGTCGTCATCGTCGTCCCCAAACACAGGGGGGGAGGGAGAGGAGGAGGAAGAGGAGGATGAGGAAGAAGAGGAAGAGCTGTCGCTGAGGGAGACAATCAAAGTCATTCTCATTATTTAGAAATGCACTGCCATCAAAGACAGGCGTGCTGGGTACCAGCACATTGTTGTGTGTTTGTGTAATACCTGTCTGAATCCTCTGAATCATCATCGTCGTCGTCGTCATCATCACAGTCTTCGGTCTTAGACACAGCGTCTACAGAAAGCGTCGCTCCCGTACACTCTGTTTTTACGTCTGCTTCCTCTGGATGTGTTTGTGGATGTGATGGTGCATCTGCACCGTCTGGGGCCACGATGAGATTTTCTAGCTGCGTCGTCAAGGTAACGTCCATCTCCTCTTCCTCCTCCTTGAGCGCTGGTGGTGTCTGTCCATTCTCCTCTGATAGTTTCTCATCCATCTGAAATGTACACAGCGTGTCAGTGCAGGCAGATAACATGGCACACAGCACAGCCTCAGTCCACCTTTAATGAGCCATTCAATAGAACAGTGCCACCATTAAAACGGCCCCTGATTTGAACACGCTGTGTGGACAGTGATACAGGGACAGGGCTGTAGTTGAAACGCATCTTGTTTCCGGTCAGCTGATCTGAGAACAGGTGAGGAAACTTTCAGTCTCATTTCACAGAGATGATAAACTGAGTTCACTTCAGTTCACCCTCTGCTACACGCCATGACACAAATACAGTTTTATCAGTTTTACGAATATGTCTGTTATGTCACCACTGGAGTTCATATTTGTTGTCGTTTGTTCATAATAAATCTTCATTTAAAAAAACACACTCGTGTCAGTCGGCAAGCTAACGAGCTAACCAGAGCTAACCGCCTCGAGCTAAAGTTCCGAACAGCCGCGAGCGGCGTCACGAAGAACTTCACGAACAACATGTCGGAACAGAAACACCGTTTTACAATTACAGTTACATTTTTACCTGTCTGTTTGTTTGCTCGTGTCCGCTGGTTCCGTGCTGCGGGAGAGCAACCACACCAAACTACTACCCAGTAAAGTGTACCGCCGTGACCGAAACTACTTCCGGTATTAACATCAAAATAAAATCGCGGTTAAACGAGTTAAACTAACAAACGTTACTATGAGAAGTACACTGAGGCATTAAGCCCGGGAAAATATATGAAAAATACACATACTTTTATTTTTCATAGCGTGTTAATAAACTCGGTTAAAGTAGAACATCTTAAGATTATTATCTTATTATTAAGATTATCATTATTATCTTATTAAAACTTAAAGAATCATATGACGTTATTACAAAATCATGTAGAAAAAATAAATTATAAAGTTAATATCTCTTGAGGCTTGCATTATGAACTTTCTTTGTGACTGTTGATGTTTGTACGTGCCGTACCAAATTATTCCAACGATATTCTTACATTTTATTTTGAAGGTAAAGTCATCAAGTTCCGGTGGTAATCGTTCCTCTCTGTGAGCTTGACGCTGCTAAACCCCCATGCCTGCCTACAGCACGTGGGGTTATGTTTTTCCGGGTGCGCGCGAGACTGTTGCGCAGTCTAAAGATGTAAAGCTGTAAAACAATATATTAAAAATCATATTCTCATATACAGATCATGATCTTCCCAAACCAAGGAGGACTCTGCGTGCCCTTCCCCACAGGCTGGAGTTCAGAGACTCGTATAACAGGTTTACCATTCTAACACCAGTAACAAGACGATGCGCGAGGTAGTGCACATATCACAAAAAGCATACATACAAAAACGCAAAAAAAGAAAAAAAAAAAAAAAAGCAACAAACTAAATTACAGATCAAGTTTATTACATAATGCTCTAGTTTTCTCAGCTTTCGAGTTGGTGCAGAGCTTTAGTGTGTTCAGGACAACCAGGTTTTTCATCAGCAATTTCATCAGCAAAATGATACATATATATTTTAATTTTGAATTTGAGTTGATTATCTCAGTTTATGTTTAAAGAAAGTCTTACCAAAATGACTGGATGATGGTTCAGTCCCGAAAAGATGAGTCCTCATTTCATTTTTGAGGTGTAGCTGTTGACAACAGAGATGTGGACCAGAGTCATGGACTCCGGAGCCACTGTTTCAACCATTATAATACAAAGTCATGACTTGTAAGGACTGAGGCTTTTCCTCTTCTTCTTCCCTGTGTTTCCTCCTTTCATTAAGTGTCATATTTGTCTAGTCTGTCTTTCCCTGTGTTTTGTGGGAGAAAAATTCTGGCAGTTCTGAAGAATATGTTGTATTGTTTAGAGAGGTCAGAGGTCAGAAACGGGGAGATGGAGGATTTAGAGCATTCAATCCCCTGGAGAGTCGGAGGCTGGTGGAGGTTTTCAGGCTAATTCTCAAATGGGCTGTTGAGAACAACATGACAAAACTAAGGAGGTGGGGAAGCTGGTGGTGACGTTGAGTTTTGTGTCTAGGGAGAGACAGCGACTGAAAGGAGTGATTAATGGAGTGTATGGCGACCTGTCTGACGACCTCCATCTTCACAACACTGAGGGTGACCGACTTTCTGAAGTCTTGAGATTCAAGTGAGAGAGGCAATGAGGAAGAGTAGATCGTGGAAGTACTGTGTATCGTGTAAGAGAGTACATCAGACCACTGTCGGGCTGTTACAACTGTCAGAGGTTTGGACATGTTACAGGCGATGTGACTCAGGGGCAAAGAGGGAGGTCATGTATTTAATATACCAGACACTGATAAGACCTGTACTTGATGATGGGTGTTTTGTTTTGGAGATGCAGGACTATTAACTTTGCACACGTGTTGCTTTTCTACCACAGGTCCCATAGATGTTTAGCACTTGTTGGCTGCTTTTCCTTCACTCTGCAGTCCAACCAATGCCAATCCGTCAGGTCAGGCAGGTCATGTGACGCAGCACTCCATCACTCTCCTTCTCGGTTAATATTAATTATATTAATATTAATAAATATCCCTTACATAGTCTGGAGGTGTGTTTTAGGTCATTGTCCTGGTAAAAAACTAATCATGGTCCCACCAAGCTCAGACCAGATGGGATAGCATGTTGCTGCAGAATGCTGTGGTAGCCATGCTGGTTAAGTGTCCCTTCACAATGTCACCAGTGAAGCTCGCACACCATCACACCTCCTCCTCCTCCTACATGCTTCAACCACACATACAGATACCATTTGTTCACCATCTCTGCATCTCACAAAGACACAGCGTTTGGAAACAAAAATCTCAAATTTGGACCATGAAGCGTGAACCATGAAGGCCTGACGTGTCTGCTACACGAACTCTGTGAAGCGTTCAGGCTCTAATCTGAGGTGCTGGTAATTGTTGATTTCTGAGGCTGATAACTGTAGAAAGTTCTCGTCTGCAGCAGAGGTAAACCTTGGCCTTCTTTTCTTGCAGCAGAACAAGTTTCATCAAAGTGTTTGATGGATTTTCAGACCACACTTGATGATGAAATTTTATATTGACCGACCTTCATGTCTTGCTGGTTAGTTAATAATAATAACATGGATGGAGAAATTCCACAAATGAACTGTAATCAAAGTAAAAGGTGGCTGCTTTGAAGAATTGTGTTATTTCATACTTTTGATGTCTTCAGTGTTAATATACAATGTAGAATGTAACAAAAATAATCATTGAATAAGGTGTGTGCAAACCTTTGTCTGGTACTGTATATTCAAAGTTTCACTTAATTTAGTATGTTTTGTAATATGCCCACCAAAGTATTTGACCATAGTTTCAATTATATAGACTGCCACAAGATGGCAGTCATGTATAGCCCATAATTCACATTTTTTTCACGTTCAGTTGTAAACCAGATGCTTTGGAAAATGAATCAACCTGAATACTCTTTCAAACATTTTTCAAAAACAAACTTCTGTCGTCTGTCAGCTGAACTACATTTTTTTTGGTTCTCAAAAACACTAAAATGCTCATCTGAATTTTTTTTTACATAGCTGTTGAATTTTCACTACAAAGAAGAGTTCTGGGGAAAACTGGGCAGCCTTGTTTTATACCTCTGTTAATAGTAAAACAAAGTACCCCTCGATAAAGATATATTCACAAAAATATATATGAAATTAGCCGTGAGATCAAATTGATTGAATTGAACTGAAGAAGAGAAATTAGAAGACTGTAAAAAGAAGAAGAAGATTTATTGTCATTGACTGGGTTTTTCTCTCCTTCCTCAGTGCTTTGATATTCAGATCAGATGAGTGCCCCCTTACTTTCCTCAGTAATCATTCAGTTTGTTTTGTAGTGTGAGTAATTTCTTTTCGTCAGCATCAATAATAATAATTGTTGGTTTATTGCAGCACAGACTTATTTTTCTCCTTAATTTGGCCTCTTCTAGCTGGATGGATTGTTTCAGTTGGATATACAAAAGTTCTAAATTTCAGAACCTCCCATTTGGAGAATGCAACAGACTGGGATTGTAAGCAAGTAGTACATTTCAGAGTTCAACTAATAAAGCAGTGTTATACAAGAGGGCAATAGATATTGAACAGTCATAAACAATTTTTTTTTATATAGTTGATGAAATAAAAACTAATCCTTTTTCTGTCCTTCACCGTCACCCACAACATTAAGCACTGTGTCTGTGTGTTGAAGAACTACATTGCTCAGAGGAAAGATGATTATTTGTTATCAGTAAATTATTTTTTATATTTTTATATTATTTTTCTGTGAATTTATTTCATGAAACTTTGCCGGTAGTAACTGTTTAATAAAAGCAATAAGCCACGCTGTGCCGTGATTCACAGTTATTTTAGAACAACGCCCTTTAGCTGTTTCAAAATCAGAAAAAAGTCTCATTCTAAGGTAACACAAAAAATGATGATTCTTATTCTCAGACCATTTTACACTCATGAAAACAGAGTTATGCATACTGTATTATATTTCTGCCATATTCTGTAAATAGAGCCCCCTTAATCTGACACATTTGGCCTTTATTTATGTTAATCATAACCCCAAATTCTTATTGTTTTTTTTGGCATTGTGTTTTTTATTTATTTATTTTATTCTATTTTTTATATGAAATACGTATTATATGCTGTGCCATACTGTACTTTAAATGAGGAAGGTAGAATTTCACTTCATCAGATATGACCAGTAGGTGGCAGCACAATCCTGTATAATTAATCAATTAATCAGGTTATGTGGAGTGAAAAAGGTTTGAATATTTTCATAAAATACAAATATTTAATGTGAAACAGTGGGTTTATAGCTGCTCTGGCTCAGATGCCTGAAAAAGGCCAATTTTGTTATTTAGGTGATTCTGTGTTAAAATGATTGATGTTATTAAATTTGAATGTGTTATTATTCTTCATCACTGAATTTAAATGACCAATAGTTGAACCCTTTTCAAAACACTGTAAAAATCATAAATCATTCCACAAGTCAGTGGTGATCGGCTCAGAGGTGAAGGCAGGAGTCGAAGGGAAATCAACACTGTATTGATGGATGTGAGGATGTGGAGCGTGCGTGTGCATTTCTGTGTGGTTCAGTAAATGTAACAACCCAAGAAATGTGTTAAAATCTTTTGTTTTTGTGTGGTTTGACTTTAGAACAGCCAAACTGCGGTTGACTGCTGTTTAAATGTCTCAGTTTTCAAAATGTCCTTTCATGACCTTCCCTTGGCTGAATCTCTGTTGTAAAATGTTCAGCATGTGCAAGGAAATGACATTTCTAATCATACTCACTTCTTTTTCTGAACAGCTTAACCTCCAAATCCATTTTCCTGCCTAGTGTCAAAAATGCCAACAAAAACAACCACCCCATTTTCCAGTTTTTCACTTTGCTGCAGGATAAATAAAATAAATATTACAGCATATTAAATCAGCTGATGCTGGCTCCTGAATGGCCATATTGTTACTGAGCTAATCAACTGGCACCAGTTCAGTGCCACTGCTTTGGGTCAAAGCAGGTTCACACATCAAACAACACAGAGCCTCAAAGAAGGGCCGCTTTGCACCGATCAATGTTGCTTTCGAAGACAATATGACATAAATGGTACAAGTGGCCGATCTTACGTCAGCACTGAGAATAACTGTAAGTGAACTCCAGTAGGATTCATATTTTCATGCACCACAGGAGCTAAGAAATATGCTATTGTCGTTGGTGTGTATGACTCACCTTACCAGAATGCTTCGGGAGAATTTTATTGGTGTGTGCATTCATGTTGATGGGAAGTGGAACCCAAATATGGCTACCCTGTGTACCCTACGATATTTCCTATGATAACATTGTATAAACCAAGCCTTTACACCGATTCCCATTGTTTCATGAGGCAAAATAGAAAGCAGACATCATAGCTGAGAAATTCCTAACGTGCACACACAAAGAAAACCTTGAAAACCATTCAGCTGACTCAAGGGGCTAAAACAGCAATGACAAATGACGAGGTTCTATTCTTCTTCTGTGGAGAGCAGGAGATTCAGCCATGTGGTGCATGATAGGTACACAGCAGCAAGTTGACAGGCCTTATCTGTATTTGTGGATATGACTTGACACAAATGAGTCGAGCACAAGAGACCAGGCTCACCAAACTCAGATCTCTGTCAAACGAGGCATGAATCATGATTCATGTTACTGCGACTCTCACCTCAAAGGTTTTTTGTCATTCTTGAACTTTTTGTTTAAAGCCATCAACATTTCCTTTTGTCCCATAATTTGGTAATACCTGCAGGCTCAGGTGTCTGTTGTGTTTGGTGCTAATAAGAAAATGTTGGTATGCTGCTATGCTATAAGATGGTGATGATGCTAAACATTATGTGCTAACTAAACATGTTAACATTGTTATTAATTCAATTTCCATCAATATGCAGGGAAACTTTTGACTGAATTTCTAGAAAAATGTTGGTGATAATTCTCTGGTTGGGCAGAGGAGGAGGAGGCGATGGGACAACATAAATAAAACAGAACCACAAACACCAAACTGTTTTGGGATATATTACTTTCTTTTAAAGATTGTACAGAAATATTTGAATTTAACTATTTTTTTGCCAGGTAGAGGACACACATATGACATCTATCTATTTATAGCCATCAGAGATTTATGGTGTGAGCTGGTGCCAAAACTGCTGTAAAAAAGGAGGGACAGATTAAAAGACATTATTATCTTACATGGGATCAAACAATTTCAAGTATTTATTGCCTGATGTGATTGTTCCCCTATTGTGATGTATATAGTGTCTGTTATTGGCCCCTTAGTATTCAGTGTTTTTGAACATAGTGTCTGCCTATCACTCGGTGTGGACTATCCTTACCACAATGAAAATAAGCAGAATAAGAATAAGAATACATACATGCTGTTTGACCTCTGACAAGCCGTCCTGATGAAGCATCCTGCAGCTGAACAGCTCACAGAGCTGCTCGCATGGCTTTTTAATGTCGTGGTGAGGAAATAAAATTATTTTGATCCAGCTTACACAGAGTGGAAACAGCTTTACGTCGGTTTAGTTTGCAGCACGTGGCTCAGCGGTTTGCACTGTCGACTCACAGCAAGAAGGTTCTAGGTTAATTCTCCTGTCAGTACCAAGCAGCAGCCTCTGTGGCTGTGAAGTGAAGCCAGCACAGAAATGCCAAAAACTGCAGTTCTTTCAGCGTCCACTCGAGGCTGAATAACCCCACATGTTCAAATGTCCAACTTCACAGCAGAAATAAACATGTTTACAGCCTGGTACAAAAAACAGTTTTGGTCTCTATAGCTTCCCCGTTCATGACAACTGTACTGAGGGTGAATTTTTATACAACTCACCTGTTCAAATTATATTAAGGCTTAAAGTTATGCAGAATAAAGTGAATGGCTGCTTGATTGACAGGTGGGTGCAGTCAAAAGTGACTTGTTTGAGTTTCATTTAGCCCGCCTCAGCTCAACCATGATGATTCATGTCTTTGACCATCTTTGGATTAGCTGGGAGGTGGCAGAGGCAGGACTGACAAGATGGTGGTGTTGGAGCCACCACACTGACATCATAGATATGATGTCCATGTTTTCCAGTCTGTGGTCAGTACCTATGACCACTGAGAGACTCGACTATTTAGCGATTGATGTTCTAAATTTGGTTAGTGATGGAGAGAATGAAATGCTTGATTCAGGCGGAATTTCAAACTGCTGCTCTTTCACCTTTAAAGGAGCCAGCTGGGTTGAATTAAATATAGCACACACTAGGGATGTAATGATATGGAAAATTTGATATCTCGATTATAGTGACCAAATTAGCACGATTAACCATATTATTGCAATATTCTTAATTGCTATACAAATGTCCAAAAAACACATACATTGAAATAAAACATTAGAAGCCAAAATCTTATCAAAATGAAACTTTCACATTAAAGGGGCAAGCAATTGGCACAGAAAGAGAGTTTATTTTAAATGAACAAAATATGTAAACAAAATTTGTTTACATATTTTGTTCATCCATAAGAAATGTGCCTGTGTGAGTGAGAGGAGTGTCTGTATGAGAAAATGAGTGTATGTTCTTGTGTGTGTGTGTGTGTGTGTGTGTTGGGCTAACACTGTGAGCAGTGAATTAAACTAACAGCGTTTTATTTTATTTCCTGCAGCTAAAGTTACAGACAGCATAACTCGCTGTCAATATGAACTCACATTTTTAACTCGCTATTATAAATATCACTGTATGTTCTTCCTAGGGTTAATGAACATGTTTATTTTATTTTACGTTGCCTTACATTGTGTCGGCTCCACTCAGCGGAGCCTTTGGTTCCGTTTCATTTGGAGACACTTAGCAACACAGCTGCTAACATGGCTAGTAGCTGCTCAGCTAGTAGCTCCTGTCTCCAAACGGAAATGGAAAACGTTGTTGCATTGTTGGGGTGACCATATTTTGAGTTCCAAAAAAGAGGACACTCGGCCCGGCCTCAAGACACAAATTCAGACAGGCTTCTCAGAGGTTAATGAACAAAGTACCGTAGTATTCTGTGCAAAGGGCCAGTCAATCTAAGTACACACTTAATGGTCCCATGAAAAACAGTGAAAACAGGACATTTTTATGAATTTATAAAAAAAAAACCTGGACACCCTGGACAGGACGTAAAAAGTGGACATGTCCGGGCAAAAGAGGACATTTGATCACCCTTTGCATTGTAGGAGGATAGATACTACTCGAAACTGGCGAGACTTGGATGAGGCTGTTATTACATATCCCGATAATCCACCGTAATAATGAGATTAATTTAAACATAAACGGTAATTTTTATCACGTAAAATTTCACCGCGATTTACCTTAATACCGGTAACCGTTACATCCCTAGCATACACCTAAAGTGATTTTGATTTTTTTCACATGGCTAAAAACATGTCTTGATTTGACATAGAATGCTTTGAACCTGAGCCTGTTTGTGTTTTGACAGTACACAGGAGGAACTGAACTTGCGTCTCTGAGGGGCCACAGGATGTGTTTGCTGGTCATAAAGGCAGCAGGTGTTTTTCTGGCATTTTCTCTCACACACACACACACACACACACACACACACACACACTCTCTCACTCTCTCTCTCTCTCGCTCTCTCTCTCTCTCTCTCTCACACACACACACACACACAGCAGGTATTGTTTGTCAGAGACTATTCTTCTTTTTAATGGTCCCAATGTCACTCATTGTGTCACACATGACAAACAGAATACATTTACTGCATCTCCACTGTGACACGTCCATATGTTTGAGAGAATTCCACAGATTCTTGGATTCTTTGCCCTGTTGTTGGTGTGTCACTTCCACATTTCCTCCTGTGAGTGACAAGTTTCAGCTGTTTACGAGCTTTAAAGGAAAAAAAACACTCACTAAAACACCATAAAAGAACGAGAGCAGCATTGCTACAGTTTCAGTTTCAATACACACTACATCTTTCTTACACTCTGCCTCTCTGATTGCTGTTTTAGATTTTTCATTTGCACAGTAAAGCTAATAATAGCCAACTCTCTAATTCTCTGCATGTACATGAGAACAAGCAGTCTGTTAAATAAGCTCCATTTAACACAAACAGGCAACAAACACCTGCACAAAGTTACATTTTAAATATTTTCTTGGGGTCTAAATAACCACTGAAGTCTTGTTTCCTATCCATAACATACAGGATATGAGGACTTGATGCACAAACATTACTAGCATGATACATCATTTTTATGAGATTTGTTGATAAAATCATAAGAATAAGAAATGCTAAATAACTCATAACTCATTTATATAATAACTCATACTGAACAGCCCGGTGTCATATTTTGCGCTCCATAATGAACCACCTATTTTTAATGGGAGCAGGTCTGGACTGCAGGAAGGCCAGTCTAGAACCTGGTCTCTTTGACTACAGAGCCATGCTGTTGGAATATGTGCACAATGTGGTTTGGCATTGTTTTGATGAAATAAACAAGGCTGTCCCTGAAAAAGATGCTGACTTGGCGGCATATGTTGCTCCAAAACCTGTTTATATCGTTCAGCCTTCTCAAGTGTGCAGGTTACCCATCATGCCATGTCCACTAACACACCCCCAGCCTCTTGGACTTTGGATTGTCCTTTTCCTCTTTAGCCAAGAGGACATGAGGTCCATGGTTTTAAAATCAGTTTGAAATGTGGACTCTTCAGACCACAGAACAGTTCTGCTTCTTGTCTGTCTGGCTCAGATGAGCTCGGTCTGGAGACGTCTGCAGAGTTTCTGGATGTTGTTGATATCTGTCTTTCTCTTTGCATGGTGAGTCTGAACTTCATTTGTAGACAACAGTTTTCTGAAGTGTTCCTCAGTGATATCCTTTATACAGTCATGTGTGTTTTTATTGCTGCCTGAGGGGTCAAAGGTCACGCCATTCAATGTTTTGGACCTTACCCATTACATGCAGAGATTTCTCTGAATCTTTTCATGATATTCTGGATCGTAGATGATGACATTTATACATTTCTTTCAATGGTGAGTTGAGAACCAGTGTTCTTAAACTGTTGGACTATTCGCAGTTTCCCTTGCTTGTGAACGATCAGCCCTTTTCAAAGACGTCCCTTTCAATGAACCTGTTTATCTGTGAAAGGTTCCAGCTGATTTTTGATCATTCCACAGCTTTGAGTCTTTTGTTGTCCCTGTCCAGACTGTATTGGAACATGTTACAGGCATCACATTCATAAAAAAAACAAAACAATCAAGTCTATCAATTTGAACATTGAACATCTTGTCTTTGTGCTGGATTCTAATGAATATAGGTTGAAAATGATTTACAAATCATCACATTCTGTTTTTATTTCCGTTTTACATAGCACCCCAACTTTCTTAGAATCAGGTTTGTAGTTTAAAGCATGTCTCAGGATCACAAACGCATACATACACGCACACACACTCATCAATTCCCCTCCACCACTCTGTCTAGTGTTCCTATGTTGATCAGTCAGTGGAGGAAGTTTATGTTAAAGAGCTAATCAGGGATTTGCATGTGTTATGTTAGCCAAATACACAAGCTAATTTCCTGCCATGATAAAGCATTCTCTACACACTGGCTAACACAAAGTGAGATCTTTAGCTGTACGTTGAAATGCACTGAGTTAAAAACATCCTGTGAACAGGTTATAACAAGTTAGAGTGTAAACATCGAGCATATTGTGTTACATTTCTGACTCTGTGCAAACACACCGCTCGTTACGACGTCTGACCGAGCCAAAGTGAAGCAATTATTTTCATATCAGCTCAAATTCCTCAGACGTCTGTGATTGCACGACCAAAAACATAGCATTCCAATTAGGGAACACACACAAACACTGACGCACAGAGGGATGAACACACACACACACACACACACACACAGATTAGTTCTCAGTGCACAACCTTGACCCGCTGTTTGTGGGGGGTCCGAGCTATTAGAGTTTGGATGTGCTCTGGATTTGTGTGTGTGCGTGTGTGCACAATTAATTGCCCAACCAAGAGGTCAACGTTGAGCCAAGGATTTGTTGTTTATGTAACCGAGAGCTGAAGAGATGCAGGCAGAGAGAACAAACACGAGCTGAACTTCCTACAGCAACATACTGAGGGCTACTTCACAGTCATCTGTGATCATCTGACAGATCATTACATTAAATCAAGAGAAAGTCAAAGTTTTTTTTTTCTTTTATTTTAAAGAACTTCTGTGTTGGTTTCACTCCATAGCCTCAGAGGAAGCTGCTTGGGATTGTCTTTTACAAAAAGGTCTGTGGAGGCAAGTGTGTGAAACTGTGAAAGTACAATCTGTAGATCTTAAGATTTTTGTCATAGAAAACTGAAAATAACAACAGCTGGGATGCCTCCCTGCAAGGAGAGTTCAAAATGTTACGTTAAAAACAGACTCTGTTATTAATTCCAGCATTTCTATCAGCAAGCTAAAACTAAAAAAATCAAACTAAAAAACAGTTATTCAGAAAGAAACAGATTGCAGCACTGAAAACACACATACCCTGATCCAAACACACATCAGTCATTAGTCAGGTCACTGACCTGTTTCTGTGGGCCCGGCCTAATTAATGGTGTCTAAGTGTCAACCAGCTAACAAAGGAGGCTTATCTTTCCACTTACATGCTTTCCCTCCAGCAGCCACTGTGTGTGTGTGTGTGTGTGTGTGTGTGTGTGTGTGTGTGTGTATGTGTATGTGTGTGTGTGGGTGAGAGAGAGAGAAAGAGAGAGAGAGACAGCATATCATCTTGTGTCATGTATGTATTAATATAATATCTGTACACTGACTATTCCTATATGTTGTCTTTCAGACGTCAACAGTCTTTACCCTCACTAACCTGCTGTACATTTTCCCTCCTCACCACAAATGTATTCTTGTGTCTGTATGGTCACTGGTAGGAAATATTGCCCATACAGGAAATGACTGAGAGAAATGGTCACTGAAATAGCAGCAGGTCAGAGCGCTGCTCACAAACAGTTTGGCTGTGTTCACAGGGTTCCATAGAAGCTTCTGGTGGTTTTATGAACTGGTGAACGCATTTGTAAATGGATTAGAGTATGGCAGACTTTGGTGATGGACAGAACACTTCAGAATTTCATGAAAGAAGACAGATATTCTGGGGCGGTGTTTAGCTCAGTTGGTAGAGCAGCTGCCCCATGTGTGAAGGCTCAGTCCTTACTGCGGGAGCCACATGTCATTCCCCATCTCTCTCTCCCCACATTTCCTGTCACTCTTCAGCTGTCTCTATCACAATAAAGCTTGAAAAGGCCAAAAAAATATCTTAAAAAAAAAGAAGACAGATATTCTTGTGTGGAAGGTGCAGAATCACTTAAGTTAAAAGCAACATCCTATCCACCTGTAAATAAACCTATGGGACCTGCAACATAACCTACTTCACAGCAGACAGTTACGACCATGAGCAAGCACTTGGTGACAGTAACAAGGAAAAACGTTCTTATAGATGCAGAGATCTTGAGCAGAATCCAGCTCAGTGGTGGAGCCATCTGCCACAAAGAGTAATTGTCCATGACATCTACAGAAACTGGACACAACAACATGAACCTCAACAATCCATTATTACCTATATTTCCTTCATAAAGTTCAGAGAAAATAAATAACAAACAGCTCATGCCATATGCAATCCAAACATCATCAGCTGCCATCTCAAAAATGACCAGTGTGAAAAATTAGCTTTGTAAACTTCTCATTGTTAGCATCTCCTGAGGTGATGTAATGGTTTGCATTTCATAGGTGTTTGATATTGTGTCCTGCATGTTGCACTTTGTGGGATCCTAAAGGACCGTACTAATATTTTTATTAATTTATATATTTTATCTATTGGCAATATTAGTCTCTTTACTCTAAGTCATGTGAATACAATTTTTTATCAGCTGATTTCATAAAAATAAATAGTCTTTTAGATAATTGAATGTGTACTGTTATTTTGGACTGACTCCATTTATATTACTACAGTATGAAGACAGCCTCCTACAGCCCTACACAGGAAAAGCAGGTCGCAGGATGGACGGATGGACGGATGAATGGATGAAAGGATGGATGGATGAATGGATGAATGGATGAAAGGATGGATGGATGAATGGATGGATGGATGGATGGATGGATGGGTTTTGCAATGACTTCTGCACTTGAGCCATTCACATCATCTAAACATACAAGTACAACATATATCAGACTAAGAGTCTTTTCCATTTCCTGCATTTTTCACATAGCTTACACACACACACACACACACACACACACACACACACGCTCACTCACACACACACACACACACACACACACACACACACACACACACACACACACACCCCTTTACTAGCATGCCCATTGTTGTTCAGTTCCGGTAGAATAAAAATTCCCACAGTTGGAATGGGTGGCTAAGTAGACACAAATATGACAAATATGAAGTGTTTTCCTCAGAGCTGTAAAGATCTAATGAAGCATTCTGTCCATTCAATGGACACCGTCCTCAGCCGTCTCTGTCCTCTGAACAGCTGACAGCTGCGGAGCTTTAAAAAACGTCAAGGATCCGGAGGTGACGCGCTCATGTCTAATGGATGTGGATTTGATGAAATGAAGACGTATCTGTTCCATGAGTCAGACCAATGACACACAATGAAGTGCTGCTAAAAAGCCTCTCTGTGTGCTTTGGCCTTTAGTGTTCTCCTCTGGACACAAGTGCGTCAGCCCAAATGAAGCTTGAGCTGGAATTAGAGAAAACACACAAGTGATTTATGAATTTAGATCAAATATTCTCAACCAGCGTCCTGCTCCATGTAGCCTATGTACAGGTACACTTTACACATTACAGATACTCACTGTGTCCTCACCTGTGTATTCAGTGTCTGGATGTTTTAGTGGAATAACCCTTCTGAAAAAAACAAAACAAAAAGAGCTTGACTGAGCTTTGTTATCATTCATAATGTGACCATGGAAAATACTAATTTCTGATTGGCTAGCAGGTATTATTTAAAACTGTATAACAGTACAGTAGGTCAATACAATCCAAACAGTTAATCTAAAGGAGACCAGGTCATTCACACAGGGTCCATTTAGTAGCTGTTGTGGAACGTTGGATCATATCATAGAATCTATATCAGCAGTGACCGCCTCTTGTCATGGAAAAGGAGATGTCGACGACTTGTCCATGTCGGTTTAAAAGGTTCATAGTTCATTCGTTGGTTTTAGGCCAGAGACCTTGGATAGATAAAGCCAGGCCAAACTCCTCAGACAGTAGAAAGCCAAGCTAGCAGCCAAAAGGATTTTAAGACTGATGCCGAGTTGGCTAATTTTCTCCTGAACAGGTAAGCATTGAGCTTCAGCTAATGTTAACTAATGTAAGTAGGTAATTTAGTAATTTCTCACGTTCTCACATTCAATGATTATACTGTAGTACTATAGTACTCGCAAAAATAATCTAATGTAAGATGGGGGTCCGAACGAGGGCAAATGTGGCTGTTGTTTAGGGTTAACTGACCTTTCGGCGATACAGGACATACAAACTGGGCCGTAAGTTCATTATAAACAGCAGAAACATTTGTCTGTGATCCGTGTGCAGCTGGGTTATTAAGGAAGCAACTAGTTGAAAGACATAGCTGGTGAAGTCACGGGAGTAGAGCTAGCTGGCAGCCTAACACAACTGTATTCAGACCAGCCAGGTG
Organism: Sciaenops ocellatus; assembly: GCA_033000465.1. Classification (NCBI taxonomy): domain Eukaryota; kingdom Metazoa; phylum Chordata; class Actinopteri; family Sciaenidae; genus Sciaenops; species Sciaenops ocellatus. The sequence continues at coordinate 3,172,734 of CP136867.1, read as the reverse complement.
TGTTCGGACGTTTAGCCACTGAAACAATGAAAAAAAAAACGTTTTTTTTTCTGAGAGACAGAAACAGGCGTAGAGGTTACAGTAGGTACACAAAAAAAAAAACAAAACAAAAAAACAGCGACGTTACAGCAGCTGGGAGAGTTTCATAGTTTATAGTGCACAAACTCCATCTTGATAGTGCTCAGTTTGAGTGGTATTTGACAGCTATCAGTCACCGGTGGAGACGGGGGTTTGGGGGTGCAGCGGTTTGTGGAAGGGTTCCCTCTTGCCTCGTCCTGCGCTAGTGAAGGTTCAGCGGCGTCAACCTGGCACCCTGCGTGAGCGTCGTCTGGGGAGGGGGGACGACTCGCTCCACTGTTTGGAATTCAAGCTTGGAATTCAATCTTACATATTGTACCTTTAAAGAAAGTTTCCTTTGAATGATCAAGCTCGGCTTTCATTTAATTTTCACAAATGTTTTCTGCTCCATTGAAAAACGGAATCAAAAGCAAACTTTACAGAAAATACATTTCATTGCCAACTCTTTCAAATGTAGCTTTAATGACCAGTAAAGCAACATCAAGGTTACACGCAAATTCATTCAGTTACTACAAAGGCAGACTGGGCTTCTCACACTTTCCATCAACCCAGATGGAAGTTCTACTTTCACTGATGCTTTTGATAGAGCTCGTAAGTTCAATGATTTCTTTTCAACTGTTTGTGCATCTCATGCCAGAAAGGGAGTTCATTTATATTTCTTTTCCATCTTTTAGTAATTTTGGTCTGCCTGAGGGTCATGATGGTATTTGCACCTCAGTAAACAAAGAAGGCATGACTCCTATTATTGAGCCTTTAACGTTCAGTTTTGGGAGCTAGCACCAGACCTTCTGACCTACAAATGGCCAGAGTTATTTCACTGTTATTTCAACAGGTGGTGATCCAGGATCCTAAACAAATTATTGTTCAATTTCAATGTTGCCATGTCGACAAGGAGTTTGGAAAAACTTGAGTATAAAATAAGGAGTATGCACTTCTTTCAAAAGCATTTCACATTGTTAACTTTACTTTGCTTTAAAATCGCATAGATATAACTTTCACTGTAATGTTTATATGCAGCCCAGTAACTACGTTCTTAGTAGAACACATTTTTATCAGTGGCCATGAGTCAGTAACAAATGTCTATAATTGTTTTGATGGTGTGTCCTGTATACCGAGGACCTGCTGTGGACCTGCTGAGAAACCTAAGACAACCTCTCCCTCTGCAAAGTAAAAGTAGAGCTTATACAGTAGTGCTGTTTTACTTGACTGGGACATGCCATGATTATTCACCAGAACACCAGCTGAGGTAATAAGAATGCTTATTAACACCAAGCATGAATGCAAAGACCCATGATCAGATGTTTTCAGACAAAATGTCCAGATACAGTACAGATCTTACCACACAGTACAATAACCGTGTTGGTTATTTTCATATGTCATATAGTATTACCAAAAGCAAAATCAAGTCTCAGGTCTTTAAATCAAGTCCAAGATGACCTAAACTGCATCATTAAGTTTACACTATCAGTCCTATCTGTTTAGTAACATCTGTCAGTTGGCGGATAATCTCACTATGAGCTGAACATGGAATGGCTGCATGTTAATCCCTTGTGGTAATATCTATATTTCTGATTCCATTTACTGCTAGCTACGCTAATTGTTGTTGTCATGGCAATGCGTGATCCCCAAACACTGGGCCTGTTCTGCAATCCTTGGATTGACCCTTGACCCGTGAGGCACAGACCAATCAAAACACTGCAAAACAAAATAGTAATCTCTAGTTGAGGAGCATGGGACACACACGTGAGTGTACTTAGATAATTTCTAGGGACATTAAATAACTTAAATTAATTTCCTGGAGCTTACCCCAGCCCTAACCATAACCACTACTTACCTAACAGTAACCGCAAAAACTGCCCCCAAAATCATCCTTTTCCCAGTTGTGAACACAGCTGTTGTCCCCAGTTAACTAGTCTATAGTCTGAAATTGGCCCCCAAATGTAGCACAAATACACATGCACACACTTTTCTGATATTTAGCAGCCATAGGGTAATCTAAACAAAGAGTGCATACAAATATGCACGTTCCTTTAACACACAAAATATGTCAGTTTCTCTGAATGTCTGAATGACCCCAGCTCACTATTGTTTCTGCTAAATTTAATCCAAACTGAAGGGAAAGAGTCCATTCCGGCTGTGTGTGTGTGTGAGTGTGTGTGCGCCTGTGTCTTGTAATACTTTGGAATGCCGGCCACGCTAAAGCGTTTCATATCCCTTAAATATCTGCAGAGTGGCCCCTCACACACACACACACACACACACACACACACACACACACAGTCTCATTCCTCAGTATAACAGAGTCTTGGCTCAACTTGGAGATGGAGAATGACCCCCTGCATAGTTCAACCTTTCCACTTCACTAGTGTGTGTGTGTGTGTGTGTGTGTTCGGCCTAATGCCCAAGCTTCAATAACTCTGTCTCTCCATCTCTCTCTGCTCCATGTCTAGTTTATCTCGGCTGAACCTGCTCACACTGTGGACTGGGCTCACCTCAGCACTTCTACCCATCAGGAACAGGGCACAGAAAAATCTCTGGAAAATCTTTTCTGACTTTGTCCACTGAGAGGAAAATGTAATCAGCTGAAGTAAAGTCCTGAAATTATAACCTCTGACGTTTTCATGAAAACATGTGAGAGATATTTGTGATTTAGGAATATGTGGAATGGCCTCAAAATACGCACTCAAAAACACCAAGGGGTGAACTGTTGAAAAAAAGGTGGTTGGTTGGTTGTTATAACAGCACAATAAGTACAGAGTATATAATATATTATTATAAGTATAGATATTAAAGGAAATAAATAATAGAGGTATATAAAACTACAATAAGATCATTTAGGAAACCAGTCTATGTAAACAGCAACAGTGGACTAATATATGATATGATTAAAGGAATAGTTCAGCTTTTTGAAGAGGAGTTGTATCCACAGTCAGTGGATACAACTCCTGTGTCCAGTGTTACCTGCAGTAGACAGCAGTCAGCAAGATCCCAGAGAGAAACGTGTCCTAACCACATGAAAAAATGCAAACCTAAAAGTGTTGATGTGTATATTCAGTGCAGCTAGCCACAGCCATCTAAAGCTAGTATCAATCACAGGCATACAGTGAAATCAAGCGACAACCTCCGTGGCTGTGAAGTAAAGCTGAAGTGCCAAAAACTGCAGTTCCAAACAGCCACTTGAGGCTGGCTCCAGAAGTGAGTCAGTTTCCATAAGTCCCCATGTTCAAATGTCCAACTTCACAGCAGAAATAAACATGTTTACAGCCTGGTACAAAAAACAGTTTTGGTCTCTATAGCTAATTTCCCCGTTCATGACAACTGTACTGAGGGTGAATTTTTATACAACTCACCTGTTCAAATTATATTAAGGCTTAAAGTTAGAATGTCAGGTGTCTTGTTTGAGCAACCAGGCTTCATTCAGCTCGCCTCAGCCCCATCCACACCCACGTCTTTGCCCATTTCAGAGGCAAGCTTCACACATCTCTTCAGAAACCTGTGGGTAATGTCACAAGACTACTTCCATGTTTTTATACAGTCTATGGGTGAAATCACGTCTGTGTTTGAACAACAAGGGCAAACACAGTTATGTACTATCTTAGAAGAGTTAAGTTTGATTTTGGAGTTTTCTGACCCAAACAGCCATTCTGCAGTGTAATGCATCGCGTGCAGCACCCCATGTGAGTGCCACTCAGACAAATGGCAATCTAAAAAAACTTGCAGACGTTTGGTTGTTGAGGTTTAGCTTGTTGCTTGCAGCAGCACTGAGGGTTTGCTGCTGCAAGCAACAAATTGCTCCCAAATGCCAAAAGTAACACACTACAATGAGTCACCATTGCATCCTTATACGTGTGCTGTTTTTAACTCATATTTGTGTTCGGAGTACTCAGAGGATGATGACCTTCATAAATGGCATTATAAATCGCGTGTGAGATGCAGAGGTGGTGAATGAATATTTTCTGCATGTGTTTTTACCACTGTGAAACATAGAGGGGGGTGGGGGGTGGGGGTGGGGTGGGGGGGGGTGACGCTGCTTTGCTGGTGACTGTTGGCTTAACCAGCATGGCTACCACAGCATTCTGCGGCATCATGCCATCCCATCTTGCTAGCTTGGTGGGATGATTTGTTTTTTCACCAGGACAATGACCTAAAACACACCTCCAGACTATATGACATTTAACCAAGAAGGAGAGTGATGGAGTGCTGCATCACATGACCTGGCCTCCACAGTCAACTGATGTAAACCCAGTAGAGATGGTTTGGGATGAGTTGGACTGCAGAGTGAAGACAAAGCAGCCAACAAGTGCTCAGCATACATGGACTGTCGGAAAATCATTCCAGGTGACCTCATAAAGGTATAAATGTATAGCTATACATATGATAGAACTGAAGTGTCCTGAAAAGACGTGGTGTGTCTGTGGCACTCGTTAAGTTCATAGTGACAGTATCTTATTCATTGACCTGATCCATTGAAATGATGAGCAGATACAGATAATAGATCAATGACAAGGGCATATCTGTATAAACATGAGGCTGAGATTCTCCCCCCCTCTCTCTCTGACTGATGCTCTTGTTTCCTCAACTTCATTCTCCTACTCACATGTAGAGCTGCAGATCAGTCTGAAGCTAACTAAAATCAAAAGGTATTACTTCCACTGTGACCTTTCTCAATAAAACTACAGTTTACAGTTTCCTCGGGACCTAGTGTAGTTTCTTTAAATGATTTGATGTCAGCATAATGTAGCAGTTCTGTGCATAAAAGTATATGACATCATTCTGTTACTGAATGATGATGAATGCATGCAAATACTGTGATCTTTGACAAAAAAGACAAACCTTCCTCCATGTCTGCCTTATTTCTTTTCTCTCTGCACAAGAGCAAATCAGTATGGAAATATATTTGGAAATAAAAGTAAAAAAACATAACAATGAGTGATTGTCTTAAAAATGAGATTATTAGTTTGAACTTCATGACCCCCTGATAATAGCCTATGAAATAATTCATTCATGTGTGATATTTTGATAACAGGACGTGTAATGAAAATGTTGATGTGACAGGCTCTGCCACATTTTGTCTCTGATGCAGTTGTCGTCAGTTGTCGGCAGAGGTCAGTAGAAAATATCGATGAGGCCACTTCGAAGCTGTTCCTTCAAAAAAAAAAAAAAAAGTTGAAGGCCAGTTGAAGGCTTTTATTTTGAAGGCAGATCGTCCGTTTTCCTGTAATTTTGCGCCTTAATTGACGCAACGGAGCAACCGGATTTATCTGTTTCCATATGACCGGGCTTTTATTCACACAGCGGGGTCCATACACATGCTGCTGCTGCTGCGCTCCCTCTGCGGAATAAGTACTGGATCCTGACAGAGAGACAAAGGAGAGAGAGAGAGAGAGAGAGAGAGAGAGAGAGAGCAGATGAAAGAGTGTTATCAGCGACAGAAGGAGAGGGGAGCGCACACACAGGAGAGGAGGGGGTTTTAAATCTGTTGGATCATAATCATTGAGAAGTTTCTAAACATGCACCTTCTGGGAATATCTCTGTTACTGGCATATCTGCTCTACACCAACCTCGCCAGCGACTTCAGCCACAGCGACTACTATGATTACTACGAGCAGGAGCAGATGGACGAGCCGGTAAGTTTGAGAACAAAATGAGCACAACTTGTCTGAAGTGAACCAGGCTGCAGAGGCAGCGAGACGCGCGCTGTGATATTTCACCTGATTCTGTAAGAGGCTCCTCGCGGTCACCGAGGTGATGTTCGGAACCATAACGTGACCAGCTGAGTACCTGATTATTGTTTCAGTATTGGAGCACTGTGCGACTCTATGTGTGATATTTCATTTCCCCCCAACTCGTGGATCTGGACAGATCTTGAGATGACCCCACGGTCAAGGTGTGGGTGCAGGAGGTGCAGTGGATTTATCATCCTCTCATTACAGTAAAGATGAATCATCTGATTTCACCTCCGCTGAACGTGTTTGAGGGATTCTGCAGCTAAACATCGATTAAAAACAAACACAGGGAGGTGAATCTAAGGACAGCCAGTGAATGTGTAGTGAACAGTAAATACACCACCTGCTGAGGGTGGCATACATCCTATGAATTCATATACACATAAATGCTTTATACACATAGAGTAAAATATAGTCATCCAAGTCTGGAGATAACATTATTTCTGCAATATTTGAAATGAAGGATTTAACTGCAATTTAAAAACATTAACATGACACACACGAACCTGTTCTAAACAGACCATACGCTGTGGATTCTTTTAATATGAAAATATTCAGTGATCATTTATTAAAGGGACAAGAAGTACGGAAGTACGACTCATCCATCACACATCAAGTGTGCAGCACACACTCAAAGTGTGGGATTTGGGAAAAGTGAGACATACTCTCTAGTTGCATTATGGGAGTTGTAGGATACAACAATATACAGTGTTTTGGGAGCTTAAAGGTCCAGTGTGTAAGATTTGGGGCCTTTATTTTCAGAATAACGCTGACATGGATTATAATATTCATAACTTATGTTTTCATGCATGTATGATTACCTGAAAATAACAATCTTTTTGTTTTTGTTAATTAAAAATTATCCTTTTATATCTACAGTGGGAGTGGGTCCTCTTTTATGGAGGCCGCCATATTGAAACACCATGTTTCTACAGTAGCCCAGAACAGACAAACTAAATACTGATTGTAGACAGAGCCTTTCAAGTGTGCTTTCTACACACTGTACCTTTAATTCATACAAGAGGCTAAAGGCTGGGATGTCTTTTCTGTTTCAGTTTTGACCATTTTTTTTAACCTCTTGTATCCTCAAACGTTATAACAGAGCAGTACAAAGCCGCTGGATTCGCCCTTTAATTTGACTAAAGCTAGAACATAACCAAATAACAGTGTGTAAACTCTGTCCACAGGTTGTTGGGGCGTGGGATGAAATTTTAAAATCAGCATGCCTTATTCTGAACTTGCATCCTTACCCCCATGAAATGGGCCTATATCCATTTGATTTTTTTTTTTAATAATATAGGAATACAATATGACCGGAAAACCGCCAGAAGTGTACTTTATTTACCCATGTAGCCTGCAAACAAAATGTGCATGTCATAGTAGATGACCGTTCGCAATGAGCTGAGTTCTGCTCGAGGTTTCTGCAGCTTAAAGGAAGTTTTTCCTTGCTACTATTGCCAAGTGCTTGCTCATTGTGGGAATCGTTGGGTGTCTCTAAATAATATTCTAAGGAGTACAGTCTAGACCTGCTTTGTATGGAAAGTGTCATGAGATAACTTCTGTTATGATTTGGCGCCATATAAATAAAATTGTGAGATGAATGTATACTCAGATTATGCAGCTAAATTACCCATAATGCCCCAACATAGCATAGCATGGCACATGTTTTGGAAACCAACCACCAACCAAGCCACAAAAACTGTTCAAACATGGCCAGAAAAAAAGAAGAAAACCCCCACCACGGAGTGCTTCCACTTTCTGCCTCTTGCTCAGTTTTATCTCATACCACTTTCAAAGTTATATTCCCCTGGTGTGTGTGTGTGTGTGTGTGTGTGTGTCTGGCTTTGGACGAGCGAAAACAAAAGGCATGTTAGTAACAGTCAGCGCTCCGAATGAGAAGCCAGAGCCAGATCTCTTTGATTGCATTTTCCTAACTGATTGTAATCATCTGTTCTGGTGCACAGGATATCATTAAAGGTTTAGCCTGAGCATTCTCTGCTGAGCCTCAGGATCTCAGAGGTCATGGACACAGAGAGATACACAAACACTGACTTTGTCTATCTCATTATGAACTAGCCGTTCATTGTTTTTACACACAGAAGGCAGCACTGATCTTTAAAGGCTTTTGTTAAATGCTTATTATCCAATTGTCAAGTTTTATTATAAGAGTTGGATTGATACACCATTGAAATATACTTTTCTTTAATGTGATGCCAGCACAGCAGATTTGAATTGAGCCGAACTACCAAAGAAACTGGGTGAGAGGAAGGGAAGCATTGAGAGAGAGCAAGGGGGGAGGATTAGGAAGGAGTGTTTTCAAATTAGCCAGAGAAAAGAGCCAATGAAGGCAGGTGTCACAGGGGTCAAGTGTGTGTGTGTGTGTGTGTGTGTGTGTGTGTGTGTGTGTGTGAGAGGGGGGATAAGTGTTAAGCAGTAACATGCAGCCATTTGATCACAGTAGACTCTTAATTGGAATGATGAGTTTTTTCCCTCAGCTTCTGTCCTCCACCTTTAAAGCCCTCGCTGTTATTCTGTGGAATTTAACTAACATCTGATACCAGCTCATCTCTGCTGTCAGGTGAAAACCTCACAGAGCCGTCTAAGGTGTCTAAGGATTTAAAAGAACAGATTTTACTTGAGAGTGTTGGAGATAATGCCATAGGTAAGAATGATGTATTTAGTATTTAATCTGGTTTCCACCCTTGAATTTCTTGCCCGTGCTCAGAGGTCCCACACAAAGACAAAGACTGCTTTTTTGATTAACTCTGTAACTAAGCACAGAAATGGACAAGTGATATAAGACAGAATATGATGCTTGCATAGCCATTTCATTCCAGCCTAAATATCTTAACTGTGCTATTTAACGTTAAACATCCAGAACTTCGGCTGATGTTTGAAAATGAAAAATAAATGGGGATGTGGAATTAGAAAGAAGTGAGCTTACCGGACCTCAGTAGCCCACTCCTCATCTATGCTTAAGGCTCCAGTAGATGCTACTAGCATAACACACCTGAAAGTCATGCTGCAATCCATTATACTCGGAACTCTGAAAAAAAAAAAACAACCTCTGACACAGTGCAATGGAACAGTCACTGAAGTCAGAAACTGCAGCAAGATCCACGTAGCCCAAGTTTGCCACCTTTACAGCACAATGATGGCACACTCAGTGAACAGTACACAGAAATGTCACATTTTTACTTGATGAAGTGTTTGTTGTGAAACGTGCTGAAACAACTTTGTAAATGTCATTCCATTCAGTTGATTTGTGTTTGAAAGACGTCTTTGTGAGCAGCTACTGATCAGATAGACATAATATGGATATTCATGATCCCCAGAGGATGGTCCCCACGGGGACAAAATTTCTACTCCTATACAAGAATATCTGATGAAGTCGTTATGTTTGGGATGCACTTTAACATAACCATCAGGGCAAATGTAAGCATCAAAAACTAACATCCTTCCTAACCTTTTGCATTATGAAGGCAAAGAATATTACATCCTCTAGGGGCTGCTCATGGGCATTTACAGTGTAAAGGAGACAACCTCTCATTCAGGGGTTTTCTTTATTTTTTATTTATTTCTTACATGGTAGATTAACACTAAAGACATCAAAACTAGGAAATAACATGGTAATATGGTGAACTCAGCTTCATGTGGTCATCACCTGGAAAGATTTTCCAACAGTCTTGAAAACAAGAAAACAAGTCATGCCACTTAGCTCAAACCAGATGGGATGGCATGTCGTTGCAGAATGCTATGGTAGCGATGCTTATCTTAAATTTTGAATAAATTGCCAACAGTGTCAACAGTAAAGCACCGCCACCTCCATGCTTCACGGTTGTAGCCACGCACGCAGATGCCATCCGTTCTTCTCTGCAGCTCACACGGTTGGAACCAAAAATCTCAAATTTGGAGTCATCAGACCAAAAGTACAGAATCCAACTGGTTTAATGTCCATTCAATGTGTTTCTTGGCCCAAACAGTTCTCAGGAAGTAGAGCAGGTTGTCCACTAATCAGATGATTGGCGGTTCGATCCCCAGCCCCTCCAGTCTGCATGTCAAAGTGTCCTTGGGAAAGATACTTAACCCCAAATTGCTCCCAAAGGCTGTGCCATCAGTGTGTGAATTGTTAGCTCCTAAAAACTGATGAATAGTTGGCACCTTGCATGGCAGCCAATGCCATCAGTGTATGAATGTGTGTGAATGGGTATGTAGTGTAAAAGTACTTTAAATGGTCTGAAGACTAGAAAGGCGCTATATGAGTACAGTCCATTTACCATCTTCTTCTTGTTGGTCAAACAGTTGATATTGAGATGGTGGAGTCTGCTTCTTGAACTCTGTGAAGCATTTATGGGGTTCTCATGAAAGCCAGTTTATCATGATGGTTTTTGTGACTGAAGACACATTCAAAGTTTTTGGAATTTTCCAGATTGACTGACCTTCATGTCTTAAAGTAATGATGGACATGTCATCTTTACTTAGCTGAGAGGTTCTACAGTAGTGTAATATGACTATTTACTGTATGCCAGTCCTACATCTGAACAACACAACTGATGGTTTCAAACACATTAAGAAGGCAAAAATTAATTCCACTATTTAACTTTTGACAAGGCACACCTGTTAACTGAAAATCCTTCCAGGTGATAAGGTGAATGAAGCTGAATGAGAGAATGTCAAGAGTTCTCTCAAAAGCTGTCATCAAAGCAAAAGGTGTCTAGTTTAAATAATCTAGATGATAAAATATACTTAGCTTTATGTACAGTTTTTTTTTTTGATTACCACATAATTCCATATGGTCATATCATAGTTGTTATATCTTCAGTGATAATCTACAATGTAGTGTGTTCAAACTTTTGATTGGTACTGCATATTCATTGCAAAATGAATCAGTACACTGGTTGTCTATTTGCAGCCCATTATTCAGTATGAGTCCTGGCGCGGAAGAACCTATGTTCAACCTGTGACAAGGACTGACAGTACTGTAACACATAAACATACATACTGAATCAACTACAAAGCTGTACATAGTTCAGCCTAGACCCTCCTTTACTCGTTTCTTTACTCGAAAAATCCCCAGTCACCCTCTCCAATGAACCTTGTTCAGTACCATTTGTCTTCATGACTCTCCTAGTGGTTCCTCTTTCTTTTTTCCCTCTCCTCCATGTTTTTATTGGCTTTCCACATCTAACTTTTCTTATGACTTGCGGGATCTGCTCCAGAACATGTTTTTACTTCAGTGCTTTGGGGTAAGACCTATCAACCTACGGACACCAAATAGTATTTCAACATAACAGTGTTAGGGGGTCATAGTACTACTTTACAAATGCTTCAGCCTTAAGTACCAGATGGAAGGGATTTTACCACACATGGCCATACAGTAAATGCCAAAAAGTTTAGACGAACACAATAAAGTACTTAAATGTTAATTTAGTCATTGTTATTATTGGCCACTTATGCAGTTCTCAGTGCAGTTTTTTGAGTGTGACATGGGTCTTTCCCCTCAAGTTTGAATCTCATTCAATTCAGAACAGTATTTTGAAAGTCTTATATTAACACTGTCTTCTAATGACCTTAGCATACATGATGCCCTTGTCCATGCACCACCTCTGCAACCTATGAGGTGTTCACACTGCTGCACCTTGTACCTGTAGTTGGCAATGTGGACAAAACTACAGCTATCCAAACAATAGATTCAATATTTAGAATAGACAATATTTATATACAGCATCTGTGTTGTTGTCACATCTATAAAACATAGTTGCTTCCTCCTTTCTGCCTCTGTTGTATGTTATTGAGGAGGAGGGGGTTGAGGACAGACTTGGTGGTGGAGTGTCTTCAAAATGACTGTCAACGTTTTTCATTTATTTTCATGATCTATTTGCTTTCATTTATGATTATGTTCAGGCAACTCAAATCATATGCTAAATGTCTGGAAAAGACTGTGCTTGGTTAAACCTTGAAAAACCCAATGGTGACTTGAAGTTGACAGAACACAAACCATGACCTTCATGTGTTTTGTACACCTTACCATTCACCCCAACCTCCTTTGCCCTGGTAGTAAAAAGTGAATTCACAAACCTGCATTGGATCAAATGTTGCCAGTAAATATAAGCTGCAGCATGTTTCCTCTTTAGCATATTTAGTAAATTCAGATTAATTATATGTGACGGTAATTCAACAAGCTATACTGTACACACACAGACATACCCTGACACTGACACATCGACTCATGAAATTGATATGGGAAATATGGCAGTAGTGGAAGTGGAAGTATTCATTGGGAGTTGCTTTTCTAGCCACGTGTCGAATGTGAGTCCATTCATGCTTTAGTTGATGGTTGTTAAAGGAGCTTAGCCTATTACTGAGCTACTGAGGGTTTGACCCAAGATTGACCTAATTGACGCGCTAGACTTTCCTCTTTTCTGGCTGCGTGTTGCGTTCTTTGAGTCCACACGTCACTCTTGGTGCTACAATGATGCTTTAGTTTCCGTGCAACATAAAACAATATTTGTGAAGTCTCTTCATCAAACCAAACACTGAGCTTTTCAACCTTTGCACCACAGTGGTCAAAAAATGTTTGCCTTTCCGGGGTCAAACGACACCTGACATCAACAGTAACTTACTGTCTTTATACCTGTGGCCTGGATAATTATACAGCGCCACCTACTGTACCCACAGGAAAAGACAACATCATCATTCTGGTCCTTATAACCCTGTATTTGGCTCTTACAATGGTGGTTTCTGTCTCTTTGGCTTAGAAGTGCTCAACTATATCATGAAGTTAGTCTTTTTCAAGTTTGTTATGGAAATATGATGACAAATGGTTGAAGGGAACTGAAAAAGTCTGTGCGCTGCTCATTTATTGATCAGTAGTAAGACTTATCTCTACTTCCAAACAGTAGTTTGAGGTGGAAAGATAAGCTTTACTACTGATCAATAAACCCTCTAGACAGCCATTGGTTTGTCAATTGAGTAATCACTGATGTCTGCATTGAAGGGAAACCGATGGTCTCCAGGAAGGTAGAAAAACATGAATTATTTCTATAACACTAAATTGGTTTGTGCTTATGAAACGTGGACATGATTTGCAGTAAATAGGTAAAAACAAGTAAAAAGGAAGTATTGCACGTGCTGTTATGGAGGGCTACAGATATAGGATGGATTTCCTGCTGAGCTCTTTTCAAAACCATCTCAGTGCTCTTGTTTCGACACTTACAGACACTTGTTCATGTTTTTGAGATTTTCCATAGAAACAGTGTGAGTCATGTTTCGGGGCTGAATATTTACTTTTGAGTTTTCCCTTGAGGAAATCATGATAGAAACTCTGGCCAAGCTAGCATGGAAAACCTTCTTCCAAGGCTAATTCTACTGTTATCTTTGAAATTCAGTATTGGTTTAAGTGTGATGGTTTCTAGCAGAGCACTGTAGCTAGCCAGAAATTTGCCAACGGTCATGTTATCTGTAGTTGACCCTGAACTCTGAAATAGATGGATGGATGTGCTGAAATACTCAGTACACAATGACAGCATCTCTCGCTGTCTAAATGTCTCTCTCTCACTCTGTGACTCCATAACTCTTCCATCATCATGATGAAGATGACTAAGAATAGAACATATCGATGCTCTCATTATCTTTCTTTAGCCTTCATCCGGACCTCGTCACCACATAATCACTCATCTCTCAGTTTCTATTTATTCTCTACTTAACTGCCTCACTCCCTCTCTCCCCATGTCTCTCTCTGTCTGCCCATATTTCACAACCCTCTGGAGATGCAGAAGAATGTGGTGTGTAATTAGCAATCATTTTGAAGGAATTTAATGTCATTTCTCTGTGGACAGTCCAGTTCAGTCTCACTGTTTGTCCTGACTGTTTAAATACGTCATTCTTGTTAACTATGAATATCACTCAAAAAATGTAAAATATTTCTCCAGATTCAAAGATGAGTACACTTTAGTTGAGCATCTGTTTGGTTTCTGTCATATTTATTCAGGAAAACATAATTATGACACATTTAAAGGAATAGTCTGTGATTTCTTGGCTCTCCATTTTGTTCAGTTTTGGTCAGTTGCTCACTGTTTACTGACTTTAAACACACCTTTTCCAGTAGTAGCAAATAGAATAGCATCCAATGGGATGATGCACCCATAGTACTGTGATCAACAGATAGAATGACAACTAATGCTGTACTTGACAGATTATGACAAATTATGCCTTTAACGAAAAATGTGCTGTGGACTTCCAAGGATGCGTCCTTCGTGCTCCTGTTCTGTTCTGGGAGTAACAGAATTTGAGGGGATCCATTGTGGGTGGTGGGCAGGTTTTGAGATGAGCCCGGACAAGCCTCTCAAAGCACCTCGTAACAGTAAGAGTGAGTCATTAAAGCTCATTGCAGTGGAGTTTAGGCACTGGCACAATGGCACAATCATTCAGGACCTTAATCAACTGCCCAGCAAAGGACCTGAGCACGCATCCAAGAATGCATCAGTCCGAGCAGCCTTACATGCATTAATCATGCTTAGTGCAGCACACACACCAGTGGGGGAGAGTGTGAGGGGCTGGAGGTCTGCAGGGAGCACAGCTGGGATCCTCCTGGTTATCCCTGTCAAAGTGTGCAGAGAAATTGTTCATCAGAGATCATCTTAGAGGGAGATATTGTAGTTCAGGGAGGCGTGGGTATTGGTGAATTTTGTACCCCTGGATGAACTGTAGGCCTGAGAGTCACCTGATGTGACATGCCTGCAAGATACTAAGAAGGTTAATATTTGGTTGTGTCAAGGATAGGTCAGAAAGTCATGCTCTACAGCCAGTGAGAGCAGGTAATTGTAATCTGGTAAAGTTTGGCAAACCTGGTAAATTTAGCAGATCCCTAAGTAATAAATCAGTTTTTTATGATTTTATCATTCGCTTGGTCTTGTTTGTTGAGTTATTATCTCACTTCTCTCATCAAAGTATGACAGAAATTCTTCCCAAGAAGCCTAGCTGTTGTTTTAAACAGTCTCAATGATATCAAATGTTGAATGACACGAAATCTCCTTCAAATCAAAATCAGAAATCATATTCAGTCCATCAAACCATATCACTTCCCTTCAGAGTGGTCTTGGTTGCTTGTCTACTAATTTTTCTGCAGACGTTACTTACTACTTACTGTAACTCCTTCCTCCACCTTAACCAAAAGTCCCTGAAAACCAAAAATCTTTGCCTCCAATTAGCTCAGAATGCAGCAGCAGCTCGGCTTCTTCCTGGTTTAAACAGACGCCATCACATCACCCGGATTCTGGATTCTGTCCACCAGCTTCCTGTTCCTTTTAGAACTGCTTAGAAGATTTTACTGTTCACCTTTAAAGCACATAGGGATGTGGCTCCAGGCTGCATAGACGTTGACCCCTTATGAGCAGTCTGAGATCCTCAGGTGGGGTCAACCTGCTCCAAGTTAAGACTTAAATCTGAAGGTAACCTTGCTTTTGCCATCAGGACCGCTCGGCTTTAGAACCATTTCCCCCCCCCCTTTTTTAATGTTGTCATCTTTCTTAATGGCTCTCAATATTTTATTTATTTATTTATATATTACTTTGTCCTCAGTGCCTGAGTATCATGCTTGTTGAAGATACTATAATGTTACTATTCTTTTATATTTTCTAATAATTATTAAAGGTGCTTGTAGGCAACAGGACTTTTCTGAAGAGGTTTCAGTCCAGTCCACAGTCCAATTGCCTATGATAACCTTCATCAGATACTACGACTTAGATGAGTGAGAATCTGCAGTGTATATCTATTTCATGATGGTACATACATTTTCTGTAACAATACACAGATTTTTTCTCTTTGTACAGACTGTGATTATGTAATATTGTGTATCTGTTCATTTCTCATAAGTGTATGTGTGATTTTTCTTCTCCTAACCCAGTAACAAGTAGAGCCAGAATTCCCTACTGTTTTTGCTATTAATATTTGTTTATTTGCCTTCCTCCATCTTGGCATCATTTTTTCTGTTTGGAATTTATCAGTGGTTGTGTGTGGGACTGTCTAGTAGTTGAATCAACTTTAGCGTCTTGGTTCTATATAGAGTTTTACTGTCAGATGATTGAAGTGCTGTTTCAGAAGCTTTCACACTGCTGTACTATACACCTGACTGTCAATCATCTTTCGTTTAATCTTCATTTCAAAGCTGACAAAACTTTTCATCTTTTCTTTATCCATATCTGTCTTCCTTCCCTCTAAACCAAAAATAACCAAAGTGAATCTCAGCACCTAACTTGTTATATATTGGGAAAAAGTGATGGTAATAGTTTGGACTGAGATAAAGGAAACGCAAGAGGCTAAGGGAAGACGGTGAAGCCTCAGTAATTATATCTGCCAGCAAAAACAGCAAAGACTCTAGGATGGATCATATGTTTGTCAGAAAATAAAAACTTCTCCGCCAGTAAACCTCTGATATAAGCTTTAATAAGTACACCTGTACAATCTAATGCATCAACTGTGCAAGACATTTTTACTTTTCAAAATTCATTGATAAATGCACATGCGTTGTCTAGTTTAACTCTGATTTAGAGAGAAATAAAAACATCTGGGAGGCTGGGCCTGTGCAAGCTCCTTTCCAAATGCCCACACAGTCTGTGTATGAGCATACTGTGTTTTTGCTGCATGGTCTGCTGAAACAGGTTAAGAGTGTCAGGACAAAACATGTCAATAACCCGACCACGGACCAATCAGATCACTGATCAAACAGTCATCAGTCCTACAGGATCCTGACAAAAATCCTCCTGAGTTTATGTGACCAGTAATATGGACCAGTAGATGTGTCAATGTTTTTTTATGTACAGCACATTCTCACAACAGTTTGTTCATCAAGTACTCACTTTAATATTAAAGACAGTCTCACTGAGAGACCTGAGAGACAGATAACCTGCTGCATGAGGCCAGTTTTTATCCAGGGTTAGGGTTAGTTTTAGTGAAGCAGTAACCAAAGACAGACAGAGACCTCAGTTTTCAGAGGGGTAAAGTTTCCTGTGTACATTTCTGTAAGCCAGGTTACTGGTCCAATTCAAGGCACTAAATCTAGCCACTTCCAACTGAGCTTAAATTGCATTTACTTTGGTCTGCTGCAGTGTTTATATTTGCTCTAGGGCTATAGTGGTAAATACAGACACAGGTGACACAAGACAAAAGTCTATGTATGGACCCCCTTTGACACAGCCAATCAAATCTTGCATTAGCAGTAACATCAGCATAGGCAGAGTAGGCAGTCAAAGTGAGCCACAGATTTCCTGTTAAAGTCTCCTTCTTATCTAGCTTAAAAGCATGCACATGTGGGGAATGTTTTATTTATCTAGATCTGTTATACATAAGAAGTAGAAATAGATATTCCTTAAAGATTATATTGAGTCTTCTGTGAATGCACCAAAATGTAAATGCATTGTCTTTGTATTTTTTACACCTCAAAATATCTGTATGATTCAGTCCTCTGGCACTCATTTCGGCTGACTAGTATTAATACAGGGCTCTTTCACTTTTGGTGCTCTTTGAACTCAAACGATGTGAGGGCTCATTCAGAGTGTTTTGACATCTGAAGGTTAACCGGTTGGTGTTGGACCCTCCAAAGAGTGACCTGAAGACCTCACCAGTTGACACACTGTGTTTTAGGCGGAGTGGGCCTGAATGGGAGGTTGGGGTAGCTGTGAATGGGAGTGAATGGAGGGTGACAATGAGGATAGAATGCATAATGAAGGGAGACTGTCACAGCTGAGGGGCCAAGAGGCTGCTAAAAAAATGTAGTTTAGCAATTTGTTCAACTGAAACAGCACTGTCTAGCTCTGTGAACCCCTTCTGTTTATATATATGCCATTTTCAATTCAATGTTATTTATATAGCGCCAGATCATAACAGCAGTTAACTCATGACATATTCCATACAGAGCAGGTCTAGACCGTATGCTTTAATATTATTTACAGAGATCCAACAATTCCCACCATGAACAAGCACTTGGTAATCATGGTGAGGAAAAACCTCCTTTAAGAGGCAGAAACCTCGAGCAGAACCCAGGTCAGAGACAGAGAGAGACATGCACAGCAGCAATAATGATACAAAATGATAATAAATACATAAATATGTTTTAGTAAAACAGTTTAAAACTGATTTCCCTAGGAAAGACCACAACATCAACAAGATATGTTTTAATGATTTATTAACAAAACGAAAGGTTGTAACTTTTCTTCGGTCTATTGTTGTGTTATGGGGAGGCTTCGGTGGGGATTCTGCCATCTCACCCGGAGCCCCCCCCCCCCCAAGAACCCTTTGGAAAGTAGTAAGTAGAAATAGGAGGGAAGGAAAAAGAAATAGGAGGTGGGAGGGAAAGAGGATGAAAGGGTTTAGGAGGGTATTTATAGGATTGTAAGAAGCGACACGGTTGAGGTGTGGTCCTGCTCCTGAAACTCTGCTAAAAAGCTTCAGTTCATTAGCAAAGACCACAACATCAACAAGATACATACATTATCTGTAACCGCTTTTCCTCACTAGGGCCGTGGGTGGCTGGAGCCTATCCCAGCTGACATTGGGCGAGAAGGCGAGAGACACCCTGAACAAGTCGCCAGTTCATCACAGGGCACATAGAGACAAACAACCATTCACACTCACATTCACACCTACGGGCAATTTAGAGTCACCAATGAACCTGTCAAGGTTCATGTTTTTGGACTGTGGGAGGAAGCCAGAGTACGAACAATTTCAAACCAGGAACCTTCGTGCTGTGAGGCGACAGTGCTAACCACTGCATCAACGTGCCGCTCTCAACAAGATACATTTAAATGATTTATTAACCAAATGAAAGATAGTGAGTGAAGTGTGAACTCTTGTACCCATGTACGATCTGTTGCTGCATTGTGGGGAAGCTTTGGTGGAGAGCCATTGCACCCAGGCATGATGGACCCCCAAAAGCCACCAGTTACTTAAGATAAGATGCAGTGGATCTGATAATTTGAGGTCTGGGCGAATGTAGCTGTGATCCACTCGGGAACAAGCATCCATGATTTTTAATACTTGTTTGGGGAGGCTAAGAGCTGACAGCTAGGAGACAGGGGAAATACTGGACAAGGAGAGTACATGTAGAAGAGCAATTTGTCTGGGCTCAAATGGAGTGTATGAAATGATTAAGCAGTGGTTAGAATTTGAAGTAAGACAAATGTAAGCTGACCAGATTTATGGTTTGGGTATAGTGACATTTTAAGTTCTATGATGTTGGCTGAGAAATAAGATGAGTCAGAAATAAAGGCGTACCAAAGTGGGTCGAAGTGAAGGGTGAATCAGTGAATTTGGATTGACTGAGGAAACCAAAAGTAAAAGGATAAAAATGCATTCAAGCAACTTGGGAGGTGTATCCAGCAGATAATGTGGACATACAGTAAGTCTGCAGCAAAGATTTTGAGCTGGCTCTTGCATGCAGATGTATTCTGGGAAGTGAAGTGCACTGAGGAACGTTCAGTGGATAGATCTGATGTCTGGACTGGGCTTCTGGTTAGGAGTATGAAGAAGAAGCTAATGCTGCTAAAGCTAAGATGTATGTATTTTGAGAGCCACGGTTACAGATCGAAATGATGTACTGGTCGTGGAAACACCAGTTGTTGATGATAAAGTTCTGGGATCAGGCAATCAGAAGTATAAGAACATGATTTATAGGTTGAACAGTAGTTGAGTATGGTGGAACCAGTATTGGATGTTATTTGCAAGAGGGCCAAGCATCTGGACTTCCACCATGAGAAACGGGATGAGACACAGTGATGGCACTGGAATGTTCAAGGA
Source organism: Sciaenops ocellatus (assembly GCA_033000465.1). Taxonomy (NCBI): domain Eukaryota; kingdom Metazoa; phylum Chordata; class Actinopteri; family Sciaenidae; genus Sciaenops; species Sciaenops ocellatus. Next base: position 3,153,139 of record CP136867.1, on the reverse strand, counting down.
CATATAAGCTGAGAGACAAGCTCACTGGCCGGTGGTAAATGGGAATAGTATGTCCCTGAAGAGAGAACGCATAAGCAAACTGCTAGAGAAAGCTTTCTGGAACGGGTGGGTGTTCTTCCTCTCAGGTAGAGGTGCCCCTGTGTCCTTCGAAAAACCTGTTGGCAGGTGGTTGAAAGGAAAGCAGGAGAGCAAAGTCGTTTATTGGTTTTACAGCACATTAAATGTGTGGATGGATGGACGGATGATTTATATCGAGATACTACGTCTACAGTTTTGATTTCAGTTGGGGACTGTTGTATATCGTGCTGATCTTTCTACCCATGTTTCCTGTTTACCTCTTCACTGACAGGCAAGATAACAAAAATAGAATAAAAATATATAAAATAATAAATAAAAAATCTGAAATGCTGAAATATTACCAAGCAGGGCCTCATTGGTCACCATGGTAATAGTGGCACATGCAAATGCAGTGGCCAGTAGCTCCATCAAACATAGTTAATGTGCAGTGTTTCCCAGATGTTGAATCTTTAATGGTAAGATGTCATACAGATCATCTCCTCAGAGAATTACCAGTCATTTTGTAACTTTTTGTTTACATTCATCTAGAGACAAACATGTTGTTTGGATTGTGTGAGGTCATCGGCAGTCACATGAAAAAAAAAACAACCACGTGGTATTTCTTCGTTGCTGGTGATTTTAATCAAACAGATCTTTTACCTTAATTCCACCAGCAGGTCCACAGCCCTACCAGGGGAAACAATACCGTGGACTATGTTTACGCGGACATTTCTGGCAGATACAAATCCATACTCGTCCCTATTTTGGTCCACCAGACCAACTGATAAAAACAGTCAAACCATTTTAGAAAAAAGGAGCCAGAGATACACATCACGGCTTACATCAGTGGAGCTGAGGTGGAGCAGGTGAACAGTTTTAGGTTCCTGTGAATCAGCATCACAGAGAACCTGCCATCATCCTCTCATCTCCAAGAAAGCTCAGAAACAGCTGTATTCTTAAAGGAACTGAAGCCAAAAGTCTTGCATTTTTACAGAAGAGTAATAGAAAGCATCCTGACTGGACTCAGAACATTATAGGTACATGTCTACAAAGCTTCAATGATATTTGTGAGGAGAGGTGTCTATGCAGAGCCTAAAGCATATTAAATAGACAATACCAGACAATACAGGCCGGGGTCAGCCAGTCCACCTCGCTGCCATCTGGCAAGCAATACAAAGTATCCACTGCCATAGCACCAGACTACAGAGCAGCTTCTTCCTCAGGCTGACAGTCCATCCTCCACACGAGTATAATCACACAACTAGAGCATAGAGCTTTAGAAAAGTGATCATGTTGGTCAGCAGTTAGTTTATGTGGTGAATCACTCCAAAGTTCAAATGAATCTGGTTTGAGGCTTCAGCAGTCTCTCAGTCTTTCAGTTTGTCTTTAGTACACAATTCTGCTTCTTCTTTTTGTTTTGGGGTTGGCACATAATGCTGCATTCATAGTTGGATCTGTAAACTACAAAAAATGAATTTCATACTAAAATGACTCATGACTTTAGTTAAATTTGGAAGGTGTCTGCTTCATTTGTCTAAATAATGAACGCTCATTAGCTTTGGCTAAACTTATGATGCATTTTTGTACTGAACAATGAATGTGAAGTTCATCTCTCATCTCCTATCCAGTCAAATTCGTACTCTGCTTTATTTACTTATCAATCGTTCAGAGCTTCTGGATCTTCTTCTCTTTGCCTGGAAGAGGAAACAAGATGGTAGTTTCTTCTTAATCTCTCTCTGCATGTCTGTTTGTGTTCAATGTTGCCAACGATTCCAATGAACTCCAATGAAAGTAGCTAGTACCAGTTCCAAAAGTAGCTAAAACGTGCTGTATGATGTCATTTGCAAATCATATGTCATATGCAAATGTGCAAATGATACCATAAGACTCATTTGCATAAATCGTAAATCTGAATTAAAGAAAATTAAATTCGTCTACAAAAAAACATCTTCAAATGGAGGGAGAAGATCAAAGAAACTACTGACATATTTAGGAACATTCTAATCGAGAGAAAAGTCTCACCTCACCTATGCCTGTGATTACCACACAAGAGGAGAGACCCTCACTGCACTGTCCACAGAAGGCGTAGTGGCAGTAGCTCAGACTGTAGGCAAGTGGTTTGGGAACCGGAGGGTGGCTGGTTCAAGTCCAAATTATGGAAGGTGGACTGGTGGCTGGTGGGGTGCCAGTTCACCTTCTGGGCACTGCTGTGCCCTTGAGCAAGGCACCGAACCCCCCAACTGCTCTCAAGGTGCTGCTCTGTGTGGTTGCCCATCACTCCACCATCTCTCACCACATTTGCATGTCTATGAGCCCTTTGTGTGTGTGTGTGTGTAAAAATGCATGTAAACAACTTGAGTGAAAAAAAGAATTTCCCCTCGAGGGATCAACAAAGTATCTATTCTATTCTATTTTTTCCACCTCATCCAGTAGCACAGCGACAGGTGTTTTGCCTGACATGCCATCATTTTCAGTAGAATACTTAGTGGCACATGGCAGCTTTTTGTAGCAGTTTGTGTGTTAGCTTTCAGAGTATAGTAGAATCCCTGCACTCAGTGTGTGTGAACCTTTATTTACTCTTCCTTCTTATTCACATAATTGCTAGAAGTCATTATTTGGTGCTTCAGTCACTTTGTAAATTGTTCTGATCTGATCAGCTGTCTAATATTTCTTTAACTCTCAATTGTCTCTCTGGTTGTTTTTCAAACTACACCTTGCTCTCTGTCATGTCATACACTGGCATTGGTATAAACTTTTTTCTATTTCTGTAAGGAGTTGCAGATGTTTCTCTCTCTCTTTGTGTGTGTGTGTGTGTGTGTGTGAACAGCTGGTTTAACACTCAGATTCTGCAACACAAAAATAGTTTGAATCAATAGGCAGTTAAAAATGAAACATGATTAAAACTGACAGTGTTGCCATGGCACACTGTAAATGTGTGTGAATGGGTGTGTGTGTATCTACTGTAAGCCTCTATACTTAAACCTGCATGTGTGTGTGTGTGTGTGTGTGGCACATGAGGCACATGTGTGAACATCTGTCAAAGTACCTATGTGGGGATGAATTTGACACTGACGTCTTTCACAGTCTCTCTCCTATCTAAAGTCCTGCACACGTCCATTTTAGAACTGAATCATGTTCTAAGTTCCAGTAATAGTTTGTGTGGTGTGATCAGGAAGGATAATGTAGCCATGGACAATTTAAACCATGACTTTTAGCCTGTATCTTTTTTTTTTTTTTAGATTTTTTTTTTGGCTTTTTCAAGCTTTATTCTGATAGAGACAGCTGAAGAGTGACAGGAAATGTGGGGAGAGAGAGATGGGGAATGACATGCGGGAAAGAGCCACTGGCCAGACTTGAACCCTGGGCTCCCGCAGTAAGGACTGAGCCTTTGTACATGGGGCGGCTGCTCTACCAACTGAGCTAAACACCACCCCTGTCTTTTTAGATTTTGGCAAATTGGTACCATTCAAAGTATGGTGAATTAGAATTATTTGAAGTTCCTGTTTACGTTGTATGGATTTAATGACCACTGAATTGTTGCTACTGAAGAAGGTGATGCATCTCCAAAAACATGCAGGCCTATTGTCAAGACTCATATAATCCAGTGCTGCACACAAGTGGCCTGGCTCCGTGTTTTAGTGGTTGGAGAAACAGAGGACTCCAGGATTATGAAAAGGACAATCCTGTTCCTGTTCCTACAACAGCAAACTGGCCACAAAAAGCTGGGCAAGCAGTGTAACTCAGCTCATCAGCCTCTATGGACATAATGGCAGAGGAGAAGAGACTGAAGAGACCGAACATTGACAGAAGAAGCCAAGAAGAGAAAAGGAGAGAGTGAGCGATCAACAGGCCACTGGACAGCAGTAAGGCTGCATTCAGACAGGAGTTGGCACTGTGGCAAAAACCCAAGTTTTCATTAGAGTGGGGGTAGCACAGCCTGAAGTCGCACACACACTCCAATCATACGCTCGGATCAGGCAAACCCTCCACAGTCAGCCTGAAGTGTCTCTGGAACTGAGACTATCTATACTCTGATACTCTACCTGTTGTGGTCTGGCTTTGTTTATTTCATGTACCAGCTTCTAAATCTGAGTCTGTCTCGCAATTTATGCTGCAAGATAGTGATGAGAAGAAGTTTAATTATAATAATAGTCAGTGAGTGAGCACCCGCCTTGATAAAGCTGGTCAATCAATGACACACTCCCAGCAGCCCCCCTCACCACTCACTGCTGCACAACCTTGCCTAAATCTGGGACTGACTTTTAGTGGTTGGTGAGAGCTTGGTGAAATAAAAGGCTGAAAGACAGACGCCGAGCTGGGCTGACTGCTGTTGGACTAGTCAGTAATATTAGCTGGCTGCTATGTCTGCTGTTGGTGACCTTGTTGATATTTGGCTGTTAGCAAAGTAGGATGGTGGTATAGGAATGGTCAGATCAATGATCATCAGTGATCACATAAATTTCTTAGAAATCCAGCCATCAGCTTTCTTGTTATGTGAGGGAGGAGACATTTCCAGCCTCCATAATCACTTCAGAACTGATGGCTTGTGTCCATGCGAGTCACCAACTGTTTACTGTTGTCAGACATTTTGGGTCTGAAGCTGTTTCATGCTGTAAACACTTCATGCAGCAGTGAATGACATCAGCGTTTGTTGATGTTTGACATAGCATGCTGTGGTTACACATTTACAGAGTAAACTGTGTGTGTGTGTTTGTGTGTCAGGGCAGACACACGATCAAACATTTGACTGTTAAACAAACACATAGCCGTGATGAGTTTTTAATCTTAACACACAGACACAGACACAGACACACACACACACACACACACACACACACACACACACACGCGCATACACACACACACATACACATACACACAGAAAGATAAGGAAAACACAAACTACTGACTCTTTGTGAGACCACCAGGCGAGTGGTTTGTTTGGCAAAGAAAAGCAGTGGTTACTGACTTCATATGCTTTTGCAGCACACACACATCCTACATACACACACACACACACACACACACACACACACACACACACACACACACACACATAATCCTCAGTTTAACACATATACTGTATATGCATGAGCATCAAACTTGATGTCCAATGCTACGAATCTGTGTATCTGAGGGGCTATGGACCTTTTCTGTTTTTCTGTTGCGAGTTGAAAATGTGCACATTTAAAGAAACTGTTCAGAACAATGACTCAGCAGTATCAACCCAAGAACATCACTTAAACATATATCTAGCTGTAGCTGTATCTCTCAGACCATAAAGATTAAAACATGTCTTAAAAGGTTGTGTGTCACTTAGACATGAACACATCCTAAAGTGGTGGCCTGGGTTTGTAAATGTAAGGTCACCAGTTTGAAACCATGGACATGGAACTACAGCAATGATGTTTTTTAGCATCCAGATGAGGATGTGCAACTGACATGAGATTCAGAAAGTAAAAAAGTGACTCTGTGGCTTAACAAACAAGCAAGTTAGAAGTCAAGAGATAAAATCATGTGCAGCTGTAAGCAGCTTTAAAGATACATTGTTTGCTTCTTTTTGCTCGCTCAGGTGTAGCAGAGCGAGCTGTAAACATGATGTATTATCATTATACACAGCAAGATCAGTATACCCAAATTAACACTGCAGAGTTCATTTCAACACTTTTAAAGTGTCTATATGGAGTCCACGCCACGAGTGTTAATTTAACTCTTTTTGGAGTGTTGGTACCTTAACACTAATTTGGTGTCATTTTTAACTCCTTTTGGAGTTAAAATTTAACACTTATTAACAACAACCAGTGTTAGTTTTTCTCAACACTTCCATGTTGGACAGGATCATGTGTTAACTACACAAGTGTTAGACCTTTAACATAAAATTGAACAATAATAATAGTAATAAGGACTGTTAAAATAAAGGTGGTTGTGTTTGGTGTTACTTAACATTTATTTTGACATTTGTAATGTAAAGACTTTGATGTTGCTTTACAAAGAGTAATAGCACAGGACAGTGTCTCATAGAAGGCTGAAGGTTGCAACAATTACTCAAGCAATGAGTTGAGTTCTGTTTAAGTCACAACACCTGTGCCTCGGGACCTGCCATAGAATACATGTGACACTGTGCTTCTGAGGGGGCTTATTAACCGTGCACGTAACTTCACTCATGGTGCAAAATGCCTTGTTTCATAACAGCAACTTTAAGCTACTAGGACATTGTAGAATTAGAACAGTTACACTCATGTATGACACTGAAATAAACATTTTAGCAAACAATCTAATTCCAAATACCAACGAGGCGAGATCAACACAATAATCACAAGCCGTCCCGACAGTTAGGCGTTTCAAGTTTAAATAATGTAGCTTCTCCAGATTGGGTCAGTCGGGACAGGTGCTGTTCCAATCCGGATTCACCAGGCCTCCAGGAAATGGTGACGTGGCGGCCACACCTCTTCAGCTGGGGCCAATCAGGGGTCGGCGACCACACACCTGGATTTACATGAGAAAAAAAAATATTTTTAACATTTAAAAATTTGAATAGAGTTTTGATTTGTAGTGTGAATGAGTAGATACGTTGAAAATGTATGAAAAATAGTAGATTCCACTCATTTTAGTACAGTAAAACTGCTGGAGAATGTTAATATTTCTGAATTTTCTATCAGATGTATGAATGAGTAAAGTAAGCAGTAATGTATGAACTGAGCTGAATATTCAGTAGCAAACTGAAGTTTCTACGTTGAAAAATGTGGAAGGACTTAAATGACCAAATATTTGGGCGTGGAATTAAAAAAACAATCAAGAATTCTATTTGAGAATAAACTAAACTATAATTGTTGCTTATTGTAACTCCCCTGTGGGTAGAACTGTGTGAAATGTTACACACTTGTATCTGGCTGTCCGTACAACATGGACAAACTTTATTGCAAACTTTTTGCACTTGTGGCGCCCCCCTAGTGACAGACTATCCTAGATGTGCACGGAGGTTTATGACTGCTTCATTTTGATTGATGAGCATTTATGTAAAGTTGAATTTAACAGCTCAGGTTTAAAAATGATTTCAAGGTACTTCACAGTACTTTTTACAGAACTACGGTTGACTATCACTATTGAATACTGAATGCTTTAATATTTTGAGCATATTTTTTATAGTCTGTTTGTAATGTGTGTGTGGTGGTTTATAAATTTAACCACCAGTTACATTTCTTGAGACCAGCTGTGTTTTGCTTTTCATGCAGCTAGATGCCTTTAGTATTTAGTGCAGATAACATAATCAAGATGCATTCTGGGAGACATAATTTATGAACAGTTTGTATTGTGTATTGTGAAAAGTATATTCTTTGCCAGCTCTAATAAAATGCACAGTCAGATTCAGCCCACGGGCCTTCAGTTCAGTTTGACATGTGCTCTCGGGGGGGCCTATCAGCTAACTATTTGATGAGTTACTCTCTGTGTCTTTTGGACAAGCCAGTGCATAATATAATATAATATAATATAATATAATATAATATAATATAATATAATATAATATAATATATGGAATAAATGTAGGTTTTGTCTCTTCACACTGTACCTTTAAGGAGGACGCTGGACTTCCTTTCTTTGATGTGCTGTGTGTTTGAGTATCTGACAGCTCTTTTCCACGTCTGCTGTGTCTGCTGAGTGTTTCACCATCTGTTCAGGGTTCTCCTCGAGCAATGTTTCACTGGCTCCACTTCCTCTTTGGAAAATAGTATTTGTGGTAGTTGTCAATTTTGTTACAAAAATGTTCTCATTTTTAAGAAATGTTCTCTATATGCTGCCAGTCCAGGTGGAGTCCACGATCAGGATCTAATTCATAGATGTGTGAGACAATGGTTATCTAATGACACTTTTCATATAGAGCAGCTTTGGTTGTGATCTTTATGATATTAGTTACAGAGACTCAACAATAAACACTGTAAGCTTGCACTAATGTACATTATCTTTGTCATTTTAGCTAGACAGTTCAGCAGAGAGACAAAACTCTCGAGATGTAAATCCTGGATCTTTTCCCAGATCCTTACAGACAAAACTTTTGTGGTACAAAGGCTCAGGCAAACTTCATACATTGATCACCAGGCAGGCTGGATGAGTGTCAGCTGCTGAAATTACGCAGTACGTAGTAATGTCCTTCTCTGGTTTCAAACTTTGGCAAGTCTCATAATCACAAATATCACCTGAGCAGTCTGACGTGTGTAGCTGTCTGACTTTTCATCTAGCATGTCTTTGTTTACATTTGTATCAAGCCTGTTGCTGTCTGTTTTTTCCAGTTTGTCATCTGCAGATTCATCATATTGTTGTAAATCTAACATGTCTCAGGGTGCTTTTCTACCTAACCCATTTTGTTGGATTGAATCAAACTCCTTCAGAGTTTGCATGTATGGTTTGGTGTCAGTCGAGAAACATGGACGTGTCCATGACGTCACCCACAGGTTTCTGAATGGTTGTTGAAGGTGAGTGTGGTGCCTCTGGCCGTTGTCACCTCCCGCTAATCCAAAAATGAATGAAGCCTGGTTGCTCAAACAAAATAGAATGCAATGGCAAACACCTATCAGTCAAAGCGTCCACGCTCTTAATTCTGCATAACTTTAAGACTTAATATCATTTGAACAGGTGAGTTGTATAAAAATTCACCCTCAGTACAGTTGTCATGAAATTAGCTATAGAGACCAAAAGTGTTTTTTGTACCAGGCTGTAAACATGTTTATTTCTGCTGTGAAGTTGGACATTTTAACATGGGGACTTATGGAGACTGAAATGTTCTGTAGCCAGCTTCAAGTGGACGTTTGAGGAACTTTGAGGACACATGAGGTCTACTTGCAGTCTTGACTAATAATGATAATTCTGAGCTTAATAAGGTGCAGAGAGACTTGCTGTCAGTCACCTAAATTTGACTTCCCATTGTAGGTTTGTGATGTTGCAGGATGATATCACCAAAACTGCTGCTAACCCTTTGTTAGAACACACCTAAAGTGTGTGTGATGTTTTGTTTGTGTTTATGTGTGCGTGCTGGCAAGAACGATGTAAGCACAGTACTGAAGAGACTTTTCCTGCAATGTGATGTGTCAAAATTCATTGTCAGGCAAAATAATGGATTATTGGAAGATAATGACATCATAGATTTATCCTACAAGGCTGTGCAGATGAACTGAAAGGTCGAAGGTTGAATCTCTTTCCTGGGAACAAAGATTTGTCCTGTAGTGTCAATTATGTATGAAGTCAGTGTGTCACAATATGTAAAATGTGGCAACAGAATGTTTTATATATATAATATTTTAGATAGCTTGTTCCAAAACTCCTGTATCGTCCAACCTATGTAACAAAAAAGTAGTTTAAGACAGTTTTGAGTGTAGAAGCATGATTTTATTTTCCAAAGTTAACATGCAACAGGAAACACAAAGCATGTGTGTCCATCCGAGCATGTTCAAGCAAATTCTCTCATTAGAAAAGTAGAAGAGACAAAACTAAAAACAAAAAAAAAAGTTTTTCCTTTTGCACACGAAGAGTACATGCAGCAGTATATTATTTATTATTTAACTGGTCTATGTAAATACAATTATATTTTTTTAAAGCTGGTTAGTCTGTCTTTGTTTTTATCCCAAACACTGAAGAAAAAGCATGAATACATGTTGTATATCATCATCAGAAGCCTTCAGGTTTAAGGTTTGAACATACCAACATGCTGTTTTACTTCATGCTTTTCATTTTCTCTTTCATTGTTTGTCATGATTAGGTTTTATGTCAACTTACTGAACTATGATTTTCCTGCAGATGAACATTACTTTGAACATTCATAGTGGTTTTGAAAATGTTCTTTGGTCACTGCTGAAACACCAAACGGCCGTAACATAACACAGAAATAAATGTTGTGAGTTGTTTTCTGTGATGGATGACTGAAAGGCTCTTGAAGGCAGATTTTCATGGTTTACTGAACTACGAATGACTACCTCTACATTTGGACATGGATCTAAAAACTTTCACCATGTCTTGCGAAATGGCACCAATTTCACACATGCACCGTTTGAAGTTAAGAGGCAGAAGCATGTAAAAGCATCCATAGGGTGGCTTTAATAAACTGCCAAACATACCAAAATATTCTGTCTTAGAAGTGTTGATGTTCCAAAACATTTTCAAACGTTCAAACCTTGAAACATCCAGGAAACATGAGCGACAGGAAGGACTAAAATGGTAAATCTGGTCACTCCTGTTGCTGACAGCAAGGTCCTATTTCGAGCTGCTGTATTCTCAATTGTTTGTTTCAGCTTCTTTGAGCCGATGTGACGGAAGAGAAACAGCTTTTTCCCATGTGAAGGGACCATGTGTGTGTGTGTGTGTGCATATCTGTGTGAGAAAACACCAGTCCAAACAGACAAGCAGAAACACACAGAATCAGAGGAAAGACACACGAGAAGAGACAGAGGAAACCCAGACAGGACATATTCATGTATCTGCTCACAGAAGCAAAACACAAAACATGCATATGCATGTAGAAACACATAAATAAACACATTGTTTCCAATAGGAAACACAGTGTTGTGTGTGTTATCTCTGCAGCGGCTGTAAACAGACTAACACAGGCTGTAAAACACAATGGACTGCTTCACTCTGTCTGTTTGACTGGCCTCTAAGACAAAGGCCAGTCGGCTGGTGTGTGTGCGTGTGCGCCCTTGCTCGCAGTCATATTGTTCATGTCAGTGTGGATGTTGGCATATATCTAATAGAACTGAAGGACAGGAAGTGAGATAACATTCACATACACTAGCCATACATCTGCCAAAAAGAGAAGAATTTGATGAATTGTGAGCCAAGTCTAAACACTGGATAATAATGCAGCTTGTAAACGTCCTGTGTGACATAATGACCCATTTAGTCATTTACACAGACTCTCTAAGTGAACAGTAAATATGCATTTCATGAATGTTTGTGTCATGGTGGTCATTCCAACACTTAATAAATGAAATGAAATGAGCAAATTAAATTAACTGAATTAAAATATCTCAACATATGATCAAACTCAGGACAAACATTGAATTTCTTCTTCGTCTTGGGTCTTGAATTTTTGTTGGGTTCAGTCCGATATGGCCTCAATAATGCAGATATAATTCATTTTTTGTAATTCGAAAAAAAAGGAAGAGTGGTGGTACTGAAATGACCACAGACTGCAGAGAGACAAGTCACAGTTTGGTGGATGTGCTGAAAAGGTGTCAGCTCTGTGGGGTGTACGTGTGATTTATTTGGATCTTCTGCAGTTTTGGCTGTTGACCAGGATCTTACTTTTCTCTGCGCTTATCTCCATGCCATATGCTCTCGCCGCTTCTTCCAGTCTGGTGGTTAGTTCCTGGAGTTCGTCCTCGCTTTTTCCCATAAGGTCGATGTCATCAGCGAAGCGGAGGTTAGAGATGGGTCTTCCCCCGATGGTAACGGAAGTGTGGAATTCTTGAAGTGCTATTTCCATGATGTTCTCCAGGAAGACATTGAACAAGACAGGGGAGAGGAGACAGCCTTGGCGGACACCAATAGATGTTTTGAAAGGTTCTCCTATGCTGTTGTTGATAAGAACTGCACTACTTGAGTCTGTGTAAAGTGCTTGGATGACCTGTATTAGGTTATTGTTGAAGTTGTAATGTCTAAGAGCCTGCCATAGTCCTTCATGCCAGACACGGTCAAAGGCTTTTTTGAAGTCAATGAAGTTGTGGTACAAATCGTGCTGGTGCTGAAGGTGCTTCTCAATCAGTAGTCTGACGTTGAAGATCTGTTCGGTGGTGCACCTTTTGGGTCTGAATCCAGCCTGTTCCTCAGAAAGAATTTCCTCTGCCTTGTTTCTCAGTCTGTTCAGGATGATCCGCAGCATTACTTTGCTAGCGTGACAGATGAGGCTGATGGTTCTGTAGTTTTGGCACTGCCTTGAATTCCCTTTCTTGGGAATGGGAATGATCAGAGATTGTGTCCATTTTTGGGGCCACTGCTTGGTTTCCCATATCTTTTGGCAGATGTGTGTCAATGCTATTATAGTGCTTTGCCCCCCATGCTTCCATAGCTCTGCTGGGATGTTATCGATGCCAGGTGACTTGTCGATTTTTAGGCTCTTTACTGCCTCCTCCACTTCCACTTGCAGTATTGGTGCATCCTCATATTCGCAGCAGGGCTTGATGGTATTGGTGGGGTCTGGTGTTATTGTACAGTTGTATAGTTCTTGGCAATACTCTGTCCACCGTTGGGTTATTTCTGCTTTCTCAGTTAATGGAAATCCACGCTTACCTTCTATTATTGTGGCTGCTTTGCTGTTGCCTTGCCGTATTCCTGTATCTATGCTTTCACACTGTTCTGTGATCCATTTCTCTTTTGGAGAACTTACCACCACCAAACATCATAATGAATGGACAAGTGCTGGAGGTCGTAAAGGACGTAAATATCTCGGGTCCTTTGTGAGCGCAGATGGAAACTCAACAAAAGAGATCAAAACGAGAATCGGCATAGCAACATCAGCCATGACAAGACTGGCCAGTATCTGGAAAAGCAACACCATTAGCTTCCGGGTGAAGGTCAGACTTTACAAATCACTTGTTCTTTCCACCCTACTCTATGGTTGTGAGAGCTGGACACTCACAGCGGACACTGAGCGCAGGATACAGTGCTTCGAAAGCAAATGTTACAGAAGAATGTTACACATATCATACAGAGAGCACCGGACAAATGATTATGTTAGACACCTAGTTACAACCCATGCTGGAGAACAGGAACCTCTACTCTCAACAGTTAAACGTTGGAAACTGACCTGGTACGGTCACGTCACAAGGCACACCTCCCTGTCAAAGACCATCCTGCAGGGGACAGTAGAGGGGAAGCGGAGAAGAGGCAGGCAGAGTAAGGCCTGGAGGGATAACATCAAAGAATGGACTGGCTGCAGCTTCCAGACCCTGCTACGAATAGCAGAAGACCGCGAGCGCTGGAGATCCCTGACTGCCCTAGCAACCACCATGACACCCCTACGGCCCCCTAGGCCATGGGATGAGTGAGTGAGTGAGCAGTTTTGGAATATAAAATGTTTGATAACTGACCACATTGTGGCGCTATTGAGGACATGTTTTTATATATTACGTATCCATCGGGCACCTTTTTTCCAGGTATGATGACATTAAGCATGTATAGTATTTGAGATTTTGATGAACATGTGCACACCTCCATAGACAGCCACTTTACTTACAGTATAATATTCATATCTCAATAATGAGAAATGTGATGCATATTGCTTTATATATGAAAATTGGGTTGATGTGTCTGTCTGGCAGATGACAGGAATAGATGATAGAAGGTGAGGTGATCAGGCAGGTGATTGGGCAGGTGGAGGCCACGCCCAGCAACACACAACAGAGAGAGACAGAAAAAAAGGGAAGAACAAGAGGGAACACTGGAAACACTAGGAGGCAGACAGCCTGTCGCCTAGGTTAAGTCTTATTACCACCCGATCTGACTGAAAAGACCGTGCATAAAAACTTGAACCACATGGACTTGAAGGAAGGAGGAGGAAATGGCTGGTCATGGTCGACTGCAAGTCTATTGCTGGTTACATCTGTGTGCTATTCAAAGGAGTACTTTCAGGGGTACAACAACAGGGGGCCAACACCTTATGGTGTCTTTATTCGTATGATAAATCAAAGTTGTATGGTATTGAGATTAAAGGCTGCATTGATGGATTTAGTCGGCACAGAATGGGGATGTAGTCATAAACCACTAACAGGTAACCAAGGTTATCACCAACTACTACATAAGCACACACATTGGAAGCTGTAAATTCGATTCATTTAAATATTGTTTTCATTTATTTGTCACATATAATCATGAAAGAACACTTACTCCTAAAATCCACATCGCGTATTTGGTCCGTTCTCCTCACGGCGTCAACACCCACCGGGCGCGTTTAAAAAGCAGCGCGTTTAAAAAGCGGCGCGTCTTGCGAGCGTCACAGTGTTTACCTCATGTCCGACAGTGTTTACTTGCTGATTTGATCGAAGCTTTCATTCACATAGCTTATAACTGTACTTTAAGCAGTAAATAGAAGTACACAGGCTATAGCATAAAAGGTAAGAAACAACAATAAACACACAGTTAAGTTAAATCACACAAAAAACATAAAAGACATTTAACTACGAAGCCAGAGCAAATATCGACAAAAACGTGTCTGTGTGTACTGACTGTTTAAAGTTACGTTGTGAAGTAATGTTGATCTAGCGACAGGAAATACGACCCGGAGTCTGCTCATGGTGTTTCATTTTGAAAAACGACCGGATTCGCTCTGCAATTTCTGTCTGACTTCCTGTCAGAACGATCCGCTCTCTGTCCAGCTTGACACGTGGGACTCGCGTCGAGCGTCAAAAATAGAACAGACGCGTAATGCCCGTGTGGCCGAGCGTCGAGACGCGTCCGGAACGCGTCTGAGACGGAGCACTACGGAGCCGGTGGAGGTTGATACATTGACTTTAATGGCCGCGTATTACTCGCGATGACGCGACGCTCATGCGACGCGCTGCGGACGGACCCGGTGGATTTTGGGGGTTACAGTGAAATGTATTTCACTGGGTCCTACTATTCTTAATGATGTAAAAGTGGTAATGGTGGTTGCTGGCCGACCCAGGTATGGAAAACAGCATGGCATGTGAGGGAAATGCAGTTGTTCCTGCGTCGAAATCATTCTGACAATTATGCAGGAGAAAGAAGATTCATTTATGGGTGCAGTACAGCAATGCATCATGGTTCAGTGGAATTGAAGTGAGGAAAGGGATCAAAGCTGTCAGGTCGGAATTGAAAATTCCACCTTGATGAGACCAGACACCAACAAATCAGAGCCAGTGCAGAACCTCAAAAAGCTTTTCCTCACTTAGTTCACCGGTGCTGGGCCTCCTCTGCTTCCTACAACGTCATCCCTGTCCTGAAGTTTAATATCTCTACTACTTTCTTTGGCATTGGTTTGAGGGCAGTACCCCTGACTTGAGATGCATCTGTGGCTTTGTAATCTCCCTCCAGCAGTCAATGACAAACAGTTTTTTGGACAGTAGTTCCTTGTGCGGTATTTCATCCAAGATTCCTGGCACTCTCTTCCCCCCAGCTTTTAAAGCAAGCACACATGCATTTATCAAAAACCAGTCGAGAACTTTGCTCACACAGCCATACAAGAAGCAAATACAATACAAGACATAGCAACCAGCTAATAATACTTACTAGTCTAACAGCAAAAATGCCTGTCTGAAATGCCTGCTGTACCAGTGTAAACACTAACACTCCCCTGGTGCTCTGACCTCACAGTCCAAGCAGCCTGGCTAACAAACTGAGATAACATCAGCTAACAGCAGCTACAGTTGGCAGCACTTCACTGTTCGTAAGGAAACTGTAAATCACAGAGAATTCAGGCAGAGCAGCTGGAGGACTACTTCAGATATCTGATGTAAATGAACCTGCAAAAACTTTGGTTAGAACTGATGCTGCTGACAATTCTGCTATAAAACATTGACTTCTGTTGTTCTTTCCCTACTGGTATATTCTACCATGTCACTTATGTGTTCATCCTCTATGAGTGCATGAATGTGTGGGAACATTTACCACAGGAATGTCACAGCAGTATCAACTCTCCTCTGACCTCAGACACTCTTAAGAAGTTATCTTATGATACTTTCTGTATAGATGAGGTCTAGACTGTAACGTAGAGGGAGAAGCGGGGTGGGGGGGGGGGGGAAGGAAATATATATAGAGACAAAGAGCAAAGACAACATCAATAATAAATCCTGGTTCCACAGAAGAAGAGCTTGATAGCTGAAAGCTCTGGCTCAGTAAGGTACTACGAGCTCTTTTAGATATGATGGTGCCTGACCATGAAGAGCTTTGTATGTAAGGAGAAGAATTTTAAATTCTATTCTAGATTTAACAGGTAGCCAATGCAAAGAAGCCAAAATGGGAGAGATGTGATCTCTGATCTTGGTTCCTGTCAGAACACGTGCAGCAGCATTCTGAATTAGCTGCAAAGTCCTAAGAGACTTACTGGAGCAGCCTGATAACAAAGAGTTACAATAGTCCAGCCTAGAAGTAACAAATGCATGGACTAGTTTTTCTGCATCCGCCTGAGATACGATGCGTCTGGTTTTTGCGATGTTATGTAGGTGAACAAAGTTTAAAAGTTTAAAAAGAGTAACTTTAGATAAAAACTTTCAGAGCTGTTTATGTCCAGTTGTCTGTAGGCACACACATTTTTGGGACATTTTGGGACTATCAAAGACATTTAAAAGACAGTGACATTATTTTAACAAACGCTTGTGTAACAGAGTGCTGTGACCTTCCTCAGTCTCCAGACTGTGGTCTGAAAGCACAGGGGAGACTACAGCAGCAGAGACGGCGATGTAACTAACCTCCTCATCACTGAACACAGCTTTGTTTCGTATCTTGTCGATTTAAGCCAAAATGGTCCCACACAACCAGCTTTTTCTCATCTTGACATTTAAATCATTTCCCTCTCAGAGTTAGTGGATATGCAGGGTTTATTTCATTTAATCTTGATGTTTCAAGTGAAACAATGTCAACTCCACTGAAAGAGAACACACACAGCAAACTGTCTGCTAATGTATTTAGGCCCGTAGTGATAGAGATCTTTGTAGTACTTGAGGCGTAGGCGGCAGCCTGTATGAAGAAATGAACTTATCACACTTATCACAGTTAGAGAGTCAGAATGTCTGTTTTGGTTACTTAAATTGCCCAGTTCTTTAACTCAAAAAATGATCAGAATGTCACGTTTCAAACTGTTTACTGAACAAACTGTGAACAATCAATCGCTGGTAATGTGTCAACAATGAAATGCATGTCTATAGTGTTTAGAAAATGTAACTTATTAACACTGAAGTGGTGGTAATCTATAAGTGGTAATGTATTGAGCTAACCATCCAGGGGGGACAGTCAGCATTCACAGATAAACACATATGTAGTATATTCACATGTTGGTAATTCACCTAAGCAGAGTACCATCAGCAACCATCAGGGGAACAAAGCTCCATCACATTCAATATCTTGAAGCAGTGCACACTGTAATCCTTTCTCCCCTGCAGTTCTGACATGTTTCTGGCAGAAAGAAATCACAGTGTTGGCTGTCGCTTTTATGTGTGCAGCCTCAGCGATCAACAGCAAATGTGATGCGATGTGAATCACGGTATGAACTGTGAAACGAACACACTCCTGATGGTTCAGGTGCTCCACTAATGCTCCCCCAAGCTTGATGTTTGTTGGTGATGTCATGAAATGACATCAAAGCGGTCAACAACAGGAAACACTCGTACATTATTGCTGTTGATCGCCACTCTGGTCTTCCACTCGGCAACACTAAGAGAACATCAGTGACAGAGATTATTATGAGATATGAATATTTTACAACCTTTTCAAATTTGAACTGGTGACACAAAATTGAACAAAACACAAAGTGCCCAGAGTTCATGTGAAATGTGTAAAATGCTTGAAAAAAACTTGAAATCAATCAGGAAAAGGTGCCAAATGTGTGCATGACTGTCATTGTTTGATAGTAATAAATTAACATTTTAATAAGTAATATGAACTTAACAGGTTAACTGGTGACTCTAAATTGCCCGTAGGTCTGAATTTAAGTGTGAATGGTTGTCTGTCTCTATCTGCCCTGTGATGAACATGGTGACTTGTCCACTTGTCTTGCCTCTCGCCCAAAGTCAGCTGGGATAGCTGTGATGGATGTATGGATGGATGGAGTGGGATACAACCCACAGCGGTACCAGATGTCTTTAGTTGCTCCAACACAACACTGCTATATTCTTTTCAGTAAAAACACTTGAGTCCAAGACAGATGAATGTAATATACATTTACTGTTTGTTGTAACCTTGACTTGGGATTTCATAGCCACGATGTGAAACTACTATACAGTCTTTGCTCACATGCTGAGAAACTTGATGTATTCTTCAAGTGTGTTTCTTGGGTAGTCAGAGTTGATTGATAATATACAGCAGTATTCTCAGTGAAGGTGTCTCTTTTGTCTTTCAGGACTCTTCACCAAAGCCAGACATGGAGCAGAAGTTGCGTTCAGCCTCCAGTGTTGACGAACTGATGAGTCTCATCTATCCTTCATACTGGGCTGCTCTGAAATGCAGATCAAAACTTTCTGCTGCTGCCGCCTCCTCATCCTCCAAGCTCTCTCAGCAGGCTCAGCCTCGCAGGCTGAGGCCACTGGCTGATACAGAAGAGCCAACATTTGCTGCTGCCTACCTCAACTTGGATGTCCTGAAAAGTATGTTTGCACTTTTAATTATATTATTTCTTCCAGACTTGCTGAAATACAAAGTGAATCGTCATGGAAAACTTTTCCAAGTGCACCATCTGGGCTGTTCTTGTCTTTTTGATGGCCCTTCAGAGAATTAATGAAGAGTGGTCTTTGGCATGCTAAAGTTTGCTTTGTTGTCACAAAATGTTGATGTCCGCAGCAGTTAGAGCCCCGTAGAGGGCGGGCTGTAATGACAGTGGAGGTGAAATTTGCTTTAAGCGACTGCAACTCTTTTTCCTCAAACTCAGAAAACCATATACATCACATTATCTTGTTAATTCACATCAAGCTCAGCCTGTGTGTGTGTGTGTGCGTCAGACTGATTTGTAAAATGTGGATGCAGTTATCTTGGATAATCAGTGCTCCTGTTTTGAAATAAAAGAAACAACATGCTCAGGGAGTAAGTACTCACAGTATATGATGTTTGAATACGATACTTAACATCTGCATCTATTGTCCATCAAGCATAATCTTTATGGCCTTTCTACAAAGAATTTACTCGTTTGCTTTGCCATTTGATTTACCCTGAGCCATGTTTAGTTCTAAACTATAACTCGCTTAATTTAAAAAAAATAAAGATGTTTCCCTTTCCCTTCATGTGATAGGTCCTTGATATCCTGATGTGAAATATTGTCAACACAGCTTTCCAGCTACATGTATGAAGAGCAGTTAACATTCACGATGAGCAAATGCAACCATTGACATGACATTTAACACATTTATAAGAAGCTGTATGAAGGCTGCTTAAATAAAAGCCTTTTGAATTTCTTAATAATTGTTCATGAATAAGTAATTATTTTTATTATTATTAAACACTTTGATTGAAGTGAGTTCAACTAACTGTCACTGTTCTAACCTGTGCGAAGCTTTTGTTTCTACTTTTCTCTACATTTATTAACACTCATATGCTTTTGGGGTTAACAGATCTAAAGTGAGAATGATGGTTATTCAGTTTAATAAATCCTGAATTGCACACTTCCACATAAGAGGGGATGAAGCAAAGGGCTGAATTTAACACAGGGCTGTGCACTCTTCATCTTAGTGCGCGGTGCACACACTCTGCCAGAGGCTATAGCTAGAGTGAAAACAATATCTGTGCCCCTGTTATGCACCTATAAACTGTCAGGTATGTTTTTCGCAGCACCCCCACGTAGGAATCTGTAGGAATGAGCACTACATGTTGTGGATGTTGATACAAAAATAACATGGAAACACAATGTACTGAAGAGCACTGAAGCAAAAAAGCACTTTAGATCATTTTCACATAAATAGCAAATATTTACAGCCACAAAGAGATAAAAACAATGTTTCTGAGGATCAACTGAATGCACGGATATGATTCAGTCAGATAAAAAGGGCTGGACTCACCTGTTCAGCATGTCGCACCACATCAATTCTAGTGTTCAAGTATGAAAGACTGTTTGAAACTATGTTTTATAGAACATCTCCTTTGGGGTGTCATTTACGTAAAAAAAGGGCTGGGCACAAAAAATGTCTGTAAATAAATAAATGATATGAGTTGTCTATTATGTCTATTATGTTATGACTGATCACATTGGCTCCATCATGGCTGACAGTTTGATAATGATCTGACCCAAGTCATACACTGAAATGATGAAATCTGAAACATTTGCAACATACCAATGTATATATCATATACTGTATGTGTGTCCTCCTGTTGCATGGCTGTGGTGTTTGCAGGTATAGAGTCAGAGTGGAGGAAGACTCAGTGCATGCCCAGGGAAGTGTGTGTCGACGTGGGCAGGGAGTTCGGGGCTCCCACCAACATCTTCTATAAACCACCCTGTGTGTCCGTCTACAGATGTGGAGGATGCTGCCACTCTGAAGACAAACAATGCAGGAATATCTCCACTGGTTACCTCAGCAAAACTGTAAGCACATTCTTTTTATTCTTCTGCTGTTCTTATTATGTGCTCAAATATGGATCTATGTATATAATATCCATACAGGATTACAACTGAAACTAACACAAAGTGCCGTCTAGAAGTTCAAATCAGCCCCTGAACTGACTATGACAGACACATTAACTTTGTGAGGTTCTGCTCTGTCTGCTTGTCCTTCAGTCTGCTCCAACACAGACACTCACTTACATGGTTTCTCTAGCTAACCTGGTTACTTAAGGTCATATAAGTGCAGCACTGATGTGGGTGGAACAGAAACATCTCAGCTGTATGCAAAGTGTTCACATGTATCAGCAGACACAGGAGCTCTGGAGTACCACAGAGTGTGTCTACTGGTCTCCAGAGTACAATTGTGGTTAAAGAGAAGGAGTTACTAGCATGCAGGGCTTTTTAATTGGCTTGTTATGTGGTCTGACTGGAGGAATACTGTGTGTATTTGTGTGTGTGGTCAGATCAAGTTTTACAGCTTGTTTTCTCTCTCAGTTAGGGGCTCTTCCTGAGGTTGCCCTGTTCAGTGTGGGGCCGTAAATCATTGCTGAAACATGATTGGACTGAGCTTGTTTAAACTGGCCCTGAAAGTTGCTTTATGTGTCACTGTGAAATAATAAATCAATTATAAATTCATTTTGAGATTTTAATAGTGTCAATATAACAAACAGACCATTACTGAGAACATTTCACTCAGATTTTATGATAATCTGCTGGATTGCTTCAGCACAAAGCAAGCTTAGTTTAATGAAATCTAAGATGGTGCTGCTCTTGACAGACAAACAAAAGATGATGAATTTGCGGTGGACATTTGTGGTCTCCAGCAGATAATTCTTTTTGTTTTTGGTGACCCCTGACGTGACGTTCAGCACCACCATGAGGCAGAAATTTACACCTGTACAGGAAAAAAGACAAAATGGAACTTTCCAATTAAAATGTACTCAACATTCATCCTCCACAGTGGATGAACTTAAAAACTCATGAACTGCCATATAGTGTGTGTGTGTGTGTGTGTGTGTGTGTGTGTGTGTGTGAACTGCAAATATAATTTTGATTTTGATTTTCAGGTTTTTGTCTAGATGTAGATATTGAATTCAATTCAAAGAGAGAGAGATTGGGGGATAGATAGATTAGAGACATACAGTATACCTTCTGTCTGAGTATATATGAGCATAATTATGACCCAAAGATTGTACAGGTATGTGCAAAATATTGATAAATAAATGTGTAAATAAAAACATGTTTTGATTTCAGGGTCAGCAGGTAACCAAGGTTACCATCCTAGTTTAGTGCAGCTGGGGCTGATGGGAATGTCCTTAGTTTTGCTGGAATTTCTCATAAACAAAAATATTGAACAAAATGAAATTCTGACCTGATGCTGGTGCTAGATAAAAAATGATTATAAGCCATCCTGTGGGAACATGAACACAAGAGCCGCAATATCTTTCAGTCTGGACCAAAATGGTGGACAGACAGACAGACTGGCATTGTCATCCACAGCCATCCTGCGAGTGTGGCTAAAAATATTAATGCAGTGTGCAGAGATCACATGCATAATATATTGTTACTTTTTGTATGAAAATGAAGCCCTTCTCATGTTTTCTTTGTTATAACATATGTTTTCTGTTCTGTATTTCCAAATTCTGGACCTATGTATTTCATTACCTCCGTCCTGTTAGAGAGACATCCAGAGTGGCCAGGAATAGTTAAAAAGGAAGCATTATGTGGTCCACATGGTGAATGTGCGGTAATGTTTGGAACACATCCAAATAACTAAGTGATTCTACTGACTGTAATGAAAGACGTATGCTGATGAGATGTTTTTCTTCAGACAGGCGCACGTGATTTACTGAATCAAATACTGGTGACAGAAGACGTGAGTGCACACTGAAAACAGAAGCAAAGTGTAACAGCACACCAGTACAAGAGGCTGTCCAATCAAAGTGTTGTTGGCTTGACTCCCAGTTAAAATGCTTTCGTGTCGGGTCATCTTACTCACAAACACAAGAAGAAATGCCAGAAATGCCAGCATTATCCTGATTTGGATGGAGGATCTCTGGATGGATGAAGGATTTGAACACAACGTGTTTTTCGTGTTTTTAGAATAGACAAAAATTGGCCACAAGACATTTGCACTTAAATTATCCAAAGGTTGTTTTGATACATTTCTGCCATGAGAATGATATGAAGCTGTGGACACATGAACTTGCTTTGATTAACTGTCTGGACTGTGTACACATGTGAAAGAAATTAATGGAATTTGTCTTCTTTTGGGAGCAATGAGCAAGCAGCTGAGAGACCTGCCACCCATGGCACATAAACAAAGATTTTCTTCATCATTTAATACTGCTGTTATGAAAACTGTCACTAGAACATGAACCTCCAACAGAAGCTCGTGAAGTCTTAAAAACCTAAGGCATGTGAGCAGTAGTTTGGTGCTGATGTCTTGGATGAGATGCAGTGTTTATCCTGGTGTACAGTAAGTGCTGCTTCTTGCTGTTGACCCGGAGCAGTGTTTCACAAAATCCTGGATGTTGTAGATGTCAGAGCACATGTGTTCTGTAAACATTTTGTGAAGAAGAAGAAGATCACCCAGTATGACGTCTTCCTGCAGCTGGACGAGGAGCGGAGTGCAAAACATTACAAAATGAGGAAATGCCTTGATGACATTACAGAGAATCCTTTCAAACACGCTCAAGCTATGCACATGATGAAGACGTATTACACAGTGTGTGTGTGAGAATGTAATTGCACCACACTTGCATCAACCTGCACACAGCAGCGTGATGTCATGGACTGATGGAGATGAAGCACATATCATTCCTGCTGTCGTATTTAATAGCAGCTGAATGACATTATTGGTGTGTAAAAGTTGGATTTAGATCGACATTTAAATTTGGACTTGATCAAAAAAAAATGCATATCAAAGAGACATCTTAAAGTTTTTGTGGTTTTGGAGTTTCTCTGCCACAAAACTGTGTATGCTGTGTGCATGTTTCTGCATCTACTGGCCACTTTGTTAGGTACACTTGTACAATCCAATCCAATGTGATCCAATACAACAGCTCTGCCATAAATTCTACTTTTAGAAAACTTATAATGTTTCAGTTTTTGTTGACACTGTCAGAGAGTCATAATTCTACGTTATCTTAATTATTGAGGTTATAGTTGGTATTATATTTTGGCCCTCTCGTGCATGTAAATGGGGAGACCAAACCATTAAAAAACACCTCAATATAATGCAGTCCAGTTTAACACTACTGCAAAATACAACCTCAACAGTAAATATAATAGTTAAACAGATACCTCTCTGGCAGCATCAACAAAAACTGAAACATGATCAGCTTCATAAAAGTAGAATTTATGGCAGAGTTGTTGTATTGGATCACATTGGATTGTACAAGTGTACATGATGAAGTGGCTGGTCAGTGAATGTTTGTGTGGTCTGGTGAGGGTGAATTTGAACTCACCTGTTCAAATGATATTAAGGCTTAAAGTTGTGCAGAATTAACAGTGTGGACGCTTTGACTGACAAATGGTGACTTACAGGTAGCTTGTTTGAGCAACCAGGCTTCATTCAGTCGGTCTCAGCTCCATCCATGCTCCACTCTCTTTGCAGTAGTTGTGAGCCGACGGAAGCAGAGCCAGAGCCACCACACTGAGTTTCACAACAGCTCTTCTGGAAACCTGTGGGTGACGTCATGGATATGCTGCCATGTTTTATACTGTCTGTAGTGCCAACTGATGTTCAAACACACAAAAAAATGTGACCTTGCATCTGATGAAAATGACGTTGTGACTTTAAATGACATGCAGTCAGTCTAAATACAAACTCTTTGTATTCTCGAGGTCTTTATGTACTCCTCAATCACCAATCAGCTGCACCATGAAGCAGAGGGTAAATTCCTTCAGCTTGTTGGCTCAATTCCATGGAGCTGTTGTTAATGGACTGGCTGATGCTGATAGCGTATTGTTTCAGCTCAGCTGCTTTCTTCATTTCCTATAAGTGTTAACTTGATGAACTGGCAGTGGCAGTCCAGCCTGATAACCCTTTTGTTAGATGATCTGTTAAAGCTGATTTCAATCAGAGCAGGAAGTGTACTGTGGCCTGAATATGGCCGTGTGTTTGGCTGCATATGTGCGTTTGTAGACCAAATGTGCAAATGCATTTTTGTGTATATCGTGTGTTTGTATGAGCGTTTGTGTGTGAGTGTGCATGCATCAACAATGTGAAACAGAGGAAAGTAAAGGGGAGACGGCAAAAAAAAGAACGATTCTATATTCTATATTGTGCCTCTTTATGCTTATTGTATCGTATGTTAGGGTAAATAGGCCCACTGACTATTAGACCTACAAGTTTCATGTGAACACTAGAAAACAATGTGTAGAGTAGCGTCACTAACATGTTAACTGTGTTTCATAGTTTTGTCTTTTGACTGTGTGGAGAGAGAGAGATCACATTTAGATGGTGTTTCACTGAACATCGAACAACAACAACAGTGTTTAAATCAAGAAACTTTATGAAGCACGCCACCCGTGAGGTGTGAAGTCAGAAGTGAGGAGGCTGAGGCTGAAGATTAGAGGCTTTCTCCTGGCAGCGGGGGCTGTGGGTGCTGAGCTACAGACGTTTTGAGGTTTCACAAGACATTCTTTCGCTCTGCTAGTTTTTCCTAACTGCTGTTTTTGGCTGCAGCATCAGACCTCTGGCCAGAGTTTGGAAATTTACATAGGCTACATAGTAAATCATTCAAATTATGGCAGACTAGATAGACAATTTACAGTTCAAATGAATTCTAATGGCTTTTTGAAAGTGACTGCAAATAACTTAAAAACTCAAAATAGACGTATGGAAAGGTGAAGAGTCAAATGTGGCTCTTTCTAGCAGCATTTTGTGGTTTGTTTCGTCATCCCTGAAGTTTCACTGTGCTGATTTGCTTTGGCAGAGCCTCGAAGCAGCTGGCAGGAGTTAAGAGGTTTCGACACTTAGCAGGTAATAGAAGTTGTGCTAAACTGTGTAATTTATGATTTGACTGACTGTAAGTATCTTTAAGCGGCCGTCTGGTGGTTCTCGAAAAACCTGCGCGCATGGTGTTCGCTCTGCAGATGTCTGTGTTCAGCTTTCTCTTCACCACACTAGTTTGTTCCCTCTCTCACTATTCTGTATTGTGTGTAATGTCTTATAGTTTTGTTCTTGTTTGCTGTGTTTAACACCTCGCTTATGCTATATCAGGGATATGCTTTTTTTCTTCACAGTAGATTGTATAAAGTTTAGAGCGTAGACCACTGAAGTGAAAATCACCATTTATAATCAGCCTTTGATCTTTCAGTATGTCTAGCACGCTTCGAAATTAGCTTAGCTAGGTTAGGCTTTAGTTAGATCATAGGTAGGCCACCAGCGCTTTGCCACGATTGTCTTTGGCAGATTATAGTTTTCTTTTTACATTTTTATTTTATTAACAGTATTGTTTAATAAAGTGCTTAGTAATATTTTTAACTTGGGCTCCAGAGACTCCTTCCAAGCACCGACCAATAATCTAAAACCTTTAAAAGACTGAATGTAAGATCATATAAGATAAAAAAAAAATCAAGTCCTCACATTTTGTGAAACAGATGTGCCCGTCACCGCAGTGCATCGGGTACATTGAATCTCAGGGTTTCCCCACCTGCCAAATCCCATTTAACCCCTGAGCTTTAACAGAAAAAAGCATGCTTGGAACATTCTGCGCCCACACACACACACAGACACACACACACACACACACACACACACACACACACACACACACACACACACACGTGCGCGCACACATACACAGACACACACTGGCATTTACCATATAATCTGCATATTCCAGCCACTCAAATATCTCAAACCAAAACTAGCAATCAGATATACAGTTGAAAATGGCTGACTAGGCTACTCAAAGTAAACTTGGCTAAAAGTCATTGCTGATGGGGGTCATGCTGTGTGCATGCTGCACAGACACACACATGTCATGGAGCTGTCTTCAGTGATTCACAACCTTTCATCTCTCCATAATGAAAACTGCACAAACGCCACAGTTTGCGTGGCTTTAGTTAGCACATGCAAACACAGAGCTCTTCAGCATCACAACATACATATTATTGATTTTCTACAGTACCACATGTATAGCATAATTTACTGACTACTCAACATATAGCTATTCATGTGACTCAAGGCAAGTCCTAAACATGTTAGATAAATGTCTGAGGCTTCAGTTGTCACTGAATGTGTCCAGGATGAAACATCAGTACTAATGTTGTGTTCGTTGTCACCTGCAGCAGAAACAATTCTGTAAATGTCAAGAGAGGTCATTCAAGAATAAAGACAAAGAAAAGCAGAAAATTCTCACATTTGAAAAGCTGGAACCAGAAAAATTTGAGCATTTTTGCTTATAAAAATATGAAAAAAAAAGACTTCTCTGTGTATTCACTAATTGATAAATCCACTAATTGTCAAAGGCCTACTGTGGACCCAAACTTCTGGGATAACAGCTGCTCAGTGAGCTTGAACCGTGATGTCTTGACTCTTTCTGGACGTCTCATCATGTCGGGCCTCGTCCACAGGAGATTCAGTGCTTGAGCTGTGAACCTTACAGTATTTCTCAGATAACAGTACGTGAAGCCTTCTGAACACTCCCAAACCTTTTACCACCACTCAACTATGACACTTGACCTTTTTTGTTTAACTTCTTTTGTACATTTTTGTTTGGTATTTTTTACATTCCCTTTCTGTGTAATTTAGTTAAAGTTTTTTTTTTTGTTGTTTTTTTTTGTTTTAATTCTCCGGATGAATGCTGTTGGTGTGTTAACATGGACATACAGGCTCTCAGGGTAAGTATGATGCTTTATAGTCACTCTTCTTAGTGTCCTGAGGCCTGAGAGAATGGAAAGCTTACCAGATCAAACTGTCATTTGTTTTTTGGTATTTGGGGATCTTGGATATGAGTCACAGTTACCGTTTTTGTTTGTGTATGTTGAAAAGTCAAAAAAAAAAAAAAAGTCAAAAAAAAGGAAGCTTTAAGAATGTAATCACTGATGTGTCTGCAGAGTCAGCATTGTTTATTTAGAATTTATTTAAATGTCCACTCAGTCACACACACTGAAAATAACAACACCTCCAGTGGAATGTTGTTGATTTTCATTCTGCTCAGCATTCAACATGATCTCCCCCATGAAACTGATTGGCAAACCTAGCACTCTGGGCTTGAGTACCAGACTCTGCAATGTGATATTGGACTTCCTCTCAAACAGACCCCAGACAGTTCAGATTGGCAGTAACACCTCCTCCACTCCACACGATTGTGTACTCATCCAGAGAGAAGACAGAGAGCTGATGTTCGGACTTAATTCTCTTATTTTGCACCGTTGCAGAGGTTGATTTAATTTTTTATCAGATTTGTATGAATAACCCCTCTGTTTACTGTAAAAAAAATATTTAGGGGGTCAGTAGACAGACACAGCCTGTATAGAGTTTTGGGTGGGTAACTGCTGTATTGGAAGCACAAAGACGCATACTTAGTTGGCACTTGGAAATGACACAGTACACTTACCGTAAATCATAAAAAAACATAAATCAACATCATGCTTAACATCAATTCAATTCAGTTTTATTTATGCAGCGCAAGATCCTAACATAAATTATTTCATGACACAGAGCAGGTCTAGACTGTACTCTTTATAATATAATATTTACAGAGACTCAACAGTTCCCACCATGAGCAAACACTTGTCGACAGTGGCAAGGACAAACTTCCTTTAAGAGGCAGAAACATCAAGCCAAACCCAGCTTGTTGTGGGCCGCCAATTGCCACAAAACATCAGCAAAAGCAAAGAGCTGATCATTGTTTTTAGGGGAAAGGAGGCAAAGACACACACCCCTGTTGACAACAGTGGAGCTGAGGTGGAGCCTGGGAATCAGGAACACAACCTGTCATGACCAACTCATATATCCAATAAAGCTCAGGAACAGCTGTATTCTTAAGACGTTTTTGTGAACGTTAACAGAGGGGCAATAGAACGCATCCTGACAGGAAACATTACAAACTGGCATGATTTGTGCACAGCCCAGGACAGGAGGCTCAGGAGCAGCCAACTAAAACCACCCAGAACATCATTGGTACCCATCTACTGAACGTTGGTGATGCTGCTGAGATGAGGTGCCTGTGCAGAGCCCAAAGGATACTAAAAGACAAGATCCACCCCAGCAACTGTGTGTTTCACCCTGCTGCCGTTTGGCAAGCGATACAGAAGTATCTGCTGCCATACCACAGGACTACAGAGCAGTTTCTTTGTCTACACTGCCATCCTCCAGCTTCACCATAAATAGATGACATGGAACTTGACATTGCACATACTATACATACTTTCTGGGTGAACAGCTCTATCAGTTGTAGCTAATATATATTAGTTACAACTGATATTTCATTGTGCAACCCTGTGTTGTAAAATGACAATAAATTACCCTTGATAGTTTTTGTTGGTGCCTTCAATCAATATTTAAAGTCGCAGCCCAATATCAGGTGTTATTTTACAACAGTGCAGTCAAACGTATTTATTAACAGCTTCAGCAAATACAACACTAAACTAAAAGAGGTGCCATGATGGTGACTTGTAGGTTTAGTAATCAACCCTTTACTCTTGTGTCATGCAGTATGCTATCACATTTTGTTGCTGCAACATACTGTCTCCACAAGGATCATATGTTTCATAATATCCCCGCAAGCTTCAGTTTCTCAATCCTTTCTCAAAGTTTGTCTGGGGATTTGCTTTTTTGTTAAAAGATATTCGAGCAGTATGGAGGCCTTGGTTATAGTCAGCGACAAGAAGCCAAGAAGAACAACTTTACAAGCCAAAACATCACCACAAATTTAAGAAATCTGTGCAGGTGAACTTTTCAACCCAGTGGTGGTCTCTGTGATCTCAGAGCTCTCTTCATGTGTATGTGTTCTGTAACCTTGGTGAGCACTCACCAGGTCAAAAAGACTGAGGTCAGCTTTAATGATATCCCAATTAGGATAAGAGGGAGAGAGACAGTTTAAACTGTTTAGAGCTCTTGAATAGGAGTCATTGAGACTAATTAGTTTCTATTCATGCTGTTCAAGTCTGTGATTGAACGAATGAAGTGGCTCTCACGGTTTCTGTTCTACTCTGACAACAGACTTGTGTAAGTCTCTCCAGCAGTACCACGTGAAAACTAAAGCTCAGCTCCTTTTTACTCTTATTGTTCTTCAAGTGGCAATCCTTCACATTCTCGCTTATTGTTTTCAGTCTCAAATGTGCTTCCCACTGATTAAAGCTCCAGGTTGAACTCCAAGTTAAGGGGCCCTTGCTGAAGGGTCCTTGTTAAAAGAGTGTGTGAAATAGTCGCTTTTGTGAATTTTGTGAGATTTTGGGCTGTATAACTTCAATTTGACTTGACTTATTCATCAGGTCGACAAAAACACAATTGGTTGAGTGTTCCTCTGTCTACTGGATGTGTATTAAGCAACTTGATAAAAATTCAGTCATATCAGCTTGTGTACAGTATGTCATCTTGATTTGATGTTTTCTCAATTAATCAGTTTTAAACCAGCCAGCCAGCATAGCTGATGTGTGGGTCGTTACCATAGACTGCATTTAACAGATTCTGTGACATACATCTTAGCTTTCTAAAGAGTTGTTGTGAAGCTCAGTGTGGTGGCACTGGTCATCACCATCTTGGCAGTCCTGACTCCAGCAGCTCCCAGATAATCAAAAAATGGGCAAAGAGATGGAGCATGGGTGGAGCTGAAGCAGGCTGAATGAAGCCTGGTTTCTGAAATCAGCCACCCACCTGTCAATCAAAGCGTTTTTTGTTTTTTGTACCAGGCTGTAAACATGTTTAGTTCTGCTGTTGGACGTTTTAACATGGGGACTTATGAAGTTTGACTCATTCTGGAACCAGCCACAAGTAGCCATTTGAGGAACTGCAGTCTTTGAAACTTCCACATTGGCTTTATTTCAGAGTGGCCCAGTGCAAATTACTGTCATTTCCTTTCAAATGAAGCATTGAGCCATTGGGTCATGTATGGTTGAATAGCTGAGTGCGGGTATTTAAGAGCAGAGCAGAAATCATTTTGTCTTCACTTGTACAAACAGATCATTGCTGTGATGAAAATGAACTCTTCGACTGACCAAATGACTGATCTGGGTCTCACTATGTTGCATTGAGGCCGATCACCTTCCATGTAAATGTATACTGAGTCTAAAGTCTGGTGAGGTAGAATGGGGGTCTTTCTGCAACAGTTGAAATGAGATACTACCACTGTGGAGCTAAAGGGATTGCACAAGACATGAAGTTTTATTTTAATGGTAAAAGTAAGCAGGCAATCTCATAGCACTTGGCAACAATGTCCAGTAGTGCTGTACCACAGCTGTCATCAGAAACTACTTGTGTTGATTCTGTGACATTTCTTTTTTTCCAGTGGACAATTCATCTTCATGCATATATTTGGACGTATAACGGATATTTAAAAAAAACACCATTAGTAACACCATGAAGCTGGTTTTAAAAAAGAGGAAATCTTTTTGAGAAGAATGTGGGGTCTAGAGACAAATGCATGTTTTGCTTGTCTGCTTCATTTTTGTTATACATTCCTCAACCAGCAGACACATCTATATCCACAGAAAAGTGAAGTTTGGTTCAGATTATGGCAGATTATTGTCTGATTTACAATAGTGGGACAGAAAACTGGGTGGTAGACCAGATTATTGTTGGAGCTTTGTGCAACCATGTCGAGCCCCAAAAGACAACAATTTCTTCCCAGTTTGGCACTATACACATTATTGTAACATGTAAACACATTCGCTTATAACTGAAGGCAAAATAATCACCACGTGTTGGACTTCAGTGTTATTTATAACTGCCACTGCAGTCTTTTGTCCATATGTGATGCTTCACTATGCTTTTTGCACATCGTCTTGATTCACCTCTTCTCTCTTTTGCTCTTTCTGCAGCTGTTTGAAATCACAGTACCGATCACCCAAGGCACCAAGCCGGTGACCATCAGTGTGGCCAACCACACCCAGTGCAGCTGTCTGTCCAAACTGGACGTCTACAAACAAGTTCACAGCATCATCAGGAGAGCCCTGCCTGAGTAAGCACTCATACTCACTGCATCACACACACACACACACACACACACACACACACACACACACACACACACACACACACACACACACCCCACACCTGCAGACAGTCCTGTCGGCTTTGTCTCCTCAGAGCTGTGAGTTCCCATTGGCAACACACACAAACACACACACTGAGTTTGAGTCTATTGTTACAGATGCTGCTTCCTCTGCTGTGTGTGTAACTTCAGGAAACACACACACACTCAGATTATCTCTTGATTAACATCACAGTGCCGTGAAATGTGTCAGTGTTCCTGTGTGCGTACGTACATGAAGCATGCTGTGATTTATGACCTCTCTGTAACGCTCTCTGACAGTCTGGATCTCACGAGGAAGTGGTTCCTGATGTTTTCTTTGGCCCGTGTTCTTTGAAAGCAGAAAGATGTTTAATCATTTACCAAAAACGGATTAAAGCAGACAGCTCAGATACCTTTAATATAAACATGCATATGTGTTCTTTCAAATATATTACATTTGGCTTCTATGTTTTAGTCCATTAATTAAAAAATAAGTGTAGTTGTCATTACAGTTGGCCTCACATCACTTTTAGTTCAAAAGTCTTCTCAGTGGTTGAGTTCCGCTCATGTCTGCTGGATAGAATCTGTAGGTGTAGCTCAGGAGTGGAGAGTGTCTACTGATGAAGTTCTTCTGCCTTCATTGACCTTTAAACTTCAACATATACTGGGGAAGGTAGCAGCTGAGTGTAAAGTGGCTTAGATCATGGTACTCCTTCCAAATGAAGGTGTTAGAATATCTTGGGTGTTATTTACGAGTGACTATAGTGCCATTAAGACTGTATGGATTCAGCCCAGTTGTAACCCTGAACTGAACTGGCCACAAACAAGTTCACAATCTATTCTTTGTTTATAGTGTTTGTCTTAATGTTTGTCTGGGGGAGAATCTGGCAGCAGCAGGTTTGAGGGAGGATGAGGGACCAGCATGGCTGGGCTTGAGCAAGCGGCAACCTCCGTGGCTTTTGGGAAAACTAATCAAACTAATCAAAAACCGGCAGCCAGACCGGAAGACGCCCACGGGAAGACGGGAAGAAAAACCTTGTTTACCATGTAGCGTGAACATTCTGCTTTCGGCTAGCAGCCATAGAGGAGAGATTGATCACTACAATCTACACTTATCCCGAAATCTAGGAAATGAAAAGCTCCGGGTCATAGTTCTTATTGGCATCTTTTTCTTCTCTGTTCTTGGTTAATGTGGGCGGAAAAACTGCTTTTAGGTGCACTAGTGCCGCCTTCTGGTTTGGGGCGGTAATATCACCAAAATGACGTCACGCAACGAGCCAAGTAGCGGCACTCCCACACCACCGGTCGCCGGAACGCCTTATCCTGTCTGCATGCTGGCCAATAATGCCTTGGGTGGCTGCATGAGGTTGGCTACAGAACCTCCATAAGTAACCTCATGTATGTTTATCTCTGAAATAGCCTGAAAGCAGCACATAGACTGCACTGATTGTCTTATTGTTCGACAGATTTTTATCATCAAAATAATTTAAAAGATGCATAATTACATCACCATTCTATACAGTGGCTCTAAATAGTTAAAACTTAAGTACCATCCACATATTACAGTATTACATTATTGCATTCAAGAGATTTAGCAATATGCTGAATCAATGACAAAGCTCCAGCAGGCTCTCAATGCCCAGGGTCAGTTCTCAGCCCCCTTGAGTCTAACACAAATCCTATAACCAGCCTTCAGGATGCTCCAGTGGACCCAGCCAGCTCTCTAAGCCTGACCCAAAGCCCCTAACACCGGCTCTCCAGCCCTGAGACAGCCTCTAGCGAGCTCCAGCGGGAGTACTCTGCTCTCTGCTGTGTGCACGGGGCCACTCTGACATCCCTCCAGCAGAGAAGCACGGGGACATAAACAACATCAACATAGTTTAGATAAAACTCTTCGATTTGTTTTTGTGAGCATATTTACTAAGCAGGACATTTACAATGTAAAAATAAACTCAGTACTCTCTGGTGAGCAAACATGTAAGCACTGTTTCTAAATGACCTTTAACATACTGATGCCTTTCATAAGCTCATCTCTGTCCATATACACAATATATTCTCATAGTTTAACATGGAGGAAATCATGTACCTTTAGAAAGAGAAGAATCTCCACTGGGTGCTGTTTTTCCAGCCCCGTTCCTTTTCGGATCAGGTGAATGAGCATTATGAAGAAGAATGGTCAGAAATTCAAGTATTTGTTGCTGGAAGACACGTGTGTGTGTGTGTGTGTGTGTGTGTGTGTGTGTGTGTGTGTGCGTGTGCGTGTGTGTGTCTGGATGAGGTACATTACTGGGGAGTAATGACCTGTTCAATATGGAATGTGTGCTTATGTACTGTATGTGCCATAAATCTGAACCAAAGAAAAGATGAAGAGTTAGTCACTGAAGGCTGTGTGTCTTTGTGTGTGTGTGTCTGTGTGTGTGTGTGTGTGTGTGACATATCATTGGAATGTACCTGCAGGATATGATGTAATATGATGATCTGCTATAATATGACTGATGTTTTGTTAATGACATGGAAATCATATGTACTTAGACGTTGGCTCATTAAACAGGTGGACTCACTTCCTAATTATTATAGTTTGTTTCTCCTCACAGTTTGTTCTGGTTCAGCTTTTCTACCGTTCTGTTGTCGGGGCTTCATTGATGTTAATAGGCTTTGATACCATGGAGTGTGTGGGTGAGCAAGACCACTTGTGACGTTGGAGGAATGTTGATACGTGCTGGTATTTGACATAACACACACACACACTCACATGGCAGTGGCGTTAAACACAATATGTCAGATTATGGCTGGAAAAGAAAACGCATTGTAGAGATTTTCACACCTACAAATCATCCAACATGTAAGAACACACACACATGTACATAAACACACACAGACCCAAGCATGAAGCACACGTATGTTTCACATTAGATGAAGTGAGAGAAACACAGCAGCCCTTTTCCCCAAATATCTCTTTGTCCTGTCCACTCCATCTTTTTCTTTCACTTTTCCTCTCAGCCCCTCGTCAGTGTGTCTGTCTGTCTGTCCGTGCCACTGCAGCTCTAATTGAAACCACACTGTGTCTCTTTTCATCGCCAGACTCTTTCACAGCTTCAAACAATTTGTCTGTCTGCGAACACACCTCCTGCTGTCTGTCTCCGAGTCAGAGTCAACGGTTCCCTAAACGTTGCGTTTCAGCCAGAACATTTTTACATTGCATTATAATTGACTGTGTGTGTGTGTGTTTATATGCATTTTCAGACAAAGTATATTTTTCTTGGCAGTTTGTGGAAATTCAAACAAGGTCTCTGGTTTCTGGAGTAATTTTAACATCAAGCTGGCGTTTGTTTTCATTAAGATTGATAATCAGAATTTTTGGATATTAATTAAGAACAGCGATATATCGTGACTTAGGAGGTAATGGTGTAGAAAGACTTTTGTGCTATCCTACAGCAGCTGTGGCTGTACAGAGCTGAATGAAAATGATTTGGGGGATGTTCGAGGGGTCTTTTTAACTTCCTGTTAAAATCCTGATTTATGTTTTATTTTAAACCTGAGATTTATTGTGCGAAGATAAATCAAATGGTTTCAACAGAAAATTGTCTTTTGTTTGCGCCACAGATAATAAAGATGCTCTTTGGTCATATGCAGAGAGAACATGATTCTATCTTTAGCCATATTAGGGCTTTATTTTTCCTTTAGACAATCAGCCTTATTTAGAGATGATGCTGTGTTCCAGAGCTCAACATCTGACACGGTGACTAAAGACATCATCATAAGTGAATAAGGAATGATTACCAAAGCTATGATGAAACCACCAACTTTCTACGGTACTGAGAATCTGTCTTTAGGGACCATGAATATTGGAGGGATCTTTGAATCATCACATAGAGAGCCACTCACATTCACAATGTGAATGACACATCAGCTGATATGTCAGGCTGCTGATTTCTTGTTGAATGACTAAAGTTGACCTGTCAGAAATATGTGGTGATTATCATCTATTGCATTTTTGTGTGTGAGTGTGTGGGTGTATAGCAGGAAATCACACATTTTTGGATCATTAATAATTCCTCACAACAAGTGCAAAGTGGAATGTTGCCGTCTTCTATAGCCTTTATTTCAAAATCCATCCAATGAGTTATTTCCTGTTATTTTGATTCATGCTAGGCAATTCGTGCTTATCAGTCGCCTACATTGACTCTTTACTAACCTTTTGCAGTAAATACTACAGCAACAGGCAAGCATGTTCATGTATTTTATACTGTATTAACTCCATTTACCATTAAAATGTTTGATCCTTGGGATTCTGTGTAGGTTTCTCTTTCCACTCTCTGTGTCTGAACCTCTCACCAAACAGAATGTTGATTTTTGGCACATTTTAATATGCTCACTGACATTTTTAAATAAAAGATATTTTCTTAATACAGTAGCCTACTTCGTCTCCACCTGACAGGTACAGTCTGTTGGTTAAGGTTGTGTTAAGGCAGCGAAAGTGACTTGGTTCAGGGTAGAGTAAGATGCTAATTGCAGGTGTACTTTTGGGCCTCACTTCAGTGTTGCCTTTGTAACATCAGTTACGATCAGTTTGATATTTTTTGGTTTGTTCAGTCATATCTGTTCACTCTGGCAGAGACAGCATGGTGTTTCACAAATAAGTGAGCCGCTCAATCAGGATTAATGGAGACTGATGAGCTTTAATAAATGTTCTCTGAGTGAGTTTTAGACTGCCCCTATGTGCTTGTTAAAAGGTTTGACGTGAATGTTTGTGCACTGTGATTGGATGAGTAATGTCTTGTGCCATTCGTGAAAAAAAAATTCACTCCGAATCAACAAAGTTATGAAAATGAACATACATGTACCAAATATCATGGTAATACATCAAATATTTATAATGATATTTCAGCCTGGAACACAGTGGACTGAACAACTGACCACTGAACACATCAGACCACTGACATGGCTAAAAATGGATAATAGCTAGATAGCTTTATCATATTTAAGGTCAGTTACATTAATAAACTAAATAATAACAAATGGATAGATAGATCAGTACCATGTGAGTTATATTAGTAGACTAGTTAGACTAGAACAAGGCAAATAGTAAAAACTGATAGTGTAGCAGATATCATGAAGTCAAAAGAAAAAAAAAAAGAAGCAGAAAGAATTTAATCAAAATCAAAAAATCAAAATAATTTAACCAATAAGATCACTTAGAGTGAACTTTTTCTTTGTAGTGTCAAGTAGTTTGTATAAAGGTGCTATATAGATGAAGCCATTTACCATTCCTCATTTGTAAAGCTGGTAGGTAGGTGAGTAAATGTTTCTGGTTCATAGTGACACGAGGCAGTAGAAATCCCAGAGGTAGAGATAGAGATATTTTCTCATCCAAAATAATCTTCTGACACTCTCCTCTCCCTCCTGCCCATCGGACTAAAGCCGACCCAAGAAATCTTACTTTGATCAAGGAGTTTATTTGTTTGCAATCTCTGAACTGGCAGTGGGTTAAACATGTAAACATCCACACACATACAGATCTGAGGAATCCCATTTCTTGAACCAATTAAGTGCCCAGTTTCTGTCTGAGGCAAAAAAAAAAAAAGAAAAAAAAGATGATGCCTCCTCTGGCTGGGTGGGTACTGGAGTTTACTGTTATTTAGACTGGATTTGTTGGAGAAACATAGACAGTTTGGATCTTTGCTGCCACAGTTATCTGTAATTAACCTGGAACTTAACAGCGGCTGGAAATCAGTGTTTTTCTGCTAGTTTGCAGATAAGTTGTGTCAGGTAGTACATATCAGTTAAATCTGTGAAAAACAAACACTGATTCAACAGTAACGACAGTAAGGCAATACAACACAGTTCAACTCAGACCCACATAACACCCAAAAATCCTGAAGCAACAGTCAAAAAGATTCCCCAAGAAGATCCTGTGTACCTCAATCTACGACAAATAACAGGCTATTGACTAATTATGTTCAAATTTGGTGTTGATACTTAGTTTGAACGGCAGTGCTAGTGACAGGCGTTAGATTGTTTGATGTATCAACTTAAAAATTAATGTCAGTGTTGTGTTCACAACTGATTTATACTGCCCCCAGTGGCCAAAAAAGTTTCATCTGATTGACAATTTGGCACAAGACGAAGATACAAAAGGTTCAGACTAGTTTTAAAATATGTAAGTTTCTAGCTGCAGGGATGCTGGTCAGTGAAGTGGACTCAGACTGTAGAGGGCAGCTCCTAGTGTTTGATAGTAAGAGACCAGACATTTGTGGAACTGTGCAGTACGAAGGTAATGCAAGATGCTTCAGCAAAAGCAAAACAGTTGCCAGATTTACCTGGACAAAGAGTGACATAAAAAGATTAACAGTAACCCCTGTGAAACATTTAGGTCTCTCAGGATATGCCACATGAATCTGCTCAGTGTCACCCTACCATCTACACCAGGGGCCAGATGTGAAAATGATGTGTACATGCATACTCCTCCCACACATGAACTGGGATTTATAAAAGAAGAATGTGTGGTGCCGTACAGTTTTCAGGAGATAGCTGCGGTTGACATGATGAGGTGGATGTGAAATATAAGGTGAGAGATATCAGAGCCTGAGACTAAGTTTGCCAATGTCACATACAGTGTGTAACGACAGCTGTTCTGATGCTGTTGGAGAACCTCACTGATAAAACACAGTCGGTTAAATTACACTTAGTGGTGGAGCGAGCACAACTTTCTGTATTCAAGCCAATTATTACGGGCTTTTGTGGGAGGACTCATATATCTCCTTTCTAGTCTTGACCTAGTCTGACCACTCAAAGCGCTTTTACACTACATATCTCATTCACCCATTCACACACATTCATACACTGATGGCGCAGCCTTCAGGAGCAAATTGGGGTTCAGTATCTTGCCCAAGGACACTTCGACACGCAGACTGGAGGAACCAGGGATCGAACCACCGATCATCTGATTAGTGGACGACCTGCTCTGCCTCCTGAGACCCCCTATTTAAAACCTGACATTGTGGGCCTACCTTAGACAAAATTGAGACATGTCTCCGTCTGTGTGTTCAGATTTGAGTTATGACTTCAAGAAGAAAGAGTATGATGTACTGCTCTCTTCTCAGTTCTATACCTTCTACTTATTACTATTGTGTAAGTCTGACCTGACATGTCCACGTTATCATTCTGAGGTCAGGTTTTTCTGGACCACAGATTGTTGCTTTACACATACAGTAATGTGTCACTCTGTATGTAGTTGAACATCTGGTCAACAAAGCTTAATGAGGTCAGGTGCTGCATGGAAGTGCAACTATGGCTGCTTGCTTCAATCATTTGTGACTATTCTGCTATTTGTGGATCTGGTGGATGTGGAACTGATAAATTACAGTGTAATTGATTGATGTATGATTTTTGTGTTAAGTCTCCTGTG
The DNA here is from genome assembly GCA_033000465.1 of Sciaenops ocellatus. Taxonomy (NCBI): domain Eukaryota; kingdom Metazoa; phylum Chordata; class Actinopteri; family Sciaenidae; genus Sciaenops; species Sciaenops ocellatus. Next base: position 3,114,240 of record CP136867.1, on the reverse strand, counting down.
TCTATTTTCAAATCTTTCTCTCTCTCTGTTGAAGGTGTCCAATAGCAAACAGAACGTGTCCTCATGGTCAGACTTGGAGCAGCAGGCACTGTCGGTGTGTCGGCCTGACCGCGAATATGCACCACAACCCCCCTCTTCCACCTCTGCCCCCTCAAAGGCCCTCCCAACAGCATCTTGGTGAGTGTTTGCACATGTGCACACAGACAGATTTATATTCTCTGGTCATTTTTTCAGAAAACATTGTAGAGAAAACGATTTGCTCATTTTTTCTGCACAAGCTTTTAAAAAAAATAGAAAAGAAGAAGAAAATCAGTTAGAGCTGCTGATAGGCAGACAGAAGGTCTGACAGCAAGGAAGTGACCTTCCACTGCCAACAAAGTAAAGACTTTAATCAGCAGTGTAGACTGCTGTGTATTGGAAGCTGTTAGACCTTCTGTGGCATCCTTCCTCAACATCATTGTAGCACATATTTGACAGCTTTATTCATGTGCAAATGACAGCTTGTGCAGTTAAGAGTTTGGTGAGATTGTACGAGCCAACCTGAGCAGACAGGTTTAGGGTCAGATTCTAAAATGTTCTGAAGCAGATCAGCCCATAAAACGCAGTCCAAATAAACACAGTAGCTGGTAATAAACCTGACTGATCAGTGTGGCTTGTTGCTGCATGATGACGTGTCCCTAGGGCCTGTAGTGAGCACACACATACCAAAGACTGAGACAAACACACACTGTTAGTAAAGCCGTCTTCCTCTATGGTCGTCCTTGACAGGAGAATGTTCATGAGTTCACTTAGGGCTATTTATGACTGCGACGTCTTTGTTGAGAGTGTGTATGCGTGTTTGTTTGTGTGTTCCTCAGTGTGTGTGTGTGTGTGTGTGTGTGTGTGTGTTTTTGGCTATGATAACGCTCTTGACTCAGTGTAAACAAATGAGAAACAGAAGAATGTGGAGACCCCATAGCAGCAGATTCCACAGATACAAAAACACACTTACACCGAAGTATTAGAAAACAAATGATCCATGAAAGATAGCAGGAAATATTTTGTAGTGTTGAATTTCGTTTTTAAACCACATTTAGAAACAAAAGTGTCTGATTGGGTAAAAATAGAATGGCTGTGTGGAAATGATGTCTTTCTCAAAAACATGTGAATCATTTGAAATTAGCTGTACAAATTCAGACTCCCCAGAGGAAGATGAACTTTGAAGGTTACTGTACATGTCCATCTACTCTTCCCAGCCTCTGAAGCGGTGGTTCCCAAACGTTTTAACCCACTGTATCCCTTTAAAGGATTGTTTTAATGTTGTGAAACCCCAAGCTTATAACATGCATATACAGACAGGTGACAAATTTAAAGGAAAACCAACATGAAGTGTGATGTTGGGGCCACCAGAACAGCTTTGACACACCTTGGCATTGATTCTACAAGTCTCTGAACTCTACTGGAGGGATGAACACCATGTGTCTTGATGGTGGTGTCTGACATGTTGGCCCAAAATCTCCTATAAGTGTTTAGTTGGGTTGAGATATGGTGAGTGTGAAGTCCAGGGCAAATGATTTACATCATTTTCATATTCAACAAACCATTCAGTGACCTGTTGTCCTCTCTTGACCACTTTCGTTAGGGTTAAAGTGCTCCATCACAGGATAAAGGTGATCGCCCAGAACAACTTTGTATTGATATGCAGTGACCCTCCAATGGGACAAGTAGACCCAAAACCATGCCAGCACAGCATAAGAGATACCAAATCAGAATCAACTAAGCCTGCTCAGTATTTTTACACATGCATGTTAATTCAAATCAAAAGTGAACCATTTTTTTTTCTATATCTTTGCAATAAAATTAATTGTATAATTCAGTATACCTCAATATTCCTTAACACGTTGCCAAATATCGGGCAAAAATGACATGTTGTGATATCATGCATGTCTGTGTGTTTCTTTGCTATATCTTTTAAACAAATGTATTTTATCATTTAATATTACAGGTAGCTTACCACCAATCATTGTTTTTATTTTTTATTTTATGAACAAATAGGTCTTGTACTTTTACATCCATGTCACATACCTTTACATACCTTTCAGGTAAAACAAATATAACTGTAACTGTACATTGTATTTGAACATGAAGTTAAGATTAGCTCAACGTCCATCACTAGTGAGAAGCTAGCTGTTCTAACTGTGCTATTCTAGTTAGCTAACATTAGCTAGGTCAACAAAATAAAATTTAAAATAGAACATTATCTTACTATCAAGGAAGTACTCGCTATCTGTATGTATTTTATTCAGATAAATAGTTAAGTAGTGTTGACAGTGGAGATGTACCAGTATTTCTGAGTCCAGTTTACCGTGTCAAATCTTTGTATAACATGTTGTGTCATTGGTTGTGGCATAACTGGTATGGTATGGTTCACATATGTTGAATATGACATATGTTAAAACAAACAACAACAAAAAAATTACAATTTAAATTGTAAAATTTAAATGTAACATACACTACCGTTCAAAAGTTTGGGGTCGTTTAGAAAATTCCATGTTTTCAAAAGAAAAGCAATTTTTTTGTCCATTAAAATAACATCAAATTGATCAGAAATACATATTAGACATTGTAAATAGTGTAAATGCCTTCCTCAAAGCACCCCATTGCTGCAACACACAATTTGGGACCCACCCAACACCTTTCCTTCCACTCCTGCCTCAGTTTACTTGTTTTTGTGTGTTAAGCATTTGAAGGACAGATGTCGTAATCAATCTGCTGTGTCGTCCTAAAAGGAGTACCAGGCTTCACAACACAAACACTTCTCATGTCACCCCTCAAAGATTAGGACAAAAAAATAAAGTTTGGCAAGTAGGTTTGACAAACCATGGCATTAGTCCAGTAGGACAGACTGTAATATGAAGAAATATTACACACACATAGCTCTGTGTGGAAGCGCTCCCCAAAAACATGTGTTGATATGTCTGAGAAGGTTAAAATGACCTTGACATACAGAGTGAGCATGACAGGATGGTGTTTAAATAAGACGGTACAAATGAAGATGGATGATGATTTTGTTACAAAACTAAAGTCAGAAAGCCAAGTTCTGCCAGAAAGTGAATACAGGCTCTGGGAGATATTGTAAGAAATGAAAAACTTTGACCTCCGACAGTTCATACATGGAACTTGGCCCTCTGTGTAGGCCAGAGGGACTACCTCCTCTTCATCTAAATGTCAGTGTCAGAGCTAAAGTAACATTTTCAGTGTCTGCTTATACACTGGACTGCTCTGATCTCTACGTACCGTGTAATTCATACCATGATGCAGCTCACCATGATACCAAGCTCACAAATACACTCACACACCGATGGCATGGCCATGAGGACCAACTCTTCCCAAACCATCTCAGTTAGGTTTAGCTCGGAAGCAGCACTCCATCACTCTCCTTCTTGGTCATATATGTCAGTGCAGAATGCTGTGGTGCTCCGGTGGCCTGTCCCTTGAATTTTGACGGTGCTTGACGGTGGGAACCACACATGTAGATACCATCCGTTCCTCGTCTCTGTGTCTCACAAAGACGCTGCAATTGGATCCATTCTTTGTGTTTCTTGGCTCATGCAGTTCTGTTCTTGTTGTTGGTCTTCCTCAGTTGTGGTTACTCTGCAGAAATTTGGCCATGGAGGTCTGATTCACACGGTCTCCTCTGAACAGTTGCCGTTTGGATGTGTCTGCTACTTGAACTCTGCGAAGAATTTATGTAAACTCTGATCTGAGGTGCAATTAATTGGCGATTAACAAAACTGACAAAACTCAACAGCAACATGTCCATTCAAGGCACTATAAGAGACCTAAATGCATCAGAAGATGCAGCCATCTAGTCCCCCATCCAGCCAGTTTTGATATAATATGGTTCAAAAGAATTCTTAACTATATAGCTTGGTAGGGTAAAGGTTTTTCTACAATCAGAAACAATAAACAGGAGCTTCCCAAAAACAATAATGGCAGTTTTTTTTTTTTCAAACATGGTCTCCATATAATGTCCTGGGAGTAATTTCGGGTGAACTAACCGCAAATTTGTTCCATAACATTTCCCACTCCAGCAGTGACTAGTTTTTGTTTGTTCATGTATGTGTGTTTGCAGAAAACTGACCTTTGCCAGTGGCTGTCACACTCACTCAAAAACAAGACTGTCAGCTAACCCACAAATGCATCAGTTCCATGTGATCCTGCATAATTATAGCCTTGTTTACGGCATCATTTTAGATCGTGATGTCCAAACCATTCTATCAATATAATATGCCATTCAGATCTTTCAATATCACTATAATCCACAAACTATCATACCCACATTCAACATTTCTATGAATTTTTAACTTTAAACCAGCCTTCACAAATTCTTCTTGGGAAGGTCTATGAATTACGCGTTACATTTGTGTTTGAGTCTCGAAATAAGTTTCCAAATAAATTCCCTAAATCAGGAATTTGTACCTTCTTCAGTAATTATATATTTTCTATCTCCTTTATTTCCTTGAAATAATAACTTGCAGTCTGTTCCCTCAGATAAAGTATTTGCTCCTTTTAAATAAATAAATAATAACAATTAATTATAATTTGCTCCATCAATAACATAATGTGTTCCCTCAAAGAATCAATCAAAACGTCTCCCCAAATGATGCAAATAATTTGAATCCTTGAATTGTGTCATTTAGTTCCTACATTGTAGTAGTAGTAGGAGGAGGAGGAGGAGGAAGAGGAGGAGGAGAAGCAACTAGACTTTGGGCACATCTTCAAGTTATTGTCTTGAGGGTAGGTCTCAAGATCAGATGCTATGATAGTACAATATAATACATTATCTTTGACATGTCAGTCATTTTTAGGGTAAATAAAGTTCCTCTTGGGCTTGTTACACTGATTTAGGTTACAAAAATCTGAGTAAACACATGCTGCTACGCTGAAGTAGGCACAGCTTGCATTTTGTCAGCAGTAAACTGTGTCTGTGTTATGTGTGTTTGTTCATCTGTAGACACACAAACACACATGCACGTGTGTGTGGAACAGTCTGAACATACATTTGCCAGACCTTCTGTTGCTCTCTGTCTCTCTCTGCCTCCTCTTGTTTTTCTCAGCTAAAGGATGATTTGCCAGTATTGAAAGAGAACCATCTGTGTTATCCCCGAGGAAAGAAAGAACACCACTAGTCCATTTCAGGAATGTCTCAATCTCATAGTTTATCAGTGTCGTCAAACAACTGTCACGCACACAGTTTATTAGTAGTTCTGTTTTCAATAATAGTCTAACTTCTGCATTTCACTTAACAGGCTTAGTACTACAGACTATACTGTATATATCCTGCAGATGTGATTGTTGATTGAAACCTGTTCAGCTCAACTCCCTCATCTAGTATTCTGTTTCTGAAAATTCTGTGTTGCTGAACATTCCGTATTACAGAACATTCCGGGTATCGAACATTCTGTGTGACCAAACATTCTATTATCAACTTATAAAAATAACCTCATATATTTTAGATGAATGGCAAAAAAGTAATTTGTTAAAATTAAGTTCACAACACAGAAGTCCTGGATTTGAGGACATTTTTATAGGTGCTGTGGAACTCTGATCTGAAAAGTGAAAAGAGTTGATAACAGTAGTGCTGTACGCTCTGCAGTCATTTAAGACAAACCTCTCCTGTGTGTCTCTTCATCCATCTCTACAGACATATTATCAGCAGATGTGTGTGGCCCAGATAAGGAGCTGGACATGGAAACGTGTCAGTGTGTGTGTCGGGATCAAACTCAAGACTGTGGCCCTAACCGACACCTGGACCTCAACACCTGCCAGTGCATTTGCAACATCTCACCTGTTCCGTCCTGTCCGCTAAACTACATCTTCAGTAAGGAGACCTGTCAGTGCATGTGCAGCAAGACGTGTCCAAGGCACCAGCCCCTCAATAAAACAAAGTGTTCCTGCGAGTGTAATGAGTCGCCCAATAAGTGCTTCCTCAAAGGAAGGAGGTTTCATCAAGCCACATGCAGGTAAGGAGTGATGGAGGGGGTTCATTTCCACCATTTAATAATCTTTACTGATTAAAAATGCAACATTTAGTGGGACAGTATACACATACTTTTCTGTAAGCTTTGATCAAACCGCAAGTCTAGCTGAACGACTGGACAAATGCTTCCTCCATCATGCACAGTAAAGACAGAGACAGTATACTAAATGATAGATACACAGGTGATAATAGTCTTGTTGCCAGGCAGCTGCCAAATGTAATTTGTAATTTGCTTTAAGCTTTAAGTAAACTAGTCTAAATCTTCACTCAATGCTTGCCAGAACATGTGTCCAAGTATTTCCAAATGGTTTTCTCTGTCGTTTCATTCCTCTACATGAAAAAAAAGTAATATTGTTGGTTAAATTACCGCTGAAGACAGACATTTTTCACTTTGACCTTGTGAGATAGTGAAGTGTATTTCTTGGCGGACGTAGGGATGTAGGGAGTGGAGGGATTTAGAAGTTACTGCACCATAAAAGCATTGATCATAATGCTAGAAGATCATGACTACAAGAACAATGCAAGAGTAAAGTATGTGGTGTGAACATGTCTTTATGATATATATATATGTTGCCATCTCAAGCCTCACTGTTGGCATGTAAGTGTTTTGCAACTTCCATCTTTTTAAATTTGAATCATGCTGAGATTTGACTATGGGGTTATGGGTGAAACTGGAATACCAATAACACAGGGTGGATCTTAAATCATACTGATCCACCCATTTGTTCACCCAACTAACCATCCATCCATCCATCCATCCATCCTTTTTCAACCCAGCATCTAATGCTAGGGTAAGAGATGTGGTCACGATAAATTTAATGGGAATATTATAGCAGATATTGATGACACAAGGTTTTTTCAAGGTCATATAGACAATATTTACAACTACAGTTTTCCTACACAGTGATGGTTTCCTTTTCTACACTGCTGTATTTCTAACATTATATTGTCATATGATATTTGAATCCAATGTGTTGGCATAGAATTATTATCTCATTTATGCACCAGTTAGTTACATTAATAATACAAATTAGTATAGTTTCTATTTTAGTGTTACTGTGGCAAAGCATTTGGCTGCTCTTATGTTTCAGCAGTTGCATCATCTTGGAGCCCCTCTAACACACTGTGACCAGTGTTCTGGCTGAACACACAATAATGCGTTTAGCCAGGGGAAAGCACTGCTTCGACAGTGGTAGCTGGTTATTGGGTTATTGCAGTGAACCTAGTGTGTAATACAAGACCACAATGTGCTAATGACTTCTCGGAGCTGTCACTTAACCATTTCCTCTCCCTGCACAGGAGGAAATACACACACATACACACACATCCATCTATCCCGTCCAGTATTGACCTTTCGTGACCTTGTTAGAGGGTGATTTATGAGTATAACATAGCAATAGGAATCTAGTGTCTGGGATCTGGCACTTGTGTGTATGTGACTGTGAAAATGTGTGTTTGAAAGAATGTGTGTGGGTCTATTTGAACTCTTCTGTGTATTTCATCATGGGTTCATGGGTCTCTTTAAGTAACCATGACTAAATATTCTGTCATCCACTAAGTGACACCCTGTGCAGCCAGAAAAGCAGTAGCAATTTCACGCCAGTCACAGAATCTTTGTTGTTTTGATGAAGTGCGTTTGTGCTACGTAAAAGAGGATTCCATCCTTCCAACACCTTATGTGTTTTTAGAATTCTATGGATTCACTCCTCATGTAATCATTTGAAGGTTGGACTGGGACAGGCCTAGTGGTCCGAGGGTAGAAGCTCTTCCTGAGCCGCTCAGTTCCGGTCTGGTGTATCTGGAACCTTCTTCCTGATCATAGCAGGGAGAAAAGTCGATTAGAGGTTGGAATCATTAAAGGCAGTGTCTTCTAGTGCCACCTTAACGTTACCATTTGTGGTTTTGGTGAAATGTCTTTGCTATGCTACTAATGGATTGCTAAGAAATTTAATGCAAATATTCATGTTCCCCTCAGAATGAATTTGATGTACACCGTAGACTTTTCATCTCGAATAGTTAGTAATATCAGCTCAAACCTTGCTGTACTCATGCTCTCCAGAGGATAATCCCTTTCTATTTTCGACATTGCACAAGCTTTCCTGTAGTAGGACCAATTTGATGGTCAGTATTTCATCATTGAAAGATATTCAATGATTGAGCAACTTTAGTCTAATGCCACGAAATGCCCTGAGTGCAATAATCCTCCCAGGGGCATGAATCCTTAACAATTTTTTTATTCCTTCAACACCACCCTTAGTACATACTTCACATTGTTGTCCCACTTCTGCTTTCTCAACAAGGTCAAAATTGAAAACCCTTCAAAACAGTCTCTCTTATATGTAGAAATCATAGTGATTATTATATTGCTGAAAGCTGTAAGCCCATGCCAACTAAGTTAGGAAAAATCCTCGCTCACCACTATACCATTTAATACAATAAGTCCTTTTTATTCCCAGTCCTGCCAAACCAATACTTTGTTTTTGATTCACCTGACATTGTGCTGTTGTGTTACTAGTTTTAAAGGTAAATCCTGTTTTTCATCTTTCATTGCAGTTGTCTCAGGCCTCCCTGTGAGGTAAGGAGGCGAAGGTGTGATCCAGGATTCTCCTTCAGTGAGGAAGTGTGTCGCTGTGTACCATCCCACTGGAGACGGCTCGACTAACCACTGGCTAATCACGTGCTAACAAGATGCTAATGAACAGATAATAAACTTAACAAGTAGAATTTATCACCCATCCCCCGTAGACCTGCTGCTCATGAGTATCCCCATCGGCTGCGACAGCAGCTAAGTGTGCGGACCCTGATGAACGTGGGGAAACCTTAGTGATTGGAGTGCAGATATGGGAAACTCTGGTGATTTTAAGATGGGACATGCACTGATTGGACTATGAGGACATTTTACGGGAGAGTGGCTTATTAGAGCCCAGAAACAGAAGGAAGGACTGATAGAGAGAGAGAGAAAGAGAGAGAGAGAGAGAGAGAGAGAGAGAGAGAGAGAGAGAGAGAGTCCACATTCAACATTTTAAAATATTGTCAAAATAATTTGTTCTAAAATATTTTGTATTAATTATGTCTCGGTATTCTTCTGTCAGATATTGATTATATAATTTATTAAATGTTATTTTTAAACCTCTGTTTATTGCAATTTCAATCTTTTTCTATGAAAATACACTGTGATCAATTTTTTATATCATGTATAGTATATGTGTAAAATAAAGTATACTGGACATTGTATGCTGTAAACTTAGTTTGTCTGTTGTGGTGCATATTATATTGTGGTAGAATCTCACGGTAAATGCCAAAGGTAAATCTGTGTGATGACTCCATTTTGTACTTTTAGAAACACTCAGGTTCTTCTTTTGTTCAGTTCATCCATATTTGTGAAACTCATCATGAATAGTTTTTATACCTGAGAGGTGAAAATAGAAAATATTAAAGAGAACTTAAGTTAAAAAATGATAGCTGTGGTATGATGAAATCACTGATGGTATAAAGAAAGGAGAACATTTGCATGATGTCACCAACAGGTTTTTGAACAGCTACTTTGAAGCTCAGAATATGTGGCTCTGGCTGCCGCCATGTTGGCAGTCCTGCTTCTTCCACCTCCCATCTAATCTAAAAATCAGCAAAAACCTGGATTATTGGCAGACCTGGGACAGACCGAATGACACCTGGGTGCTCAAACAAGCCATCTGTACCAGGCTGTAACATGTTTATTTCTGCTGTGAATTTGGACATTTCAATATGGGCACTTATGGAAATGTTCTGTAGCCAGCTTCAAGTGGCCGTTTGAGAAAATACAGTTTTTTGGCAGTTCCACATAGGCTTTACTTCACAGCCACAGAGGTTACCGCTTAGATGAGATTCATCATCTCACCTCCAGAATCATCCCCCACCCCGCTCCCCAAGTTTTACTGATAAGTATTACTTCCTTGTTATGTCATTTCCTGTGCCACAAGACAACAATTCAATGATAGATAGTCAGAAATAATCATTTTATTCCTGTCTTTTTGTATACAGCTTTCTCTCTCTGGAAAACAGTAGTTAACTAATGGTGCACTGTTACATGTTACATGTTTGTCACTCTGAAGAAGAACTGACAGCAGTTTGTAACCACACTTTGGTGTTCTTTCTTTTCACTTCCATGTTCTTGATCTGTATGCTAAAGTAAACTTGATGCAATATATGATCATGTCAACAGGGTATTCTAATGAGATGTCCATAGTGATCACTGTTTGTATCTAAGAGAGAAAATTTTGTTTTGGATTTGGAATAAATATTATATTATATTATTATCAGGTCATTCTTTAGAATGGAGAAATCCATCCTCTACAGCAGCAGGTTTTTAATTTTAAGCAACTTTTCTACCCTAAATTCACAGAGTTTCTGGACTATGTTACTTTACTCTGGGTCGGGTGAAGTGTGTAATATACTATGTATATATAAGTCACACACCACCAACTGTTTGACTGATTTTGGTGAAACTGGATCATATTTTATGAAGAAAATGTTTTCTGGTTTTCCCTCTGATGTCCTCCGGCTGCTCCGCCTCAACTCTCTGTGATTTACAGAGTTTCCTGATGGACAGTGAAGTAAACTGCTGAAAACTGTAGCTGCTGTTAGCTAATGTTTGTTAGCCAGACTGCCCGGACTGTGAGCTCAGAGCACTGGGGGGAGTCTTAGTGTTTGTACTATCTATCTATCTATCTATCTATCTATCTATCTATCTATCTATCTATCTATCTATCTATCTATCTATCTATCTGAGGCAATGTAACCAAGCTTCCAAATATTACAGAAAACACTGTCTGCAGAATTCCCACATTCAGAGGATCCTGGACTGTTGAGTCATAAAGACATGTTATCAAAAAACTAACCATATTATTGTTTCCTCCTCATTTCCTTCCTGGACATTCTCCAGCAATGAGTCGTCCTCCCTGCGGCTACACAGACGGCAGAGTACAAATGAAGGTTAACGTCATGCAAATATGAAAACATCCATCAGCCTTTAAATTGAACTAAGATGTTTTCAGCCTTCAGATTTTTCTTTATTGAGCAGGATGAAGAACCCGGCAGTTAAACCTGATAAATCCACTGAATGTCAGACCCTGTCAGCTAGGTTTGATGCAAGTCAGCTCACAATAAAAAGACAAAAAAAAGGCAATGTAATAAAGGGAGTAATGCTTAAAATAAGCAAGATAAGCCAAGCTGTTTTTTTTAAAACAAGTAAAAATATCTACCTCAAAGAACCCACAGTCATCTTCACAGTATTTAGTGTCATCTAGAAAAGGTGTTACTGATTGCAAACCCCTCGCTCCACCCTCTCTTTCTTGGTGTGAAGGACAAACTACGGTGACCACCAAATGTTTGTCTCTTCTGGGCTACTGCAGAGGTTCAACATGGTGTCTGTAAATATAAAAGGTTTAAAGGGTTTCAGGTGATTATACACTGATGAAAACATTGTTAAAAATATTTTTATTAATTCAAGTGTAACTGCACACCCAAATTCTGCTGACAGTAAGAAGAATGGACAACCTAAGTTGTTCTGAACCTCAGAATTTGCGGCTTTGGCTGCTGCCATCTTGGCTTTCCTCCCAGCTAATCTAAAAATCGGCAAAAACAGTTGATCTGAGGCTCAAATAAGCCATCTGTAACGGCACTACCTGTCAGTCAAAGCGGCCATGCTGTTAATTCTGCATAACTTTAAGCCTTAATATAATTTGAACAGGTGAGTTCTATAAAAACTCACCCTCAGTACAGTTCCCATGTCTGATTACAGGGTGTTAAGTCTTTTTTTTCATGTCATGACATATATTATGGCTAAATTCCACCAGGCTAGTTAATGTATGAAACCCCACCAGCAGCCCATGTTAATCTGCACAGAACAGCTCGAGCTGACAGGAAGTCAGACAGTTAAATGGCACAGAGAATGCAGTCAATTCTCATGGTAGAAGCACATAAACCAAGAAAAACATGACAGAATCTGAGCAAGTTAACGAAGTCTGATGGGCAAAATACTTCTGAAATGCTCCCAGTGGGGTGTAAAGTCACGTAGAGGACGTACTAAAACAGCGTTGTTTACTTGGTACGAGACCAGTCAATACTCCGGGAACCACAGTAGACAGGCTCTGGACTTTGGGCTGTCTCACCATTAAAAGACTTATTCTTATGAACTGGAAAGTTTGCAAGCCGGGATGCTTTACCAGAGAGTCATGGTTGGGAGAATTTTTAGATCTCCTGAATATGGAAAGGGCAGCATGCCTGCTAAAAGACTTTGACCAAAATTTGGATGACCACTGGGACATTGTCTACAACAGCCTCATGAACTGATTTGTATGGCACTCTTGCAAACCCCCCTGCCCCCACCCTTTTTTTTTTTTTTTTTTTTTTTTTTTTGTCCTGTTTGTGTGTGGGATCTGGTTGTATGTTGTTTTATGTTGTAAAAACCCATAATAAAAAAATCTCAATAGTAATAAAAAAAAAAAAAAAACAGTGTTGCGGCTGCAACATGACAGAGACGTGTCCAGTGGGGCTCCATGACTGTCCACTGGGTAGGTGAGGTGAGGTCTTGACACGTTTCCATCAAACAAAAATGAGAGTTTGTCTTAGGTTTCTTTGTTGTCATTTATTGAAAGGTTGCACTGGTGTACTGGTACTTACATTTTAGGACTTTGAGGTATATGGTGATACTTCTTGTCTTATGGCTAGTGGTGGATAAACGGTGGTTAAACGATGGTTTAACGATGGCTTAACGGTAGAAATAGTGTGCTCCCTTCACCTACTACCCAACACAGTGACACAAAACCAAACTTGCCCCAGTGGTCAAAACAAAACATACACACAAATGGCTCCCACAGTTAGACTCCATGTTAGCGTTGGCCTTGCAAGGTTGAGGGTGATTTCAAAGGATAGGCTGCATGTGTCAAGTGACCTGTTCATCAAAGAAATGAAATGAGATGGATACCGGTGCAGAAAAAGAAAGAAAATGAATTTCACAGAAACATATATTTCTTTTTGTAATACATTGAGAGAAGAACAAAGGATGTAAAAACAATATTAAGAACTATAAGAATTAAGAATTGGTGAACTTAACTTATAATAATAATAAGACCAGATCTTACATCTGATGACATCTAACACAATGCACAAATCGGATTAAAAAATTACATTAGTCCCTTGTAGGGAACATTATACAATGTTATGAAATGATAATGTAACAGCATGGATGAAGGACATAAATCATCATCACTCAAACTCATTATGTTTCATTATGCAGGTTTTACAGAAGCCTACAACTATCGCCTGCGCTCTCTCTGACACACTCCACACACACACACACACACACACACACACACACACACACACACACACAGAGCGATGGACTTCCTTCAGAGACAGATCAGTCAAGCCTGCCAATCATCTGTTCACATTCTTGCTCCAAGTGCAGCAGTGCAAAGGTTAGTGTGTGTGTGTGTGTGTGTGTGTGTGTGTGTGTGTGTGTGTGTGTGTGTGTGTGTGTGAGTGTGTGTATCAAGAGGCTGAGATACTTTATAATCCACTCCAGATGTAGAATGTTAGTTGTTGAACCACTATCACCTCTAACCTCTCTCTCTCTGTGTGTGTGTGTGTGTGTGTGTGTGTGTGTGTGTGTGTGTGTGTTTTAATGTATCTTTGCCTTTGTCTGTATTGTTGTGTCTCACCAGTGGAGTCAGACATCAAAATAAATTGAGATCAAGTTTCTGTTTAATCAAACACACATACACACACATGCACATCAATTAGATTCAAATGAGAGTCCAGAGGAGCCTCAAATGTCAGAATATCACATCATCTGTTAAGGAGGGTGTGTATGTGCAGCATTATATGCAGAGTGTGGCCCATTGTAAAAATCCACATGGACACTGCATGTTACTCACATGCAGCTGTAGTATATAGCTAACTGACAAATGTCACATTGAACTCAAAGGCTGACATGTCAGTCATACCAAATTGATCAAAGTTCCTTTGAACAAGGTACTTAGGACTATATTTAGTAATATGTATGTGTGTGTGCATGTGTGTACTTGCGTATGGAGATACCATTATTGGGTATTAACAGTCATTACACTGACAACAGACTAAAGTACAGAATTATTACACTAAAACAAGTCCATTAAATGAATTCCATACAGCCTACACAACTGTCTGTATAAGCATCATTTATTTAAGCCAGTGCTCAGTTTTGTCTTAAACTCAGACACCATTTGTAATCTGAACCTGACCAAGTTTAACTGTGTCTCTCTACAGTAGCTAGTTGTAGACCAGCACTTGTAGACCAGGACCAAGACCACTCTGATCAATTATTTTGGGAAACCTGAAGTTCCATAACTTGGGAAGACTACAGCACCAGGATGTGCTAGAGTAAATGAAGTGGAATTAGATTAAGTTAGATGCCAGATATAAGTGTCCGACTTCCCCGTCCAGGAACACTGACTCTCCAGCCAAGAAATTAGTTCTGGTGCTCACTTTCAGGGCCATACCTGCACCCCCTGCATTGCTGTCAAGTGTACAGCCCAAGTGATTGACAGATGTTTTAATGGAGATGTCATTTCCCTTAAAATGTATTTTGAAATCCCGAGTTTTGTCTAATCTGGGTTCTAGAGCCAGAACAGAACTGATTGTTTTCCCAAGGTGCACTGAGAGTTTTTGTTATCAGAGAGATACACTGATGTCAGGCTGCTGTTTCCAATAAGCCTTTCCTGGAGCTGAGCATAATTTATCAAATATTAGTTTGATTGCATGTTAAAGTTTATCCACTCCTGAAATGTCTGCCCACATCCCAGTACAATGTCAAAACATGAAAACAAAACAGATGATCTCATGGCCCTCAAACCAAATAAACCAAAATTACCACCAATAACTCCTCAGCGGTCAGTTTGCCTAAACTATACACATGCAAACATGTATACCCCACATGATGTGCAGCTTGGCAGAAGGTTTTGGTTTTGGTTGTCCAGGTGAGTTTTTTTTTTTTTTTTTTTGCCTCCACAGTACAATGGGGATAAATGAATTTTTGTTGGTGCTCCTCAGAGCACAGTGTTGGGCCATAAATTAATCTTCAAACCTGTAAAAAAAACAAAAAACAGAACCACTATCTGCAAAGCTACATACCACTCAATGTGATGCAATGGGCTAATTTTGGAGGAACCAATTTCAGCCTAAGACGTCATAAAATATCTAATGACCTGTTGTTATGTCCATGCCTCACCCTGTTTACATCCTAGAAAGTGGCCACAAGAGGGAGTTTGAGATGAAGAGTCAGCTTCAATCAAACATGGCGCCCACCATGGTCGACATGTTTGCTCCACTCTCCCGACACTTATTTGTGTTATTGTGTATCTCAATAAGATACAGCAGGGAAGAACTTCTGTCACTTTAAGTTATATTTATTTTTTATATTTTATATTTTACATTCTAACCTAATTCTATTTTTCTATATTTGTGTTGTGCATTTTATTGTTGTTATTTGCTGTTGTGTTAAGGGAGTCGGGCAGAGTACGAATTTCATTGCTGCATGAACCATGTGTTTTTACTGTGCATATGATAATAAATCTCTTGAATCTTGAAGAATCATCATCATCAAGTTATCATCAACTATCGATCTAAACCATGTTTTCTTTTTCTTCAATGCAATGGAGAGAGGTTTGTATGTTCAGGACTGGATAACATGCACAGAATGTATGAAGGTCAGGAAAACACACTGCAGCTTTTTAAAAGAGAAAGTAACCCTGAAATTGTGCTGGTGCATTGTCTTATATTAACATTCACATTTAGTCATTTAGCCGATGATTTTATCCAAAGAGACTTATAAGAAGGGAAGCAATCAAGGTACAATGTGACAAGGACATGTTAGTGTAGCAACAAGTACTGCTTACACAGAGTCAAGTGACAGTTCTTGAGGGGGGTTGTTTTATCATTTCCAGTTGTTGGTAGTAGGAGAACAGGAGTTTTTTAAAGGAAGAGAGAGATGCTCCTGATCTGGTAGGAGCTGGAGAAAGGGGGCGCTCCAATAAGTCTCTTAGGACTTTGCAGCTAATTCAGAATGCTGCTGCACGTGTTCTGACAGGAACCAAGATCAGAGATCACATCTCTCCCATTTTGGCTTCTTTGCATTGGCTACCTGTTAAATCTAGAATAGAATTTAAAATTCTTCTCCTTACATACAAAGCTCTTCATGGTCAGGCACCATCATATCTAAAAGAGCTCATAGTACCTTACTACCCCTCTAGAACACTGCACTCACTCTCACCTATCGTGGCAGATATCCGTCCACCATGATCCGGCTTCTGTTCGAGCTTTCTGTCTTCTAAAGGAAGTTTCTTCTTGCTGTTGTCACCAAGTGCTTGCTCATGGTGGGAATTGTTGTGTCTCTGTAAATAATGTTATAAAGAGTATGGAGTCATGAAATAATTTCTCTTATGACCATATAAATTGAATTGAATTGAATTGTTTGAGATCAGGATCAGTCATTTTCTTCCTATATGAGTCACCAGAAAACATTGTCCAGTGTTCTTGTACCTGAATTAAGTTAGTAGTTGTGGTAACATGTTTATCAAAAGGTTTCACCACTTGGGTGTCATTTAGTTTAGTTGGTAGAGCAACTGGCCCAGTTCAAATGTGGCCCAGGGTGCGAATCTGACCTGTGGCTCTTTCCCGCATGTCATTCCCCATCTCTCTCTCTCCCCACATTCCTGTCACTCTTTAAGCTGTCTCTGTCAAATAAAGCTCAAAAAGGCCAAAAGAAATATCTTTTAAAAAAAAAAAAGGTTTCACCACTCAGTTCTTCTTGTCTAAAAATAAAATCCTGTTGCCTTAACTAGGTAAGTAAGTATAAGTGCAATTGCAATATTGCTTGAAACTGAAGACACATGAAGCACATGGTCTGTCGTGAATGGAGTAAATATGGAGATGGACTGACATCAGACTCCCAGTCAGAATTATTATGTTAGACAGTTGTCTGTTCAGTGTCCCATCTCTCCTACATAAAGGGTTTCAGAACTCTCTTGTTAGTCCAAACTAACAGATAAAAAACATTTCTATTCTACCATCTCTTAATTACACTCTGTGAGGACAAGGTGATGGTCAGGTCACCTGTTTATTTATTATTTTTATTCTTTTTTGAAATGACTATGATCATTTTTCCCCGTTTTATACGTCAAGTTCCTTTTTTATTTTTGTTTTAGTCGCCAGGAAGTAAAGGTGGGATATGAACACACCTCAAGTCCCTCCATAATAGGGAAGGAAGGTAACGGAGCTACCCAGATCTACTGATGAGAAGATAAGATGTTGGCACACATGACTTGTGATTGTGTGTGTGTGTGGGTGTGTGTGTGAGTGAGAGAGAGTGGAGTGTGTGTGTGTGTGTGTGTGTGTGAGAGAGAGAGAGAGATGTGACGATAGAGCTCGGTGGCACAGAAAGCAGTTCACACCATATATTACAGTAAAGTCCAATATTAACAACCCACTCCCTTCCTGCCATTCAAACCCTTTTTGACTTATGACCTGTGTGTGTGCATGTGTGTGCGAGTGTGTGTCTATGTGAGAGGTAGACAGAGACAGAGAGAGAGAGAGAGAGAGAGAGAGAGAGAGAGAGAGAGAGAGAGAGAGAGAGAGAGAGAGAGAGAACGTGAGCATATAGGAGGGAAATGGGCGTACTGGGTGTGTCAGCTGCTCAGATAACACAATAGAATGTGTGTGTTTGTGAGGACATAATGTGCTTGCTGCATTAGAATGCGGATGAATGTTCACAGCTACAGTTATTATTCAATTGTAAGTGGTTTGATTGGCTTTAATTGTTTAAACTCACAGTAAAACCAATCCTCCATATCTGACTTCAGTATAACAAACTGAAGATTGTATTCATGAAAATTGAATCTGAAATCAAATTGTGAAAAATGCAGCACTTTTTTTCAGTGAGCTAACATGGACAGATGTGGTACTGAAAGCAGACAATCTAATTCCATTAAATTTGTTTCTACACAGTAAATATGATAAAGATTCAATACAAATTCATTTGACAACTGTGCTTACGTTTGCCTCTGGCAGACAGACGGCTCTTAATAGGTTCCATAAGTCAGACATTGGCATTAAAATCAGAACAGGCAGCCACTTAGAGTGAATTACTGCCAGCAGCAGGGATGACGACATCAGCTGGTTTGTCTGTCTAACACTTCAGTGCAGAGCAACATATTTTCAATCCATGTGATTTAGGGAACCGCAGATACAGGCAACTAACATGTACTGGGGCATGCATGGGTAAGCTTCCTACAGTTTTTTACTTCACTTGGCTGGAAGTTAACATGGAAATGTTTAGCTATTGTAGCTAATTTTATAGAAATCTACTTCGTAGATCACTTGTAGACTAACTAGCTAAACTCTAGGTGGGTATTTTTGTTATTGCATTCTGTTGGACTCTGGATGCAGAGGAGATGTAGCTACCCTAGCCACATAAATTTTCATGTTATTGCAGTTAGCGATCTACCAAGCAGGGCTGGTTTTAGGTATGGGTGAGCTAACCAAAGCAAGATAAAAAATGAGACTCAAGTTTCACTGAAGAAAACTAAACTAAGATGTTTTTTGTTGCTTCAAACCAGAATCAGGTGCCAAATCTAACACTGGATAACCATGCACAGCTGTGCATGTCACATTTTGCTTTTCTTTTCCACATGTGATACAATTTAAATCTGCATTTATCAATATTTTTATATCAACAATGAATTCAACAAAGTTACCACTCATGACAAAATCAGCTTCATGCTGTCAGTGAACCCTGACACACTGGACTGTACACTGCCTACACTACCTGAATTGTTATCATTTCACATTCATTTTGTATTAATGCATGTTATGAACTTAGCTTCTTCCCTGGAGGTTTTGTGCTTTCTTGCAGGTTCTTAAGGATCACCTGAATTGTGCCTGCTGCTGTGGTCCTGCTTGAAGCCCACTTCAAACACTAATTACTAATAATTATTATTATATTATACTTATTAGTCATGTTTTGATTATAATTTTAGTTGTAGTTATCATTATTGTTGAGAGCTCTCTCTCTCTCTCTCTCTCTCTCTCTCTCTCTCTCTCTGTCTCTAAACTCAACCGGTCATGGCAGATGGCCGTCCACCAATGAGCTTTGTTCTGCTCCAGGTTTCTGCCTCTTAAAGGAAGTTTTTCCTCGCCACTGTCACCAAGTGCTTGCTCATTGTGGGAATTGTTGAGTCTCTGTAAATAATATAAAGAGTACAGTCTTAGACCTGCTCTATATGTTAAGTGTCATCACATAATTTATAATTTGCCACTATATAAATAAAATGGAACTGAATTGAATTATATCACAAAATTTAAGTCAAGTCAAGTTGTTTGGTAGCTGCCTGGCCTCAGCCATATCCACCACTCTGCACACTCCATAGCCTGATTTTATATGAATATCAGTTTTATTTTTCTTTTAATAAAAGTCTGAAAAAGAATTGGGATCAGCATGCTATAAGATTCATAATCTATCTTAATAAGCTGCTTATAGCACCTGAAATATCCCATTAGTGTGGCTCCCACTGTTTGTCTTGTGATGGTCAGAATACTGGACAGGAAAGAATGAATGATTATTTTGCATAAAAATTGTCAAATTTTCACGTCTCACACACACACACACACACACACACACACACACACACACACACACACACACACACACACACACACACACACAGGTTAGAGGTGATAGTGGCTCAACATTCTACATCTGGATTTAACTCATGAGTGTGTGTCTCCTGTGGGTCAGTAATATTCAACCTGTCTAATAGCTGTGAATAATTGTGAATGAAAGCAGCATATTAAAAACACCTGTTTGGACAAAGTCTCTGTGTGTGTGTGCATGGTTGTGTGTGTGTGTGTGTGTGATTGCTGTGCAATTGTTAGTTCAGATCTCAACGTCCATAAAATCATTTTAAAATGTGTAACAGGCAGCCTAACAGTCTAACAGAGGCAGACTGCATGACTTCACAGATACTATAGTAAGTGGTAATGTGCGATGCTGAAACAAACAGCCACATGATGAGGACAAAAACTAAATATTTAGTTAGCTGTTCAAACTATGCTGTACACCACATTCCTGCAGGTCATTCTAGTCTTAAATTGTGACGAATTTTATGCCAAAGAAAATCAAAAAGAGATAAATAATTCAAGTCTTGACAATTGAGCTTGTTTTTCCATTTGTATGTCAGACACTAATTCTGAGTCTTAGTCTTATTCATTAAGCTGTCACTTTTATCCAAAGCAACTTACGGAGAAGGGAAACCAAATTACAGTGTGATAAGAAAGTGTGAGTACAGCAAGTAAGTAAGTGCTGTAAGTGCTATGACAATTCTTAAAGAGGTAGATTTCTCATGTCCAGTTGTTGGTAGTGTTGTAGAGGAGGTCCTCTCTGAAGAGCTGGAGGTCTTCAGAGTTTTTTAAAGGTGGAGAGGAACACCCCTGATCTGGTATGAACTGGTAGGAGTGATGTGACCTTTTGGGTTGGTTGTTGACCAGGCGCGCAGCCGCGTTCTGGATCATCTGAAGGGGTTTCACTGTGCAGTCTGGGAGGCCTGTCAGGAGGGTGTTATAGTAATCTAGTCTTGAGATAACCACAGCTTGTGTCAGGAGTTGGGTAGCATGTTGAGTCAGGTAAGGTCTGATTTTTCTGATGTTGTAAAGTGCAAGGTGGCATCACCAGGCAACTGAGGCAACGTGATTAGAGAAGGTTAGTTGGTCATCAATCATAACCCCTAAGTTTCTTGCAACCTCAACCTGAGCAGCAACCACGATAGGTTGCTGGCACTTCATTGATTCATTCATGACAACTGTACTGAGGGTGAATTTTTATAGAGCTCACCTGTTCAAATTAAAGTTATTTAGAATTAAGGGTGTTATGGTTTTGATTGACAGGTGGGTGCTGTCTTATTCAGTCCGCCTCAGCTCCACCTGGAGTGGTCGGAGAAGTGGAATGAGGAATGAGGAGATCAGAAATGTAAGTGGGGGTAAAGTCATGCAGTGCCTTATATGTAATCTGGAGGATCTTGTAATTGATTCTGAATTATAGGAAAGCCACTGGAGAGATGCAAGAACAGGGCAAATATGGACAGATAGCCCAGCAGCTGCTTTGATCCAACTGTAAACGATTTAGAGCAGCTTGACTGAGACCCATGTAGAGAGAATACAGTCATTTTAGACAGGAGAACATCTGTACAAGACAAGAAACATCTGACTTTTGATATATTTCTTAACAGAAGAAAACAGAACTGGACAAGCTTTGTAACATGAAGGTGAAAGGTCATATATTGGTCAAAGACGATAACAACATTCTTTGTCGTACGTTTGCTATTTAGGTGGAATGTTCTGATAAAACTGGTCAACTACAGTGAGATAATTATCAGACCCAATAGACCTTTTTCACAGCAGCTAGTTTGACATGAAACAGTAGGGTCAAGCAGATGTTTCCAATAATACTGAATAAGGTTCTCTTCTATTCACTGCAGAGACTTGCACCAAAGCAGTACCCTGACTCTGTTTGACCTGAATGGAGCTGAACCTTAATTTGTATCACTGGCAATACCTGTGTTTACCTACTATTTCTATGTCAAAATGGCTTCTTGGAAAATGTCTATTGAAGTTCTATTTTGTCAGGATTTTAAGTGGAGAAAATGAAGAGACAGTGACTCTGTCTCTGTCTCTGTCTGGTGGGGGCTAAACAACCATGCAGAGAAGACAGTCAATTTCAAGTTATTGGGTTTTGCAGAGAAAGAGGTTTGTGTTTCATCAGTATGACATACGTTGAAAGTGGGTAAACAAATAGTCCAGAGGGAGCATGTACAATGAGAACAGACATGGACCAAGAACTGACCCCTGAGGGACACCACGCAACAGTGAAGGCAGTTTAAACGCAACCTATCAAGTAAATTGGCATGGTATCAAAGGCAGCAGTATGATTGGGTAGAATAATAATAGACTATTCTTCTTGGTCTGCATGCAGAAGAATATCATTTTTTACAGATTTTTGATTTAGAAAAAAGCGTAGCTAAGAGATTGGGAATGCCAGGCATAAGAGCTGTGGGCTTCTTGGAATGGGAATGCAGGCATGATGATGATGATGACGATGATGCAAAAGTAAAGCAGCTTCATATAAGCGTGAAGAATAGACTAACTGTGATCCAGAGAGGACTGGCAGTCTGTCCAGAGCTCTTGTTGGCAGAGGGGATTACTAGAGAGAGCAGAGCCAGAGTGAGCAAAGGACAAAGGTCCTTTGGTGTGTTGGGAGAGTGAAAGTGTAAGCATTACACTATACTGACTGGGGCGGTCAGAGTATTAAGCAAAAGTGTAAGCATTACACTACTGGGGTGGTCTGAATATCTCTGAATATTTCTGGGGCGGTCTGAATCTGAATCCTTCTGAATTATGAAATCATTCAGAATTCAACTCTGTGCCTTGTAAACAACTGAGGGCAAGTGAACAATAAGAGCTGCGAGTTTCGGTCATCTATGGGTGATCAGAACACTCAGGTGTGAGCAATTTGCACCTCAATTGAAAAACTATTCACTGCAACGGCAGAGGGCGGTCTACGCTAGTCGCAATCAGCCTAAACGCGAGAACAGCCGCGTTTCATCCAATGAAACCATATAACAGGGGCGGTTGCTGAAGCGTTGTACGTAGGTCAAGACGAGCAAGTTTACCTGCGCAAGTTCACTGAGCAAAGGGAACCAGTCCTATTCCCTCCACACTCTTAGAGTATTACAGTATGTGCCACTCCATACCTGTTGTTGTCTCCGGTCCACACAGAAAACATTTTGTCAAAAGATGCAGAAATCTAACTAACCTCCGGCCTCTAAAACAGTCCTCACACACTGTTGCCTCCTTTTCCATGGGCTTATGGAACTGCCAATCCGCAATTAACAAAACCGATTTTATTATGGCTTACACCAACCACCTTTCTCTAGAGCTCCTTGCTCTCACTGAGACTTGGATCAAACCAGAGAACACAGCCACCCCAGCTGCACTCTCTACTAATTACACCCTCTCCCACACCCCCCGTCCTTCTGGTCGACTGCCTGCTAATTTCCAACAAATGGAAATACACTCAGCTGTTGCATTCCACCAATTATGACACTTTCAAATACCATGCCATTGCAGTAACGGCCCCTGTTAAGGCCTACTTTGTTGTCATTTACCGTCCAGAAGGCTAACTGTGTGGCTTTACAGATGAGCTAGATACCCTGCTGTCATCCATCCCTGATCATGACTGTCCGTTGCTTGTCCTGGGCGACATGAGCATCCACTTAGACAGTCCAGACTCTGATAACTTTATGTCATTAACACATTCCTTTGACCTCCAGCTGGTCCACAGTCCTCCTACTCACAAAGCTGGCAAAAACCTTGACCTGATTCTCACCCGAAACTGTGCCACAGATGCACTGGTGGTAACACCTCTCCACCTATCAGATAACTTTTTATCCAGTTTAATGTCACTCTGTCAGAGCAACCCTCTGCTCCTCCATCAATGGTTACGTTCCGCTCCAACCTCAGTAACTTATCTCCAACCTACTTCTCCTCTATTGTTACTTCTGCTCTACAGTACCACCATTCAGCACATTCTCCTCTCTGAAGGTTAATGATGCCACTGAGTCACTCTGCTCTACTCTGAACTCATGTCTGAACAAGCTGTGTCCTTTATCTACGAGGCCTGCTCGACCCAACCAATCTCACCCATGGTTGGAAGATACCCTCCGATCACTACGCACCAAACTCAGAGCTGCCGAAAGAAAATGGCTCAAATCAAACTAGCCGATGACTTCAAAGGCTACCAGACACTTTTATCCTTGTTTTCAACCAGCGTCACTGCTGCAAAGACTGCTTTTTACAACGATAAAGTCAACAGTGTCACTGACACCAGAACTTTTCTCCACCTTCAAATCACTACTCAACCCTCCGCCTCCTCCTCCTCCTACCAGCCTTACAGCTGATACCTTTGCATCATTCTTTACTGGCAAAGTGGCAGCAATCAGCAGCCAATTCTCTGACCAGCTCACTCCCTACCCAACTATAACACTGTGACATGTAGCAGTCCTACTACATGTCTCTCTCCATCCCAGCTGGGCCGCACCGAATCAGCTGCTGCACTTTCGCAACCTATTTGCTTGCACTTCTTTTTCTGGTTTTACACCCTCTCTGAGAGTGAGGTATCCAAGCTGTTGACATGTAGCCATCCTACTTCATGCTCGTTGGACCCTATACCAACAAACCTACTTCAATCAATTAGCCCAACCATCACTCCAGCTATCACACGTGATAAATGAGTCACTGACCTCCGGCACTTTTCCCACTGCATTCAAAGCAGCTCAAGTAACGCCTCTACTCAAGAAACCCTCTCTCAACCCTGCTCAGGTCGAGAACTATCGTCCTGTCTCACTTCTTCCTTTTTTATCCAAAACTATTGAACAGGCGGTCGCTAAGCAACTCTCAGAATTCCTCCTGCAGAACAATCTTCTTGATCTGAATCAATCTGGTTTCAAGAGCGGTCACTCGACTGAAACTGCTCTGTTGTCTGTGACAGAAGCCTTAAAAGAAGCAAGAGCAGGAGCACAGTCCTCTGTCCTCATTCTACTTGACTTATCAGCTGCCTTTGACACAGTTAGCCATTGCATCCTCCTCTCTACTCTCTCAAACATGGGCATCTCTGACTTGGCTCTTTCCTGGTATGAATCCTACCTGACAGGACGCTCATTCAGTGTATCCTGGCTTGGACAGTTGTCCACTTCGCATCACCTCACCACAGGGGTACCCCAGGGCTCAGTGCTGGGGCCCCTTCTATTTGCTATCTACACCACCTCCTTGGGTCCAATCAGCCGCTCACATGGCTTCTCCTATCACTGCTCAGCTGTATCTATCATTTCCTCCTGAGGACCCCTCAATCTCTGCACGGGTCTCCGATTGCCTTTCAGACATCGCCATATGGATGAAGGCACATCAACCTCTCAAGCTTAGACTTAAACTTAGGGGTTATGATTGATGACCAACTAACCTTTTCCAATCATGTTGCCTCAGTTGCCCAGTCATGCCGCTTTGCACATTACAACATCAGAAAAATCAGACCTTACTTAACGCAACATGCCACTCAACTACTGACACAAGCTGTGGTCATTTCAAGACTAGACTACTGTAATGCCCTTCTGACGGGCCTCCCAGACTGCACAGTGAAACCTCTACAGATGATCCAGAAAGCGGCGGTGCGCCTGGTCTACAACCAACACAAAAGGTCACATGTCACACCACTGCTCATCGAGCTCCACTGGCTACCTGTTGCAGCCTGCATTAAATTCAAATTGCTAATGATTGCCTACAAAGTTGTCTCCGGTACTGCACCTACCTACCTGAACGCCCTTGTACAGGCATATGTTACCTCACGACCGTTGCACTCCTCCAGTGAGCGACGCCTGGCTCTGTCACCTGTTTGCTCAAGGCAATCCAAACTTTTTTTGTTTGTTGTTCCCCATTGGTGGAACGCACTACCAGTTCCTACCAGAGCAGGGGTGTCTCTCTCTACCTTTAAAAACCTCCTGAAGACCTCCAGCTCTTCAGAGAGAGAGACCTCCTTTCCTAGAACTACCTACAACTGGACATGAGAAAGCTACCCCTTTAAGAATTGTCACAGTACTTACTGCTGTACTCACACTTTCTTATCACACTGTAATTTGGTTTCCCTTCTCCGTAAGTTGCTTTGGATAAAAGCGTCAGCTAAACGACTAAGACTAAGACTCAGAATTAGTGTCTGACATACAAATGGAAAAACAAGCTCAATTGTCAAGTCTTGAATTATTTATCTCTTTTTGATTTTCTTTGGCATACAATTTGTCACAATTTAAGACTAGAATGACCTGCAGGAATGTGGTGTACAGCATAGTTTGAACAGCCAACTAAATATTTAGTTTTTGTCCTCATCATGTGGCTGTTTGTTTCAGCATCGCACATTACCACTTGCTTGTGCGTCCGCCTGTTACACATTTTAAAATGATTTTATGGACGTTGAGATCTGAACTAACAATTGCACAGCAATCACACACACACACACACACAATCATGCACACACACACAGAGACTTTGTCCAAACAGGTGTTTTTAATATGCTGCTTTCATTCACAATTATTCACAGCTATTAGACAGGTTGAATATTCTCTCTACCTTTAAAAACCTCATGAAGACCTCCAGCTCTTCAATGAGGACCTCCTCTCCTAGAACTACCTACAACTGGACATGAGAAAGCAACCCCTTTAAGAATTGTCATAGCGCTTATTGTTGCACTAACGCTTTCTTATCACACTATACCTTGATTGTTCCCTGCTCTGTAAGTCGCTTTGGATAAAAGCGTCTGCTAAATGACTAAATGTAAATGTAAATGTAAATGAAAGAAGACCACTGAAGCACAAAACAACTACAGACAGGGAAAAACAGTAGACGCAAGGACAGAGGTAAACACTGAGGCATGGTGACATGAACTGTATTGGCAGAGGTCTACTGAAGGGAGCACTCCACAGGTCTTTGCCAGGTCTAATTTAGGAATAGAAAAATGTTATTGGATGTAATTCGGCTTTCTCGATACCAGTGCTCCCTCACTCTCTGTGTCTATGTCACTAGATCAATGCTCGCTCTTTCCCTCTCTCTTGCTCTCTTTCTTCTTGGTGTCATTATTTTCCAACATTGACTCAGAATTGAATGAGAAAAAGGTTTATTGGCAAGTGCGATTTTCACATATAAGGAATTTGTTTTGCTGTCGTTGGTGAAACATGGTCTAAAAATAAAGAAAATCAAGTATTAAAAGTATAAACAATATAAATATATATACACAATATGTTTCAAAACAAAAAAAAGAGCAGTACAGCTGTGCTGGAATTAAAAGTACCAGGTAACGTGCAAATGTTCACAGTGTGCAGAATATTTAAAATGTGCAGGTATATAACAGAACGAGGAAGACCAACAGATGCTGAGTAAGGCTGAGCGTTAATGTAACCCATAGAGTTTGTAGGTGCAATGTCAATGTGACATGTAGATGCAGGGGAGGAGTGTGAAAGAGTGTCAGGGGTGGCTCTGGGCCTTGTTGATAATGCTAGCAGCAGATGGGAAAAAATTGTTCTTGTGGCGTGCGGTTCTGGTCCTGATGGACCGCAGCCTTGTGCCAGAGAGGAGTGACTCAAAGAGTTTGTGTGGGAGGGATCAGCCACAATCTTTCCTGTAAGCCTCAGAGTCCTGGAGGCGTACAGGTCCTGGAGAGATGGAAGATTGCAGCCAATCACCTTCCC
This sequence comes from Sciaenops ocellatus, assembly GCA_033000465.1. Classification (NCBI taxonomy): domain Eukaryota; kingdom Metazoa; phylum Chordata; class Actinopteri; family Sciaenidae; genus Sciaenops; species Sciaenops ocellatus. Next base: position 3,086,865 of record CP136867.1, on the reverse strand, counting down.
TGCAGACCGAATGACACGCTGCAGTCTGCCCTTGTCCTTGGCACTGGCAGCAGCGTACCAGATGGTGATGGAGGAGGTGAGGATGGACTCAATGATGGAAGTGTAGAAGTGCACCATCATTGTCCTTGGCAGGTTGAATTTCTTCAGCTGCCGCAGGAAGTACATCCTCTGCTGTGCTTTCTTGATGACGGAGCTGATGTTCAGCTCCCACTTGGGGTCCTGGGAGATGATAGTTCCCAGGAAGTGGAAAGACATGAACTTCACCTGGACTGCCACCGCACTGTTGTGTTTCTCCAGAAGTTCAATCTGGCTCAACTTCTCCACTGCTCATTGATAGGACTGAAATATAATCTTGCCTGTTATGAAAGATATAAAACTAAAACCTACTCTACTACTACTCTCTACACCTTTATCTGTTTTATATTTATTCTTTTTTTGCTCCCAAGTTCGTTTCTCACTGCAGCCATAAAAAAATGGTTGAATTTACTTAAATAAATGCATAAATAAACAGTAAATATTTTAAGCATTCATGTTCATTATGGCTTTAGGTTGAATTTTCATGCACTGTGTGTCACCATTTTTTATTTGGGCCCTGCTAACAGCTGTCTTAATGTCAAGGCCAACACACAACTGTTGCAGCTGAGCAACAAGAGTAGCTGCATCTCGGCAACACATTAATGTAACAGAATACACAAATGCTGCAGACTGCAGCGTATTATTCAGTGTGTTCAGAAGGTGATGGGCTGCAATCTTCCATGTTTCCATGTTTCCATGTTTGTAATTAGCCATATGCTGCAAATACTGTCCCTTTTATGTAAATGCTCTCATAGCCTGGGGTGCCAAGTTGATAACCACAATCAGGTGACCATTTAGTAAGATTACAATTGTAAATAGTGAATTGTTTACAATTTTATACATATACTGTATGTATACAACACAATAAAATGCATCATCATACAGATTTTTTCGAACTTTGTATTTGTGAGGCTAACCTGTAGCAACAGCCTGAAATAACCATCGACTATTACAGCTGCAACAACAGAGATGGTGGACAAAGTTAAGGAGGGTTATATAAGTGTGTATGCTCATTATGAGTTTGAATAGAAGGTCAGTATGTTGTGTATCTAGCCCTGTTACAGTGTATACCTCTGAAACCTCTCCATCATCTGACCTTCCACTTATCCTGAATATGCCTGTTAGATGGGATACCTATCATCCAAAATATGTTTTTTATGTAACATATTTGAAGCACTCACTGTGTGTGTGTGTGTGTGTGTGTGTGTGTGTGTGTGTGTGTGCAGAGTTACCACTTCTCTCCTCTGGTTATGAAAACACAGCTACCGCCAGCACTGGCAGACACTTGGTCTAGCTAATATTAAATCCCTGAAAACACACATTATTCTATATAAGGTTGTTCATTCTGACTTCTAAACATGGAAATGAAACAGTCAATCACACGGGACATAAAATATTTAATGAACATGAACCTTTATTTATGGCAGATCACCTCTCACATCGTTGGGATAATGTTTTCAGTGGGATCTGCTGGAGTCCAGGGGGATGTCCAGGTTCAGGGAGGTTGTCGTATCAAATATTTGACATCTTGATTCACTTTATTAAAGTGCTGTGTGCATAGTCGAGCCTCACAGCTTGTAAGGAATAAGTAAGGAATCTATGCATAAGCACACATGTAGAATCACACAATGTAGAAACACATTACTTATATATACTCATACTCTAAATATACTACTATATTTATTATGAATGGATGGTCTAAAAACATGTCTCAAGAAAAGGTGTCTGTTAAGAAGCTTATAGCTGTCCTAGATGAGCACAGAAACAGAATCTATGTCATGACCCGGCTCTGAGGCCATGACAAAATAAAAGGAGACGCAGACTCACGTGTGCAACAACGTTGTCGGCCTCCTTTACATAACAGACATCGAGGCAGTATAAAAATAGCAACCATCTCATCAACCTCTGGTTGGGACTCTGCAGCAGGTTCAGAAAGGTCAGCAGATTGTGATCAGTATAAACAACTACTTGGCGTGCTACTGCCACCAACATGCATATTAAATGTTTCAAGGATAGAATTAACTCCAACGCCTCTTTTTCGATAACTGAGGAGTTCAGCTGAATTGAATTAGAAAAGAAGCTAACAGGCTTGTCAATCCCCAGCTTCCATGCGGACAGACGCTGCTGGCATTCACAAAGTTTAAACTGTCTGTCAAAGTGCGGGGCAGGGGAGTGTCTTGACCTGCTCAAATACTTTTTGACACACAGGACTAGAAGAACTTTGCCTTTCCCTTCAGCAAATCTGTGAAGGGTGCCACAACTGTTAAGTTGTACCTACAAAAACTTCTGTAATAGCCAACAAGGCAGAGCTCCCTTTTTGTTGATGGGACTGGATACTGCTCAACAACCTGAATTTTTGCAGGACAGGACACACCTGATCCCGCCCAACCACAGGAGTGATCCCCAACATCCTTCCTTTGCCTCTTATGTTATGCAGCAAACAGTCCTTCCCCTTGTCCAAGGTCCACTTGCTCTTCCTCGTCAACAAGAGGGGCACAGGTGGTGCAGTCTTTTTTGCAGCATCTTGCAGGATCACTTCTGGTAAAGCATGTAAAAACAATAGCAGAAACAAAGGAGCTCTCTTACTATTAGTGTTGCTGGTGCAGTGGGTTAAAGTGAAAAAGTAACAGTGTTGTCAATTAGATTAACTCATGAGAGAAAATGCTACATTAAATTCAGCGATGCTTACTTTTCACTCCTCGTGCGACCTCTGCCTTGACCTCACGACTGACTAGAACATGGCGCTCCACCTACATCAGAGAAAAGGCAGGATCCAAAGCATCTGCTTTAAGGTAGACTGGATCAAAATGTCATCTTTAAGAATGTCATCTTTTCGACCATGTCAGTGTTGCTCTGCTGAGTTTTCAATTTTGAACGTCTCTCTTCAGCGAGGTTCTCTGCTTTTGATGTCAATGTTCTGCGACACACTGGGGCATACTTACTATCAACTACTGTTAGGGAGTGCTGAAAAATCTTGTTTTCCACAATAGACAGGGCATGTTGCAGTCAATAATCAAGTCAGACAGTATTGCATTAGTGATAGCTTTCTGCTGAGAATGAGACATGCTGTACTGGCCTACAGGGGACTCCATGAACTGTGAGATTGAAGGCTGTTGTGGATCATTTGTGACACTTTTGTTCTTCTGTTATTCTTCAAATCTGTAAGAGGTAAGCATGTAAAGCAGATGTCAGAAAATGTATTATAGCCCTGCATGGAGTGTAAATAAAAGTAGTAAAGTAACTTACCAGCTAGCTAGTTAAATCATTGAGGCTGGAAACTACGCTGAAGTTAGCTTCTAATTTGTAGTTTAAAAAACATAAAAGTAAACATAAAAAATTATATTCAGCAGCTGATTGTCCATTTTCACATGGATTTATTAACAATAATATAATTTAGATTTTACCAATATTTCTCCATCCAGTCTACGTTAGACCAAGTTGTTATTTTCCCATCCAGACCACATTAGTTTAGAAAATTTACTCTATATATAATATAATATTATTTCAAAAAGGTAAAAATAACGTGTCCACCTTTGTATTTAGGTGAGAAAGAGGAGCTCTTCATGACCATACAAAAGGCAAAAGGTAAAAACCTAAACAAAACTAAGGATAAGATGTGTTTGTGTCAGTAACGTCAGTAGCGAAGGCCTTTGTAAGCATGAGGGTAATGTATAGTGTAAGCGAGATGTTGGATGAATGAAAGAAACACAAGATGCACAGCAGAGAAGAGAGAGAGAGACAAGAACTGAAATGTGTGGTTGCTGCTTTTGATACTGTGCACCACCATATATTATTTGGCAGGCTTAGGCAGTGGGTGGGTATCTCTGGATCAACTTTGGAATGGTTCATCTTGTATCTGTCAGACATGATCTTCTCATTTACACTTCATAATTAGGCCTCATCAACTGAATCTCTGCTTTGTGGTGTTCCTCAAGGTTCTGCTCTGGGCCCAGTACTGTTTGAACTATACATGCTTCCTCGCAGACAGTTAATAAGTCATTTTAAAGGTATCTCCTACCAGTGTTATACAGGTGATATTTAATTATATGTTTCGTTTAAGCCTCAAAATGTTTTAAAACTGTTCTACTAAACTGTTAAAATATCAGCAGTCTTTGTAGAGGCCATCAAGCAGGACCCCAGCAGCAGGCGCAACCAGAATCCCTGATCTAGTTGTAGCCACGATTCACGAGAACCACCTGCATTGTGGGAAGTCCCCAAGCAGTCTAGGCCTACAGCGACATGACTAAGGGATGGTTCAGGGCTCAACTGAGCCAAAACTAACAATAAGCTCTATCAAAAAGGAAAGCCACAGAAGAGGAGCTTGATAGCTGAAAGCTCCGACTCCCAATCTACTATAGAAATATAGAAGACCATAGAAACCTAGAAGACTACCAGTTTCTAACCCTCAAATAGTGTTAGGGCTTAGGTTAGGTTAGGTTGGAGTCACACATACAGATACAAAGGTGGCCATGAAGCTGTATGTCATTTACATGCTCTGCTCTGCTCTGACTGGACAGAATGTGTGAACAGCCTGCGAGGCTTCACAGAGATAAATGGTTGGGGTCGGGGATAAATTTGGGCTCAGAGTTTGATCTCTGCTCTAGTTTAGATAAACTGTTGGTTTGTTTGCAGCCTCTCTGTTCGTCTGATCACTCATGTTTCTTGCTCTGTCATACTCCTGTTGAAATGATGTCACTTTGTTTCCAAACCTCAGTCATTACTGTGGTAAGACAGCAACCACAGACTCGACTTGTGAAAACAAACTGTGACCGAAACTATGAAAATAAGATCCATGTTGTCTTTACAGGAAATTATCTATTAAATATAAATTATTCTTTGTCCTGAGGTTTTTCACGACATTAGCATTAATAGAACCATAACAAGTATCACTGGACTGAAGACACACAAAAAAAATGCTGTCATGTTACAAAATACTATGTTATTATTGACCTGTGTTCACCTTGACTGTGTCTGAAAAGCTCCGAGGCCTTGACATTTCCTCAATAGTTCCAGATTAGACATACTACACTATAGCCAAGAAGCTGTATTGGAGCTTATAATGCTTAGCAACAAAACTTTAGCTCCAGGAGACAAAGATTGAACCGCTTGAAGCACAAAGTGCTTCCAGACACTTTAATGTCAAAATTGTTACTCATGCAAAACTGTGGCCAACAGATTTTGTCTGGAATGTAGGCCTTCTCTGACCCAGTGAGCTGGTAAATAGTCAAATGTCAAAGATCCATAGTGTGAAATTACCAATATTTATCTGCAGTAGACATTATTTATTTGACTTGTGTGCCTTGAATGTTCAATCAACAGAAGAAAGCTGAAGAAAGTTTCTCTCTCTGCCAAATGCTGTTAAATACCAACACGTACTATCAGAGGTGTAACGGTGGTAATGGTCCATGCCTAAGTGTTTAGAGATGATGATGTGGAATCAAAGTGAGAACACCTGTGGCCTTGAGCTGCACTGTTACCCTTGAATGCGGCAACAGGATCCTTCAGTTCAATACAGCTAAATGCTGCCATCTTGTGGTCATATTGAAAAATTACAACCGAGCAGGACAAAGCATGAGAGAGTGCTACAAACAAATAATCTCCACTGCTGCTCTATATGTTGTTATTAATTCATGTATATATTCATTTATACTCAAACTAGTTCTCCCAACTCATTTTGCCCAGAGTCCCAAAAACCAACCAATATTGGTATGCCAGGAATTTACCCGTTCCAGGATCAGCTGTGGTATGTTGTGGATATGCACCCTTAAATCAACCGGAAATAATTAAGGCATTAAAACTATATTTTGACCTTGACTCACCTCAGGGCAGTTACCATTTCAGTTTCTGCTGTGCTTTAAAGGTTCATATTACCAAAATCAATGATGAAATCAAATTTCCACAGAGTGATTGCCACACTGAAATGGTCAGTTACCTGCTCTGGCCAGTTGCTCTTCCATTGCTTGACTTGGAATGTTTTGTCAATAAAATTCTGCTGCTCTTAATCCCACTTACTGAAAAACTGTTCTGTTTTGCTGTCAGTGACACAAAGACATTTTGGAGAATTTTACCACCCACACCAGCCTGCCAAGACTGACTGATCTGACTAACAGCTTGTAGATTAAGACCATTGTGTGGCACGTCTAACCCTCATCATTAACCTCTTCTACGCTAGATTGATGAAAGTTAATACGCTGTAGGAGGGCCCGGTCTTCTGGGACTGTATTGCTGTTAAACAGCAGGTGGTATCCCAGCATTCACTTCTGTGGCTAATACTTTTTCATCTGACCTGCTGGGTTAATTAGCAACTGCAAATCATATTTTTGGTGTTTGTTTTAAGCTATGGGGAGTATGTGCCACATGAGAGGGGTTTACTGAAGCAGCTAAATTCACATAATGTTGGCTACATTGGCAGTCACACAGTGGCACTGAAGTAACTGCCAAATACTTTCCTAGAAAGGTCTAAACAGCATGTGCTCCAAGTCTGCTCTTCCTCTATATTACATCAAGCAGAGCCCAGAGCCCTGACAACAGGGTCATCCCAAATGCTTCACTCCTGAATAGGTTGCTGTGTGTTTTGCTGAGGGAAGATTTACAGTGATGGGAGGCATTACTGAAATGGATGGTCAGGTCAGAGAACGCTGATCTTTAATCACCTCCACAGCATTGAAAAAAGGGTAAAACCTCCCTCAAAGTGGAAGTAAAACATTGCATTTAGTCTAACCTGTACAGCCAAGAAATCTTTTTTTCTACTTGCACTAGAGTATCAAAAAGTTCTGCACTCACAAGACCATAAAGACACTGCATGTCCCTGTTCCCTAGCAACTATTTTTTGTAGTTGTTTTTCTACACTACAAGGCTAAAGCTAGCTTTTACTCTGAGTTAAGACCAGTGGAAAGAAAGTGACTATCAGGACGATGGTGTGGAGTCTGATGGAGGAGGAGGTTCAGATAGTGACAACTCTTTGTCCTTTCAAAGTTCACCCCACACTGGCTCATGCATGTGTAAGTGAACTAATACTACTGTGTCCCTGATGCATATGTATGCAATTATTTTGGAACACATTAGCCATATAAAACTTAAATAGCATAGCAGACGTACTGGTAAAACAATGTGTTGATATATCCAGAGTAATTGGTTACCACTAAGCCTACAGCCTATAGCTGTACCAGCTATAGGGTCATGTCAGGGTCAGGTGTACCAGCTATAGGCCATCACATACACTGAATGTGTCGTGGTTTTCAACAAACCATAAGGATGCTGGCAGTGTTGCCAACTTGGCAACTTTCTCACTAGATTAAGCAACTTTTCAGAACCTCTCAGCAACTTTATTTATATAAAGTGACTTGCAACAAATTTAGTGACCATCTGGGAGAGGTGAGAAATATATTCAAATATTATATTCAATTCAACTCAATTTTATTTATATAGCACCATATCATAACTTCAGTTATCTCATGACACTTTTCATACAGAGCAGGTCTTGACTGTACTCTTTATAATATTATTTACAGAGACCAACAGTTCCACCATGAGCAAGCACTTGGCAACGGTGGCGAGGAAAAACCTTTAACAGGCAGAAACCTCAGGCAGACCCAAGCTCATTGATGGACGTTCATCCACCACGACTGGTTGAGTTAAAGATAGAGAGGGGCAGATAGAGAGAGAGCAGCAGCCACAATCGATGAGAACCTGCTGGACGAGAGAGCACAGAAACTCCGGGGAAGAAGTTTAGTTAGTAACATGCATTAACATGCATTAATGAGACATGTATGTTTACAGATGGTGATGGTGATGGGGAGAGAGAGAGAGAGAGAGAGAGAGAGAGAGAGAGAGAGAGAATATTGCTATTCATTCTCATGCATGCTTGCACGGCTCTTCTGCCAACAGCACTGAGGTCTCTCCCTCTCCTCTGTGATCACAGGCAGCAGCAGGTGAGGTTTGTGGGGCAGAGATGCTTCTCTCTTACTCTGGATCTCTGGATGAAGATGTCAGTATGTAAATGTGCTGTTTTAATATTTAAAATAGTTTATTTCACCTTCTCCTTTTCAATTCATTGTGATTATTGTGATAAAGATTTCTCTACCTTTTAAAGTAATCTATCACTCACTACAACCACAAAGCTATATGGAAATGAAGTGATTCAATCAATATGCATATTTGAGTGTGACATCATCTGGTGACTTTTAGTGACCTTTGGACGAAGTGCTAGCTACTTTTATTGGGAAAAAAAAGTTAAGAAATAGACACAGGCAGAAACTAAACCAACACACTTCACTCTTGCTTGTATGTAAAAATGTTACACTGAAGTGATACTTGTGTACTACTTGACTATAGTGTAAATAAGTGTAAATAGTATGCTTATTGGCATGACCTCTCACAAACTTTAAGTATACTGAGGTACACCAGTGAAAATCATGATTCTATTATATCACCAGTGTGTTAAATATACTTGGGCATAAGAGTTCAATTGATAGTGGTGTCGTATTATATTTTGAACACACTGACTGTTATCATGCTCATTACTATTATAATAGTATGATTCTGTATTATTTCAGATGAATGTAACATTAATATTCTATTCAAGTTCTATCACAGATAAAAAGACATATTATTGGCAATAATGAAATGAAAAGATGATTATAAATTGTATAATACAGCTTTGTAGAACAAACACAGGTTATGTCCAGAAGAAACGACAGTAACAACATGAGGAGAACTGTCATCAACATGCTGAATGTCTGAGGACATCAGAGCAGCATCACTCTGATGAGTGTGAGGAAAGTGACAAGGTGTCTGACAGGAGAGGCTGCAGAGAAGAACCACTGCATCATTTTCACCTATTATTTCATTCAACGATCCACAGGCTCAGGTGTGAACAGGTGAGAGACCATTTGGACGATGATGGCTGCTGGACAGATTTTAAGGTTAGGCCAGGAGAAGCAGCCTGCAAGAAGAAGTGCTCGGGTCGGTACACTTCTGGACAGAACCAAATGCTTTGATTGGTTCTGACAAACTGGTAATTGTGACAATCAAAAATGAAAAGTTCAGTTGAGAAAACTCAAATAGGATATTGGTGAGAAGCTAACGTTTTAAAGCACTTTATTAAAGTGACATGTCCTGATAATAATCAAACATGCAAATCAAGTAAACTTATTAAATGTACACTGAAGTACTGTATTATTATATAAGTATTTAAGATAAAGTACATGTATTTAAAGTGAACTAAAGTTCTAACTTAGAATAAAGTATATTAGCTTAAAATTTAGCTTAAAATTAACTTAAAGTACAGTGTTTATAAAAATATACTTATATTTCACCTCATTAGATGTCATTAATAATGTATAATAAGTGTGTGTTACAAAGGACATGGAAAATAATAACAATAAAAAAAATATATTCTTTCGATAAATGCACTGAATTACCACTTAGTATTTTAAAATGAATATACTTTTTTCAAGTACACTTATCTACAATTTACAATACTCACATTTAAGTACAGTTTTCATAAGTACATGAAGTACCACTTTAATGTACTGCAGAATTTGGGTTTTTATTTTTATACACACACATACAGAGGAAAGCTCAGTCATCATGACATCTATTAGATATTACACTATTTAAAAGCACATTTTAAATTCAGCACAAAAGGTAAACGTATACTCATTTTTGCACTCTTACATTTTAATTCAGAAACATGAAAGCATACTATGGATTATAATAACTGTACAGTAAAGAGTAAAACAACGAAAATAGAAATAATGATAATCATAACTGGAAACCTAAATTGCTGGATTGTTATCATTAGTGCGCCAAGCGTACATTCAGGTTCAGTGATGGAGACTATAAAAATGATAATAATAATGAATCAAAGTGATTACTTAACCCTTGTGTTTAAGTACTGGTTGTTGTGTCCAAACATTTATCAATGCAGTAAACTTAAGTTATAGCAAAGTATCCGTTCACTCAGAGCCTGTTTGAGATTCAGCGCTGAGCAGTTGTCTGGTGTCGTTTCAAAGCAGGAGTGGAGACGGGCTTGTGGATCGATCTGTCTGTCTGGGTTTGTGTAAAACCAGGGAAGCGAGTCGTGTTTTCCTGCTTCCTCAACATTCCCATCCCAGAAGTTTTTGATTGATCCAGAGCGCTGTCGGATCGGAAGCTCAGTGTGCAGATGGGAATGAGAGGCACCTCGTCACGGCCTGTCAATCACAACCACCACCCCCCCACACACACAGACACATACACACACACACACACACACACACACACTCTGAGCAGCTTACACACTTCATAGACTTGCCTATTCCCTACGGGAGAATAACCACAAGAATATTTAGTTCCCCCACATTACCAACCACCCACAGACACACTTCTGTGCATACATGCACACACACACACACGCACACACACACACACACACACACACACAGAGGAAAGCTCAGTCATCTGGCCTCTTTTTTCCCCGCCCTCCTTGCCTCTCTCTTCTCTCATGTGGTAAATCTTTGAGATTTTTGACAGGAACACAAGTAGTTTTTCTTTATTTTTTTTCTAGTTTCATCACCGTCCTCCTGATCACGCTTTGAAAACATGACGGCACGCTGATGTAAGATGTCTCCAGCTAACCAAACAGTGATAAAAAAACTGTGACCATATCTGAAACTAAAAAAAGAAAAAGAAAAAAGAAAGAAGACACATCTGACAGGCATTTTCAATTCAGTCCTCTTTGGCAGTGGATGGAGCTCAGACAGTTCAAAAGTAAATAGTATTATCAGGTTGTCACAGTCAGGAGGTAATTAATTATGAATGCTGCTGAAATTAATTAATTGAAAATGAGAACTTTGAATTTTTCAAAGTCTATTTCTTTTAATTATCACAAACATACAGGACCATTCCACCATATTTCTGAACTACACTTCTGGCAAATGTATTAAGACATCCATCATCAGATCAACATATTTAATTACTGGTCTGAAATGTATTTGTATTGATGCAAAAATCAAAAATCAAACTAGCTCATTTACATATAACCATTGATTGAACAGCATTAGATCATAGTTCATGTTCATTTCATGTGGTTACAGTGTTACTTTGTAATACAGTCAGATAAACACTGTAGACACTTTTTAGCCATAATTACTGTGGTTTTGACTCAGATGTCAAAGCCTCTATTTTAACCTTACACATACAGTTTGACTTTGTAGTTGTAGCACCTAACAGTGTTCCCAAATGTTCTCTCAGCTCACTGTAGATATTTTGGAGTTCAGTGGAGTTCACAGCTTAGCTTTCGAAATTCAGCTGTGTAAGGAATTTTATGATTTGGGGAGCATTATAACAAATTTGGAGAAAGAAAAAAAAAAAATAATAATTTAGCTTTTCTGAAGCTGTTGCACATGTCTCCTCGTCTTCCTCACTGGACCTTTGGCTTTCATTCTTAAAATCTACATTTTGCACGTGATGGTCTAAAACCACAATATAGCACAGAACTGAAGGCTCAACAAAAGTAGAGAATCCACGGGGAAGTGTGGTTCGTTTGCACATCGATAATAAGAGCATGGCAGAGAGGAGTAAATATGATTTTAGACAGCAGAGATTACAGCTACAGTAATGACTTAATGCTTCAGTGTGTCACATTCAGGGTGCTCTTTACAGAATATGGCACAAATGGAATATAATACTTATGACTATGTTCTCATTAGTGCATAATCACCTGCAAAATAAGAATGATGTTTTTGTTTCCTGAGAATGAGCCATGAGTCAGTGTGCCATGTTGAGCCATTATGTCTGTCTCTACAGAAGAAAATGAAACACTGACTGGAGATGGGGCGTTTTGCATTTCTTCCATGTTTTGTGGCCACCACGCTTAGAACATGTAATCAATTTCACAAAACCAATGACGCAATTATCGACCTTGAAGTTTTTTCATGGCATTAAAAATAATTTTATTTTTGCTCCACAAAGGAATTATTGTTATATTGTATTAAAACCATGAAGCTGTCACACAATGTTTTAATGATGCTGTTAGCCTACTTTTCTATATCTAATCCAACCCGTGATCCTGTGTGTGTGTGTTAAAGACACCCTAATCAGTGATGGCACACTAGATGTTTTATAGATTTCAATTTCTGACTCAAAGATCTAAATTGACCTCAATCAGAAACTTTTAACCATAAAAATATATAATAAATAGAATATTAATCCACAAGTCTTTTATGCACATAGGCCTGAAATAGACTAGATAGATAAATAGAGAGAGATAGAGAGAGATAGAGAGACACAGCTGCACAGCAGCAGCAAATCATTAACTAACTATAAACTGTAATGGAGATATGGTAACAATAATGACAGTAATAATATATGTAGTGGACGTCGTGCAGGACCACAGCAGCAGCCACGATCCATGAGAACCTGCTGGACGAGAGAGCACAGAAACTCCGGGGAAGAAGTTTAGTTAGTAACATGCATTAACATGCATTAATGAGGGGTGTCAATTAGCTCAGCTGGTAGAGCATCCACCCCATGTACGAAGGCTCAGCAGCGGCCCAGGGTTCGAATCCGACCTGCAGCCCTTTGCTGCATGTCGTTCCCCATCTCTCTCTCTCCACATTCCTGTCACTCTTCAGCTGTCTCTGTCAAAAATAAAGCTTGAAAAAAAAAAAAAACTTATTGAGACATGCATTAATGAGACATGTATGTTTACAGATGGTGATGGAGAGAGAGAGAGAGAGAGAGGGAGAGGGAGAGAGAGAAGGTTTGAGTAGGGTTTTCAGGAAAGGGAGATGTTGAGATGAGGTTCGGTGCCTTGCTCTAGAGCACCTCAGCAGCTAAGTCCCCATGGACTGCTGCCCCCAGATACACATACAAACTGTGTGATACTAATATTTTAGTTTGTTATGTTAATGTATAGATGGTTAAAAGTGGAAAGGTTTCAGTTCTGAAATGTTGTGCTTTGTGTAAACCGACAGTTATTTTAGGGATTTCCAGTAACTGACTGTAGTGTTGTGTCTTTCTGGTTTTATCATGTTAATACAGTGCTGGATTTTCCCAGCTGCACTTCCAGATCCTTCCAGATCACCATCAAAATCTCATCAACTGATATTAGTGCTGAGTCCACAGATTTCAGTGTGATCGCAGTGATGCTGCTGACCTCACACTGACAGGAAAGAAGGGAAGCACAGCCTCGCCTCGCCTCTTCTCTCATTTCTTCTCAGTGTCCTCTTCACTTCTTCACTACTGGCTTTTCATTTCCTCTCATCTTCCTCTCTCTACTGCTCGCCCTGACTCTCTCATTTCCTTTCATCTGCTCTCCTCTTCTTTCTCTCCTCTTCTCTCTCTCTCTCTCATATCTATCTGCAGTTTTTTCTCTATATATACAGTATATCAGTTTCAAGGGCATGACAGAAAACTCAGCTAACCTGACTCATGGTGGACAGACACAATCAGTTGAGCTGAGAGACAGACAAAAATGCACAGCAGCAATAATAATACAACTATAATTATCATGGAAATGTGACTAACCCTCATAATACCTTCCTGTCGACTATGCAGTGGTGTTCCTCCATCGTGAACTTTGACCCCAGGCTGGTCTGACTTGTTTAAAATACATAGGGTATGAATTATGATCCAATACTGTGCTTTAGCTGGTTTTTCTACTAAATAACAACTCGTTAACACCAAGCTTGTCCCATATTTCTATAATTTAGGGTCAGTACATTTTATACGAAATTATATCACAAGCTGGCAGAGGCTTGCATGTGGGAAGAACCTAGTGCCGCTTGATGAGAGATGTCACTAATTCCTCTAGGAACACTTATACTGTTTGCACAGTATAACCAAATGACCCTTCTGGCGTCAGTCGTGGTGGGGAAGAAACAAGTGCTCTAAAATTCAAACACCCAAAATTCAGTGAACGCAGTCAAAATTGATTTTACATGGAGCTACCATACCATGGAACTATTCATGTTATTTTGGTGAAATTAAATGAAAAATGACATTATGAGCGCTAATAGTATTAATAATGATGACAATAATAACATCAATAACATTGGCATTGGATGTAACAGGACTACAGCAGCAGGCTTGACCAATCGATCTAGGCGTAGCCACGACCCACAAGAACCTGCAAGACGAGAAAGCACAAAACTTTCAGGGAAGAAGCTGAGCTAATAACACATACAGATGGAGAGGAAGAGAAGAAGAGAGATCAGTGCATTGAGAAATCCTGACTTTAGTTTGTTATTCAAGTCAATTTTTAAAAAAATACAGCATACTAAAGTTCCTCTATTAGACACTCCTGATGAGTTTGTAATGCAGATTTTCTGTAAAATATCCTGAGATGACTCTAGAACAACATTAAATGTGTGATCAATCAAAATGCATCACATGAATCAAACCAATGATTTGCCTGAGTCTGGTCACGAGTCTAAGCCTGAGTCTAACCCTGACACCAGCACATGAAAACAAACAGGAGCAGGCCTCCCACTCTGTTCTTGCAAGGCAGCCAGGCAGTAAAGCAGTCAGCCAGTCAGTCTATGTTTAGCAGGAGCAGTGCTAATTGGCTGTGTGTTGGCTGAGAAGATGACACTTCTGAAGGTATAGAAGAATCCCCAGAGCATCCTCTCTATCTGCTCTCTTCTCATTCTTTGTAGCACCAACAAACACGCACACACACACACACACACACACACACACACACACACACACACACACATACACTGTTCTTTAGGTATAATATATTGTACTGACATGAAACTGAAATAAAGTCTTTGAGCCTTTGAGTAAAGACATGTTAAATGAGTTGGAATGCATGTGTGTGTGTGAGTGTGTGTGTGTGTGTGTGTGTGTGTGTGGTAGCAGGAAGAAATGACAGCTCATTTAGTGAGATGAAGCGAAGATGGAGAAATGGAGACAGAACAAATAATTATCCAGCCCTGCTGCTTCTGTCGCTGCTTACTTTGAAGAAAGCAGAAAAAAAAAAAGAAAGAAATCCTGAAAGCATCCCTTCCTATCAGGGTCCCAGTATGATTATTGAGGTATTTACAGTAAGTGTTACATTTTGATATTTTGTGCAACAATAAAAGTATTTTATGTTTGTGTAAGAGAAGGCAAGTAAGAATTCATCCTTTTGTGACCATATATGTGAGGGAATTTTCTATTCTAGCGTGTCACATATTGGGTTACACAGGGCAGAGCATATATCTTACGGTCACTGTAGGGACAGTGTTAAATCTTAAGAGGATATGGAGGACGCTGAATTCTCTCAGTGAGATACAGAGCAGCTGTATGTTGCAGTGTATGCAGTGAGTTTAATCTGTCCTGATACGCAGGACAGATCTGAAGTTCTTTAAGAATAAAAGTCTCAGACTGGTTTTGTGTTGTGGACCAGCAGGCTGCTCACCCAGCCAGCCCGGCACACAGACAGCCATCCAAACAGCTCGCTAGGCACGAAAACCAACTGTCCATCAAGCCAGCAGCACATACACAGCCTCGTCAAACACAGAAGGAAGTATTAGTCCTTCTAAGAGACACATAATCTCAGGAAGCAGAGGTAATGAACTGCTCTGCTGTTCACCACTGTAGCCTATAATACACCATTACAACGGTGGCATTAGTAATAAAGGGAAGTTGTCCAGTCACTAAATCCTCCAGACTGATTTGTTATGTCGGAGCCACAGCCAGCACTTTGTGTGTATGGCTGCATTTTATTCAAAAATCATTACCAATAAATTTTTTATTTAGACATAAACAGCTGAATGAATGAAACCTCTATTGCCCCTAGGGGAATTTGCTTTGTACGAAGAGCATAGAGAATGTCAAAAATGAACATCAACAACTATACGTGACAACATGTAAGATGAACACTGAATACAATATATTATGAATAAAGGTCTTATAAAAAAAAAACTAGCACAGTCATGTCCATATTAAAACTTCTAAGTAGTAGACTGCTACTAACTGTGTCCAGGTTATTATATTGTATTATACTACTATACACCTTTGATGGTTCCATCATTCATAGTTACAGTAGTAGTTATAGTTGTCATCTCTTGTTGTGCAGACATTGGACAGCTTATCTATAAGATGTAAAAAAAAAAAAGATAATATAAAGTAGGCTCTGTGATTGTCATGTAGTGGTACAAAGAAAGTATCAGTACACTGTAATCCATACAAGCTTAAAAAAGGAAACACTACACTGCATTAATGTTTTCAAACTGAGGTTGTCTTGAACTGTTTCACGCATACAGACTTGAAATGAAATAAAACAACAGCAGTTTGAAGGAGATGTGCTTATGTAATCAGAGATGAGAGAGATATAGATGACATGTGTTTGTGACTGGTAACTTATTACATCAGTGGCTGCTGACAGTGAGGCTGACATAATGTTTGAAGCAAAACTGTAAGACCTGAAACAATGAGCCACAGCACTGAGGGGAGCTGCAGAGCTGAGTGATGATTCTCTTTAGATTCAACTCTACGTGTGATCCCTTAATATGTATTACTTATATTAGTATTATTAAGTCACCAAGGTGAGCAGGATTGGTCATAAATAACTTTGATCACACCATTTATCAGCTTTCCTCGAACTCTAACTCTAGAGCACAAACTGAAGATTCAAAGTGGATTATCACGTCTCTATTGCCTAACCAGTGAATGTTTTAACTCTGATATGTCTTCATCCATGTGTCTTGGATGCTTGGACGAACATATCCCCACATTGCCATGTCATTTATTACCATTACTGATCACAGATATAAGCATCCATTATTCATCCTTGGTGATGTAAAAACGTGTGAGGTTGTTAAAGAACTTCCAGCTGTTTTAAGTTGCAACCTTCTTCCATATTGCAAACAATGATGGAAGACGGAATTGATAAATGTCTTAGCTCATCTTATGGCATGAACCAATGAGGTTGAATAATTCCAACATGTGAACTTATTGAATCATAATGATATTGTTTTGTTTGATTTCTTGTTATGTATATGACACAGGCACACAAACAAATTGTCATCAATCCAATTAATCTAAAAAAAATAATAATGTGGAAAAAATTAACATAGGAAAATAAATGAGCTCACTTTTTGTCTGAAGTTCGAAATCAGTTTCCTTCTCGAGCATAACAGTGCCCTCAGCTGAGACCCTGAATGGCCTTCACTCTGCCGAGTCTCTGCACAGTAGACAACACTAGTGTTGATCATCAGCTCCCCAGATAACAGACTAAACTTGCTCAGCTTTACTCTCGGGCTGAAGAAGTTCAGAGGCGTGATTGATTCTCTGTCACTGCAGAAAACTTCAGAAAGAGCTTCAAATGACTTGCAGTTAACTGGCTTTCTGCCTCTAGACTGCTTCTTTTTTCACCCCTTTAAAATCTTATTAGACATCACATCAGAGACTCTGGATTTATTCAGCTGTGTCACTCCCGCTAGGATAGCCACTTATCCTGTCAACCCCCCCTACCCACTGGACATGGCAGGACCCTTATTAATAGGCAAAGCTCCAGTGGGTCGTACCAAAACCCCCATGGGGGGGGTGGTCATCAACACTGTGCCGCTGGGCTGCTGAGTGACAGCTAAACGGCTTAAAATGTCACTTTGAATAAGAAGCAGGCCACACACAGGGACTTACACACACTAAATGCGTACATACCAAATTTCAGTGTCTGTTTTTTTTCTGTAAATGACATGTGTTTCAGTGGGGGGGGGGGGGGGGGGGGGGGGACTCTTTTCTTTGTTCAGTCATGGAGTTCCTCATTTATTCATTGTAAACAAACCAAAATGTAAGTGTAAAACTGAACCCTTAATACAAGACAGGAGAGGAGAGAACTTTTGACTTTTGAGATATCCCTGAGACACTGTTTGTGATTAAAGATCTCTCTGTTATTTTTCTTTTATATGACAGAGTTGTTTTATTATGTTTCACCTCCATCTTCTACAGCAGTGGTTCTCAACCTCAGGGTCAGGGCACCCTAGGGAGTGGTGAGATACAATAATTACAAGGGTCACCAAATGGTTGAACTAAGAGGTTCTCTAATCAGTCTTTGATCAAGCGATTCTCAGCTGCCCTGATTGTTCGGAGGTTCAAGTATAAATAAAGTCGAGGCCGGCAATTGGGCCCCTCTGATTGGCGAGTCGAGGGAAGTGCCGCTCCAATCCTGGACCTCCGGGCTTCCAGACCACGCCTCCGGCAGCAGAAGCCAATCAGGCATCAGCGGCCACACACCTGGATTTACATAATAGAAAAACACTACACACAAGGATGTACCGGTAAACATGTATTAAGATGTACACAGGTTACTGTTTAATGTATTATCATATTTGGTATTTTTATGTCTTGTATTTAAACAGCAGCAATTCTGTGAGTAGATAATAAGGACAGCATTAATTACATTCTCACTCTCTCTCTCTCTATCGTTGAGGCATTAACTGGACTTAATTGTGTGTGTGTGTGTGTGTGTGTGTATGCGGGGGAGGGTGCCTTCCGTGTTTACATGCATGTCCATCAGGGCTGTGCTGATAATAATAGCATGTTTATCATTTTGCTGTGTCTGTAGAGCAGCTCTCAGCATTTTCTCCTCGTGTTGATTGGAAAGCCTCCCCTGCAGTAAGCCCTGGGGCTGTATCCAGAAAACCTTGTTAACGCCTCTACAGAGACCCAGCTAGGGAAATATTAGCCTCTAAAAGACAGACTAATGCCGGTTTCTATCACTCTGCTATATAAGAATAGCCAGACTGTGTCGTTATCTTCACAGCTGGTTTCTTTGTTTGTAAAATGTCTTTGATTTGACACTTAAGATGAGTTTTGTTAAATTAAAATTATGAGTTGACCCTGATGCTGTGGAAAATATGTTACTAAAGCGGTAGCCTCAGCTACTAGCTGGACGACTTATAGGATTTCATGGTCATTCATTAAATATTGAATTATGTTTTTATATTATTATTGCAATTGATCACTCTTGTTTTACTAAAAGAGAGTAGAATAGAGTAGAATCTAGAATCCAATCAGAACTCAGCCTCTTGAAAAAGTAGCCCAGCATTAGCCATCAGTAATTTGGTGGTCAAATATTTACCTGTGTGAAGCCTCTGGCATTAAACCATATGAGGAGAAAGTAGCTAATCTTCTCTGCATTCTACCTCAGAGAATTTCTCTTTTTTCTTTAATCAGATTTATTCCTAAGAGTTACTGTAGGCCTTCAGGCCTAAGTAAGAGAGTAAGTAAGATTACTTTGTTTAGTTTTATTATGCTTACCGTGCCAAAAAAAAAAAAAAAAAAAAGAAGCTTGCTTTGTGAAAAGATGCCATGACCAGTGGAGAAAGAGAAAAATGGAGTGTCTTGAACACCATCCCCTGACCCTCCACTGAAAACTCTCTGGGCTATGAGGTAAGTTAACATTAACCACCATTAAGCCTTGCCACTGATCTTTGCCTGGTACGTGTGGGTACCAACATAGCTACATGTGAAAAAGAAATTGTCAGTCTGCAGGAATTCATTTGCTTGGCATAACTTTGATTAACACCCATCAGCTAGCTAGCAGCGAGACCAAGGTAATACTAGAAACTTAACTTTCACTTTTTGTAGGTTAACCAAGTAGCTACCTCTGTGGCTGGGAAATGAAGCCAATGCAAAAGTGCTAAAAACAGTAAGTCCTCAAATGTCTTGAACCACTTGAGGCTGGCTCCAGAAGTGAGTCAGTCTCCATAAGCCCCCAAGTTAAAATGTCCAACTTCACAGCAGAAAAAACGGTTTCCGTTTCTACTGCTAATTTCATCGTTCATGACAACTGTACTGACGGTGAATTTTATAGGACTGTTCAAATGATATTAAGGCTAAAGTTGTGCAGAATGAACAGCGTGGCCGCTTTGATTGACAGGTGGGTGCCAGGTGATAGGAAATTCAGGGGAAAGAGAGAGAGGGGATGGAATAAAGACTTTAGCCTTGATACATGGGGCGTACACTCTACTGGGTGAGCTTCCGAGGTGCCCCAAGTGTATACAGTTATTGGAGCGATATCACCGTATGAATAGATATAAAAGTACTACATCAATAGGAAGTTGCATAGAAAGTTGAGGACTGAGAGTAATAGTGTGAATATTTTGCAGACAGCAGTCCTAATAGATTATAAGTTAAGAAGTCTGATGGCCTGTTCTTCAGTCTGATGGTGCGTGCAGTACTTGTGCAGGTAACAAGAGAATGAAAGTCCCATGGTCCTTTAAGACATCTTTTGCAGGCACTGCTGTTGAAAGATGTCCTGTATGGCTGAGACTCTGTTGCCAGTGATGTGCTGTGCCGCTTCAACCACTCTCTGTAGTCATTTGCGGCTGTGGGCAGAACAGCTCCCATACCAGACAGTGATGCAGCCCGTCAGCAAGCTCTTGATGGTGCACCTGTAGAGGTTTGTGAGGATGTTAGCGTTCATGCCAAACTTCCTCAGAAAAAAGATCCACTGACAAGCTTTCTTGATGCCTGTGTCTATGTGAAATGTCCAGGTGAGGTCCTCAGCAACAGGTACACCGAGGAGCTGCTGACCCGCTCCACTTCAGCATCCTGCGGATGGGGAGGTGTAGGCCACCCTGCTGTCTCCTGAAGTCCACAATCATCTTTTTAGTTTACTTACATACAGAGAGAGGTTGCTGTTCACTAGCTGGTTAATGTCTTCACCTTATCCCTGTACGCTACCTCATCATTGTCTGTAATGAGTTCCAGGACAGTTGTGTCATCAGCAGTTTATTACTCATGCTATCAGTGCTCTCTGGCTCATATAGTCTCACACTGTGTTATTAAACAACTCTGCAGTCAACACAGTCTCAGTCTTTTTGCACTGGGACCTTATACTGTATTTATGAGCTTTTGGTTCCACTCAAAGTCAAACAATCTGTGCTATCAGTTTCTGATTCAGTAAGTAGAAAATCATTTGATATTATTGCAGTGTATGTAGATCTTGCCATAGTTACACATTTGAGATGAAACCCTCAACATCACGACAGTTACCTTCAACACGAGATGTTGTCTGCCAGGCTGACCCTGCTGAACAGTCTCCTGGACTCTAATGCTCCTGATATATAAGGACTACTGTGAGCTACAATTAGCCCTAGTTAGTTTGCCTTATGCTATTGTTACACAGTGCAAGTATTCACATCGTTTCACTTTTTCCACCTTTTGTTATGTTACAGCCTCATTCCAAAATGATTCAATTCATATTTTCCCTTCAAAAATTCTACACACAATACCCCATAATGACAAAAAATGTTTTAAATTTTTGCTAATTTATTAAAAAAGAATGGAAATATAACATGTACATAAGTATTCACAGCCTTTGCTGCACAGCATCCTCAAGTCTATACTCAGAAAGACTGCTCCAAGCTTGGCACACCTATTTTTGGGCAGTTTCTCCCAGTCCAGCAAGACCTGTCAAGCTCCATCAGGTTGAATGCGGAGTATTGGTGCAAAGCCATTTTCAGATCTCTTCAGAGATGTTCAATGGGGTTCAAGTCTGGGTTCTTGCTGGGCCACTCAAGGACATTCACAGAGTTGGCTGGAAGGCACTCCTTTGTTATCTTGGATGTGTGCTTAGGGTCATTGTCCTGTTGGAAGATAAACCTTCACCCTGTCAGAGGTCCAGAGTGCTCTGGAGCAGGTTTTCATCAAGGATGTCTCTGTACATTGCTGCATTCATCTTTGCCATGATCCTGACTAGTCTCACAGCTCCTGCCACTAAACAACGTCCCCACAGCATGATGCTGCCACAACCATCCTTCACTGCAGGGATGTATTGGCCATGTGATGAGCGGTGCCCAGATTCCTCCAGACATGATGCTTGGCAGTCAGGCCATAGAGTTCAATCTTTGTTTCATCAGACCAGAGAATTTGGTTTCTCATGGTCTGAGAGTCTTTCAGGTGCCTTTTGGCAAACTCCAGGTGGACTGTCATGTGCCTCTAACTGAGGAGTGGCTTCTGTCTGGCCACTCTACCATACAGGCCTGATTGGTGGAGTGCTGCAAAGATGGTTGTTGTTCTTGGTCACCTTCTGCCCTGATCGCTCAGTTTGGCTGGGCAGCTAGCTCTAGAAAGAGTCCTGGTGATTCTAAACGTTGTCCATTTACGATGATGAAGGCCAGTGTGCTCATTGGGACCTTCAATGCTGCAGATGTTTTTTCTGTACCCTTCCCCAGACCTGTGCCTCGATACAACCCTGTGCTCTGACATGCACTGTCAACTGTGGGACCTTATATAAACAGCTGTGTGCCTTTTCAAATCATATCCAGTCAACTGAATTTACCACAGGTGGGCTCCAATCAAGTTGTAGAAACATCTCAAGGCTGTTCAGTGGAAACAGGATGCACCTGGGCTAAATTTTGAGTATCATGGCAAAGGCTGTAAATACTTATGTACATGTGATTTTTTCGTTTTTATTTTTAATAAATATGCAAACAATTCAAACAAACTTTTTTCACTTTGTCCTTTTGGGTATTGTGTGTAGAATTTTGAGGGGGAAAAACTGAATCCATCCAACCAGGCTGTAACATAACAAAATGTGGAAAAAGTGAAGCGCTGTATATTTGTATGGTAAGTAAAACTGAATCTGTTCTGTTTTACAGAGTGTCCTTATGAAGTTCAGATGTTTCTAGACCCATCAGAGGAAGAAGTTATTGCTTGTCATGTCTCAGTCAAGAGACGACCCGAAGACAACAACGCAGCAACCAGCAGCATCCTGAAGTATCAGTATCCATGGCTGCAGTGTATCGTATCAGTGTATTATGCTGCCACTAACTGAAAGAATAAACACAACAGTGTTTAAACTGGAAGAATAAATGAGCAGGGCATCATAAGGTGAACAGTATAATGAGTAATGAGATATTGTAATTTGCCATTATTGTAATTACTGGTGGCCGTTGATGCATCCATGTTTTAACAGTTATGACAGTAACCAAATCAGAAACGTCCTGTCTCTATGGTGACAGGATGCCAATGCTTGAATGTTTTTAATTTTGACAATTATTCCTTTGTGATTTCATAGAGATAATAGCGATAAAGTCTCATAGCTTGAATTGTCTTGACTGTTAAA
This sequence comes from Sciaenops ocellatus, assembly GCA_033000465.1. Lineage (NCBI taxonomy): Eukaryota > Metazoa > Chordata > Actinopteri > Sciaenidae > Sciaenops > Sciaenops ocellatus. The sequence goes on along the minus strand of CP136867.1, from coordinate 3,063,740 downwards.
AATAAACACTGAAAATTCTGAATCATGTCTATACATCAAAATAGATTTTTTAAAAATAATGTACTTGTTAATATCTACGAAAAACTTAGTAAAGTCTGAGGTTTTATAAGTGATATTTTCATCTTTTCATTGTTAATGAATTGAGCCTTTGGATTGCTTTCAAGGAAAGGAAAGTATTTAATGTGACGACAAATACAGGATGATAACACCCTAACACCACCCTGGCAACGTCTTCACAGAGCAACAAGACATCTGGAAATACACTCAACAAAAATGTAAACACAAACCTTTTTTCCGCTCCCATTTTTGATGAGTTGAAGTAAAATATCAAAGACTTCTTCATGCACCAAAAGTTTTTTTTTCTCTGAAATTCTGTTCACAAATATGTTAAAATCCAGTTAGTGAGCACCTCTCCTTTGCAAAGATCATTTAACCTGACTGGTGTGGCTTGTCAAGATTCCAATTAAACAGCATGATGATTTCACAGGTGTGCCTTCGTGGGTCATAATAAAGGGACTGTGCAGTTTTATCATAAATAACAGATGTCACAAGTTTTGAGGAAGCATTCAGTTGGCATGTTGACTGTCAGAATGTTCACCAGAGCTGTTGCCAGTGGACTTAATGTCCATGCCACTACCACAAGCTGCCTCCAGTGCTGATGCAGATGGAGATGTGGAGGGCAGACAGCGCACCAACAGTTTGCTAAAGTAAATGTTGTGAGTGCCCCGTTGTTGTTGGTGGGGTTATGGTTTGGGCAGGCAAGTTGCAGACATTGAACAAGGGTGCATTCATTAAAGACAATTTGAATGCAGAGACATTATGGCATTGTGAGGCACATTGTTGTGCCATTCAGCCGCCACCCTCGCCTCATGTTGCAGCATGATAATTCACGGCCCTGTGTTGCAAAGATCTGTAGACAATTGGTGGAAGCTGAAAACATCCCAGTTCTTGTATGGCCTGCACACTCACCAAACATGCCACCCACTGAGTTGTGTTTGGGATGCTCTGGATGGTGCGTATGACAGCTTGTTACAATACCTGCCAATATCCAGCAACTTTGCACAGACATTGAAGAGGAGTGGGCCAACATTCCACAGGCCACAATCAACAACCTCATCAACTCAGCGTGAAGGAGATGTGTCGCACTGCATGAGGCAAATGGTGGTCACACCAGATACTGACTGGTTTTCACAGTCACTCGGAACCGTACACTGTCAGCCCCCTGCCTGCTCCATCTTAATAGTATGATCTCTGCCTGTCATCAGACATTGGTCGCAGACACATATACATTAACACTATGTTGAATCAGTGCGTGGAGTGCACATGGATGAGCAGTTTGGAGAAAATAATGGTCAGCACAGGGGAAGGTGAGAAAAGGTGAGAAAGGTAAAAAGCCGACATAGAGCATATTAAAAGGAGAAGGGCGAACAGATCTTGAAAAAATAAGGAGAACAGACCTGCTGCTGCAAAATTATATTTGTTCATGAGTAAGGGACATGGTTGGTGTTGAAAAAAACAAAACCCATGTTACTAGAACATGTCATAATGTCAAATTCACCCTTCCTGAGTTTCTCATGAATGGCACTTAACATATTATGTCTGAAAGCAGGGTATAAAGGAAATAAAGAATTTCATGATGTTCAATGCAAGTCCAGTCTAAATAAATTCCAGCTGTAAAAGTGCACAAAAATATATGTACAATTACAAATCGTGCCTTGAAACGGTCAGAGTGTTTGTGGGGAGAATTTAGTTTGCAATGACTTTGTTGCGCCTCATATGGGTTGGATAAAGGCATCTGGAACAGGTGACATTGATTGGATGCCGAAGATGGGATCTTTTTCTGAAGCTGCTGGGAGGTGAAGGCCAAATGATGTTGGAGTTGTCAAAGGATGAAAGCCAAGAGCATCAGGGAATGTGGACTGCTGAACACAACCGAGGTAGCTGATGAGAAGGGATCAGAGCTGATTGAGAGGATTCCAAGACTTCAGGAGTTTGCCCATCTTCATTAAAAACATTGCTGTCTGAAGGGCTGACAGAGACCTGCTGAGCTATTGTTTAAGGTAAGTGGTTTTGTTTGCACCAGTCTGTCATGTAAAACTGAGTCAGAGGAAGAGAATGGATCGTTTGTGCTTAGGTGCGGAAATGGGATGAGTTCAAGGCATGGTCTTTATTCCCAAACTTTAAATAACTTAATTCTTTGTAATTGAAAAGTGGAGAAAGAAACACACACACACACACACACACACACACAGTCCCATTTTCTCTCCCAGATTGAAACAATCATTCACATCCATTTTTATTTCTCATTTTTTCCTCCTCTCATTTGGTTTTGCTTACGTACACATGCACACACCCATTCACACACACGCATGGTGCAGAGTAGTTGAACTCTCCTGAGGTGATAGGAAGCCAGATGTTTAAACAATGAGTAGCGCCCCTCAGAGGCAGGACGTGGAAGAATGGGCTTTCTTTTCATTTTTTACACTGAAGAAACAAATTTGTCACTCGGCTCCCTGTAGCACAAACCCAGATATGAGCCCAGCAATTAGTTTGACAATGATGTACACACACACACACAGATTTGTATGACTTCACCGTTGAGGACAGGCGCACACAGTCTAAGTAGGAAGCTGAGAAACAGTGAATGGCACAAAAAGAGAATCAATTTAAACCCAGATGTTTTGACAAAGACAGAGAAAGCCACTGGGGTTTTTACATTGTTACACAGATGGCAATTACACAATACAATACATTACAATTCAATATAAGTGCTGTCATTTCATAATAATGGAGTGGAGAAGCTGGCTCATTCATACTAGCAACATACAGCTGAGTACTTGATTGTGCTAGAATAGGAAACGAATGATATTCCAGCACAGTGTGTGGGCTGTGTTTAGATCCATTAAACTATATGATAACTCCACCTCTCAACAATACACCTATTTTACTAGTTTTTGTCATAATGACGTTCACAATTTCATCACTTACTTCACTGAAGTGCTGGAAGCTTAGCTATTAAAACTCTCTCTAATGTCTCGCCGTCCTTTTTTATTTTTTACATAGATGAACATTATCTGTTCCATCGTAGAAAGGATCACGGCGCAACTCGAAGGCCTGCCTGAGGACCTCTCTAGTTAGCACACCGCTAAGTGAGAGCGCACGAAGGCTCTCAGCTGATTGTAGCGCGATGACACCTTAATGCTGGGCCTTTAACTTCAGAGAGCAAATGCAGCGACCCGGTTTCCCCTGATGATGAAACTGCACAAGCGGACACTGCAAAGCAAAGACTTTCGGATCTTTCTCTAGCCCGGCTCACCGGATTACAGACTGGTGACAAACAGCAAAACACTGATCTCTTTATATACGGACGAGTAATATACTGAGCAAATAGCTTTACATAGCTTAACACAGCTAAGCACAGGACTGCTTAACTTTGTTAATGTGTATGTGTAACAGAGTTAAAAATGCACTTTATTAATTATTATTTCCAATTTGTATTTGTAAGTTTTATTTATCATTTTATGATTATTTTGAGTATTTATGAATTTTATCTCTATGAGTTATTTTCATTTACCATTACTTTATAAATTTTCCTTCCTGCACTCTGCCTTTTCTGTACCTCCTGGGCTTCTGTAGCCCCTCCCCTCTGCCCTCACAGTCCCGTTTTGTGTTGCTGAGGGAGCAGAGGTGCAGAGGAAAAGACCAGAAGGCACATAATGTGTTTTAATGTCTCCTACAGGAATAAATAATCGCAGGAAACAGTGCTTTGAGTCCTCCTCCTTCATGCCCCAACCACACACACCTGTTACATATGTTTAGTTACTGATGTGTTTCCATCTGAAGTTTATTGTTGTTGTGATTGTTTCTGTGGTTAGCTTCAGGTCAGTAAACTCAGGTTCTGTGATACAGCAAAGGTTGATGTTGGATTGTTTCACACAGACACAAGATCGTGGTATACAAACTAACCAAGTCTTTATATCACACAGATCACACACACACACCCTAATTGGGCTTACACACAGCCACACAGGCGGAGAATGAACTTGAAGCTCCCACTCCTCCATGTTTCTTTGTCTCTAATGTGACATGTGTGTCATGATTGTGCACGCTAAACACACGTGTAGATCAAGCGGCAACCTCCATGGCTGTGGACTGAAGCCTTTGTGGAAGTGGTTTGGTCTCTATTGCTAATTTCTTTAGTGTATTTATGCTTTATTATCCTGTTCACCAACAAGGACCACGCCAATATAGATTTAAGTATAGAGGGATTTATTGCAAGTGATGGAAAAGGATGCGCCGAGATGATGTCCTGTAAGAGATGAGGAGGGATGAGATTCGAGGGATGAGGGATAAAGGGATGGAGGGTCGGAGGTATGAAGGGATGGCGGGTCAGAGGTATGAAGGGATGGCGGGTCAGAGGTATGAAGCGGTGGAGGGTCAGTGGTATGAAGCGTTGAGGGTCGAAAGTATGAAGGGATGAGGGTTGAAGGGATAAGGGTCGGAGGGAGGAAAGAACAGGGTCGTTGGTGGATAGAGGTTGACCGGTATCGGGAAGACTGGACGGAACCCAGGAGTTGAGACTCTGGGTGGGGGAACCGTCTCTTCGTAGCTCTATGTCTTAGAGCCCCATGGTTCCTGTGTTTGAATTAAAGAGAGAAGAGAAGAGAGAGAGAACAAAAAGAAAGAGGGTTTTGGGGGGTAGGGATGTGAAAACTGCATAGAAGAGGGAGTGAATGGATAAGGTGTGTTTAAGTACATGTGAAACGGAAATGGGATGAGATCAAGGAGTGGTCCTTGTTCCTGAACTTAGTTATAAAACTTCATTTAATAAATGTTTATGTATATACATGCTGGCCTGTTTAATGCTGAGTGAATGCTGAACTCCAAATCCTTCAACCTACTAGCTCTTGATGTGTGATCATTTTGGTTGTAATTATTAATTTAATTATTAATCAGAATTCCAGATGAACACTTTAATGTATTTCATGAGACTGAAGTCAATCATTTTCTCTTCTTTAGTGGTGGTGTTTCGAGGTACTTTATTAAAAATTAAAGTCACTATTCATGTTTATCTTTTGGTAATCCTTACAAAGGTTATTGGTTGCAACCTCATAGTTTGGTTCCCCTTTAACCCATTTGGAATCCCTAACACTCTGTTGTGTTTAGCTGTTTAGTGTGTTTGTACGTTGCTGCTGATGCAAACCAAACATTTCCTGCTGGAGTTTTTGTGAAGCATTGTTAGGAGGTGCGTTAGGCTTCATGAGTTAGTCACCTGAAATGGTTTTGGAAGTCTCCAAGGATTTCCCGTATACACTGAGCACTTGTTGTCTGCTTTCTCTTCGCTCTGCGGTCCAACTCATCCCAAACCATCTCAATTCGGTCGAGTGATTGTGGAAGCTAGGTCATCTGATGCAGCACTTCATCACTCTCGCACTCTCTGGAGGCGTCATTGTCCTGTTGAAAAAGTCTCCCTCAGTAGTGGTTTCTTTGCAGCAATTGGACCATGAAGGCTTCACACACAGCCACCTCCAAACAGAGGGGATGAGATGTGTCTGCTACTTGAACTCTGTGAAGCATTTATGTGGACTCCCCTCTCTTTCCCTCTCTCTCCACACACACACACACACACACACACACACACACACACACATATATACACATTAATGATTTTAGTCTAAGTCTTAGTTATTCATATTCCCTCTTTGGGTTATTTTAGAGTTTTGTCATGCTGATGTAAAACATCATTACAAATTCTTCCACAGTCTTGTTAGTTGCAGTTGCAACACCTGGTTCACCACAGTATATGAGCGTATGCTCCTTTTCCTTGTTAGGATATGCCAGACCTTCTAATGAGATGGTAAGAAAAGAATACTGACTTGCACAAGTCTGATCCTAGACTGGTTTGCACTCAATACAATGGCAGTTAGGGTAAACTCATCTTTGAAGCGAGGTATATACCTAAAATAGGCTGCTCCACCGGGGTCAGAAAGTCTGACTTCTCAGGTCACTTCTCAGGTCACTTCTCTTTAAGGACTGAGTTTGTACTGTGAGCCCACATGGAAGTGAATATCCATGTTTGCCAATTATGTCTGTTCTCTGCAAAATCTCTCTGCCATTCTGTCTTTTACTTCCTCTCTTCAGTTACTTTCTGATGACTTTCAAAAGTCAGGGTCATGTACATTGGTGTCTCATTAGTCTGACCTTGGCCTGACATCCATTCCTCCTTAAAATGACTTCTCAAACATAAGGCCCTGTGTGTGTGTTAGTAGATGCCAACCAAATGTGGTTTAACAGAACGAGGAGTGTGTACTAGTTTGAAGGAAATGTTTTCGGTCGTACTAGAACAAAACTTTTAGTGTTACAATACTACACTGTGATGGAAGCTCATTTGTTGTGTTGTCAATATGTAAAGTCTGTAAACTGTGTCTAAAGCTAAATTATATTTCTATGTATTTTTAGGTTATTTTGTTACAGGAAAAGGTTTTTTATTAATGCAAATGAAATTAAATGAAGACATGAACAAATAAAAAAAAAAAACACTTTGACATGACATTTTGCGGATCAGATAGTTAAAGTCTCACCTACACATAAATATTCATATAGAGTTTTGTGATACATAATGTAAGAACACTGTAAAGTCTCTGCGCTATATTAGGAACAGTCCCACATGTAAATGCAGAAAGAAAGAATGTGCATCGTGCTGCACTTCTGTGAGCATTGACTGGGTTTGCGACAAGCACACGACAAACAGCTGTAGGATGCAGGATGAAGAACACCACATGGAGGCAGCCTGTGTACACAAACAAGCACTAGTGTGGTGTGGAAATGTGATGATTATTATTTGATGTTTCAACAGATTTCATATTAAAAAATAAATTATATTTCCATTTCATTTACATCTATTTCTTATGCTGCACACTGTAGTGAAGTGCAACATTAACAAGACAACTAGTTTGACTTTACATACCTTAAAACCACAATAACATGTGATTAATTATTAATTTGATGTCAATAGTGAACAAATATAGGTAGTTTTAGACTCATAACTAACATAACTCCTATCAGTACCTAACATGGGGAGATCTCTCTGACAGCTCTCTGACTGGATTAAAAAAATAAAATAAAATGAAGAATTATAAAGAACACAAATTAAAAATGACTGCTGGCTTTGACAAAGCCAAAGCATCTGTCTATTCACAGTAATTTACTGATTACAGCTGAGTATTCAGAGTTAAAATACTCAGGTCTGCAGTGCCATCCTTAATCATAATTTGGAATTATAATGTCTTCCATGCTGATACAGATAATAATTATAATTATTTTACCAAGGAAATTGTAGATATTTTTATTTACTTATTTGGAGTTTTGACTGTTGAGAACAGTTCACCAGTTCGTCAGTGTACTGTGCAGCAGCAGCTTAGCTTAGTTGGTCATATTTCATTTCACTTTGAGGAGAGACATCTGAAGCTTGGATATACGTTATACAGCAGGTCTGGAACAAATTCTCTTTTCGTTTGTTTCACTTTTGAGCTACAGACCTGAAGAAAAGAGGAAGAAGGTCAACATGTAAGAACTGTCCACCTGTCGAATTCATACTCCAAACAAATAGGGGGCAGCATATCACCAGTGTAATTGTTAACCTCTGCTAACTGTGGCTGCCAGTAGGTAATCAGCGCAGTTAACTGCATCTAGCGGTTCTGTAAGCTGAGCTCGAAGAACTGGGGCAGTGTTTGTTGTTTACACTGCTAGCACAGGAGCTTTAAACCATCAGAGTAGTTCCAGGATTTTGTGACTGGAAGCATGTGGTGGACACTGGCTAACCACATGCTAATCACAAAATTAATCAATTCAGACCATTTGCAATACAATAGACATATGGGTTAAATTGGGCGCATAAATCCATATATCCTCTTCTGTTAACGTGCAGAGCCAAGCGGCGCCCTGTACACTCACTGCACAATGCTGCGTTTGGCCCTGCAAACTACACAAGGGCCCTGCCTACCCCTCGTGTCAGAGCAGGTGTCAGTCAGTGAGAACATGAATCTATCTGGTCACAGTCAAAAAAACAAAAAACATGAGCAAAATGTGGGTACAGGTCATGTTGTCTCCTCTTCAAGCTTGATCTCAGGCATCTCAGGCCTGCTGTTGTCTTCAGGTGCTACTACAATTTCAACCTCCAATAAAGGACGAGTCATCTGCTGTATTCTTTGTGTTACCTTGTTGGATTTAGTCATTTGTCTCTGTGTGACAATGGACGTTTTACAGGGGACCGCTTGAGGCTGTATATTTACTGTTGGGTGATAATTCACTGTATAATAATCTATAGATCAATCCATCCGAGAAAAAAATGAAATAATGACTTTTTTTGGGATACATTTTATCGCCTGTTTAAATATATTTACTAAAATGGTTTTCAATTCTGCATCAGTTCCTAAAAATCCTTTAAATCCAATCCACTTTATTTATATAGCACGATTTTAGCAAACACAAGGTTTTAAAATTTGAACCTGAATTTTCTTTGTTTGTTGGTGAAGTCTTCACAATACGTTCACAATATATTGTGCTTACAGTCAAATGTAGCATAGCTAAAAATAAGTTTTATCAGGGACCAAGACTTTTCTCATTCATCAATATTAATCACAACATCCTAACTTTGCATAAATTGAGATTAAGTGTCCAAGTTTGGCTGGAGGATAAGAAAAAAAAAAAGGACTGATACTACAAAACAGGATTATCATTAGCACACTGCTTCCTGTAAAGTCACTACAGCCAACATATACCTGGAAAGTATAGAGAAAAAGTCATTGAGTTCTATTTTCCCCCACATTTCCCCATATAGGCGAAGAAACTGAAGAAATAAATAAGAATATGTAAAATTCATCCATAATTGATGCTGTTGGACTGTTGGAGGAGGAGTGTGTTATTGTAGTGGATATTCTGTAGAAAATTAACAGCTGCTCTGGACAGTTTGTTCAAAACAAATTCACCTGGGAGGATTTTCATTTTTAACACTGATGTGCTGTAACACACACACGCACACACACACACACACACGTTTACACGCTCAGACAAAGGTTGTAACCTTTTTTCTCTCTACATGTATATTTTCTTTTTTTGTCTTTTCTTTTTTATAATCATTGTAACCAGCTGATGCGCGCACACGCACACACACACACACTCAAATAGATCGACACACACCATAAAGCACATGGTCTTAGAATGGACACATCCATGTCCCTTGAGACTCCTTGTCCAAAACAACTCAACCATCAAGGAGACAAATTGGACTGTGTGTGTGTGTGTGTGTGTTTCTCAGTTCATGTATGTGTTGTTGTGTGTTTGAGGGCATGTGTGTTCATGTGTCTGTGCGTGCATTCATGTATGCGTATGTGTGTGCAGGTGTGTGAGATAGGTGAATGTGTGTGAATAATAACAATGTGTTTTTCTCCTGAGGGGCTCCACCAAGCCTGAAGAAATAAAATATTAATGATCAATCACTGCTTTGGGACCACAGACACATACAGGCACACAGACTTGGCATTGTTGTACAGTATATTTGCAAGAGTCCCCTGACGATATTCACTCCCTAACCAGCCGTAAGCAGATGCTGTTAGCCTGGAAGTCAGAGAAGCAGGATGGGGAGTGGAAGGTTGTCAGTTGAAACCCAATGCTGAGCTACCACTGAGCAGGGCAATAAGAATGGTTCATTGGTTACCGATGTTAAGTTTGAGACCATATTTTGGACCGTGATTTGACTCAGGATGGTGCTAAACAAAAAGATAAAGAGGTAGCATTACTTTGTGCATTACAGCCCCACCGGTATGAATTACAGCTAGCGCTATGATGTTCAGGTCAGCATCTAATTTCCATTAAACATGAACACAACCTCTAAAACCAGCGGTGGCCAGCCTAACAGTAGCCTATGGAGGTGGGTTTCCTGCTGCGTTTGGCTCCTGGCATCCAGGGCTGGGTCAGTTTGGTTAGCTTCACGGCTGACCGAGCTAACAATAGTTAGCAGTTCATTACTTAGCATGTCCGTGGATCATCTCAGTAGTGTAATGTTATTCCCTTTTGGTCTCAGAGACTGTGTCTGAAACTGGTCCAGCTGCTGAGCTCTGTTCTGTTGCCTGCTAACTAAAAATTCACCCTCAGTACAGTTGTCATGAACGGGGAAATTAGCTATAGAGACCAAAACTGTTTTTTGTACCAGGCTGGAAACATGTTTATTTCTGCTGTGAAGTTGGATAATTTAACATGGGGACTTATGGAGACTGACTCATATCTGGAGCCGCTCGAGGAACAGTTTTTAGCACTTCTGCACTGACTTCATTTCCCAGCCAGGGAGGTTGCTGCTTGGTTAGTACCAGTTAGCTACTTTAGCAAGCAGTTATGCTAAAGCTATCTGTCAGTCAGGAAAGTGTGTAAATCACAGAGATTTAAAGCTGAGCTGCCGGAAAACATGAGTTCAGTTTTAGCAAAATCACTTCCGAGTTTGTCAGACCAAAGAAGAAAGACAAATTTGAATGATTAAAAATATCAACAGGTTTATAAAATTAGGTGTCAAAATTGGGTAAAAATGAGCAGTACTGTGGGGGCATGTCCACTGAATGTGCTGAAGCCACACCCACTGGATTCCACATTTCACTAATATACAGTTCAAAGTCTTTTCACATGTTTTCAGCAACTATTTTCCAACAAATTTAATGTATTTGGAAAGAAATCCCAGAATTGCCTTTACACAGTCGATTTTGACTTCATGGACCTTTTTTTTCTGTGGATATTCATCGTCTCCAGGGGATGAATCCTAAAGTTTCTGAATGTTCCATCTTTCTTTTGGACACATATACTTGCATTTTAACTTTCTGGCACCAAACTGACATGAAATGTCAATTTATTAATTTTGTAATCATTAATACACGTCTGCGCTTCACACACAAAAAGTGGCTCAGGCCATGACAAAGAGGAAGAGACCGTTCTGAGAGACGACTTGAGCATGCAGTGTCCGCGTTACTGATTTCTATGTTGTACATGTCTGCAAGAACGGCCAGCGAATTAATCAAAAGATGAAAAACAAAAGAAACTAATTCTCCAAAGTAAAGTGGCGTCTGTGCGGAGGTGAGAAACACACAAGATGGTTTGATCTTTACAGTCGGAGAACAGAGGGCCCAGGTGTTCCCAGCAGGCACTGACAACTCACCTGCAAGTCAAAACAAACAGTGTGAACGCACACACCAAAAAACAGCAGGCGCTGTCGTATTTTAAAGACACCATGAGGGATCACGGAGCACTTTCTCACTGAAGCTTTTATGACACTTTAACTGCTTTCTAAAACATTTTGTCAACATTTTAAATGTTAATATTGATTTTTTTCTGTCTCGTTTCAAGTTAGCATCGACTTTTTCACTGTTTTACTCCGACCTCAATCAGTCGTCTGACCTGAACCAGGAGAAATATTTTAGTTTGCTGGAAAATACATGAAACACTGGGATTACCAGACAGTGAGTATTAATACAGGAAGACATTCATCTCAACATTTACATCATTTCAGATCAACAGGTGTATCTTATGTTCAATAGTGACATAAATTCTGGACAGAATGATGAATGAAATAAACATCTGATGATACAAACTCAGATTAAAGGGTTTCTCCAAGTAACAGTCCAACTTCAATGTTTGGTCTTTGAGCATAGTTTAAAAAAATCAACATCTGTCACAAAACTACGGAATGATTCCCAGTAAAAGGAGAAAGATGCGTGGAGATTCAAGCTGCTGTCTAATTTCAACACGTCATGAGAAAGTACCAGATAGCAACTGGACACTTATGAATGTTTCTTGGATAAATTCATATAAAATATACACATGTTATCGAAGCCCACCTTCCACAGCGTTTCCTCCACTCTTGACTTACCCGCTGCCTCACCTTGTTTACCGAGGTGGTCGACCTGTTTTAAGGAGACAGGGTTGCGTCTTTCACTGCTCTCATTCTGGGAGTAGATGCTGGAATATGAACATGTTATTTGGGACTGTAGATTCACTTTAACAACTTCTAATATTTTCCAGTGATTTTTCTTTTGTTAGTTTTTGTTGTTTTGTTTTTGTTTGTTTTTATTTCGATCGACTTCAGCTATTTGGAAGATTAATATCCATTTGGAGGTCGCAGATAATTTCTGTAAACACACATATATTTTCTATAACCTCCTCTACATCAATCCATCAATCTGCTGCTGCTCCTTCTTCCCAATCATCAACATCATGGAGAACATTATTACTATTATCAACATCATCATCACCGTGATAGTTCATTCCTATTATTCCCACGAGGGCAGGCCAAGGCCCTTAGGCAAGCTCGGGCACACACACACACACAGTGAAAAAATACAGAGTGGAGCTCACCTATCACCACCATTATTACCCCTTCCCTGCTGTCCCCTTTGGGGAATGGACCAGTCCCTTGTCACCAACTGACATCCCTCCCAAGGGTCCCTAATGGTCCACACAAACACACACACACCGACACATACACACACACACCTGGATCTCAAAAGTCAATTCCCAGGGAACTGTCAGACTATCCCTGGCCAAAGACCAGGTATCCATGAGTGAGTGGTAATGCATGGTGGTAGTGCATGCGGATGTGTGTGTGTCTAAATGTTGTCTAAATGTGAGACAGCGCCAGTTTTGACATTTCTTGATCCATTTGACACATTCTTAGGGGTAGTGGACAGTTATTTTTTGGTAAAAATGAAAATAAATAAAAATAAAGTAACACATTTTCTATTGTCTTTTGGCCTGCTACCCGTATGATTGGCAGAAATCCTCAGGGGCAGAGAAAAAAGTCACACTGTTTGGGCTGGGTGAATGTGTGTGTGAGTGTGATGTGATGGACACATTTCCTCAAGGCATTATTGACAGTTATAGTCATAATGATGTGAATTTAAGCAAGAGAAAAATAATATTTTGACCTATATGCCAACTTAATTTTGGTCAAAATTATGAATGGTTTTGTCGAGCTAACTTTCTGACCTTGCTTTAAATGAAGTTTTACTGTTTTTAAGTGACAAGCTGCACGTTTAAAATCATTTTGTCGTATCTGGAAATAAATAAACGTACACAGACATTTTGTGTCAACCAAGTGGAGCAGCGGGGACAGGAGACAAGATCTCATAACTATAATATAGAGATCTGTCAACACAAAATACAGAGTTCATAATTACAAGAACGAGACACATATTTCATAATTACATCATTTCATACTTTCAGATACAAATCTCATGTTTAAGATACACACTGATGATATGAAAATACAATACATACACACACACACACACACACACACACACGTAATACAATATATAATTCCATTGGATGGATGTCATAAATACAAAATATGATTGTCGTAACTACTATATGCAGATTAAATGACTACATTATAATAGTAACAAATCCCATGATCACATGATTATAGTTACAATACAGAAAACACGGCTATAAGAAAACAAACAAACAAACATATTAAAAGAGATACACATCACTTAAAGGTACAAATCTGATGATCACAGATAAAACATGAACATGACACAGTGAAGCATGTACGCCTTCAGGAGAGCTCTCTGTAACTTCAAATCCCACGATGGCGCATAAACAAACAAAGTCGGAATTTTTCTTTCACATTTTGACATTTTTACAAGCAACTGCTGAGTAAACAGGCTTTTACTCAGCACCACTGAAATCAGTTCGAACAAGCCAACACAAAGCAATCAAGGAGCCACAAGTTAAACACACACTGTGTGTGTGTGTGTCTGTATCTAATCCACGTTTCAGACAGGTTGTGTTTGCTGAGGATGAGGCAGTTGTTGGCCCGCCTGTGGGATATTGATACTGGCCCAACTGTATTCACCACCTTCTTTTGTCTCTCTGTCTCTCTGTCTTTACCTTCCTATTTCTCCTTCTCTTTTGCTCTGTCTACACCCCCAGAGGAGATAAACTGGGATAAAATGGGAGGAAAGAGCTACACAGAAGGGAACCAAATGATGAGAGGAGAAGGTAGTAACAGAAGGACAATGGACACAGGAGGGTTTACTTTACTTTATCATCTGTGTTTGTCTCAGTTGATGCTTGTGGTCGTTGCATGCTGGCAAAGTGGAATTGGAGTGTTGGTCAGTGTTTTAGCCTGGAGGTGTTTACACTTCTTTCTTTTCCTCAGGTGCTTCAAGCTAAAGCCTAAATATGTGTCAAATGAATGTGTTAAAACAAATCAAATAAAATCATGAAAACGTGAAACATGACTTTATTTAGTGACTAAGAGTTAGACAATAAAATATCTGACATGTTTGTCCTATTATTTCATTATTGTTACATTAGTAATACTATATTTCAACATCTGCTGATTTAAGTTCAAAGTCGTCTCCGGTGCGATCGTATCCTTCAGAAGATTTCTGATCCAGCCTTGAACTGCACCGTCTTTTTGGACACTTCATACGTCTTCTGTAATTTCACCATTTTCTCTGTTGACAATGGTTGTTGTTAGCATGTTGTTAGCATGTTGCTGACATGTTGCTAGTAGGGTAGGTCTGGGGAAAAAAGATAATGTGTGCATGACCGTATCGTCACAGCCCTGTTATCAACTGTTTATTATTACTCATCATCATATAAACTAGTTATGGATACTTCACATGATGATTTGTTTATTTAGTTTCTGACATATATATATATATATATATATATATATATATATATATATATATACACATAATTTTTTTTTTTTTTCTGTAATGAGAAAACTTCAGTGAGTCAGTGAAAAACCTAGATGTGCTTAGGTGTATAATCATTTTATTAGTATTAAAAAAAATCAAATAATTTTATAATAACTTTAATTCATATATATGTTTAAATAGTCTATAGACATATATGCACCCTGTGCGAGTTGTAATATGAGATGATGATGCTTTACTAAATGAATAACCAAAACTTAACAGTAATTCAGCATGTTGCTGCAAGCAGAGAGCCAAAGCCACTTTTTACAAACCTAAATGTTGAAATCTACACAAACAAGTAAAACTACATTTACACATTTCCATATAGCTCGCTAGCCTGGTCTCAAACATTGAATACAATCTGCCTCTCAAGTGTGTTTGTCCTTCCTTCTTCCCGTTACGTGAACCGCCATGCAGACGGGTTCACATTACTCTGTCTGTATTTGATGGCTGTCATCCAAGGTGCTGAATTATGTTTGACACTTTAGTCAAACCCGAAAAGTCGCATTAACAACAAGATGTTCGATCTCTATCACACTGTCAGTGTAAGGTCCTTAGTACTGAATGACTAACTAATTTTAGAAGTAAAGTTGTTTGACTGTCTGAGCAGTAAGTTTGGGGAAACTGTCAGATTCTTTCAGTTAGAATGCATACATTTTTACCAGAGTGCTTCGGGCTTTAGACTTTCTGAGAACCATGGAATAATATGTTACTATGTGGGATTCAAAGCAATTCTCAGAGCTTTTTAAACTAAGGTGCTGAAGGCACTCTGAACAGTGTGGTAAAGCCATGTTTAAGATGGCCAAGCATGAATGTAAATGTGCTGTTTACTTTGCCAAAGTGAACTGGAAAGATGGGCCTGGTGCGCAGCCATCACTCCAGGCAGACAGTGTCAGGCAGATGTACGAGGAATTAGGCAGTGGACGACTGTACTGTGTTTGAAAAGAAGCTCCCAAAAAACTGTGGAGGCAGGAACGTCCTGTAAACTTTCTGTGAAGGATTTAGCAGACAGAAAGCTTCAAAGTTTATTCTGTTTGTCCACTTTGTCCTCACATTACAGAGGACGGCCCTGCAACTTTTTGTCCTGGTTGTAACTCTTGAAAGGTCAGGCTGTTATTCAGGACTTTCTATATTTTACTTTTATTTTTAGAATAGATAATAGAATAGAATTTTGTGAATGGAGTACAGACTATGACGACAAAATACAGAACACATAGTCAAAAAATATTTTTAATGACAAATAATACACATAAACCTGGCTGCATGTAAACTGGAAGTTGTTTGCTTTACATACATTTTGTTATGTAAATTAAAAGGCACATAAACAGATAATAATCACATCACTGCAGAGCGTGAACTCTTATTCTATCTTAGTTAATATTTATTCTAAAACTGCTGTTACAGTTCACATAAATTAAAAACACGTCACTCGCTGTTCAGCAGCAGAAAGTGGCTTTAATAAACTCTAAGTGTATCACATAATGAGGTTAAAAATATACATTTTCTTCACTCTTCACTTGAAATCTTTTAAATTTCAGAAGAAATCAGAAGAAATCAAACACGTACATTCATACACACACACACCACCTCACAAACACTTCTGACCTCCATGACAAATTTCAGCCTCCTGGGCTGAAGAAAGCTGCTGCCAAAGGGTGGACCGACTGATCAAGTGACGAAGCGACACAGCGAGCTGTAGGTTATAAAAGTTTTACGAGGTCGTTACTCTTCAATGTCTACTACACAAAAAAATGTAGTCAGGTCGAATTTATGTTGAGTAGTTTGTCAAATTTATTATGTGTATTATTTTTATGAAGCAATGAAAGTAAAGTGATGTTTTCAAACAGAGCAGGTAAAAGGTAAGAGTTGATTAAGCAGTAAACAGATTGTACTTATCAGTGAGTATTGACCACTTTGTAGACATGATGATTGTCTTCAGTGGACAGATTTCTAGTGGTCACTCGCAGTGATGTGAAGACATCTTCTGTGACATCTGAAGAGTGCACATAGAATTAAAATAAAAATTATTTTAGGGCAAAGAAAATCTGGATAAAGTCACACGGGAAAGTGAGGAAGCCTAGGAAAAGAAGAAGAGTCTACAGAGTGGGGTGAAAAAACAGGGGCAAAGTTTCAAACATGGGCTGATGACTGAATGTGAAACAATTATAGCAGATATTTGGGTTGAGTGGTGGAGAGGCGATCCTATTAGGGCTTTCAGGAGAAACATGTCATTTCATCGACAGTGACAGTGACACCAGATGTCATTTTAATTGACACTATGCCATAGGAGAGGAGGGAATGAGAAAGAGAGCCAAAGAGAGAGAGAGGGAGGGAGAGAGAGAGGAAAGAGAGAGAGAGAGGGAGCTAGAGCTAGAGTCCTACTTCCCCCAGGGCGATCTTAATTGGTAAAGTTAGGAATATAAGCTATGAAATATTAAATGTATAAAAGTAGAATATATTCACTCTATGCTGCACTTTCACTCAACAGGGGCTTTTGCACAGTAGAGCACCTAATAGGCAAAGTTGGTAAATACTTCTTTTTTTTCTTCTATACCATTGTTGTGAAAAATGACACTCCTCTGCATTAAATAATCATAAACATGCTGGGCCTACATTTATGCACCTCAACAGCCTATATATACAGCACGCAGCTCCATGGAGGAGGAAACGCACTCCTCAATTGTTTCTCTTTATCGAGAGTAAGACGAGGCGTGGAGTTTGCATGGTTGGCGCTCCCAGCTGGCAGCGGGTGGTAATTGTTTGAAATTAGTACAGCTCGCTCAGAAATCCTTCAAATCAGTGAGCACATTTAGACAAAGTGGAGCAAATACTCTTTATTAATTCACTTCATTGTCATCATTGTGTTTTTTTAATCTACTCTAATGTTTTCAATTCTAAAAACAACCTGGTGCCTCCCTGTCACCTGTTCAGTGATGGGAAGGAAGGAGGAATGGTAGAGCAGAAACACTCAAAACAAACAATATACAAACTGTTGCAGAGGCTGCAAAGAAAATGAACATCTCATCTCGTAAGATGAGGCGAGTTTCTGTGGATGGCACCTCCAAATAACACTGAGTGCTTTAGAATGTGTGCAGCTCGCTCAGGAAAGTACTGACCAAATTTAGACTAAACTAATCAAACACTTTTCAGCCCTGCTTCTAAAACAGATCTTAATAGTTTGTTAGCTGTTTGTTGACTTGTTGGCATCAACTTTTAATATTATTTTCATTTGCAGATAAGAAATGAGGATGAAATGTCATCAGGGATGTATTATCATACTGTATCACACTAGCAAAAAAGCCTTTGCAATACGTTTTAAATTAAACATTGTTGATGTTGTTTCAAGGTGCAGCGTGTAAGATTTAGGAGTATTTCTGTGTGACCAGGTGATTCCAAGTACATAATAAACTGGAACAAGAGACTGCTATGCAACAATATACATTTTATTGACAGTATGTTTGATAAAATGCTGGCCTCGAGAGGGAGTGACTTATAGAAGTAACATATAAATCAAACCAACCATGAAATGCTTAAAAAGTCAAACTATTCACTCAATTTGCCTATTCACAATAAGCTAAGGTGACGTAAATCACACAGTAAAACACACATGCAAAATGGCTGCATTACTACTACTCAGTCCCCCTTTAAGATGGCAGAAAACTCCCCAAAAGTAATAGCAAAATGGCAAACTTAAATCAAATAAGTCTGGGAAAAACAGTGGTTGGCTTCTTTAAAAGTATCTTTGTTGGAAACTAAAAGAAACAGAAACACACAAAGAAACTTTACAAGAAACATTTTCAAATTAAATTAAATTAAAGTAAATTATGAACCTTTTTAAACTGGAACATAATACCTGCTCCTAGTTGGAGACATGCATGTGACTGAAGTCTACATTCAGCAATAACCATGTTCATTTTGTATTTAAGAGATTAAAATCAATTTTAAAATATCTCAGCACTGCTGAACAATCATTCCCAGATATAGTCCCTCACCAACATGGAAAGTCTACAAATAAAACAATTTATGCAACAAATGATGAGCTATGTAATTATTTCATGCTCCTATAGTTTCTTCTAGTAATATTAAAATCATGCTTTCAAATTTTAAAAATGGAGCCTGCCAAATCAACTCCAAACAAAGGCTTGCCTCAGCTGCTCTCCCTCCCAAGGCCCAGGTGAGCTTCCCTACCCTCCACCCCATTTGCCGGCTCCTAAGGCTGGACTTCCTGTTACCCTCACTTCCACATCTGGAATATGGAATATAATATTCATAACTATGTTTTCATTAGTGTGTTTGTTGTCTTAAAATGAGTCCTTTATATCTACAGTAAGAGTGGGTCCTCTTCCACGGAGTCCGCCATGTTGAACTGACATTTTTCTACAGTAGCCCAGAACAGACAAACAAAACACTGATCTATATATAGCCTTTTGCTTTTTTCACATCCAGAGTTTTTCCTACATGCTTAAAGGAGATGGTGAGGCGTGGGAGAGTATTCATTTGCTGCACTGCCAGGTGCCACTAAATCCTACACACTGGACCTTTAATGCAAATGTGTTAATAATTAAAATTGTTTAAAAAATGACGACAACATTAGATTTTGATTTGCCCATTTGGTCTCTCTCGATTCTAACAGGGATGTTTTGTCAGGTTAAGTCAGGAGGTAGCATGGGGTCACAATGTATGGCTGCTGGAGACCCATTCAATTTAAAAGTATGTGAAAATGTCAGTGGAAAATGTAGCATGTAGCATGTAGCACGTATGTAGCAGGTTTTTGCACCACTCCCTGCTGTGACCTGTTGAAACATTTTCACTTGATGTCGATGTGTCCTCAGTGAACCTGTGTTTGTTCACCTCGGATCACGTCTTTCCTTTGACTTCATTTGCATTTTTATGTTGCATAACAAACAAAGTGCAAATTGCTGAACACTCATGTACAATGTTAACATTTTTGTAAAGAATGGACTGGTTTCATGCCCTGCTATGAAGCAAAATGGAGCATGTTTTCTCTCAGCGTGAGCCCAGAGTGACAAATAGAAAAGTCAGAGCAGTTGACAGCACTGAATGCTTTCAACAGGGTGGAGAAATTGCTCCACTCTGCTCCTCTGTTTATGCACGCAGGAGAACTAGGCAGGCACCAAGAGCACCACCAACCACAGCATGAAGGAGGGAAAAGGTTTCAGTAATTTCACACATCTAAATTCAAATATCAAAGTGCCTTCCGATGCAACCATTTCATATGGAGAAACATTGTAGGTCGAGACAGGAAAATACATTTTTCCACGTGTACTGTAGTGCCACACACAGACAGCAGCCAGCCTGACAGAGGTGCACTGTGGGAGACAGGAAGGTCAAGTGTAGTTCAGCATTGACAGATGACTTTACAAGATATTGATGTGAAGCTCTGTGAAACCATGATTAACCCTCAGGAGTCCGACATAGAGGAGGAAGAGGGAATACTGACTAAGATATTTAATCAATCTATGTTCATTTGATTGTTGCAGTTTAGGTTGATTTATTTATTTTATTTGTTTATGTATTTGTGTGTTTGCGCATGATACCTTCACAGTACATGAATAGAAAATGTTTAGTCTTTAAGTTACTGTGGTCGTGGTGGGCGTTCTGTATGGAGCAGCAGCAGCCCTGCCACTCACACACATTAGGTCATATGTGTGTAGGACTATTTTTTCCAAGCTGCAGCCCCTGATGGATGTCCAACCATCTCCACCCCCTCCCACAGACCCATCTCACTACCTGATCCAACAGAGATTCTGATCGCAACTGCCTGCAACACTGTTTCCTGTTGAAAATCTCATATCCTGCTGAAAAAAGACAAGTAGTCCTAGATTTTTTTTCAATTTTTATTTCTAAAGAAATGTCAGTACTTACTTAAATGAAAACAAGCCTGTTTTTTTCTCTTTTTTTCTTTTTTAAAAAAGCTTGTAAATTAAAATTGGATAGAAACGATACAAAGTGATGGTGGATGCTGTTTCCATAGAAACAGATTTGGATACCAAAGATTAAATATATTTGATCCACAGAACAAAATGGAATATGTTGCTCATCTGTATGAGCTCCTATTTGTATCCTATGACAGTCTGTGTATGAGCATGTTGTATTTTTGCTGCATGGTCTGCTGAAGCAGGTTAACAGTATCAGAACAAAATATGTCAATAACCCGACCATGGACCAATCAGATCACTGATCACACAGTCATCAGTCCTACAGGATCCTGACAAAAGTCCTCCTGAGTTTATGTGACCAGTAATATGGACCAGTAGATATATTATTGATATATGTTTTCAGTTTGTTCATCATCTGAAAATAAGAACAAAAAGTACTCACTCTAATATGCAGACATATTGAAGACCATGTTTAAGACACTGTAGCCGAGGCTCACCTATTTTGAGCTTTTGCCTCACTTTAATATTTAGAAATGATTTCTAGTTTTCCAGTTATGTGTCGTGTGTGTGTGATGCACCATTCAAACACCGCCCTTAGATCAACAACAGCTGCATAGCCCCATGAACTGGTGACCTGCACAGGGTGTGCACCACCTCGCGTCCAGTGCTAGCACACCTTTAAAGTATTGTCCCAAATAACACTATTGTTTCATCCCGCTTGATCCAGAAGTGCAGCATCAGAAGAGAGTCATTTCTGGAATTTCCACAAACGTAAATCCAACAAGTGCTCATCCTCCTTTTCTGTTCAGGTGTATATGAAAATGTTTTAATGAAGTAAGTTAATCGTATTTAATTGTTGCATACTCTTTAATATCTTTCAGGTAACAGCAGACCTGTGCATAGAACATATCCTCAGGCAGATTTAGAATTTTCTGTAGCGCAGTGGTGTTGATCTTTCCTTTCACCCTGCAACACAGAGATGAAATAAAAGTATTATATGGACACATATTCAGTAAATATGTTATTTATATATATATATTATTAATATTATATGTTAGTAAATTCCAGTAAAAATGTAAAATTCAAAGTTTCAAACATTCTTCTAGAACATCTGACAGCATGCCCACTGTCAAAATGAGTTTAGAAAGTTGCTAATTGTGCTAATTGGGAGATAAAAGAGCACTGCAGGCCTCTGAAGTCCAAATGAAGCTCATTTGTTTTTAACATTGTTTACGGGAAAATAGGATATCACTGAATTCCAAGAAAACAAGAATGCCAGCTTCAAATTAGGGGGTGTTTTATGTATTTGTTAGGACAATTACTTTGGGCCAATTTGGGCTTACAGCCAATTAGCCTCTTTGGCTTTGAAAATAAATAAGTGAATTCACTGGAGCTGTTTACAGCAGCTGTCTGCTAATAATTAGCAATGAGCATTTGTTTCAGCTTTACTCCTTCTACATGTGGCTTTTAGTGATTTTTGTGGCATGTGTGCTATTCTGTGATCTCTGATGGTAATTTTAGCTTTTCAGGAATATCATAGAGTTCAGTCTGCTCTGCTGTTTTTGTAGAATACAGTTTTCTCCTTTTAGGCGCATATACATCATTATGATGTGTATTTATTGTATTTTCTCCACTAACTTTCTCTCTCTCATTCTCCTGCTCACATTCAAACATATTTTGTCTTCTTTGCTAGAAGGTTTATGATGATTGGTGAATCCTATTAGTGTGTGTGTGTGTGTGTGTGTGTGTGTGTGTGTGTGTGTGTGTGTGTGTGTGTGTGCGTGTGCGTGTTTCCTGCAGTGGAATGTACAACTATGGGACCAAGAGTCCTGCATAGTGACTGATGAGCTAGATGCAGGGAGGGGATGGAAGAATCCACACACACATACACACACACACGCACACACACATGAACAAACATTCGGTTAGTAGAGCATTTATGAATGAATTAAACAGGACATAGGCAGGTGCACACACATAAACTCAAAACATTGAACAAATACGCACACACACACACACACACACACACACACACACACACACAGAGCATTTGTTTCTTTGTATAACTGCAGCTACTGTATACAGAGTGGATTAGACTGACGTATAAAGACAGTCCAATGCTGTTATTCAGAATGTGATGGGCTCCAGTCTGCTGTGATGGATGTGATGCTGTTTGATTGATTCCATGCTTCTTGTAAATTGAATCAATACTGCTCTGTTGGCCTGTGGGAAACGCTGTCAGTGTCCCCTGATGGACCAAATAGTTTTGGAGAAGCTTTTCCACCCTGACAAGAATAATATTCTGGTTAAACGGTTGTATTACTCACTTGAATATTATAGATTTTCTTTTGTAATGCTACAATACTTTTAAAAATGTAAACTGACCAAGTCAGTCAGAAGAGGTCGGGTTTCTAACCATATTTTGCTCTGCTCGGCAGAGTACAACATAATATTTAGTTTACTTTATTTCACTGTAGTCTCAAAACTGCAGTGAAATATAATAATATAACATTAATAATAATAATATTTGATTTAATTAAATTTTACTTCAACCTGTGACCCCTGGTGGCCATAGTAATTGTGATGGGAACAAAGGAGGAAGTCAGCTGATGTAAGAGTGTGTGCAGAAAGGAGGAGGTCAGGATGGATGGACTGAAGAAGACAGGACTCACTCAGGAGACTGCGATCAGTGTACTGTGAGAAACCAAAAGTCAACAGAGACTTATTGTCAGATACATACAGTACAGAAGTTATCTCATGTGTCACAAATGTAAGGTAATTACATAACTAAAACACTTTTTCCTAACCCAAGCAAGTCGCTTTGGTGTAGACTGTTTCACAATGTTAACCATATGTTTGTTGTTGTTACCATGACGATGAAGGTCAAGTACGCCTGTTGCTGGTACTCTCCAAAGGAAACTCTTAGCTATTGTTGTAAATAAATCTAGCTTAGCCTGTGGCACACAGACCTCTGGTAAATGTGTTCTATTGTTAGCTAAGTCAACAACTCAGCTAGGCTAAATCTCCAGTGAGTGTCAGTATGGCTACGTAGCAGGCCACAGTGTGCAGGGTCAGGAGATGCTTTTATATGTGGGGATTGGGAGCCAGGGCAATGGCCACCAGATCAACCAATAGTAAAATTCAATTGCAATACCCAGGTTACAACCAGTAGAGGGAGATCGCTGCATTTTAATAGCACAATGTGTAAAATTCAAATACTCTGAATACTAAATACACACATACTGGTTTCATCTGAAAGAACTGCACTTTATGATTATTCATTATAAGAGTGTGATAAGATGTGAAGTGGGGCTAACAAAAAGAGGAAAAACTTTTCACTTTATCATGTGAAATTGAATTGTACTCTATTTGACCTACTTCATTATATACGAACACTGAAATTAGTGTGTTTAAGTTAACACTGGAATGTTCAGGACCTTTGCATAAGGAAGTTTTACCTTACCAGACCTCTTTGATTTTGAACTGAAGGATCCAGAAGATGTGTCTTTATAAAATGGGACTTTCCCATGCTCTGTTGCAAGCTTCAGTCCATTTTAGGATCAGTTGAGCTCCATCCATCATTGCCATCTTTCCCCTACCATCAATATCCATTACGTCCATTCTTCCTCTCTACTTCCTTACAGTTCCATGTGTTCCATGTGCCTTTTCCTTCTCTTTCCCACCATCATTTGCCTGTTAGCCATGCTGTCCATCTGTCCATCCCTTCTACAATCACCATCCATTGCACCTCATATCAATCCTCCTCTCTCTATCTGTCAATCCCTCTATCATCTATCCATCTCTCCTTTCTTGAGGCTTTTTAGTCTTTTTTCCTGCTCTCAGAAATCATGGCCTTGATCCCTATGGGGAAATTTTTCCTGATAAAATGTCACTCACACACACTCACATGCAAACATACTCATAAACACTTAACCACACACACACACTTATATACACACAAATACACACATGCACGTATCCAAAAAGCCTGTATTTGTCCTAATAAAACGTCAAGCCGGCAGCAAAATGAACTGTAATGACTTTCAGGCTGTACTAATGGCCAATAAATCCTGGATTAGGAAGCTCACACGCACTCCCTCCCTCTCTTCCTCACTCGCTCTCTTTCTCTTCCCCTCTCTCTCTCTCTCTCTCTCTCTCTCACACACACACACACACACACACACACACACACACACTCACCCACACAGGGTCATGTTTCATGGCGTGCTGTGCTGGGTTCATTCAGGAGTCAGATGGGTAAAGTTTTAAGCTGTTTTCTGCTGTTAATGACTGTTGTGCTGACTTTTATAATAACAGCATGGAAAGGAATCAGCAGGAATTAGCATGCTAGGATCATTTAAACCAATGATTCATGATGACTGGGGCTGGGAGCCATACACACACACACGCACATGCGCGCACACACACACATACACACACACCCTCACACACACAGAAACGCTTCCATCAGAGAATTTCACTTTATGACAGTTCAGAGTCATTTTCCAGCGAAATGTACAAAATAAAATCCCGGAAGCAGTGTCTCCGTCGTCTTTCATTATCAGCCGAGTGATGGATGCATTTCATCGCCTTATTTTAAAGAGAATCAGCAGGATAAAGTGCAAATGAGAGAGGAAATTGTGTATGAGGAATTTTTAGGACAAATTTCTGCTGTATTAGACAGAATGTGGCGGCGAATGATCGGTGAGTTTACAGGGAGGAATGATGTGGCAACAACACAGGTCATCAGTCATCAGACATTTTAGTGAGTTTTGGATTAAATATTACAACAACCTTATCTGGTACCCATTTGTAGAACTCAATATAAGGTGACATGTACAGTGTCTATACATGAACTGAATGAATCTGGCAACAGACAGCACCCCACTTTACCTAAAGCATACAGTACAGTAAATTATGATTCATGATTTATTATAGATTTTAATGAGGCAGTTCACAGACACATGCATGATCAGTTCAATGAGTAATTATGACATTCCCTGAGGACTTAAAAAAAAGGTAATTAAGACCTGCCAGAAATGACTTCTCTGACTATATCTGATGGATAACTTGTCCAAACATGTTCTGTGTCCCACAGTGGTGCTTACAATTTGTTTTAATCCCTATAATGTCATATAACAGAAGCTATAATGCTTCACTGAGCATTATATGCGCTTGCAAGCCATAGCATTATTATTCATCGAGTGTCTTTTATGATGAATAGCTTTGCTATTCCTAAAGTCTTGATGTTATTTATATCCGCTAACTTTTTTTAGGGCACCCTGAATCAGAGGCCATAGGCCTTGTTGGAGACATTAGATCTCTCATTTGACTATATAAAAAAAAATTTAATTTAATTTTCAGTTTCACATAATCAACGTTGTTGTGTTGAATTGGCCGACACACACACACACACACACACACACACACACACACACACACACACACACACACACACACACACACACACACACACATCATGTTGTCAAGACTACGTCCACAATAAGCCAATTCTGACTCATTTTGAAGATGTAATAAGTGAAAGGTATTGTCCACACTAAGTTTTGTAGACAGGAAATGGCCTAAACTCTTCTTCTTTGTCCTATTTTAGTAGGAAACAGTAAAATGACTGTGCCCATTTCAGATCTGTATGGTAATGTGAGATTATTTGTTCTCAATCTTTTTGACATCTTCCACTAATCCAAACAAATCTATTTGCAATGTCCAAGCAATCACAATGAAACAATCTTTTGTGAAACATGATGCTGCCAGCTTTTGTGATCTGTGTCTGAGTAATTGCTTTTGTGTAAGGGTCTGTTCTCTGTGAACACCTACACCCATAACATAGTCACATATGAACTTAGAGGAAAATGCCAATCTCATGTCTTAATTATTTTCACTTCATTATTTTTCAGTTGTCAGACAACTTAACAAGCACAAAACAGTTATTTGACTTTTGAGTTATACATGCTTCACCATTTCACAGTCTTTGACCGCAGCTACTTCCATGAACATCATAAATGGTGACAGTGTCATTTTTGTTACATGCTCACATGCTCCTGCAAGGGTCACAAGTATGACGTTGGCTTCAGTGCAGAAACTGTCCCAATCCGTCTCTCTAAAGAGGTTGGAATGTGGCTGGAGGGAGAGACAGAAACATTCATTGCTATTGTCTTCTTCTTCATGCCTGTGACTCCTATAATCTCACACTCCCACATCCAGACCCCCCCTTCTCAGGTCACCTGACCTTTCCCGCCCACCCGCTTACCTGTTTCCACACTCCCTCCTCAGCCCTGCAGGACTTAACACTAGCACCACCAAGACAGTCTGACAGCATGTGTTTAAATAGCTCTTTTTAAATGAAATACAACAATCTTTCCAGTCTACGACTTTCTTGTTCTTGATGTTTTCTGAAGCTTAGAACGTACTAAAGCATTTATACTTCTGAATGCCACATATATTAGTTGTCATGTATATCAGCCACATGGGAGAGAATGAAACAGACTTCATGATATATTTTACTGGAATCAAGAACTGTAATTACTGTATGAAATTATATGCAATTCCATGTGACCGCAGACCATTGATGTGCCTGTAGGGGGTGCTAGAATGCTGGTGGTCCTCGTGTTGACCGGTCCTTTTCCATTACTCCTTTCCAGATTGTCCTTTGGTGCTCCATTGTTTCTTGCCATTGCTTTCATACCTGGAACCCCATCATCCATACCTGGCGGCCCTTCTGCCTGATTATTTGGACTTTGGATTCCTGCCTGCTCTTTGTAGAATGTATTTGCCTGATTTGGACTACCTCTCTGGTTTGGACCACGGCTGCCTCATGGCCCTGTAAGCTTTATCTGTTATTGTTGTAAATAAATCTTTGAACTGCCTCAGCTCTGCCTCTGTCCTCTGCGTTCGGGTCCTACCCCTGTTGCTTTGCTCATACCAGCCGTGACAGAGATGTGTCAAAATGAACATGAGGAAATGATCTCATGTTGCGAATCCCAATTTACATGTTGCACATTTGGTAAAGTTGGCCTCAGGTAACAAATAACTCCTGTCCTGCTTTACTGAGACATCAATTGTGTGTGTGTGTGTGTGTGTATATATGTGTGGTATTTTTTTGTTGAATTTTTCTTTTCTGCATTTACACATTGGTCCCAATAACATAGTTTACAAACAAAAAACATACTAGAAACATGGGAAAATATATGAAGGAAAATGAAGAAAATATATGTTGTCCACATATATATGGACTTATTTAATCATGTACATGCCTTACATATCTACATACAGAATTACAGTAAGTTAGAAAACATCAGAAAATCCCATGTATGAAGGCAAAAATACCAAAAGAAGAAAATAAATAAATAACGAGATTGCAAGAAATCATGAGAACAAAGTGCTAATAAATAATGAGCATTATTAAGCAAATTCTTTGAATAATTACACGGTGCAAAATAAAGACATTTTTCTTAAAGTGCTAACAGAATAAAACTACAGAACATCCTGAGGTTCAGTTCACTGTACTGCTCTGTGGCCATGATATCAAAGGCTGTGCATTCCACTTTGTTGGAAGCTGAAAGGACATCCACGGTTTTCCAGTTACATTTACATTACATTACATTACTTCCAGTTTCCCATTAGTTGCGGTGTAACCATGGCAGCCACTTTTTGTGCCTTTACAAAATGGATGAAATCAGCGCATGCACATTTTAGCAGAGGAGAGAAAGCAAGGCAAAGAATATTTTTTGCATGTTGTACGTTCAATAAACAGCAGATTTAGGGGGGAACATTTGTGTATGCCCTTTGGACCTCAGCTCTTCACACAACACTGTAGGAGTTCCTCGCTGAGAGAAGCAAAGAGAATTCCTAACCAGATTGCTGATGGAGACTCAGACAAAAAGCTGTGGGATGATGGTCATGTGGAGGAAACATTTGTAGCAGAAGAGGATAGAGAGAGCCCAGAGGAGGCGCCTTAAGCAGAGGGAGAGGAGAATGATATTCACTGTCACCCACTGCGGGGAAACAAGAACATTAAGAACGAAACACAGACAAAAATAAACCAAAAGAAAGAAGGAGAAGAGGACTGTGACACAACTTGACACACTAGAGAAAAAACATGAATCATATATTTTCATTTTGAAAGAAGGATTGGCATTTCTTTAAAAAGCAGGAGATGATCCACTAAATATTTAATTTAATGTATTCACACTAAGAGTCTTGTTATTGGATATTTGAGGTACTTTATAAAGTGAAGAACTCTTATTTTATTATGGAGAATGGTTCATTATTCATACATATAAGACTTTATGATAATACAAAACATATTTGAGATGATTGTTCATAATTACTAGAGATGTGTGTTTCTTTTTCCCATAAGTAGGTAATTCAAAAGTCAAAGAGCTGAGATAGTGGTTAAATCTTGACCTAGGAGAAACCAAGAGGATTCCAAGGAGATTCCGATATTCCAAGCTCAGCAATAGAACCAGGTGCATGGATCAGGAAAGAACTGTTTATATCAGCAAGTTTGAAAGAAAATGTAATGCTTCCTCAACTACGCTTTCCTCCTGGTATCAGAAATCATTTTTATATTGAAACATTTTTCGACTGGACTCCTTTCATAAAATGACAAAATAAATAAAACCTGCACTAAAATCCAGCACAATCACAGCTGTGACATGCATTTTCTGTCCCCCCTTCTTCACGTCTCATGTTTGTTCCATGTTTGCTGCTGGGTGTGGCTTCCTGGTCCCTCTCCTGCCAATCATTTTGCAAACTGCAGCTGCTTTTCTGAACCAATGCCAACCTCTGCAGTATTTGAACTCATTCATTCTGAAGTCACCAGATTGACTTCCTCACTTTGACTTTGTTTGACTCCAGTGAAATGTGTTCTTCCAGGATCACCCTACCAGTTTGTCTCTCTGGGATTCTCCCCCAGCCAGAACCAGAACCACCTCACCTGCTTCCAGTCACTTTGCCCTTATCCCTCATCCCCACATGAAGACCCCAGCTAAGCGAGCCCACTATCTACTATCAAGACAATAATCTCTCTTTTACAGCTTTTGGTCTCCTGGTCTGTGTTTGTGTCTGGGTTCACTACCTCCATGATAACACATTAATTCTGTCCAAATGGGTCTTTAGCAGAGCTTAATCACAAAGCTGCAGCAGGCAAGAACATCCCACTCCCACTAATCTCTCCTTATTTGCCCACTCATGTGTGTTCATTGGGAAGTCCTCTCCATCTACGATAGGAATGGAATATAAAATGAACCCTATCAAAGATTTACCCAGAACGGCTGAACCTTTCCAGCATCTGCTGTAGTTTACTGACCTCATCATGCAGGTTTTCCCGATAATAGATTAAAAAACAATCTCACGCCCACATAAGGAATGCAAAGTTATCCTACACAGTATACACTGCAACATACAGTTCTGTATGTTCATGCTTGCACCAACATGCTGTATTAGGTTCCATTCAGTTTAAAGTCCTCCCACAGGCAACCGGTACAGTATTGACCCCTCCATAATAAATATGTGATCAAACTGTGTGTTATCCATCATATAAGAGGTGAACCACACAGGCTGGACCACAGATCCTTGTTAATAAAGAATAATATTGACCTGGCATAGTGTAACTCTGTCTGTAGGTCTGCCTGATCATTAACAGTTACACTCATGAAGCTGTGACACAGTGTGGGCATGCAGAGGAAAGAAACCAACTGAAACAAGCAGACTGAGACTGTGTCAGCTGGAATCTGTCACAACTGCACCCGCATGAGCACACACATTTATTAATGACAACTATTGATGTTTTCTGTGCATGTTGACGGAATCTGTAATTGTTAAAATATGTATCTATTTTTTTCACATTTATTTGTTTTATTTATTTATTTTTTGTGTACATTACCTATATTCCTGCATTTATCATTTTTACTGATTGTGATCATATTTTAAGTCTACAATGCTTCAGCCTATTATTAGTGAGTAAAATCTCAATTTTATTTTTAGGCACATTCCTAAATGTATAAATGTAGAGACAACTATTTAAGGCCATCAGGGAAAAAGAAATCAATATCTCGCATTTGACTTTTCACTATTTGAGCAAAATAAAAGAAGAGAAATATATAAGCTAAAAGCAAGTAAATATTCAAGCAAATTCCAAACAGAAGTTCTGATGCTGACAGTCATAGATAAACGTCACCTTTCGTTTTTAATTTACTTTTGTGGTTACCATTTGCTAAATTAGTGAATACCTTTATATTTATTTCATTCATGGTTTATTGTACACGGCAAAAGCTCACAATCCACACACTATTCCAGCTTTTAAATTTACTCATCCACACTTTGCATTTGTTCTTGTGCTGCTGTGACACTGACACAAATCTCATCCCTTTGAGCTTAATGTCTTTTAGCTGTTGTGGCTTTTCTATGGTCAGCGTACAACTGCATTAATGAAAAGCATTTCAAACACAGTGCTGCTGCTCGTTGGCTGGGCAGTGAAATGTGAATATTACATGTTGAACAGCACAGAAATTTCATCTAAGAGCACAGCAGCAGGCGCAATAAAAACTCTGCCGTTTTAATATCAGTTTCAAAGAAGAAAACAGTGCTTTTAGCTTGCTTCTGTTGATAAATATTAATGTATGGATTTTATAGACCTCGATTCTGTTGATGTGCCGAGCAGGCCAGGGGCCACAAACAGGACTTAGTTTGAAGTGTAGCTTTGGGAATTGTTTTCCTCCATGAATTTGAAATAAGGCATACACATATTAGCAAAGTACAGTACATTATAACATTTCATCACATGGCTGAGTAAAATTATTTTATACTGATGTCAAAAAGCATAGACACACAGCTATTAATTGGCAGAGGTCTACATTAGAAAGAAGTGGACTGATTATACTGATAATAAAAATCACTTCACAGTGATCTGGTCAAGGCAGCAGATTTATCACTGGATGACCTTTCACCCCCCTCCCCCACCCACACACACCCAGAGACACACAGCCTCTGTAGACTGATCAGCAGTATTACTCCACTCGCACACATCTGTAATTTCCATGACCACTGAACCTTAGCTGACAAGCTGTCAGTGGACGGAGTCTGTGTACGTGAGCACTTCAACAAAAACATGATTCCTTCTCAAAT
This sequence comes from Sciaenops ocellatus, assembly GCA_033000465.1. Lineage (NCBI taxonomy): Eukaryota > Metazoa > Chordata > Actinopteri > Sciaenidae > Sciaenops > Sciaenops ocellatus. The sequence continues at coordinate 3,031,942 of CP136867.1, read as the reverse complement.
CTCAACCCGAGAATCGTCGTACTGTAGGTGTGTGTGTGTGTGTGTGTGTGCGTGTGGCTGCGTATGTGTTCACTGCAACAGCAACACACACTGTAATTGTCTAAAAGCAAGAGGGTTGAAGTTCCTCGGCTGCATGAAAAACTGCAAAGTGCTTATTTTCCATTTTTCCACTCTGCTTCCTGCTGAGTGTTTCATCACCTCTGGGAAAACAAACTCCACAATTTCTTGGAAGTTGTACTGTCTTCTTCTTTTCATCCCTGTTTGCTCTCTCTTCCTCTTTCTACCTCATCACCAACATGATATTTATATGGAAGGAAGCCCTCTCATTCAGTAAACAGAGTGGTATCTGAATAGTTTTATAGTTTTGAGGGTTTGCTTTCACACAATAAACTTGAAGTTTGAGGTTTGGTTGCCTAATTATATTGAAGCTATCCCAAACGATTTAGCAGAAAATGCTAACTCTTGAAAATGGAACTTAATTGCAGCAGAAAACCTGTGAACTAAAGCAGATGTTCAGTTTTGTTGTAAAGTAAATGTGCAGGAAAGTAAATATTTACTGGATTTCACTCTTCTATTGATCCATCCATCCTGTTCCAGGTCAGGTCAGGTCAGGTCAGGTTACAGCCATTACTAACACACCCTGGAAAAGTCCCAAGTCTATCAGCTAAGGCCTTATTCAGACCAAATCAGGTGTTGTGACGATTTACCACAGGGCTGTGTGAGGTGCGAGGGGGTGAAACTAGGTCTGATTTACCTGCTTTCTCCTTCTCTCTCACTCACTATCTCTGTTGCTCAACCTCTGCTGTTTAACTTTCTCTCAAAACAAACCAACACAAACCAAAAGAAACTTCTTGGTGTCGATATATTGCAGCATGGACTGCAGGCCAGACACAGATGTAGAAGTTGGGTACATGAAATAAACCAGAACACAGGTAGAGTAACTTCACACTCAGTTTACTGACATTTCAGGCTGACTGTGGAGGAGTTTGAGTTTGGCCACCAAAGTGTGACGTCAAGTTCCGTTTCACTGAAAGTTATAATTTGTTTTATATATATATATATACATACATACATACACACACACACACACACACACACACACACACACACACACACAAAGCCATGCAGGATATATATATATATATATATATATATATATATATATATATATATATATATATATATATATCCTGCATGGCTTTAACCTGTTGAAAGGAAACCTGTGCACTCAAAGAAAACCCCATCAGATAAACAGAGAACGTAAAAACTGCTCAGTATTCTGCAGAACGTGATTTTCTGCTCAGTGGGTGTAGAGATTGAGGGGATGACAGCTTGGGTTCACAGTCCATGTTGGCTTTTTAAAAAATGATCTTTTGCTAACTTGAATCGAGCCCGACAACAATCAGACCCAAATAAAACTGTCTTCATTAAGCATAGCATTAATAATGACACAGTCATCAGAACATTTTAGTAATTCATTCAAAATCAATTAGCTTAATTCATTTATAATGAATGCATCTATCAACCAATGCTATGAACAACATCCCAAAGTTCTCACAGTTCCCATCCTTAAAATGGATGAATGTGCAGTTGTACTCCGTGGCAAACAACACATGCTGCTGCGGCAGGTGCTAGGAACCAACAGCGGCATCCAAAGCCACGTGTTTGATGGAATGATGACTGTCTGACCAAGCTGCATGAACAGCATAATTCCTCTTTTGCTTTACCATGACTACAATTTGCACAGAAGAATACTCATAACAGAACAATTTGTGATATTGTGTAGTCTGAATCCGACTCAGACTAGGCCAAACAAAAACAAATCCCAACAGGAAGAACAGGGTTTGCTGTGTTGGGTTGTCCATCTCAAATTCCAGAAGGTTTTGCACATTTTACTAGTATTATTGGAACAAAAAAAGTACTTTTGGTTGTTGTATCAGCTGACACTGTAGTCATACATCATACTAACAATGAAGATCCTGGAAAGAGAAGGTTGCCTTTAAATATACACTGAGGTTCCAGTTCATATTACAGAATCACCCAAAAATTGAATGCAGTCCTGCAATGCAGTGTTTATGTTGACACTGTGTCAGTTTTGGAGGCTGTGGTTAGTGATGCTGCATCAAAATGTGTTTCTAATGTTTTCATAAAATATATGATGGGCAAGTATATTTAAAAAATATATTAGTACTGTGGCAAGTAGTAAATTCTTTTTATTTTAGGAGAAATGGAATAACTCGGTAAACATAATTTCAAGAAGCCAAAACGTGCACATGCTAAGACGGGAGCAGAAGCTTCAAACTAATTAGAAAGCAGACTGAAGGGGGGAGAGAGGTAGCAGCTGTGGGTTTGTGAATCCTGCTATGGACAATAGTTTGAGCCTTTAGCTGTTTGTGTGTGTGTGTGTGTGTGTGTGTGTGTGTGTGTGTGTGTGTGTGTGTGTGTGTGTGTGTATCAAATGCCACCAGCATTTTTCTAATCCACAGGGACCCAACTTGGCACCCACTGGAACCTTCTCTCACTGTGACAGTTTCAGCTCACTGATTCACTAGGGGTGTGTGTGCAAATGTGTGTGTGTGTGTGTGTGTGTGTGCATGGGCCTGCCTACATATGTATGTGTTATTGTGTCCATAACGACTTCTCTCTCTCTCTCTCTTCTCCCTTCGCAGCCACACTATTGTCTCTTCTCTGTTTGAGGGATTCAATATGAGCGCTTCACCAGCCCACTATGCTCATTACACACACACACACACACACACACACACACACACACACACACACACACACACACACACACACCAACAGAGCACAGACAACCCCAGGGATTGTCTTTGTCAAGTCACTCTCCCCTTTTTCACTGTCTTTTTTTGCTCTTTCTCCTTCTCCACATCTGTTCACAACATCATCCTTCTTTCTCTCCTCACTCTCTGCCTTCTCTTTTTTCTTTTCTTCATGCTGTCTTCTTTGTTTTGGTCATCTGCTGCCTTCCACAAAGTAGCCAAGGTCAGAAAAGGTCACTGACGTGCAGTTTCATGTCCTCCCCTCCACCTGCACTCCTCTGCCTCTTCTTATCCTGCCCAGGAGAACCTGTCCACGCTGATGGGGACCTGAGGGAGGACAGGGAGGAGCAGCTGCTACATCCACAGCACCCAATCAAACACGCACTCACTTCATTTGAACTATGCGCTGGAGTTTATTTAGGAATGTCTCAAAATGATGAGATGAAGATTAAAAATATCTGGCAAATTAAAACAAAAAAATGTTTAATTCCAGTTTAAGATTAAAAGAGAGAGCAAAATTACATCATATAAAAAATTACTGACAGTCAGTCAGTACACTACAATGCTTTATTCAACTGCAGACAAGAGTCAAACACGTTAACTGTACAATCAAACAACAAAAAAACAATGAAGAAGAATGATTCCTCAAATTTTAAACATTATTTAATAATATAGGGTTATTTTTTAATTGTGTAGATAAACAAAACACAATCACACACACACACACACACACACACTAATAATCAGCACACATTCCATAGACTTTCACGGTGAAAAACCAAGATAGAGTGAGAAGTTTATCTGAAAGGTGGTTTAGCAGGTTCCTCTGCCCAGGGAGGTGCAGGGCTGGTGGTGGCAAAATCCAAGAGAGTGACGAGACTGGGCTGGATGTGGCAGACCACGTCATCACGTCTGTCCATATTCACACGCGCTCTCTCTCTCTGCTGCAGTCTGAATCACACTTTTTAAATATACTGATGTTTCCTTTAATGTCTGGTTGTGAATGACCGAAAGGTGCGCTGATTTTTTTGTTGCTACTGCAAGGAATTGTGGGATGGCATTATCTCCTTACCTATGCTAAAGGAGATAAGAAAGGAAGGACTGAAGCTCTTATTCTGGTGGCTATGTAAATTCTTTAAATACTATCATTTAACTCATTTAGGAACCTCCCTAGGCAAAATAGACTATTGGACTGGACCCCGTCTTTTTATCCTGAGCAGGTTGTTTGGTTGATGGGATTCTGGTGTGATTAGCCAGGTAAGAGGAAAACAGAGGCCACGCCCAGCAACACACACAAACAGGTAGAGACAGACACAATACAAAGGGGAGGAAGAGGCAAAGCCTCAGTCCTACTACATACACACTTTTGCTGTGTTGTTCTTTGTGCATTTGTGCTTCACACTGCTTCTCTTCTCTCCTCTTCTCTTCAGGCATGCTCGACATGGCCAACAACACATTTGGTGTTTGTGATGTGCTTGCTGTGCAACGTGCTCGCTGTGCAACTGCTCGTATAGTTCCAGAATGAACTCCTGCATGGTGATATTTGTCAGGACACACTCGTTGACTGCACCCAGGTCCAGTATGTTAAGAAACACCGCAACTGGCCATGTTCAGGTAGCAGCTCGAGTACAGCACACATCTTGTCTAGCATGTCCACTCCAACCTTGGTCTTGTTGTAGCAGTGACCTGTCTCTGGCTTTTTTGTCATCATCTCATGATTTGAGGTTCTTCTTTTTTTCCCCTCTTCTTCTTTGTCCTTCTTGGCGGTGCCAACAAGGCTCATGTTCTTGGCTAAGGGTTTGTAGGCATGTGGGAGAGTTGTAAAAAGTTGTTGATTGTTACATTTCTCCTCATGCACAAATAATTGTATTGCTGTGGTCACACTCCATGCGCTCTTCCTCTCTCTCTCTCTTCCACATAAATAAGTTAAAGGACAAGGTACAACGGACCACATTCTCTTGCCTTTCCACTGAACACGGTTTAGTGTAAGATAATTGAGCACAAAAAAAACAAACAAAAAAAGATAATTGAGCATTGAGTACAGTGATTTCTATGGTCGGAGATATACTTGCTTTTAGCGACGTGCCAATGGTGTATTTTTATCCAGCGGCCATCAAAAACCTGAGTTGGTCAAGCTTCATGAGACACTGAGACTGACTTTTTCATGTTATATTTTTATCTCATCCAAAACACCTACAGTCTGGAGATTGTCGTTGCTGCTGATTGGTCTTCTCAAGAGGCTGGCAGAGATCAGAGAGGAGACACGTGCAACCACATGATGAAAACAGGCTGATGAAGGAGCTATTGAAGGAAACGTATGAAATGTAATGAATGTAGCATCATGTTTCTCTCACCTCTCTATTAGAGATCCTGGATCTCATGCGTACAGAGCAATCACAAACTCCCCAAACAGAAATCTGCTGTACTTGCTGAAGGACAAAGTCCTGAAAGGCCACCCTCCCTGTGTCCGTCTGAAAATAGATCCTCCAGCTGTTCTGCACCTCAGTGCCAAGTCGTGTTGCACGGTCAGCAGTGAGGCATCCTGGATCAAGGAGGTTTGCATCATCCCTTCACCACTTACTATTTACCTCCACTCTCCCGGGACATCCCCTTCATCCACCAGTGCTGCATATGTACCCTTTGCTGGGAGTAGGTCAATGCCACAAAGGTAACTGTGTAAAGCCACACCTGCCTTTGTTTTGTCTCCAAAGTGGAGGAAGTACTACTTTTTTATTCATTTTATATTTTTTTAAATCAATAAAATTGAATAAAAACAATGAATGACACAAATATGGCTCACAGGACAATATTTCTTACACATTTTATGAATCCTCTTTACATGTTATATTTCAACATCAAGTCACAATAAGTTGACCCTCAGTGGAAGGGCTTTACCTACAAAGAGAGTAGAGTACGTAGAGCAGATGGAAGCAGGGGAAGCTTGCCCTGGATGCTCTTCTTCCAAAATCACTGTCACTTAATTCCACATTAAACCTGAACGTTGAATCACAAACAGCCATCAGGATGAAACTAAAGCATCCTGTGTAGTTGTAGAAGGAATAGCCACTGTTTGCTGAAGCAAAGGGTCAAACATGTTCATCATCTATTGCCCCAACACAAAACAGTTGGGATAGTGCCACAAATAGCGGTCCATACAGTTTTGCTGACTTCTCTGAGCATTTGTCCAACAGTTTGGAGCTTGCTTACGAGACTTGGTAGCTGAAGGCTGAACTGACAGTCACACTGTGTGTGTGTGGTGTATAATCAAATAAATACATTTAGAATTTGTTGCTGCAACATAAATAAAAGATAATTTAATGTAGCACAGTTAATCCTTGTTAAACAGACCAACCTGTGTTTCCATTACCTGGCTATATGATCAATAAATACACCTGAAAGATACAGATGGACTGGTTGCTCTTTGAAGCATCTGAACATAATTATAACTTTGCATTAAAATTAAAAATGGGAAACTGACCATTGTCCAAATAATTATGAAACTATCCTTAAATTTCTCACTTTGAAACTTTAAGTATGAGCAATCTACAAACCAACAGAATCACAGAGAACAGCTTTTCAAATGATTCCGCAAACAGTAACTCAGCTATCTTGTCTAACACTTGTTGAATGTAGGTTATGTATAAGTTCATGAATGTTTCTAAATCAGTTTGGTTTGTTAGGGTTGACCCACACTCATGTTAACTGTGGTGCTTGAGTCTCTCTCTGAACTTCCTCTGGGTTTCTGTCACATGTTAAACGCTTCAGACACTTTCCATATTGCACTTTGTCATCTCATATCACTCTGGTGAGCCAAATGGGAACCTCGCAATGTTTATGTATCCTAGCAGCTCTTATAGAATGACGTTCAGTGTTAATTAAACACAATGCAGCTGAATTCCACCATGACCAATTTAATCTGTCCTGTCTGGATAGGAGGTAAGGATGGTTTGTCAGATGGGAACTGTCTGTCTAAAGGCACATTGTCCAGGGGGACCACAGTGGCAGACGGACCGGCTAAGAATAGCGGAGTCAGACTGACATGATGGGAGGATGGAGGACCAATTCACGCCTGAGCTGATGGGAAAATACAGACGCAAAAAAATGTATTGCAATTTTTCCACCTAGTATGTGTTAAAAACAGCAAACTAGAAAGAAGAGTCCTTACATCAAGTAAAGATACCCACAGACCACTGAAAATACTGAAAAATATTAAGAATTACAAAAATAAATATAAGAAACAGAAACACTATAAAAAAAAATTCTAATAAATGTAGGGGACTTCATTTATTATCATTATTTCTGCCTGAAACATCAAAGGTTAGAAAAATAAATAAATTCATGAATAAATGTTGACAGATTTGTAATTTCAATTTTAATTTTAATGACCCAAAGCACACAGTGTCGACCAACCTTAAAAATTTTCTTTTTAATCTGGCTTTTATTTAAGGTGCCTCATAATTTACTGCCGAGCAGTTTGAGCCTCGATCATCCTCTGTGATTTTTCTTATCCTCTGTGTTTATTCACTCCATAGATTTTAATTTACTCTGAACATTTTATTGCTTTGTTGCTGATTTTAGGTCTTGCAGAATTGTTCTTTGCTTTCTTTCTTTTTTTATTCCATGTGTGTATTTTTTTGGCTTTTATTTATTCTAACATTTTATCGTTGTATGGCCAAATTCTATTGTTGTTCATTTTTGTTCTTACTCTTTACTCTGTGAAACACTTTAGGCTGCAGGTTTGCAGGTGCTATATAATTAAATGAAGTTTGAGTCTAAGCAATATCACACAAGAGGTCGCACTGTTGAACTGAATATCAGCACAGCCTGGATTTGGTTAAATACAAGAGGCCACATCACAGCGTGCTGATATTAAGTAGAACAGCACTACATCTTGTTTGATATTGCTTTCATACAACAATTCTACAAATTACATTTATTTGTTTACAGTAAGAAGTAAGAACAGATAAGGATTAGTTTATTTATTTATTTGTTTTTTGTCTCCTACCTACAAGTGTTACTAAGCAAATTTTCCTTAACACTAACTTGCTAGCTACTTTGTGTATGCTGCAGTCTGCATATGTTTCCATTTATTGTGCAACTTTAGTGGAAACTTTCTCGTCTTGACGTTCCAGTACCATACATGTTCAATATTCTTGGAAGGTAGTTGCACTCTCTTCAGCACCAAACAGGAAAGGGGAAACAGGAAACACAGTAGTTATTTTTGTAACAGGTGAAAAAGCTTCTAAAATACCATCTCACACATGATGGTGCAATCTATTGCAATTTCTTCTGTGCTCATGCCATTATGTTCCCATATACCATGGCAGAGAACACAAAAACACAAATAGTCATCAGACAACAAACCTTAGCTTAGAGCCTACAAGGGCATTTACAGAACACATTAAATCATCTGGTGCCTCAAGCGAACCGGTGGGCCAGGCATCGTTCATTGGAGGAACGGTTGTGAGGTAGCATATGCCTGTATAAGGATGTTCAAGTAGGTTGGTGCAGAACTGGAGACTACTTCGTAGGCTAGCATTAGCGATTTGAATTTAATGTGGGCTGCAACAGGTAGCCAGTGGAGCTTGATGAGCAGCTGGGTAACGTGACCTTTTGGGTTGGTTGTAGACCAGGCATACACCGCGTTCTGGATCATCTGAAACATATTTTGGTTTCCTTATTTCTTGTCTTTATTGTTTTTGTACCTGGTTTGAACTGAACTGAACTGATTGTGAAACTAAAGTAAACATGATGTTGTCGAAAATATGGACTGGATTTAGTGATTTTCTGGGAAGAACCTTCTTCTTTATTGCTTTTTTGCTTGCAGATACAAATGTTTTGCTTTAGGGTATGTGTTATTCAGGGTTCAAGATATGCATATTTTGTTTTATTATGCTCTCTCTTGAGTCTTCCTCTCTTGACTAAAATCCATTCATCCATTATCTGTAACTGCTTATCCTCATCAGGGTCGTGGGCTGCCGTAGGGCGTGAGGCAGCATATGCCCTATACAAGTCGCCATTTGTTGACTAAAATATTGACACCCGAAGCACCTGGTCATACCATTACATCTGTTTGTGGATGAAAAAAGCACTTAAGTCTGACGTTCTGAACACATTAGATTCATTCTGCACTAATCTGCGCTTGACCCATGTACGTCTTCACCATCCTGAAGACGTATGTAGGTCAAGACGAGCAAGTTTACCTGCACAATTTCACCGAGCACAGGGAACCAGTCCAATACCCACCAACTCTCACATTCTTACAATATATGCCACTTCTCTATACCCGTGTTGTCTCCGGCCCATGCAGAAAACATAATTTTGTCAAGATCATTTTGCAGAAATTTTACTGACCTCCGGCCTCTAAAACAGTCCTCTCACACTATAGCCTCCTTCAATCAGGGAGGCTAAAGACAATTATAGAAGAAAGCTGGAGAATAAACTCCAGAAAAACAACATGAAGGATGTGTGGAGTGGGATGAGAACCATCACCGGGTTCCAGAAGATGGGTAGCACGGGGTTGGAAGGACATGTGGACTGGGCCAATGAACTGAACGTATATTTCAATAGGTTTGATACTGCGGCTCTTCCCCCACAAGACTCTGCTGCTGGCTGCCCAACAATTACTACCACTCTACCTCCCTGTACTCCTCCTCCTTACAGACCCCTTGTCGGCCCCTCACCACCTCAATTCACACCCACCTACTCCACCCCTCCTCCCTGCTCTGCATCATGTCCTCCACAACCTGAGGACCACACCCCAACTGTCACCTCTACAATGTCCTTCACGCCTGACCTGGTGAGAAAACAGCTGACGAGACTCCACTCTGGCAAAGCTGCAGGCCCCGATGGTGTCTTTCTCAGGGTGCTTAAAGCCTGTGCCCCCCAGCTGTGTGGAGAACTGAGTCAAGTCTTCAGCCTGAGCCTGCACCTCCAGAGGGTCCCAGTGTTGTGGAAGACGTCCTGCCTCGTTCCTGTGCCAAAGACGCCGCGTCCCAGCAGCCCTCAGGACTACAGACCGGTGGCCCTGACGTCCCACATCATGAAGACCCTAGAGAGGCTCGTCCTGGAGCAGCTAAGGCCTATGGTCAGGCCCGTCACTGATCCACTACAGTTCGCCTACCAGCCCCGCCTGGGAGTTGAGGACGGCATCATCTACCTGCTGAACAGAGTCTACACTCATCTGGACAAGCCGGCGAGCACTGTGAGAGTCATGTTCTTTGACTTCTCCAGTGCTTTTAACACCATCCGTCCAGCTCTACTGGGCAAGAAGATGACTGCGATGCAAGTGGAGGCCCCCATCGTGTCCTGGATTGTTGACTACCTGATGGGCAGACCACAGTACGTACGACTACAGAACTGTGTGTCTGACAGGGTGGTCAGCAACACTGGGGCCCCACAGGGGACTGTCCTCTCTCCCTTCCTCTTCACCCTCTTCACCTCAGACTTTAAGTATTGCACTGAATCCTGCCACCTTCAGAAGTTTTCTGATGACTCAGCAATAGTTGGTTGTATTGAAAAGGGTGATGATAGTGAATATGACCAACTAACCTCTGATCACGTTGCCTCAGGTGCCCGGTTGTGCTGCTTTGCACTTCACAACATAATACAAATCAGGCCTTACCTGACTCAACATGCTACCCAGCTCCTGACACAAGCTGTGGTCATCTCACGGCTACATTACTGTAATGCCCTTTTGACGGGCCTCCCAGCCTGCACAGTGAAACCCTTCCAGAGTATCCAGAACGTGGCAGCGTGCCTGGTCTTCAATCAAGCCAAAAGGTCACATGTTACCCCACTGCTCATCGAGCTCCACTGGTTACCTGTAGCACAATGTAGCTGTACCACATTAAATTCAAATCACTAATGCTTGCCTACAACTCTCCGGTACTGCACCTACCTATTTGAATGTCCATATACAGGCATATGCAACCTCACAACTGTTCCAATGAACAACACCTGGCTCTGCCGCCATCCACAGCACTATATAAGTACAGTCCATTTAAAATAAAATAATAAATAAAGTTTTCCTTTAATAAAATCTCTTCACGGCAATTACTACATTTATTTTGCACCTGACAGTGTTATCCTTGCAGTTCTTCAACCTTAATTGCATGTGAAACAATGAGGCGAACTGCATATCAAACTAAATTATAGTTAACTAATATTAATATTAAAAAAATCATAACTTTTCCTTTTGACTTGCTTTCTTTCTGGACAGAATGGAAAATAATGTGTTGTTTTACCAAGAAGAATTATTGAGTGTTTAGCCTGCTTAATGTGAGGTTCACTTGCAGCATACTAGCTGGATGAGGAGCTAATATTGGCACGGTAGTCAAATAATCTTCAGGCTCTCTCCATCTATTATCATTATCTCTGCTGCTTTGTGCTCAGCTCCATGGCATTTATAACAGCTCGAGTGTGTGTATGCGTGCATGTGTGCGCATGCACTTCCAATTGTGTGTACATAAGAGAGGAGAGGAAAAAACAGGGACTTCACGTGTTACTCAGCATAAGTGAGTAAAAAAAGCACATGCATTTGTATTGATAGTGACTGTGTGTGTATGTGGTGGAAAATAAGTGTGCATGCATCCCCTAAATCACATCACACGGCTAATGTAGATGTTAAATTGAATCGGCTGCAGCATCATTTGTCTGGTGGATCGTTACTGGTAATACGTCTGTCATATTAGCGAGGCATTTCTCATGTGGACAGTAAAATGTCTTCCCTGTACTCACTGGAATGGCCGCACTTAAGTGGTTGTATTTTTTCATTTGTTTTTTCCATTTGTGCATTCTCACAAACAAGACAAATGTCATGCTCACACAATTTATTGTGTCTCCAAATACATCTTGGATTTAGTCCAGACAGCAGGCAGATTGAACCTTTCTGTACAGTGGAAAGCTGCTGAAGTGACATATACTGTACAAATACAAGCAAAAAACATCCTGACCTGGGTGGTTAATCTATATTTGGTAATGTGACAAAGTGGGTGAGACCATTTGTCTCATTTGTTAATACCATATTTAACCATACGTACCATACTTGTTTGTTTTCAGCCATTTTACCATCAGTAATCATCATTTTACAAATACAGACTATCCCAGGTTTGTTTGTGTTTTGTATTATGTTTATATATATATTGTAGTTCAACATCTAAAATAAACTCTTATAAGTATTGTTAAATTTAGTTATAGTTTATTAATTTAGTTCTTGTCAAAATAAGTTAAATAACATTTAATTGTGTTACTTACCATATTTACCATGTGGTCAGGGACAAAAGAAGGAAGTGCTGCAATATTTCCTACTTTCATACTCTGACTAACATGATTGGGGGAGGTCATTGGACTAGTCCAAATGAGTGAAGGTAAAATAAATTAGTTCTAGGTATTTAGGTTTATTTGTTATTTCATTTATGTATGGTTAAAATGTGGATTAATGGGTAAAACAGGTAAGAGTGTTTTTACTGTAATCAGTGTGATTTGTAACTTTGGAAACTTCTGGTAAATTAGGAGCTAGTGGAGTCACCTCCACCATTGGTACAACCAGGGAGGTAGTGCCAAGTGGAGAGACTATTTAAGCAGTGGCCTTTTGGCTGTCGAGGAGGGCAGAGTGAACAATGACAACATAGTGCTGATCAGGTGTAGCAATTTACACTATTTTGCATTGTTATAAGTTGAGTTTTATTTAGTTCAGCTAAGTTAACTGTTCACTTATCCTTTTTTTGTTGTATTTACTTTTGCCACACGTGAAGCTGGAAGCACTTTGGTTGTAAATAAACACCTTGCGGTGAAGTTTGAACAAACTGCCTTGAATCGCCTCTTACTTATGCCGCTCTGGTCAGCTTCCCAACAGGTAGGCCTAAGTCCATTTTTAAAAATTTTTATTATGAACCATACAGACAGATGTTGTTACCTACAGATAAGCATTGTGATGCATGTACAGTGTAGCCACAGCTATACATTTAACTCTATATTCCACCAGGCACAGCTCTGTGATGTCACAGCCCTGTGTAGGTCTAGATGAAGACATTTTTTGCTGGCCCCACAGTGTAGTACAGTGTTGAGTAGTTGAGTGCATTGTAAAAATGTTTTTTGTTCATTATGAAACTGTAGGAGGAAACTACTGTATTAGATTAGATTAGATTAGAAATACTTTATTTATCCCAAACTGGGAAATTTCATTGCAGTAACAGCATTTCACCAGTAGACAATATACACCCAAATGATGTAAAAAATAGAGATAGAAAAGAACAACCTAGATAATAAGAACAACCTAGGCATATTAAAGTAATAGTGTAAATATAAAATATAAGATGAAACATACTAAATAAAAGTAGTAATACAAAATAAAAAAAATCAAGTATACAAATAAATAAATAAATAAATATTGTATTCAACCAGAATGTACAAATAAGCTTTAGCTATTATTGTATAGTGTGATGGCATGTGGCAGGAAAGATTTCCTGTATCTGTCCCTTCGACAGCGGAGCTGGAGCAGCCTGTGGGAGAAGGTGCTCCGCTGTCTGACCACTGTGTGATGGAGAGGGTGCTGTTCATTGTCTATGATGGGTAACAGTTTATTCAGCGTCCTCTTCTCTACCACGGTCTCAAAAGACTCCAACCTGAGACCAAGTGCAGAGCCAGCCTTCTTAATGATTTTATCCAGCCTGTTAGTGTCGCTGGCTCTGATGCTGCTACCCCAACACACAACAGCAAAGAAAATGGCACTGGCAACAACAGTCTGGTAGAATATCTCCAACATCTTGCTGCACACGTTGAAGGATCTCAGCTTCCTCAGGAAATAGAGTCTGCTCATCCCCTACTTGCACACAGCCTCAGTATTTGATACCCAGTCCAGTTTGTTGCCGATTACCACTCCCAGGTACTTGTAATCCTCCACCTCCTGCACCACCTCCCCCCTGATCCGTAGTGGCTGTAAAGGCATCTTCCTCCTCCTCCTGAAGTCGATCACCATCTCTCTGGTCTTGTTGACATTCAGCCTGAGGTGATTCTGTTCGGACCACTCAACAAAGTTGTCCACCAGTGTCCTGTCCCTCTCCTATACATCCGACAACAGCTGAGTCATCAGAAAACTTCTGCAGGTGACATGACTCAGAGTTGTACTGAAAGTCAGTGGTGTATAAGGTAAAGAGAAAAGGAGAAAGCACAGTTCCCTGTGGAGCTCCTATGTCACTGACCACCACATCAGACAGGACACTGCCCAGACGGACAAACTGTGGCCTGCCCGTCAAGTAGTCAGTAACCCAGGAGACCACTGAGTCGCCGACACCCATCCCCCGCAGCCTCTCACCCAGTAGCAGAGGTTGAATGGTGTTAAAGGCACTGGAGAAATCAGAGAATGTAATCCTCACAGTGTCTCCTCCACCATCCAGATGCATGTGGGCTCGCTGCAGCAGGTAGATGATGGCATCATCGACCCCTAAATGGGGCTGGTAGGCAAATTACAGAGGATCCAGAAACGTCCTCACCTGTGGCCTTAGCTGGGCTAGGACCAGTCTCTCCAGGACCTTCATCACATGAGATGTGAGGGCGACTGGTCTGTAGTCTGCCGGGTCAGATGGCCTTGACTTCTTGGGGACTGGAACCACGCAGGACGTCTTCCACAGCAACGGGATTTTCTCTTGACTCAGACTCAGGTTGTACAGATGTCCCAGTACCGGAGACAGCTGGCTGGCGCGGGTCTTCAGGATCCTGGGTGTGATGCCATCAGGGCCCACAGCCTTACGCGGATGTAGTCATTCCAGCTGCCTCTGTACCTGGCCTGTAGTCACCGCTGGGCAGGGGTTGTTGCAGATGTCATCCGTGGAGGAGAAGGAGGAGGAGGGGGAGAGGGAGCAGATGGAGAGGTGCTGTACAGGAGAATGCTGGGGGGTGGGTCGAACCATTTGGAACAGTGAGGGTGTATGGAGGGCTAGTGGTGTCGGGAGGGTGGCAGGAGGTGAGCTAAACCTGTTGAAAAACTGGTTAAACTGGTTTGCTCTATCCAGGCTCCCTGATGTCTGCCTGTCTTCCCCCTTCATCCCTGTGATGTGCTTCATCCCTATCCACACATCGCTCACACTGTTCTGCTGGAGTTTGGCCTCCAGCTTCCTCCTGTAGTTGTCTTTGCATTTCCTCAGTGTCTCCCGAAGTTCATGCTGCACTCTCTGCTGCTCCTCTTTGTCTCCAGACCTGAAAGCCATCTTCTTCTTGTTCAGAAGTGCCTTCAGGTCACTGGTGATCCAGGGCTTATTGTTGGAGAAGCAGTGCACGGTCCGGGCTGGCATGGTGGTGTCCTCACAGAATCTGATGTAGTCTGTGATGCAGTCAGTCATTTTATCTAGGTCCTCCCCATGTGGCTCACAGAGTGCATCCCAGTCAGTTGACTCAAAGCAGTCCTGCAGTGCCTCAGCGGCCCCCTGTGTCCACCTCCTCACCGTCCTGGTGCGCACGGGCTGCCTTCTCACAAGAGGGATATACCTGGGAGTCATCATGACTAAGTTGTGGTCTGACCTGCCGAGAGGGGGAAGGGCTGTGGCGTCGTATGCATCCATGGCATTAGCATACAGGAGATCTAGCGTTTTATTGTCTCTGGTGGGGCAGTCAACATACTGGTGAAAGTTATTTAAAGTTTTATCCAGTGAGGCGTGATTAAAATCGCCTGTGATGACCATGAAAGCATCCGGGTGTTCAGTCTGTAGCTTAGCAACGGCGGAGCTGATGACTTCACAGGCCACCGCTGCATCAGCTGACGGGGGGATGTAAACAGCGACAACAATGGTGGACGTGAACTCCCTCGGTAAATAATATGGGCGCATCTCCACAGCCAGCAGTTCAATGTCCGGGGTACAGAGACGTTCCTTCACATTCACATGTCCGGGATTGCACCATCTCTCACTCACATAAAGTGCAAGCCCGCCACCCTTCTTCTCCCGACTTTTAGAAGGGTCTCTGTCTCCCCTTACCAAACTGTAATCAGGAACCTCCACGCTGTTGTCCGGGACGTGCGAGTGCAGCCAAGTTTCACTGAAGCAAAAGATGCTGCACTCACGGTATTCCCTCTGGGAATATGGCAGGTCATTGAAAATGTTTTTGCCATTTTGGCAAACAGGCTCCAATTCTTCAGACCCACTGTCAGCCTGGATCCAGATGAGTTGGTGAAGATATCCTGAACATCAAGTGTGATGTGGGATTCACAATTAGAGGTCAGAAGCGTAAACACCACCCACACTGGCCGAGAGTGCAGACCATGAGATCGTAGAGTCTCAGGAGTGTGGAGGAGAGATGGACAAGTTGTTTGAAAGAGTTGTAGTGTGCCTTTTTATGCGGGCGTGTAATGTGAGGCGAACCCTCACATTACACTTATATTCTGCTTTTGTTTATAAAAATGTGTGGTGGTTGGATCACTCTTTATAAACACAAACAGCAGAATGGAGACAGATAACTTTCTTAAGCAGCACTTTACTCGATTCCACACTTCATAACAACTTCACTTCCTTGTTTTGACTTCTCACGTGACTGAACTAACCAATCAGAAGCTACGACTTAGACTGAGGTAAACGTGAGGAAATTAAAGAGGCAGATTCAACAGAATATACTAACTGTCTTAAAGATGCAGCTGTAAATATTCAAACATGTCAATATGTAAATAATAAATGTGTAACATAAATATGTAAATAGTTAACCGTGTAACCATTGTAAATGCATTTTTAGTAAATTAACTCAAATATAAATGATATTAACTTCTGAGCCTTACAACTGTCAAACATGAATGAACTTCACTTCTAATTCTTACATTAGTAAAGTCCATATGTATTTAACTTTTCTTTGTATAAAAGGAATACTGCATAATAATGCAAAAATAACTTTAATAAGTGCAGTACAAAAAAATTGTTAATTCTTTTAGATTCATAATTAGACTGTTCAACTGCCTGTCCGTTTCAAACTATAGATCACTTATCAGTTCAATTATTATTCAACTCTCTGTTCATCCCTGATGTATCATCATTCAGTAATAATCCTGGACTAACCTCAAAAGGGACTCCAAAAAGGGACCACCTTTCACCAAACAATCCAGATGGGAGAGTGCCGCCAACCTTCATGATTTTATAAGACTGAAAATCTTTCAGCAACAGGGAAATTGTTAGAAAAGTTTCGCTATCAGGCCAACTTGACATGACATGCTATTGTAGCCCTTTCTAAGCTAGTTTGAGCACCTCTTTAATGTAGCATTAATTTAAATTGTGTGTCCACCTGACTGAGGCATGACACGACCTGCCAAACAATGACGTTCTCTTCTGATGTGTCCAGAAACTCCTGAGCTTTATCTTGGATCTGTTTCATCAAGCAGGTTTAAAGTCCGTCTAAAAGCAATTCAGAGATTTCTTTCAAAATACATTAAATAGGTTGGAAAATAGTTGCTGAAAACATGTGAAAAGACTTTGAACAATATATTAGTGAAATGTGGAGTTAGAGGTTCAAACAGTTTTTCACCAGTTTTCAGTCCAGGATTTTGTGGGCGGTCCTTAAAGGGTGGCTCGATGACACGCTGAGGCCACCCTGAGTATACCCCTGCACCCCTAGCAGAGAGATAGAGATGAATTCATCTCGCTCAGAGTGTTTCAAAGTTAGTCATGTCATTTTCTGAACTCATCTGACACGTTTCAGTCATTCAAAATGGCTGCTCGACTGCTCCCATGAGTGGGCGTGGCTTCAGCACATTCAGCAGACACGTCCCCACAGTCCTGGAGCTGACAATTCATTTTTACCTGATTTTGACACCTAAAGTCAAACTTGTTGATATTTTTAATCATTCAAATTTGTCTGGTTGGTTAATAACACTTTCTTCTTTGGACTGACAAACTTAGAACTCACATTTATTCTTACTTTACACAGAAAACACTGAGATAAGGGAACCTCTGAGTTTTCAGTTCCAGAAAGAACAACAACTTAAACAGTTACCATGGTAACTTACCCAGAGGTGTGGAACCAATTGAATCACAGTGTACTTTTCTTATTCGTGTAACACCGACTGAAATAAGAAAATTTCAGAACTTCGACCAGATTGAGTTGAGATATTGAGCCCTTGAAGTTCAGTTTAATTATCACATATAACCCGACATGAACTTGGCATTAGAATGTTCCACATCTAATGTGGGTAGTCTTTATTGTATTCCCACAGTCCCACTGTGTTACTGTTAATGCTGTTAATAATGTTTGTTAAAAGAAGGAAAGTGCGTAGGTAAACCTTTTGTGAGTAGGAACACCAAGGAAAAATGCTCAGGGAGGCGGATGCAGCTCTCCAGCCCACAGATTCTCAACCTGAGGGTCTGGACCCGTGAGGGGGTCAAGAAATGTTTCTGGTAGTTGCCAATGCATGTCTTTAATGACATTCAACACATTGGACAAGAACTCTATTACAGTTTATATACTCTGTTTTAATACATAATAACAGGCCCAGTTATGTATTATGTATTTCTATCTATTATTATTGTTCTTTCAGGCCTAAAGCCCTCAGAGGCTGTAAGGGTGCTGCTATGTCAGTAAAGCAAAATACACTAATTAAAGTCCAAATCAAATGAGATGCTGTTGACTGATCACCTGTTAGGCAAAACAACAGGGGTAATGATTCTGAAAGGTTGAGAACCACCGATCTAACCAATCAGAGAGCTTGTTACATGTATTTTTAAATGATTATTCTTCTAAGTGATTATTGAAAATTTAATGTTGATTTCGAAAATATTTTCAAATTAAATATATTGTTGGAATATATCTGATTGTTAATATAAATATTATAATATCATTATTTTAGAATAACTCTTTTTTTACTGCCCATTAAACCATCAAAAAAAGAAATAATTTGCAATATAGTCTATGCAAATATAGACTGATTATATTATGATATATATTATACTGATAATACAGTAGAGGGGCTCATCATGAAACTCGCTTCACCCAGCCCTGCTGCTTCACGAACATTGTACAAATGACTGCTGGCATTAATACATCTCCATTTATTTATTCATCTGCCTGTCTTTGTCCATTTCGACATGGTTGACAAGAGCATACATACAACAAATTGTACTTAATAAAAAAAATAAAACGTCAGCTTCATCCTCCTGGAATATTTAGACTCTTTAAAATTGATATAAATGATATGTGACAGTGTTGTTATGTGACAGTTAGAAGTTGCTACATAGAATACATACTGAACACATATTACATTTTCATTATAGTTAGCTCTAGATGATGTTGTGAATATAATAACAATAATGACAATAATAATGACAATAATAATAATAATAATAATAATAATAATAATAATGATAATAATTAATAATAATATGATAATAATAAGCTCACTCATTATGTGGGAGGAGATGTCCACATACTGACAGCATGCTGTGTGGGTGTGCGGGAGAGACAGTGACATGTACATATATACATGAACTGTGACTATTAATGTGTAGGGAAACATACTGTCTTCATATATTCATGTGCACCTGTGTGTGTGTGTGTGTGTGCATGTGTGTGTGTTTATGTGTGAGAATAGGTAAGATTAGTTATAGATGGATACTCTGTTGACAATTCAAAGATGTCAGCTGAGTAAAGTATGCTAATGCTATTCTCTGCTCAGCATCCGAACACACCAATATATTCCACATTGTGTCGAGTGCTGGTAATTAGCTGTGTGTGTGTGTGCGTGTGTGTTTGCACCTACTTCCCTTCAAACTAAATCAGATGTAGCATGATTACCGTAAATATGGATTATAATGTTAAAATCACAACTATTAGTATAGCTTCTTTGGCTCTTTATGCTTGTGTTGGTGACATGTATTCATGGATAATAAGGGTTCTGCCTCATGTCAAACATAGAGGTCAGCTGACACTAATAGTATCAGGCAATTGGATACTCTTTTTGCTAGTTATGTCACTGTTGGTAATTTCTTCGTTCTTTTTTCTATTGTGTATATCGACAGCTGTGATATACACGATACACGTGTGGTGATTTGACAAATGAAAATATGTCGAGAGGCCTCACAAAAGTGGGATTTTTTTTTTTCAGTGAATTGGGTTGAAAGTCAAAGGTTTTTATATATATTTTATATAGCCTGTATTAAATCAAACAAAGTGCTTCACAAAGACAGACATACTGTATTTGTACACATACATGCATAAAGACACATGTCTGTGTGTGTTTAAAAATACAGTTTGAGCGAAATTAAAAGAATAAAGTACCAACAAGGAAGAAAATAAAAAAGATATATTGTCACAATAATCAGTTCAATTAAATTTTATTTCTATAACCCTAAATTGTAACAAAAGTTATCTCATGACACCTTCCATACAGAGCAGGTCTAGACCGTACTCTTTATAATATTATTTACAGAGACCAACAGTTCCACCATGAGCAAGCACTTGATGGTGAGGAAAACCTTCTTTTTCAAAATCACTAAATTACTATTAAAAATCATCCAGCTTATGTCACTTAAAATACAAACTTAATATAATAAAATAAATAAATAAAAGACAAATTTCCTACTGAAAACAAACAAACAAACAAAAAAACAAAACAAAACAGACCAACACCAAAGATTAATAATTCAAAGATCACTATGTATGAAAAATATTTCAGTGTTAATACCCGGTGTTGCTGAAGGGCAGCTCTGGATGGTCTGTATGTCAAACTAAAATGTTTGCAAATTGTTGTAACTTGTGTGCATATTCAGGAGGTTCATGTAACCACAGAATCAAACCAGTGAGTAAACACTGGCTCTGTTTATCCTCCACTAACATCGATGTGGGAGATAAATATCTAAATCACTCTAAGTCCACAGAATTCGGCTTCATAATGACTGAGTCAAACATACAGTGGTGGTTAATGGCACTGGCAGTTTAAGCACTTCTTCAAGGCCTCAGGGTGTCGTACTGTTGCTTTGCTTATAATTACATTTCTACTTTCAAATGAGTTCTTTTCTTACGCTGAATTCAGTGTGATGTCCTCCTCCTCCCACCCACTGCCTGCCTATTGTGTCTGCAGAGCGCATAAACAGGCCCCTGCTTCCCCTGCTCTGTGCTCAGGACGGCCTCAGTCGAGTCCTCTCATAAGTGTAGCAGCCAGGTGTGTCACAGTGACAGGTCTGACAGCAGGCTAACCTGCTGCTCATTTTTCTCTCTTCAATAAGAATAGGAGGATAAGGTTCCAAACACCAGGCTGCAAAGTTTCTAACCAGGCAGTGATGGCATGATAAGCTATATTTTAATTCAAATGTTTTTCATACAAGAAAAAAAAAAAAGAAATTCAATTGTGAATGTGCTGTCCATACAAGGTCTTTGAACTTAAATGCTGAAGTCAAAGTTTTATATGATATTGTTTTTGTGATAAGCCTGTCTCTATCAAGTCTTTCATGTTATTTAGTAACTATGTATATTTTGTATTAACACTTGACCGTGATTTTTTTCTGTCAAGTCCAACAGCAGTCACTGAGTGTGATGCCTCTCAGCCTTTGGCGTTGCTTCATCAAAGTTAGCTGATAAAGATGTAAACAGCTATTAGCTGGATAACGGTATTGATTAGTATAACTACTTTACAACTTTTCAGGGAACTTTTTGAAAACCACGGCACAGCTTGTGTACGTTTTTCTCTCTTTTTCCTTTTTAAGCTTGTTTGTGTTCAGCTTCCCACTGCACACACAGAAAAGAAGAGAAAAGAGAAGAAAAAGGACACAGCGAGATGATTCCAGATGAAAATCCAAGCTGTCAATCAAACCTTATCTGCCGCCTGGCTCTGCTACCTGCAGACCTGTTAGCTCACAAACGCGCCGTGCCGAGTCTCACCAAGAAAACCGAAGAAGATTCGCTCAGAGAATCTCTGTGGAGCCTGTCACTAACCACTGTCACATTCTCTCTTTCTTTCTCTCACTCTTCACTTTTCTTCACCCCTCTCTCTCTCCCTCTCTCGCTCTCTCTCTCTGATTCACACTCGGCTGCAGACCTGCTTTACTGGATCTTAATGAACATTAAGAACAGTGAATTGTAATGCATCAATTAACTATGGCAGAGCACAGGCGCAGAATGCTGAAAAAGTGCGGGCAATTTTTGGTGAAAATACTTGAAAATGTATCTAATTCTGTAAGCAGTGAAATCTGTCCAAATGTTAAAAGCAGAGGGCTGAATAAATTCACAAAAACATAGTTCAAAGTATGATAGTTCTAACTATAAAATGCTCCACAACTGATTCATAGCAGCTATAAAAAAATAATGTTTCTACTGTATATGACATGATCATTTGTTTTATTATATATATTTAATATCCATAGAGAGTATCATGACCAAAGCAAGTTTGATAGTAAGCACAATCCTAATTATGAGGTGAAGTCTTGCAGTATTCATATGCACTGATTGATTTTTGTGAAATGAGGCGAGCTGAATTCTGCATTTGTGAACTGAATACATCAGAACTGGATGACAAGGCCTGTCTTCCTCCAAACATTGCTCCAAATGCAGTGTTTGTGCCCCATACATGCCCTTGCCTTTCAGTACACCCATTATCATGCCTGTACAAATATCAGCAAGTAAACACATGCATGTGCAGTGGTTAGAATAATCAGTAATGAAGTAAAGCATTTAAAGCTGGGGTGCCGAATGTGTCGGATAAATCGAGCTGCTGCCAATCGAGTTCACTAAATGCTGATTACGCCCTCTCATCGCCGGTTAAAACTCTCTGTGTTCTGCAGAAATGCAGAGTTTTTACATCTGGCATTTACGTCAACTAGCAACGATCGGTTTGTCAGAGCAGAAGCGGGAGGCAAGTTTAACGACAGTGTAAGCCACAGCAGCTATAGCGGTTAGCTTAAATACGAGTTAAAAGTGTTTGTGTATTTACTCCAACTGCCAGAAGGGGGAGACACAAGTTGTGCACTGCACCATGTGAAATCACAGCCTCGTTTACATCCTGTAATTACGTTTACTCTGAGGTTTGACAACAAACACAAACAGAGATACAGACTTGTATTAAAGTTAAGGTGAGCTTATTCCATCATCAGATCATACCTCCAGTTTTGGAGGTGATACATCAGTCATAAAAAAAAACTGTCAGGACTCCGGACAGCATCAGGAGGAGAGAGAGAGACAGACAGTAGTGAAGAAAAGTAAAGAGTCAGAGTGAGAGAAAGAAAGAGAGAATGTGACAGTGCTTAGTGACAGGCTTCTCTGAGAGAATCTTCTTCACTTTTCCTGGTGAGACTCAGCACCAGGCCACCTCTATTGCCAAATATAGCAATGAAAAAATAAAAAGCTCACCAATTAGTGGGAAAGCAAGCCTGTTTCTATTTTCATAACTAATCTTTTTCATAATTAATTTGTCTCTTAGTGTTAAAATTGAGAGAGGTTGTTTTTCTCCATCCATTCTATTCCAACAGTTTTTTTCTGTGGGTGATATGAAGGAGAAACCTGCCCCACAAATTGTATGTGATTCTGGCAGAGACATGCTGACTGACAGAATACTCGACTTTAATGCACGACAGAGGTGATGAGAGAGGCTGCCGAAGTGAACGAGCTGTCAGGAGGTGTTCTCCGAATCCACACGCAATAATTACATATAAGAACACATGAGCGCAGACCATGAGCCATGATACATAAAACACCCTGCACATGTCCAGATCAGTCATGTTACACACACTACTGACAGCCACACAGACTGGGCCACATTTAAAGTTGACAATGACAGGCTGTTAAATTTTCACCTGTTGTATTTATTTTCATCATTCACGGCAGAATTAAAACATGATAATAGTAATTACAATCTTGAGACCATCCAAATTCTGTTGCCTCTTGGCTGAGCTAAGCTCGCCTGGCTCCTGCATAATTCAAACACTTAACACTACGAAGAACTCAGTATCAATTTTTTCTGATGCTGCTGGAGGTTCATTTTACAACACAAGTGTAAAACTGTTCAAAACACTATATTCAAACTATATAATATACAGTAAATGTACAAAAAGTGCTACACAGACTGCTTGAAATGATTTTAGCTGCATTTATATCACACCTTCCAATTAGCCTTTCACACACTGATGATGTCAGAAGCAATTTGGGGTTCTGTGTCTTCCTTGAAACACTCCGACAGGAGGAGCTGGGAACTGAACCACCAATCGTGCAATCACTGGAGGACCCACAACCACAGCTTTACTAACTTAAGATGGTGATGGTGGACTGAACACTTTCTGTGGCTGTTTCTCAAAAAGGCTTCATTTATCAGCAAGCTTATTATATGTATGTAACATGGCTAGCTAATGTTATCATGCCTGACTTTAAACTCAGCACTGCGAGCAAGTTGTGTGTGACTGTGTTCAAGAGCTGCTTTACCTCTGAAACACTTCACCATGATGAGGCCTCTGTTCCTCTCACTACCTGATGAGGACAGGTGTATTCCTCCAGCATGCACGTTGAGCAAATGTCATCACTGATCAGGTATTTGCATTCGGGTGTTCATTGCTCACTTGTAAGTGTATATCGTGTTCAGTAGTAGATGAATGAAAAAGCTCTATTGAAACTAGAATTGTTGGACTTTATCTCACAAGATCTATTCCCTGAATTCAATTAAGCTCAATTTTATTTATATTGGTCCACTTTATCTCATGACCTTTCCATATAAAGCAGGTCTAGACCATACTCCAGGGGTGTCCAAACTTGTTTTAAAGAGGGCCAGATTTGACATGTGAAGATGCCCAGGGGCCAATATTAACATTTAAAAATGAAAAAAAAAATTACCAATAAAAGTTACATACAAATGCACTGTTCTTTAACAATTTTGTTTTCATTGTCACAATTATCTTTTTTTAATGGCAATGTAACCAAATCTAAACCAATCAGACGTGAACAAATCTAAAACCAGTTCTTCCTTTGTGAAATCAGATAATGAACAATTAATAAATTGTATAGAACACGTTAAATTTGCATGAAGTTGATACAAATCTGAACCTCATGTTCATTTTAAACATGACTTATTATGAGTAATGCAAAGTCTGTTAACATTTAAGTTTAAAATGTATCACTCTTACTCTTCTCTTTCACAAAATCATTCAGACAGTAATATTTTGTGTCACGTCTACAGATATATAACACCAGCAGTTATGTCCTTAGAAGTTAACATTTAGCACATTCAAATGCTTCGTTATGTCAACCAAGAAAGCCAAATCTGGCAGCCACACAGTATCTGACAATCCAGCCCATAAATAATGTATTATAAAAATGAAGCTTCGGGGCGCATCAAATCTGTCCGCAGGCTGTGATTGGCCCCCAGGCTGGACTTTGGACATACCTGCCATACTCTCTATACACCTGAATGGTGAGGGTGAATACTCAGAGAGACGGATTTCAGAATTTACCAGGAACTACAGTCTCAGTCATTCCCCATTCAGCTCATGTCTCTGTACATTTCTGGAGTCATACACTGGGATTAAATATACAGGGGTTAAATATACAGGGCTAAAACATACAGGAGTTAAAGCGGTCGAGAACACTCTACCACGGCATTTGGGCAGTGAAACAGAGGAGACAGGTAAAGTCAAGATAACGTTACTCATTATGACTCCTTAGGTTACTCTAAGTGCAATAATAGAGTATATGATGATTAACATGAAGGCTGGCTGTTGTAGTTTGATTACAAAGGTTAGCCTGAAATGTCTGCTGCTCAGTGTATTTATCTGTCGGTGTTTTGAGTGAAGCAGCCATACAGTCCGATGAAATGTGAAGAGGAACATGATTATTGAAATGATGAAATATGAGCCAAGACGACTAAATAAACAAAAGTATAAGAGTTTAAATTTAGAGTTAGAGCTCAATAAATATGGTTTTAGTTTGTTGATCAGCTGGTTTGTGGGGAAAAAAAGCCTTTTGTTTTACTATGTGATCACAGCTTAAAGAAAATGTTTCTTTTTAATATTTAACCAACACTATTATTTATTATTTGTTTAGTTATAGCCTAGACTTCATGAGAATCTGTGTACATGCTACCTTTTAATTCTCACTTCATTCATTGTATATTGCAAATGAAATTCAGCACATTTCTTTTGATAATTTGGTGTCAGACATTTAGTCTAATCACTTTGATTATTATAATATTTTTCAGATTTAAATTCAATTGTATTTTGTCAGGTCTGTTCTACAGAGTGAAAGTGTGGTCTGCACACCAACCTCACATATTTATTTATTTGGATTTTATAATTCATCATGATAATTAAACTTTTGAATCTCCTCCTTCTGTCACCAATATTAGTAGCAAATCTCATAAACTGACACCTATTTCTGGTGTACATATTTACTTTATGTTACTATAACTACATTTTTGTACGTATGTCCAAAGACCAGCAAATTATGCTATATATTTCTGAGACTTGTGCTTTATTTATATTAATTTCTATTATTAACCTGCATTACATTCACATCCAAATCACTGTATAAAGGTTAGTCATAGTTGCTCAAAGTGGATGTGGTGGAGATATTGCACACCAAACATCACAAAATGTCTTTAAATAATATCCTGTATGACTTCTTAATGTATGAGTCAGTGTCTTATAGTCACATTGTTGGGCTCCACATATTACTGCTACATTTTCAGATACATTTGTGAGTGATTAGAAACTTTACAGGACACATGCGGATGAGTTTTAAATTGTCATTGTCCACAAGCTGCAGGATTTACATCATTTACTTCACTTTCCTTTATTTAACCAAAAGTGTGGAGATTCAACTGTGCTTTTCAGGATGGATGTGGCTAGCAGGCAGCATGAAATAACATTGTTACAATAATAAATACTTGAAGAACTCAGAGAAAATATCCAGTTATGATCAAAGAGTACAGACAAAATCTAGGGTAAGACGCATACACAGCACGCAGGACAGACAGAACAATCTTTATCTCTGACAAAGTCCTAGACTGTTTTAAATCTTTGTTGTCTTCATCCTAACTGACATTTAATGAACATCATTAGCTCTGATTCTGGCTTGTGAACAGAGGAGAGGTGAGAATATCTGCACACAGACACTGACCACAATCCTTTTGGAAATCCCTTATGGCAGAAAACAGGCCAGATGATTTCTAATTTATTTTAATTTATTTGTGAGACATTAGGAACCTATAACAATTCAAGTCCACCAACACTTTGCTGCAGGGAGTGGAATTCATGAGGAGGGGGGAGCTGTGTATCTATAGAACACAGGAAGCTGATGTTCTGTCACCTATTCCCCAAGAGGAGATGAATTCTCAAACAGTACTGTGTCACAGTGTAGTGTGGAGGGGGCGAGTGCGAAAGAAGGACCCGATCTGGCCACTGTTGCCCCGACTGAACTCCAGCAATAAGCTGCAGTGCAGCTCACAGCTGTTTAAGCAGCTGGATTTTCCAACTTCCAACTGAACTCAACTTAAGCCAAAGTACGCTATCAACTTCCACTGAGAGGAGACGCTCCCACAAAGGGATGACTATTTAGCATAGAGTGACACGGGGTGAGGGGTGGGGGTGTGTAAGGTAGGAGGGATCGAGGTGACAATTTGACTGGGTGGGATGGGAGAAAGGGCTAATGGAACTGTAGGGAGGGACAGTGTGGCAGGAGAGTTGGCCTATACCGAACTTGACACGCAATTAGAACATACATGGCATATATACATATATATATATATATATACACTAATGGAGTGCATGCAAGTTTGTGTGTGTGTGGAGGTGAGAGGAAGAGAGAGATTGAGAAAGAGAGAGCGTCCCCTGAACACACATTACGTGGGGTGGGAGATGGTCTGGCCTTTTATACGTCCTCCTCTCTCTCTCTCCCTCTCTCTCAGTCATACACACTCACACACACCTGTCATGGCTAATGCAGGTGTAGGGGGCACGGAACAAGTTGTCAGCACTGTCATCAGGCAATGAACTGCTGGAACTAGAAAGTGACAGGAGATGGTGTGTGTTTGCACGTGTGTGTGTGTGTGTGTGTGTGTGTGTGTATGTAAGTGTGTGTGTGTTGGAAGAAAGAGAGAGAGAGCTGGAGAGGTCAAGTAATGGAGGTATGTGGCACAGAAAAGTAGCTCCACCTATTCGCTCCAGCTCTGTTTCTCCTCCGAGCTCTCCGACTGTCCCTCTGTCAAACAATCTGCTGTTCAAATATCAAACAGGCAGGAGGCCAGAGGAGGAGGACATGATCCACATTGACTCAAAGGAGTGTGTGTCCTGCTTTCTCACAATAATGAACAAAAGAATCCTGCAAAACATTTCAATCATATCAAGTCTTTTTGCCAGATTTCAGTCCTTACACTTTCTATTGTGTGTGTTCACACTGTCGGTATATTGTGAATATCCACACACTTCTCACCATCAGTGGTTGCCATTCTAGTTATTTAGCAGAAGAGGAGGGACCAGCATTGTGAAAATGGCAGCTGAGGAAGCTGCTGAAGCTGAAGCAGTTGCAGTGAATACTTACAAATGTAAGTTGTATATATGTTTTATATTTATATTTTACAAGTCAAATGTTGGCACTAATACTAATACTAATACTTGCAATTTGGCAAAGAAGAAGAAGTGGTAAAATGATGCCATCATCATTTCCTGTAAGGAGATGATGATGGCATTCCGTACATTTTCTTTAAGCTGTACGGAAACAGCCGTACACAAAGGAAGTACATAATGTACACAATGTACTACATACAAGTTTAATAATGGAAGTATCCGACTAGAGACACAGCCCAGCACCTTGTCACATTCACAATGGGCAATTTAAAGTTTCCTCTTCCTGAGAACCTTGTGCCTCCATTACCCACAATGCAAATGTATTGCTGACAGTTTGGTTAGATGTTATTGTTTGAGTGTGTTATTGTAGTATGTTTCTAACTCCATGTATAGTGTGAGTGTGGTGGCCTCTTGATGGGAATTACGTTCACTTGAAATTGACATTTCTTCATAAAAGTCATAAAAGACTTTTTATTATGCTGAGATAAGATCGAAACAACTCATTCTTTCTCTGAGAGCATTTCATTGAAAGTCTGCTCCAAACATTGCACCAGTATCACTTATGATGTAAATAATGAAGAATTGATGGTTCTGGAAATGATCTAGAAATCTTGTAGTTTACCTGACAAAGTGTCAAACCTACATTTGTTATTGCTGAAAAGTTTGGCCTGAAGTTTTCCAGAGATGTGAGTAGCTCCAGCACCACAGTGCCAGACAGCAGAGGGGTTCTGTCTAGACTGTCCAATCAATAACATAATAAGTGGCTGGCTGTTGCTTTTTTTGACATTCTGTAAATGGAGAGATAATGTTGCTCCATCAACTCTATGTGGTTGCACATTTAAGTATTACTGTCCTGAAAACTTTAAGAAAAATAAATGAATGTATCTATTTAAACATATTTATATATTAATTTATATTGCAGATTTTTTTATTGTATTATATTATATTGTTATATTGTATTGGTTGTTTTAATAATTGTCATTCATTTTTCAGATTTGACATTTTTAACCACATTTTTAAAAAAGCTTTTTTTTCTTTACATACAGTTGACTCAGTACAGTGTAATTCACTGAATGTAGGAAGCATTTACTGTGAGTTGCACAAAATAGAAATACCTTTCAGTAATCCAACAACAGTTTTGAAGAATAAAAGGAAACATGAAACAGCCTTGACGCGGTCTGATGTAGTTTATTTGAGCGAGATAACCCTATTATATGTGTCGTGCCTTTTAAAACATATGCACACATGCAGGAGCACACATACATGGAGCTGAGTGACAGGTCGGAGTAAGGTGCAGAGGCAGCAACCTCATTTCATGTAAGTTTAATGATTATTCCCTGGACTCTGGACAGGAACACACACACACACACACACACACACACACACACACACACACACACACACACACACACTCAGTCATTAAGACTCAGTGGCTGACAGCAAACAGGGATCCAAACTGTAAAAACAAACTTGTGTGACAAAGTGAAAACGCTCCTGGCCATGCACTAATGTAAGCAATGAAATTTAGATAGAACATGTTTGTAAAAAGCTCGGACTCTTTCATAGATCTTTCGAATTTCATTAATATAAAATTTCCTCCTGTGTGAAAGCGGATGAATCAAGCTTTTTAACATAATTTGGAGACTTCTTAATGTCTAATGGTGTTAAATGTATCCTACATTTTTTAGCACTTGTTTATGAGGGTTTCAGGCAATGAATTAAAAAATATTTTCAACTGAGGGTTCAAGGTGTATGAAGGTGGAAGTTACAGCTGTAAGGTAATTAGTGAACTTGGCTTTAATCAGATTCTGCTTGTTTAGCTGCAGTTCACCTTTTTAATTTGTGTGTGTGTGTGCATGTGTGTGTGCATGGTATATATTGTGTGTGTATATTTTACTGACATAGTTTTTTTACATTTTGAAAAGAATATACTGCTTTCTTCAGAATTGGCATGTTTTTATTTTACTTTGGTAATTCTTTTTTTTTTTTTTAATCTGGGACTTTGTGTTGAGGTATTAAAGCCCATTTTACAGCAGTTTCACATGAAGTGAATGTCAACACCAGTAAAATTTAACCTTTGACATCTAATTGACTTGAAAAACTCTCTGTAAATGAAAAAAATACACATTCACTATCTGCAGCTGCAATGTTCATTGAATAGATTTCAAGGCCAAAATGTGTCAAGTTGAACTCTCTCTAATCAGTCAATCAAAACCTAATCAACTTCATAATATTCTAACTTCTGGATTTGGGCCTGAGCACACAGGGCTCTGATGATTCAGGGAACTTATTTTTTTGTGGAGATTATTGTTATTATTATGATGCTCATACACATTTTAGGGGCTTGGGATGCTTGAAAACAGATCAGAACTGGTCAAAACTACTAAGTTCTGCAGTCGCTGGGCTTGGGCATGGTCACAGGGCCCCATAGTGTCCCCAGTCACCCCAGATTTGGGAATATGTTGAAAATTATTGGGATCATTTTTCTCATCTTAAATAACATATCTCAGTTTTGTTTGCCCAACACAAAGTCAGCCATTTTGGGTTTCTTCTAGAAACACAGTCAGTGCACCTCTGATCAGCAATGGGAAGTTAGCTTTGTGTGACAATCATCATTTGATTTCTATTAAATTTTCTTGGTGCGGTCAACACTTCATATACTTGACCATAACATACAGTATAGTCAGCATTCTATATCGCTATGTGTGTTCAAAATGCTTGAAAATATCTGAGCCGTGTTAGCCGACCTGGGCAGTGTAGTATATCACCATATATGGCCCTCAAGTAATATGATTTACAGAGTGTGCCTCTGTCAAACGTGCATTTAGAGGCAAAAAACTGACGAGACTCACCAGCAACAGCAGGATCTGTGCGTGGCCATGACCGGATGTAAATTGAGTCTCCGCCACCAAAGTCTCAAAAGTTAACCTGACAGTGAGTGCAAACTGTGAAAGTGAGCAAGTGTTGAGCAAGCTTAAGGGGGGCTGACCATTGATGGGCTTCCTGAGGTGCAGTCTCTTGTGTAGAGGGAGAAGAGCAGCATAAGCTTAATGAGGAAGTGGGAACAGGTGTACAGGAGGACAGGTGATGTTAATGGTGGAAGCACGGGTTACTGCAGGGCAGGAGGGAGCGGCACTATCTGAAATGCCAGCAGAGTTAATGTTTGGCAAAGCCAGACCAGGATGAGGCTGACAATGAGACCCTGAATGCAAAGCCTGTAGGACTTCCACCTTTTCTCTCAATTCCTTAATATTAGGAGGTTGCAGCTTTAACCAGTAGACTGTGGCCATTTCCTTTGTCTTAATCCTTTCTGAATAATTAAAACAACTGTCAGCACGCGGTAATATCAGCATATCCAAATTTACGCTGCCACTGTTGATTTCAACACTTTTAAAGTGTCTATATTTGTCCACGTCTCAGAGTGTTAATTTAACTGTTTGGTACCTTAACACTAATTTGGTGTAATTATTAACTCTTTTTGGAGTTAAAATTTAACACTAACAACTAACCAGTGTTAGAAGAATAGAAGGCTGGAGCAATGAGATGAGTTTTGTTTAAATTAAAACTCCTATACCTCAGGACCTGCCATGGAATACATCTGAGGGGGCTTATTAACCATGCGTACATGCGTTTCATAACAGCAACTTTAAGCTATTAGAACATTGTAGAATTAGAAGAGTTACACTCATAACTGTAAACAAACAACATCTGTAGTAATCTGGAACACGATTTACTTCAACTTTGTCCGTAACAGTGTCTCATGGCAGGCTGGGAATTCTCTGCCTACGTACTCCAAGAAGCTACAGCATTCCTCTCACTCTAATTAGAGCATTACAGCTTAAAACATGAAAAACACAAAAGAGATGTAGCGATTTAGAAAACAAACACCAACAAAAGATTCTCTAACAGGCCTAAAGGGCATTTTTGGCTAACAACTCCTGACAGTAACAGCTATGTGCATCACACTGTTTGACTCATCTCACTCAGCCAAAATGTCACATTTAGTGACATTTTGTCCGTTTACTGCTGTTCATTTTTCTGTCACGGTGAAGTTAGGCATGCATGCTGACTGCTAGCTAGTTAAACAGGTGTTAGGTGGCTAGTAACAGTGCGGGGTTAGGGTTAGTTACTGTGGCTCACCACTGCAAAACAACCAGGTGACTGAAGAGAAATATCAATATAAAATATAAAATAAAAAAAAATACTTCATTTACTCATCAAACAGTGTTAAAGTTTAGATGAACTTCAGAGTTAATATTTATACAATCACACTTACAGGTTTGATTTAGTGACACTTTGTTATTACACTCAATTTTGACACCAACTCATTTTAAGGATAGAGTCAGATATGATGCATTTGACTCTATGAGAGTGTAATTGACTCTACTCTTGCTCAAATTTCACTAACACCAAAAATGTAACTAAATTTGCTATGCAGGAATAAAGAGTGCCACATCAGCTCAACTCGTTTTGAACGTTTCTAACAACAGTGCAGTAGTTTTGGAGTGGCCATGCATACAGTACGTGTTGGGACCACGGGGACTCCACATATGAATTTCGCTCATTGTATGAATTGAATGGACTTTTGTTGTGAAATACGACAGGTCATAGATCACACCCCAGGTCACAGGTCACTTTCTGTTACAGTAACCTGACCCCCTGACCTGGTCAACAAAACCCCAGGTCGCCCGTTGTTCTTTCTCTTCTTCAAGTGCTCTTTCGAGGCATCTTTCCACTGTCCTCCGCTCTAAATGGACCAGAAGGGTCCGTGAGCCTCGGTTCGGTCCACACAACGCCGACCACCAACGAAAGGACAAAGGATCAGGCCGCATCAGAAGCGCCTACCTGTCCTAAGGCCTCTCTGCTTAGCACGCTGCTAACCAAGAGTGTAAACAAACCAGCACATGCAGCACACGGAGTCTGCCAGCTGACTGTAATGAGCAACGACAAGTTAACCGGCCGAGCCGTTAACGTAAAGAGAACATACGGAGCAACCGGCTTCTTCCAACGACGGACACTGCACAAACGGACACTGCAGAGCAAGGACACTTCACCGGACCAGTTCTTTTCCTGCCCCAAACGGTGAATCAACACACCTCTTTTCTTTAACATACTGGGCATTTAGGTTTACATAGCTTAACACGGCTAAGCACGGAACTGGTAACTTTGTTAGTGTGTGTGTTTGATAAGCTTGATAGCCAAAGCTAATTGATTGCACCTTTATAGTTTGGTGCTCCTTTTAACCATTTGGAATTCCCAACATATGCAACCCCTCCAACCCCTTTTTAATCTGTTTTTTTTTTTTTCAAAACCAGTAGTTCTGTACTTCGCAATATAAATTCTCCCATTCTTTATATTTTTAAAGATAATGTCTTAATCATAAAAATCATAAAAACCTGGATCATAAAATGTAATCTTTTGGAAAATCAACATTTTATGAGATTATCTAATGTTGATTATTTTTCAATCACATTCCTGTTAATGTGGTAAAGAGCATATATATATTATTTTTTCTGTAAATGTTATTTTATTTTTTTTTATTTTTGATTCATGCAAAAAAATTGATTCATGCAGTCAAAGAAAAAAAATGTCCGATAACAGAGCAAACTCCTGAAGCACACACACCATTGAAGAACAGATGATCATAAATATTAGGCTCTCTAAACACTATTCCTCCATGTGGAGAAATGGATTCTTTGTGAAGCCAGCCATTATTCTCCAACAGTGCCAGAGCAGTTACTATGCATCATTACCCATGGCCATAACACCACATAATGACAGCATTTCACTATTCACCACAAATGTTAGGCATCAAATGACATACATGCAGACGCTATATTTTCCACCCTGCTCAACAAAAGCAATGCAAATAGGAACCTAAATAAGAAATTGCAGAGATACAGTATGTTCCTCCAAGTATTAAAGAGATAACTGTCAATCATATTTCATAAAGAAGCACAGATATTGGACATTTCCAATGATATTTTCAATGTATTTAAATATGTGAAGATTTATACATGCTGTACATAGACAGCTCAAGGAAAATCCAGTGAGTTAGCAGTAAACTTGTCATAACAAGGGATTTAAGTATGTAAAGAGATTGTATGTAAATGAGATAACTTCTGCTGTTTGATGCGATATAAATAAAGTTGAACTGAATTGGAGAAAGCATTTCTAAAACCTAGAGGAAACTGGTGTATGGGGGCTAAAATGGGTGTTGTGTTCAGGCCTCTGCTGACTAACAACACTAACGCTGTAATCACACCAAATCAGGCGTTGTGCAGATTAATGCAGGGTTGTGCAGCAGTGTGCAACCGCTGTGAAACAATCAGAAAATAACATTTATTTCTCTGATTCGCTACCACCGCTCCCCATCCCGTCTTTTTTTTTTTTTCTTTTTCTGCAGGTCTGCTTTTAAATGTTAAATCTGAGCAAACATCTTTTTGTTTTTATGGCAGACACGGAGGTTCCAAAGATATTCAGTCGTTGAGAACAAAACAAAAATGGATACATCTGTCCTGTGCTGATCCCTTTGAAGTGCCTACATGCCTTCATACATCTAACCATCACTGGATTACATTGGAAGAACAGAAGACAGAAAAGGAAAGTGCATGGACATCTCTTTGGTATTGCTGCAGTCTGCAGCTATAAAGCCAAAGTGTGCCTGAGCTTTGGGTGCATAAATATAGATTTTAGTGAGAGTTTAAGCTGAAACCTTACTGAAATTTCATTAGGAAAAGGGCATTTTTGTCTTTGTTGAGCTGGGACTCAGCAGTGTTAGACAAAGCAGGTGTGCAGTTTGCATGGTAGTTAATCACCAACAGGGATTAAGAACATTCGGCTTCAGTCCAAGTCTCACCAGGATTACTGGCTGAGAGGAAATTCAGTGGACCAGTCCTCTTCCTCTCAATGTGTTACATATATATCTGTTGTAAGCTATATGGTATAAATGAACACTGGATGGAATGTAGAGCTGCTGTTTGTCAGTGCTTCTGCATGTCTAATAAACCCTAACCAATGCTGAGCCATAACATATGTCTATCAAACAGCAAATGCAGCTAAGCAGTTACAGATGGTCAACAATACACAGCCATCCTATACTTACTGATCACCAGAGAATTGATCATGCAGTTTGACAAACTGTTGCACTGCTCATCAATCTAGTGATAAACATTAGCAAGCGGTAACGGGGCGAGCTGTGTGACCTCCAACCAGGTGTTTTCTTTTGCTCATGCATCTTATGCATCATGTTAAAAGACAAGATCAAGATTCATCTTGATCTTGATTCCCAATTCATTCATGATGCATCTGGACAGTGTTTGAGATACTGGGCGTTAGGGAAGTTATTGATCTGTGCTCTGGTCATGGACGTATGGCCATATAGGCATATAGTTATGGTGACACTGGTTTTAAAAGAGACTGTGCAGTATGTAAAAAATGTATTAAAAAACATGCAATGTAAATATATATACATACACACATACACATTCAACATCAATGCAAATGACTAACTGACTGGAGTAACTTGGTCAGTTTTAATTTCCATACACTCGTTGACATTTTCTATCACCAAGGTCATTCAGTTCAGTCCTTTCACATACATAACACAAAACCACACACATTCAAATGCAAGTGTTCAAGCTCAGTAAGCACAAATACACGCATGTCTAAAGAAGACATGCATACATATGCATGGGTACAAACTGTACAACTTGCCCTCAAACAATTATAAACAACATAGTTATAAGTTGGAGCCAAGTATGTGTTACTGTGAAGCTTTGCCAGTTTGTCAAAAGTTCCCCCTTTAATAATGAAAACATTTTAAAAAGAGTGTGCACCTTAACTATTTACAGTTTAGTCATTTGGCTGACATTCTTACCTCGTCTACTGCCCGAGTTTAGCAGTGGAGCAAGTCAGCACATTTTTACTTTTCCATGAGCAGGGCACAGCTGCTGAAGAAAAGAGAAAAAAAAAACCTGAAAATGCAAATACAGGAGATGATTTGGAGATTCTGCAATATGTAAAACATCCCAGTAAATAAATAATAATATGGTAAATATTGTGGTGAATACCCAGTTGAGGCAGATCCAAGCACAAGCACACCATTAACTCATCCAACCTGTGTGTTGTTGTGTCGAGGAGGGAAAGTGAAAGACAGAGGGATGGAGTAAAGACAGGCAAAGGGTAGGAAAGAGGAAAAACAGAGTAGAGGCTGATAAATAGGGGGATGCAAAGACAGATACGGTGCAGAGAGAAATAAAGGGTGAAACAAAAACGAGGAAGAGAGAAAAAACAAGAGTCAGTTAAACAAAGCAGAGAGGAGGGAGAAAGTAAATGAAACACGAGAGGGGAATGGAGGGAGCACGAGAGGAAGAGAAAGTAGAATATCCAGAAGGCAGACAAGCGGAAACTTCTTCTGAATGGAAAGAGATGGCACTTCACACCTCTACGCTGCTATCTCGCTATTGAAAATAGCTTATTTCCAAGGAGGAAAAGAGCCACTGAAGACCACACACACATGCTCACACACAGGTCTCATTTGGAGGCGAAGTGCACTTCTTTTTCTTTCCACTCACAATCTTGCAAGGAAATCTCTGTTCTTCACACTCTTCTCACCTTCCAATGCATACCAATTCAAGCTATTTACATAGTCAGTATGTGTGGCAGTGTGTGTGTGTGTGTATGAGGGAACCGGTTCCATGGCCACAGAAACAGCATTTAGGTTGATACATCTGCATGTCACACTACTCTGTAAGAGTAAAAGTAAAATACATACACACCCACACATCACTGTTCCCTATCAGAAGGCAGAAATATATAAGGTTCTACTCTTTCATTTTACTTTGGTTGTGCAGCCACAGACTCTGAGTATTATACTCTTGTGACCTGCTGCTGAGCCATACTATCACGACCCTACAGCACCGGCTATCCCAGAGTCTGAATATAAGCTACTGTACATGCATGTCAAGGTGAACTGCCTCAATACATGGTCATGTAGGGGACTAGAGAAGAGCATTTCTTAAAGCTTTACCATCCAACAAAGAAGAGAGTTCCATAACTCCAGAAGCATCCCATTCTTCTCTACAGTGACATTGCCATAGGATGGAGGCCGGTGTATTTGGAGACTGAAGTTCGGTTTAGTTCAGTTTAGCAAGAAAAGGCAAAAACTGCTTCAGTGGCTTGCTGACAATCTCAGGAGGGGTTACTATGTACAGTGTCATACAGCATTTGGTGTGAAAGCAGGCTAGGACAGAAGAGGGAGCGAGGCAGATGGTGCTGGTGTCATCATAACACATGACTTCATTTAGCCTTTGTATATTAGTGAAAATAAAGAGTCTCTACAATTATACCAAGACATGTTGTGTTATTTATAATGGTGACTCTTCTAGGTATTTCTTTACATTAGATTCTGGTATCCTGTTCACTAACCATGCCAATAATGATATCGTTTTAGAATGGTTGATTGCATATGATGGATGAAGTTTAACCACCATGTACTGTAGGAGGGATGGGGGTTAGAGTTAAAGGATGAAGGAATAAGTTGAGGGATGAAAGGTGGGTTTATGAAGAGTAAGGGATGAGGGTAGAGGGATGAAGAAATAGGCAGAGGCAGGGATGAAAGGACAGAAGGAAGGAATCGAGACCCTTGAGTGGGGGCGCATCTCTTATTTTGCTGAACTATGTCAAAGAGCTAGAACTAGAACTGAGAAAGTGTGCTTAAGTACTTACACGTGGTCATCAAATTAGAAGATGCCGTTCCAGGATGAGAGGAACCAGTGCCACGGTTTAAGCTTCTTCTTCTAAGCATGCTTCATCCATGAAACATGGTTGTGAAGAGACAGAACAGAGGTGACTATGGAAAGGGGATGTCAGGAAGGATTGACCTTGAGGAATGATACAGATAGCATAGCTGGTGGCCTAGCAGTTGGAGAAGTTGGTGTTTGGTCTGTGAGCCAGAAGGAAATTTGAAATGAGTAAGGAAATCCCATGGATTTTTCCCATGGGCAGAGATGCTTGTAGTTAGAAGGGGTCAATGAATGATGTCAAGAAATTCCTGGGATCCTCCATTTCCTCTGGAGAGAGATGAACTCAGAGTTCGTGTAAAGCAGAAGTCAGAGTGTTGCGATCATATACTGGGGGTGAAGATGGTGGTGTGCCAGTTAAAAAGTCATCTTGGACATAGATGACAAGCAAAGTGAATTGGATGAAGAATAATAATAATGCCCAATAAGGTCCATGACAAAGTA
Source organism: Sciaenops ocellatus (assembly GCA_033000465.1). Taxonomy (NCBI): domain Eukaryota; kingdom Metazoa; phylum Chordata; class Actinopteri; family Sciaenidae; genus Sciaenops; species Sciaenops ocellatus. The sequence goes on along the minus strand of CP136867.1, from coordinate 2,993,416 downwards.
GTAAGTTTTCCTTCCAGAAGACCCGAAAATGATGCTGTTATGGAATTTTCTATCCTTAGGTTACACAAGGTCACATGTGGGCCTTGAGTTCCTTGGCAGTATTGATTGTTTTGCTTTGATTGGGAACAGGAGGTGCCAATCTATCTCAACACTGTGGTGGCCAGGGTTGAAGAGACCTATTGCTGCCTTCATAGACATAATAGATAGCTGGCCGTTGACGTTCCAATCTGCGTAAACAGACATCTGTGTCTCCAGACTAGAATATGCTGACAATAACACCTCCATGGGTAAAGACATTCTCTTTGACTAATTCTAGGCGTATAGTATTTGTGGTGTTATCTGTAGGGGTTTAAAGTCTGACCACCAGCATGAGAATGTGAGAGACTCAGGCACTTCTGATGTACTTTGAGAGTGTCTCTAATTCTCCTTGGCCAAGCATCAATAAATATTACAACATAAGACATCAGAGGCTCCTGAACACTTTCTTCCCTCCTGACCTCACCATTGACCTTTGACTTCAGCAATTTCTCCACAACAGATGCCAGTATACGAAAGACTTTGGAGGCGCTGATGATGTCTTGGACAACCAGGTTCCTTGACGCATATGTGATGGGGATGAGGGAGATGGCATTATTTATTATTGTGTGCCGTGTGCTGGGCTGGAATTAAGAAATTGAAGCTATATTTTGACCGGCAACTCTTTTTCTCTGACAGCGTTTCTACACTGCTACTCAGTGAAAGGAACATCCTACCTGTCTCTGATTGGCCAGTACTTGTTGCCTTCGTGGGTTTGATTTGGTTGGGTTTAGGCATGAAGAGGACTGAGATTGGTCAAGGTGAGGGAAGAATGTCAGTCAATCACAGGCAGGGTAGGGCGGGCCTTCACTGAATAGAGCGGCAGTGGCAGTGACGGAGAGAGAAATATAAAGGAGTGAGGAGACAAGAGAGAGAAAAATGTAAAGGAGTGAGGAGACAAGAGAGAAAAGAGGTCAAATTGTGAGTCAATGTGCCATGGCATGTGCTAAACGGAGGAAGGTTGACACCGAAAACTGACTTTTAATCCAGAAGATTGCAACCAAGTCAGCCAATAACTTATTATTATAATAATTATTATTATTATTATGAAAGTACTTTTTATTTATAATTCTGAGTTGAATGTAAATTGACTTTGCTTTGACTCTGACTTCGAGTCCAGAGTGTCACTGAAAATAAATATTGTTGCCACAACGTTGAATTACAGCTTTCTTTGTTTGATTTGAGTGGTTGACTTCACACAGTGCAGATGTTGATACAATGACAATGCTGCTTCAATTCATATCAAATAATTGTAATGTATAACTAAATTATAATGCAACTTAAACATGATGATGCTGCAGACCTGAACATGAGGACATTTTCTCTATCCGGACCTCCTGAAATCAGAATTACCCCTGTGCTAGAGGGTGAAGGCCCAATGAAGTTGGAATTAAATCCGAGAGCATCAGGGAATTACTGAGCGCAACTGAGGCAGCTAACAAGGAGGAATAGTAGATGACTGAGAGGACTATAATTCATCATCAGGTGCTTTTAACCTATGAAAATAAACATTTAGTTGCTGTGTTTCTTTAGTCATTGAGACTATGCTGTGCAGTTGTTCTTCTATTCAATTTGTTTATGATGGAGCCATCTGTTTGAGCATCTGCAACTACTACAGTATATATGATTTGCACTTGTATTTTCTATAGGACTCCAACTCCATCTCTTTTTCTCTATTGCAGTCTCATCACAATTCAACTTGATGAAAGCGTATGGAACAATTTCCTTGTGCTATATAGAACATTTTTGTAAATAGTGGTTTTTGCTTATAGTCCCTCCACCTTGTGCATATTCCCTCTAAGTACAAATTGGCTGAATGTGTCGGTAAGTGGTGCGTTGAATTGTCTATTCCAGGTCCGCCCAGGCGGTCTCTGCAGAGTGCTTGTTTTACATCTCATCCAGTGTGCTTTTACAGATCATTGTTTGCGAATGGAATGAACCCCCTCCTGTGTGGTTGTCATTTGTGCTGTGAAAAGCTCTTATTTGGTGCCCAGCAAGAGAAGAAAGACAGACAATCAGTGGATAAGGAAAGAGAGTGAGCAAAAGAAAGGTGAAACAGAGAAAGAAAAAAGATGCCACTTAAACACCAATAGAGGGGTTGACAATGGAGGGAGAAGGAAAAGCGAAAAGAGAAAAAGGTAAAGGCATTGCACTTGTTTTGCAATTGCATCATCCTCAAAGTGGAAGAGTAGTGACAGAGGAAAAATAGGAAGAGGAGAGGTATGGAATTCAGATGTAGATGAGAAGAAAGGGAAATTTTGAGTGGACAGAGGATAGGAGATAGAGGGATAGAAGAGAAGAGAGAAAAAACTTTCTATTTATGATCAACTCCCAAATGTGCTACACTGTTCTAATGTGCATGTCATGGCACAGCCCCCAAAACTACTTTGATATTACAACTACAAACAGTACAATTCTTTCAAAGTTCAGTTAGTTTGTGACACCAACATGCACCTGTGGTTTCTAAAGGCCAGTTCAGGCCAAAGATTCACAAGAAGACAAAAGAGTTTTCAAACAACGTAGGGAAAAAAGGAAAAGTTGCAGCTGTATAATGTGCCGTCTCAGTTCCACTCAAGCCAGGTGATCAGCTTGTAAAATCACCAGTGTCTGAAGCACGGCACCTGTTTCAACAGCCAAACAGCCCATAATGAAGTGAGCTGATTAAGTCAGTTGCAAACCATCGGTTGGTTACAATAGCAGAGTTTTAAGGGAAAGACAGGAATTTAAGTAATTATAAGTAGTTGCAAGTTTCGTCTTGTCCTTTCGTCTCGTCATGAATCTTTGGTCTGAAGTGAGCTTAATAGACAACTCTTGCTGGAGTAGAGTAGGGAAGAGCTGAGATGAAAATATCAGGGAGATCATTGCAAGTCCAACGCTGGAAATTAGCCTCACCTTAATATAAAATGTAAATATTTTCAGTTTTTAAGGCAGGCCTATTCGACTAGCGGCCCGCGGGCCGGACACGGCCTGCTTGAAATTTTTAGTGGCCCACGAGACTGCCAGTAAATAACAGTGTGTGATGTAGGAAAATTATTACATCAACAACGGTTTTGATCTGGATCTAACTTGTAAAGATACGCGTGATGCGTAGCCAATCACGCAGCCAAATGCAGCCAATCGTACCAATAACAGCGCTGTTCTGCAGTTGCCAGTGAGAGAGGTTGACACCAGCATGGCACTCTCAAAACCGAAGAAACGGAAAATTGACTTGGAAAACCGCCAGTTCCAGAGCGAATGGACGGACAAATATTTATTTTTTTTGCCTGCCGTGACCAGTACTAAACTGGTCTGTTTACTGTGCAACAAATGCATATCTGTGATGAAAGAATACAACTTGAAGCGGCACTACAAGTCAAACCACGGCTCGTTTTCGGACCATTTTCCAGAGGGCTCGGATGAACGGTGAAGCAAAGTACAGAGTCTGCTAACATCATTTCAACAGGGTCAGGCCGCCCTTGGTCGCTTTTGCACGGATCAAGAGAGGGCTATGATAGCATCCCTTCGTGTAGCCTGGACACTAACGAGACAGAAGAGGCCTTTTACCGAGGCGGAGACAGTTAAAGATTGTATGTTGGCTGTCATTGATGAAGTGGTTGTTGATGAAAAAATAAAGGAAAGCGTCACCTCATCCATTAAAAAAGTGCCTCTCTCGGACACATCAACTCTTCGCAGAGTGGAATTACTCGCAAAGAATGTCTCAAGGAAGCTTTTGGATAACCTAAAAAAAACTGATGTTATGAGCATCGCTGTGGATGAATCAACCGACTGTACTGACATGGCTCAGCTATGCATTTATGTCAGATTTCACGACGGAGCACGCTTTAGAGAAGAACGTTTGGGGCTTATTCCGATGGAGGGACACACCACAGGTGAGGCGATGTTTCAAAAGATTGTCGCATTTTTTAACGAGCGTGAACTGGTTGATAAAAGGCATGTATATGGATAATGATTTTAGCAACAAGAGCAATAATAAATAAAATAATATCTAAGCTCAAATGTCCACTAATGTGTGGTTACTAATTATTCAAAGCTTTTAACCGTACTCTTTTTACAGTATCATCTATGGGGAACACTATATCTGTAATACAACAATGACCCCGACAAAAGGACTGACTGAACACTGCAAACCGACAACATGAGCAGTTACTGCAAGTAGTCACGTGCCTACTTGCATTAACTGCCTGCCTGCGTGACTATTATGATTGAATCCACCATGACCTCAACTGTAACTTCGTCATGTCTTCATGAATTCATACATCAAACAAAGCATATCACCATTAAGTTACTGTAAGAGTGATGGCCTGTTCAGACACTATGTGATATGCAGTGCGCTTGCTGCTGGGTTCAGAGCACTCCTTTGCAACCTGGCTGAACGTGTTCTTTTTTACTTTACATAACTTTCATTTCATAACTTATCTTTTATTTACCCGTCAGTCTGAACTCGACAAAATCAAAATGTTTTCTGCTCACTCTCCTCTTTCCATCAGGAATGAAAACACACTCAGTAGTGAGATGAACAATATTTCTCAATCTGTTTGAACTTTGGGTGGAAGTGCATTGGCACTGGGCTGTGAAGTGTGTTTTGCGTTGCTCAATGCAGTGAAAAACCATTGTGGCACGACGGAAGCCACTGAAAATAACAGAGTTCAGAGTACATTGTTGCCATTGCAAACTGTTTTTTGTACCAGGCTTTAAACATGTTTATTTCTGCTGTGAAGTTGGACATTTTAACATGGGGACTTATGGAGACTGACTCACTTCTGGAGCCAGCTTCAAGTGGACGACAAGAGGAACTGCAGATGGTGGCACTTCCATGTTGGGTTCACTTCATATCCACAGAGGCTGCTGCTTGGGACAGACTGGATGCTGCAGTGACTCACTATCACCTCTTGAGGTATAAAGTATTGAGACAGGACAGGCCGAGCTAGCTGGTTAGCTTGGTCATTTTAGTAGATATCTCTAAAAATAGATGTTGACATAATGTTGTTTTTTTTAAAATTCATTCACATTGTGTTTTTGTTAATGTTTCAATATTTAACATAAGTTCTCCTCTCCTAACTCCTTTAACCTCTACTGCTGACAACTAGACTTGTGCATTGTGGGAAACACAAAAAGCAGTGTTAGGTGTATTGTAATTGATGGTATTTGTCAGATGTTTGCTTTCTTTAGCTTGGGGCGAATGGACGTGCAACAAAACATGAGCTCAAGACTGAAAGTGTGGCTGCAAACAGACTCTAAAAGGGCTTCAGCATTGAGTGGAAAGGACTCATGAACCAGGAGTCAGTGGAGGCAGAAAGATAAAGCAGGACATTCACATATTCAAAAGATCCCATATACAACCACCTGTTATTACGTGACCAAAGTCCTGTGCTTAGGTCGCAGGAATTTGCTGAAGAATGACCATGGGAAATAGCTGAAATGCCTGATATTAGATCAGTGATGTGAATTTTGCAGTTTATTGCACAATAAATGATTCCTGGGTCTGGTCAACTTGATTTCTCTCTCTCTCTCTCTCTCTCTCTCTCTCTCTCTCTCTCTCTCTCTCTCTCTCTCTCCCTCTCTCTCACTCACTCACTCACTCACACACACACACACACACACACACACACACTTCCTAAAGACTAAGAAAACAATATGTTGCAGAATTAAACAGTAAAGTGTTACACTGTGATTTGAACACTGAAGAGATATCCAGTGTACACAAACACACACACAGAGACAGCTTACAGAGACTAGTAGACAGTCAAATACTAAATATCCACCAGTGCAAACATCAACACACACAACCGCACACAGAAAGAATTCAGTGGGAAGTTGGCCATGTCCGATACCCAAATGCTGTATGTGTCGTGGCTGCCGGAGATTCTGGCTGATCCTGACACTGATCCCACATTTTGACTGGGACCAGCCTCTCCCAGTGACACAAAGCAGACAAACAGAGCACATCTGATCCCACATAACAAGAGTAATCCCATCACTCTCTTTCTCTCATACACACACAGCAACATGATGGGATTTGACATGAGTGGATTTGACTGCATTAGGCTCTTTGAAGGTGATAACCATACTGATGTCTTTGGAATGAACCTTCCAAAAAGACATAATTTAGGCTGATAAAAATGATAAAAATCTTTTCAAAAAAAGATTTAAAAAAAAAAAAATACTACTATGATTAAAAGATTTAAAAGTATAGATAACAAAGTAAGCGTAGTTTGTAAGAAGAGATCATAAAGTTGACTTTGTTCGCATGAGATGGAGCTGTACGGGCCTCCGCAGCTGAAGGATTCCTGTCACTCCTGTCATGCTGTTCATTAGGAATAGCCTTGTTTTGCCACTTCTGATGCAATACATGCTCTTTATCATAAAAGCAGGTTCCCTCATCAGCCTAGAGTGTGCTCAGTTTGATTTTTTTTTTATTGTGAATGACAAAAAAACTCTATTCTTATCTTCAGCCAAAAGAAGACACAAAAGACTGATGTGTAAGTGGGGAAACATTCTACAAAAATAAGACAAAGATTTAATAGATAGTTCAGAGAGAAGTAAGGAGACTAACTAGTGCTGCTTTTGTCTGGCAGAATGCTGGCAACTACAATGAGTAAAATCTTTAAATATTTTACAATGGAAACACAGAGAGGTGTCAAGTCAAAGTTTATAACAATAAAAGTCTTTTAGACAACACATTGAATTCTGGCCTGGAGTCCCACATCCCAGTCAGAGAGCGGAGGGCATGTGCTGAAAAAGATCTGTCACCTATTGTCTTTCGATGAATGGATATACAAAAAGGCCGGTATCCGCCACACACCAGGTGAGAGGCTGAAAGAAACGCTGCTTGTGGAAATGATTCAGGGTTGACTGACGTTAGATTTGTGGTGTAATTTAGTCACAGCTTTCAGATCTAGTGAAAAGCTTAGCAGCAGCATTGTGTATCAACTGGAGGGGAAGAATGCTTATTGAATACGCTTTTTCCACAGAATAAGCACCTTCACTCTTTGAGTGAAAAAGCCTCCGAAGCAGCCGTGACAATAAAACAACAGTATTAATATAAATAGTAATACAAATAAGAAGACTAGTAATAATACTGGTGAGAAGAAGAATTTATTCATTTTTTTTCCTGAATCCAAATAAACATTAGATTTCGTATTTATTGATCATATGAATGGATATATTCATTTGAGACTTTTGTGTGTCTTCAGTGATGTTTTGATTCTTTTATATAAAAGCGTGAAAACCATTCCTCTTTCTCTTCATTAAAAAGGCTCATGGTTATCCTCGAGAGGACATTGATCAGAGAATGTAGAGGTTGTCTACTGATGTGGATACATAAAACATAAAACATACATAAAAAGTTATTGACTAAAGAATACATTTTTGTTTGCAGACATTGAATTATTCTTTGCATTAAAATATATGACAAAATATATATGCTTGAAAAACATGTTTTTTCTGTGTTAGACAGTTGGCGTAACAGAAGTCGATGTGGACCAAACTGTGGATCACTTTTCACTGCTCTCACACACAAAATGCATTCAACGTCCATGTTCAATGTGTTTCAAAATTTATGAACTGTTTTCTCACTCAAACTCAACCAACACCAAACCTGTGTGCATTTACACGTTCACATTATCAACACTGTTCAACTTAGGCTATGTTCAAAACAAAAAAAAAATGCAAAGAAATTGAAGAAAAAAATACAATTTGATGTAGCAATTCTAAATAACTGTAACAAAAACTGTGAAAACTAATTTACCTATATAATTTGGCACTCTCAACTTCTTGCACATAAATATGATTCCAAATGTCATTACTGTGAAGTTTCTGTGAGCGTGGGCTTCAACCATCGTCTCACGACAGACAGGGAGGATGGAGTCATATGCAGTAATAAATCTGTGGAGTTGCTTTTGCTGGAAAACTTTATTTGTCAGAAGTTGAAGCTGAAACACTGGAGGCCAGAGAAAAGTTCCAGTTGTTAGTTGTCAATGAACATTTCTTTGCTCTCTGGGTGGTTTCAGGATAGCTGATCTCATCTTACTGGTATATGCATGATGGGACTTATTTTCACACACACACAGACACACACACCTACACACACACACACACACACACACACACACACACACACACACGCCTGTCTCCAGAAGCATTGTATTATTGATAGAGAAGCAGTCGGAGGGCGATGTTTTGCACCGCAGCTGAATAAATCAACACCATGAATAAATCACCAAATCAAACCATATTTACAACCAGGGAGAGGCCATCAACCTTATCCTGCATCACTCACTCCGTGGCTCACTCTCTTTCCTCTTCTTTCCTCTTTTTAATTACCTCTCGCAGTTTGTGCAGACAAACACTTTCTTTGTCTTTTTTCTGCCAATTATTTGTCTGTTCTGTTTCCCAGGCTTCTGTCTTCAGTTTTGTCTACCATGATATTGGCCGAGTTTACTTGAGGCAGTAATAAAGACTTTCTCAATTCATCCCTGGCATTAAGTTTTTCCAGTGATCAAAGATTTGTTGAACTTGGCTGAAGTTGATATTGCAGTAAGTAAATGTGAAGAAAAAAAATGTGTTTTATATGAACCTGTTGTTCAGAACACATAACAATGCTTTATTATGCCAAGTGTAAAGTTATCACACATTTCTTGTCAAAACTCTGTTTACCAACATGCAGCTCTGCAACAGCAAACAAAACATTGATACACACCTCAGGATGAGAACAATGTCAACATTTGTCTGCCAATAGTAACACAAGTGACCATAAAAATCACTTACAGGTAGCATTACAATCTGTTGTCTTTGAAGGATATTGTATTCATCTATTTATTAATTTAGCATAAGATTTCATTACAACAAATAAAGACACTGCTAGCTTGCACAAAATTAATTTGAGTAATTCAGCAGTTGCTTATGCTGATATACCGTAGGATAGCTACAGATATATCAATCCTTGCTTCTACATTTGGCACAAGATCAAACTTTATGTGCTCTCTTGCCAAACACCTGGGAAAGAATCATTTTCACATCCCTCTGCCTTTCCAGGCCTGGTACAGGTCTTTCATAGAGGTCATAAAGGAAATAGGAAAATAGAAAATAGGCACTCAGTGTTATATGTCTCAATTAGGAGTTTAGGCAATGACATTTTTATGTCTTTTTAGATGTAGCAGAATGTAGCAAATTGCAGTCTAATTCATAGTAATTGTTATGTTAGGTGTGACGGCCCATCTGTCAGGCTTCCTGTACCGCTCTGCTGTTTTCTTCCTGCTGGAGTCTGGATGGATCATCAGAGCTGCTCTGACTGAGAGCTGTAAGCGACAAATAACTCACACACATGCTTTCATTCATCCATACATGCCTTACACCACTGACTCCCTCCATATCACCACACCCATCTTATTTTCTCATTACTGTAAGCAAAGCCAGAGTCAGGTTACACAGGCTTGAAATTTGGTCATTTTTACAATAATATTTCAGTTTACATAGTATGCAGAATGGAATGTAAATCCATTTTTTTACACTTTACAAATTTATGATATAATAGTGTAACATTAAGGAATGAGTCGTCTATCTCACAACTACTTCTATGATTTCTGTTTGTAAGAATCGGCTTATTTTTATTGATCTTCTGGTATTAAACTTGCATATTGAGCAATGTCTCTCTTGTTCCCACCCAAACTCAGTATTGAAAACACAATGTAACAATGTAACCCACAGGAGCTCTGCAGGATCTGTTGGGTTCATTTTCAGATGTCACGCTTTGATTTGTGCCACAGAGTAAAAGAGCAGACAGCAAAGCAGCGAGAGTGAGCTCCTCTGATAATAACGATCAATGTCCACACACTCCTTAAATAATACAGCTCATAGGTGAACCACAAACACAGAGGATCACTTCTTCCAGAGTCCACACCATCACAGGGTCCAGCTGACTCTCACTGAAACACTGAGGAGCTCGGGATGCTGCAGCTTCCATCCACTACAGCTATGACAATATTAGAACTTAAGTATTTCAAAGTGAACTGTGAGCTGTGGCGTGAAGCACTGAACAGCAGCACATCATGTTTAAAGTTTAAAAGCAAAATTACCCATCAGTCATTGCGCCTCACTGGAGCACCAAAAACAAACAATGGATGTCACCATTCTAAATAATCAAGGCCAACATTGATATAAATATAACATATATTATAAACAGCAAATAATGAATATATATATATATATATATATATATATATATATATATATATATATATGTGTGTGTGTGTGTGTGTGTGTGTGTGTGTGTATATATATATATACACACACATATATATATATATATATATATATAATCTGTATGCAAAACCTTTATTCCTCTAGCCTTCATATGGTATTTAAATGTCAATGATGTATCAAAACAGCGTTTCTTTGAATTTGAAAATATGGACTAAAACGCCAACCTTAACCATAAAATGAAAAGTACTAATATCATTTTACCGTAATATTACGAAAAGCTATATACCGTATTTATTATGTTAAATTCTCGCACATACATATGCCATTGTTTTTACTGTAAAAACACTTTTTTGTGTGTGTGTTCCAAATGAAGGATTTTTCACAACAGTTCCACTCACTGACATTCCCTGAAGAAGCAGCAGATAGTACAGAGTCCTGTTTGTTGACTACTCAAGGGAGCACATCTCTTGATATGCTTTCATTGACGCTGGAGGAATAATGCTGCCTCCCCTCACACAGCCACCACTTGAAAGCATAATTTATCATTTGCCATTATTATCGTTTCTTTTTGGTTAGAGTGAGAGGAAATTTAAATCATGACGGGGGTGTCAGGAGGGCAATAACCTTTGACTGACTTATCTTTAGTTGTAATATATCATGGCCAAGATATCGCGTAGAGACAAATATTTAATTATTTTATTGAAAATCCCACACAGTCCCACAGTCAAATATAGATTACAGTACATTAAATGATCTTCTGAAATGTTTTTTCTTTGAAGGGATGCTAAGAGAGCAGATCTGATGATGAGGGCAATAACCTTTTACTGCTTATTGAAATGCAATATATCATACTCAAAGTCTCAATAACAGACACATATGAGATAGTTTGATTCAATATTATGAGTGTGAAGACATTTAAAGGGACATTAAAAAGGTAATTCAGCTGTGGCTTAGTGGTTAACGTAGCCTCTGGCTTCACATCTCTGCTCTGCATAGCTTTTCTCTCAACTACTCCCACAACGGACTATCCACTTTCACCTGTAGTTGGGTTCAATTAATCTGACTGTGCATAAATGTTACAGAGAACAATTGTCGATGGAAAACAGTTTGAATAGGGGCAGGCACAAATACAGGCCACGGGGCTCATTTATAAAAGTGTGTGTAGGAATCATGTCAAAATGTTGTCTACAGATGAAAGGTTTCTAAAATAGTGCACTTGCACGTCCTCCACCAGTTTTCTTTTATAAATCACAATGAACTTGAAATAAAATCTATAAAACATCAGTAAAACACCTCTAATATTCTAATATCCTAATATTCATTCATTATGTTGGGGGGGCAACTCAGGAGCAGGGTGACTGATGGGTCTTGAAGGGTCTCGCACTCTCTCTAATCATCCGACACAAATCAAATTAAACTTCTTCATGTCATTATTTTGTGGTGTAAATTGCGAGTCAGACTCAGATTTAGAAGCTGGTACATGAAATAAACAAAGTCAGAACACACACACACAGGTAGATTATCAGAGTTAAGTTCATGAATCCACCTGGATAGTCTCTGCTTCAGAGACATTTCAGGCTGTCTGTGGAGGTTTGACCGATCTGAGTGTCTGATTGGTTTGCGGAGCGTGACGTGGGGCTCCGGTTTCCCAAAAGTTGGATCTGGCTCAACTTGTCTCCCGCACGCCGGTGCGTTTTTTTGTGGCAACCCCTGCGTTGCGGACTGCCAGTGCCGAAACGCACAACCCCCACTGAAATGAATGGAAAGACCGCTGTTTTTGAATGGAGGTCAATGAAAAATCAGAAGAGCTCAAGGTTTGCTATTACGACGTTGCCACAGAGGAGGATGAACTATCTTTAAGACCTATACAGCAGTGGTTGACTGGATAACAAGCAGCAAGTGGTGAGGTGACAATAAGCTGAGAGGAAGACCAGAAGCCACACCCACCCACACACCCACACACACACACACACACACACACACACACACACGTGAAGGGAACAACAGGAAATTCTAGGCAGGGATGAAGCAGAAGCCTCCATCATGACACATTCAGACTGAATGCTTGAAGACGATCATGGAAAAACTTCACACAGTGTGAAATCAAAGTTCTTGTTGGGGACAGTGAGTCAAGAAAAAATATGTTTGGTGGAGGGCGTTAGAGTGGCAACATAAGGTGGACACAATGAATGCTGCTGGTTCAGAAGGACAAACCTTCTCCAAAATAAAGACATAAAAGTGGACCCAAAAAAGCTTTTATCAGGAAATCCATTCTCAGAGGTGCAGAGGAAGAAGGGATACAGGTATTGCAAGATGCACCAGGTGACTTGGGTAGCCTATGTAATTTGTATTCCCTGATTAAAATGAGAATAAACCAGATACACAAAAGCAAAACCAGATTGAAAAAGAAGAAAGAAAAGATGAAAGGATGTGGGTAGGGATTTGTCTGGAATTTGTCTACATCACACCTGATGTCTTGCCTTTCAAGGCACAGAGGGGAAATTGGCATGGTGCAGCCACCTTGTGCTCTCACAACCAGCATTCACTGCATCCAGAGATCTTCCACCTCAGTGCTGAAAAAACATTTCTGAAATGGCTAGAGGAAGGGTGAGTGAGGTGGGAGGACCTTCGACACACGATGGTGGGCAGAAAATCATTCCCGAAAAAGTGAAAACTGACATTGTCCCAAACTATCAAATGACTCTCTCTCCTCTCATTCTCAGTGTGGAGGGCATTGTAAAGACCCCCAACAAATCAACAAGATGGGCTGTACTGTTGAGTTTGATGGTGGAAACATGATTACACCGGCCTATGATTGCAGCATGTTGTATCAGGCTTTGACACCACTGTGGTGTGATCTCCAGTGATCACTGAATTATATTCAGGTGGAATTCGGCCTTATCAACGTACACATGTGTATAACATGGCATGACTTCTTCAGCATCCAGTCTGTGGTTCAGAGACTGAGTTGTTCTGAAATATCTTGTATAACACTCTGAATCTCTTGAAATCTAATGGCATTGTTTGCTTTCACTATGTGGACTATTGCCATCCCGTGCTCAGGTGTGAAAACTTGGCCTCTGCCTCAGTACAAATGAAAAAAATATGAATTAATTATACAGTAAAGTGTGAGAGACACATCCACTTCAAGTTGCAGGGATACAGGGCTGTAATGTGTAGCAGTGTGTATGTGACCTGTTGTATGCTGTGGTACCTGCGTAGGAGGCTTACCTGTTCTCATTTCTGAATGTCCAAATAATCAATGCCAAAGTAGAACAGTTCTGCTGAGGCTGCTAAATCATTGTGCACACTGATTTTGTATCACCCACTTCTCCCTCTATTCTCAGCAACACCCTGACCTGGAACCTTTAGCATTGTGTGTGTTTGGGGACGTTCAGTACTGCAACACTTTACACCTGTGGGATGGAGATGATGTGTGTTCTCTATCACTTGTTAGGTCTGGAAAGGGAAGGGAGTCACTCCGATCACACATCATGCTGACCCTCTCTTGCACTGATCATTGTACAAATGGCATGCAAGGATTTTATTATTTACTTTAATAAGCTAGCTACATATATGTAATGAAGGTAGTCGTCATTACTTATTTTTGGTATCAATAGCACAATAAGTAAATATATTAAAGAATGAGGGACAAACCAAAGTAGTGAATGTTTTATTGGATTTGTGTATCTATTGTGTTAACAGTGTGTGTGTGTGTGTATGTGCAGGTCCTGTGTTGCCCTCAGCAGGAAATGAGCGGAGACCAGGCCTGCAAAAGAAACATTCAGTTAGTTTGGCTAGTTTGGTAGCCTTGAACGATGCTCTTTGTGGTAATGTGTAGCTTAAGGTAAAAATAAAAGATAAAATGTGATGCGACTGTGCAGTATCATAAATGAAACGTGTGTGTGTGTGTGTGTGTGTGTGTGTGCAAGTCACTCACCTGTTATCTTCTCTCCAGGGTATGTGGGTGAAAAGGGTCCCCAGGTTAACTGAGCAGTATTTAAAGGTTCTGGATCATACCATGAGCTGATTGGTGTAGGGGGGAGAGCACTTTAATCAGTTCTTCAGGAGTTTAATAGATTCTTTGGAAATGTTCAGCACAGGTAGAACATACAGTTTAATTGATAATATAGTATAATATAATATAGATAATATAGTAGTGTGAATGTATTTTTTGTCTAATGTTTGTTATGTTGGGATGTAATGGGAGGGGCAGAATCCCCCAGACTGTGTCAGGGTCTAGATTGGTAGCAGCAGCAGGTTATATAAGGCTGAAAGTTCAATCACACGCAGCTGCTTCTAGGACCACTTGTGCTCCCGGTCCACAGTATGTGTTTTAAGTCTATATGTTAATGTGTCAGTGTCATGTAAATAAAACACCTGGTTGGTTTGCACACAACGTCTGTCTCAAGCCTCCTGCTTTGCGTATCCAGCCACAATATAGCACACTTGGGTGTCGACAATCTCCTCTGGCCTGACAAAGCATAGGGAGAGTTTCAGCTGCAAAATGTGACCGTTGCACATTTGGGGGGGGACAACAGTCAATTCACAAGCCTCCACTACTATGGCTTGACTGGTATTGTTGTGAATGAATGGACTTAATTTGGCCCATGCCTACTTTGGCAATGTATCGAATCCCTGCACCATTCCAATACAGCAGCCTTGGGACCAAGTTGAACTGATATGAACTTGGAATACACTTGACAATGCCCAAATCCAAAAAATAGATGTAAAGCATGGAGGCCAGAATCAAAAAAAGTCAAGTTCAGATGTTGGTTGTGATTTACGAATGTCACGAGAAAGGTGGAAATAGGGTACCATTGTGCATTCACAAAAACTCATATGGAGGAAAAAAAAATATTTCACCGGGGCCAATCACAATTATGTTACACTTTTGGTTCTGGCTAGAAAGGTAAACAGTGTTTGAGAACTACATTTTTTCCTGTTTTCCCACTGACAGTAAATCGGGCTTCACTGAGCAATATAACATTTTGACTTAAATTTGTTTTTGAGAAATTGCCGCAGAACAGTCTGTGTGAGATTCACGAAAGGGCATGAGAGTGCATATGCAATTTGACAGTACATTGTAGCTGTAAAACCAAGGAACATGTCACACATTAAAGGCAGGTGTCTTTAGTTTTTACACACTGGTGTATACAGGCACAGGTACTATATTTGTGAATAAGTGCTGCGCTCTTTAACGTGTCCAAGTGTTACAATACATAACTGTAAGAACTGACTGAATTTGAACAAAAAAGTTGTGAGGAAGTGCCAACTCCCCGACTGTTTGCTGGGCCATCTTTTGAGAGATAAGGCCAGTCTCTACTCAGTTTTCTTTGTTTTCTTTCTATTTAACTTGTAGTCACAACATTATATAAAAGAGACAGAATTATTCTCAAAATCAGTACTAAGTTTATTTCTAAAAACATAATAAAAACATGATGATAATGTTGAAGAACCTGTTTGAATCTGAACCACCTGTTTCAGTCCTTTGAGTAGGCCATCTGGGCAGGTGCTTAAAGAGGAAGCATGCATCAATAGGTATCCTCTTATGGAATCTATGAGTAGGTGGGTATTATTTTCTTTCTTATGTGTGAAAAAAATCTCAGTTAATAAAGGTAAATAATGCATGTTGTACATTTCATTGATTATTATTTGCTAATGTACAGTATTTTTTGCTTATATATTGTTTTTATATTGTTGGTAGGAGCAGATCAAAGAAATTGTGTTTTTTTTTTTTTGATTGTTTTTTGTTAACCTCGTTAACTCGCCCTTCCACAGCTCAACTCTGATAGGCTGGTTTGAACTGGAAAGAAGGCCTATCAGAGTATGTGTGTATGTGCTGAATTGTGTTTTTGTTTTTTTGTTTTCAGTTTTGTATGCTATGTGAACAGCAGCACCCTAACTTTTCTCTTTGCAACAAAAGTAATGTACTTATTTTAAGTGATGATCTTTTCCTAACTTCATTCAAGTATTTTCTGTGCCTGAACCTAACCATACTCAAACATATGAATCTTTTTTGTGAAACGTATTTGTTTTGCATTTGGTATTGAAAAACATGTAAATAAAATGGATGGAAAATGTTAATATAGAATGTTTTTGAAAGCCTTGAAATTATGTATTTTGTGTTTAGTTGTAAAAGTATTCATAAAACATAAAAGAAGGGTCAATTGTTGCTTAATTATTCATGAATATTTACAGAGATACTTAGGACTTGTTTTCAGGGGTTTAAAAAGCATTGTCAGATCATTGATATACTCTCTGCCCGTAGATATGTTAAAAGAGTTACTTTTTGCAGTAATGATTTCCAGTACAGGTTCAAGCAAAGCCTACAGGCAACTACTAAGGAACATTTTTGGTGAGTTATTGTCTGCACTGATGGCCTCTGCTGACTGTGTTGTTCCTTATTGCTCAGTGCATAGCAACTAGCCAACATTCAGTTACTTACATGAATACAAATGTCTTTTTTAAATTAAGCTCACTCATCTTTCAAACTGACATTGTTAAAGTTACAACTTTAGGTCAGATTTTTTTTTTTTTTTTTTTTTTTTACAGTTTTTACAGTTTTTTTCTGTTGAGACTGCTAATTTTGATCTATCCTTATTGACTTCTGCTCTTACATCCAGTTCTACATTCCTAATACTTAATGAAATGTTCTATATCTCTTAAGAGTGGGCAGCCCAGTGCTATGTTATCCCATTGTCAGTTTCTAAAGAGGTCAGGTGAAATGCAAACCTGAAACGTGGTGACCTGCTGAAGATAAACCCTGCCTATGGCCCAGTGCACCCTGGGATTGGCTAAAAAAAACCCATGACCCTGCTCTGTGCAATATAGATTAGTGATTAGATAAATGTATGTATACATGTAGGATGGATGTATGCATGTATGATGTATGTATGGATGTATGGATGTATGTATGGACGTATGGATGGATAGATGAGTTTTTAAGAAAGGATGTGACTATTTTGAACAGATTTTTTTAATGTCTCTGGGCTTCCTTTTTTTGGCTGCTCATCTAATCAGTCATTAATCCTTTTTATGTTTTGGGAGCAAACGTGCCTCTTGTACTCTATTTTACTGAAACTAGATAGAAGTGGGATCAAGAAGAGCTAATGACGAATGAGTGTGTGTCCAGTCCATGATTCTGGCAAATTTCTACCTGATTAAAATCTAAACCAAGACGGCCATATGAATGGTCAATGAAAAATTTTATGTGTTGAAATTTCGATAAAATGGAATCCCTGTTTTAAATATTATTTGAGGAAATATGCTCCTGACAAATTTAATATTGATTTGAGAGATTTTCATTCACCTAATCCAACAGGGGATAATTGTGCAAATACTACAGAATAGATATTTCTAACCTTGTCCCCTAAAAGTCACATTAATAACCTGCTGAGTTGTTGCTGACCTTTTGAAACATAGTTCCTGCCTCGATCAGTGGAGGACTTTTCAAACATACTGTAGGTAAGTGCCAGAGGTTAATAACAGATTAAGTTAAAAAAGATTATGTTGGATTATTACATTAAGTTATGGAGTTTTGAAGAGGAGAAATGAACTTAGAAATAGAAATAGTAACATAAGTGCAACTCAAAGAAAAATACAAATGAATGCCACAGCTGGCCTGCATCACATTATTAAGGATAGTCCAAGCTCTGGGAACCCAGAACACCATATCGATCTATTACAAGCTCAGTGACAGAGCATAGAGTGGTGCAGCGTGCGTAATAATCATCTCTTCCATTCAGTAAATGTATTTCCTCCATTCGTAGTGTCTCCCTCATTTAAATGGAAGAAAGATATGCAAGTCATCTCTCTTTTTCTCTCTCATTCTGCCTGCACCAAATTAAGCACAGATGACGCCCCCTCACAAATAAACCATCTCAAACAAAGAAGGATGACAAAGTTTCAAAACCAAGTGAGAGAATGATGGAGATAGTGGTGGAGAGGGATTTGGAAATAAGAGAGACTGAGTGATGAAGTCTGAAGAGGGTGTCAGCAAGGGAGTAAAAGATGAAGCTGAGAAGTCAGCAAGAGGAGGAAGGAGGATAGAGCGAGCGAAGGACTGAATATTTGAGAAGGAAAAAGATTCATGAGGGCTTCAATAAAAAGCTTCAGTGAACACAGCACAAACAGACAGGCCTGATGGTCACACACACACACACACACACACACACAGCAGGGTGAGCTGAAATCAACCATGTTTATTCAAACTCTTCCTGCTCATCACAGAATCCCATCATGCATTTCACTCCAACGGTCTCGCCCTGTCAGAGTATAACAAGCTCTCCTCACCACACAGGAACCCACACACACACTCACAGGCAAACACAGACACATAGAGTACATTCATAGACAGTGGTTCAATGTAGAATACACAGCAATCGTATGACTTGAGTTTTTGATGATTTTCAACAGACACAAACACATAAATAAAAATAATCAATAATACTGAAACAGTAAACTGTGGCACTGTGAAGATATCAATATATAATTCTAATTTCTAGAAATAAATACCATAACTAACAACAGGACAGGGGAAATAAAATGATTATAGTTGAAAATTGCAAAGAGAGCCCATGTAAATGTTTTGGATAGTGATGGGAATTCTGGTTCTTTTTAGTGAGCCAGATCTTTTGGCTCAGCTCACCAAGTAGAGCCGGCTCTTTCGGCTCCCAAACGGCTCTTCATTTTACCACTGATACCTTTTATAATTCAAATTTAGCGCTGTTTTGACTTATGATTTGTATGTGTACACATATATCACTTCAGTTATTCAAAACATCCTTTGTACTGAAGTATTCAAAAGCAAATTTACATTTACTAATATCGATAAATTGCTGTAGCCAATTTGTTTCATTGCATTCACAGACCCTTGTAACTTTCTGAAACCACCCAATGCACTAACTTGCTTGTAGAACCACTCTGCTACACAAAGCAGTTGACTGTTGGAGGCACAGTTCTCAGGTGTCTGTGAAGGTTGTTTATGGAGCGTAATCTACATTGCAGCTTGTGATGATTTGTGACCATAAGCTCTAGTTTATTTGCCACTTAGTCTGCAAAGTGTATCCTATTTTGACTTATGTCTATAAAGTTTAGTTAATCTTCCTGTGATGTAATTAAAAGGCAGTTAATTACAGAAACTTGAAGAGAATTTATTCAAATATTAATAACGTTATAAAAGGTTGTCAAAACTTCTACATCCATTACTCACTTGATTCTCTACTTCACCTGGTTCATAACGCTTGTATCAATCCAAATCTCTGCTGACTTCTCTGCATATTTAAGCACCATGCTTGTCCACATCTTTTTCATGACCATACCTGACGTACACTGTAACTAGAAACATAACTGTACCTTCATCCACTGTTCAACATGACTTTACACATGAATCAAATCACAATGTAAATAACATGTCATTACATCATAATTTAACAAATAAATGTATAGAACTTGAGTGGCTCTTACAGTTAATGTTCATCTTTTGAAGTTAACTCACTTGTTCTGCACAAGCCAACCAGGTGCTGTGGTAGGACTCCCAAGATGGCGGTGACCACAGCCACCACACTTCTGAGCTTCACAACGGCTCTTCAGAAACCCGTGGGTGTCTCAGAGACTACGCTTTATACTGTCTATGGGTTTACCGCCCTCTGTGCCCCTGTTTACATTTCACTGCAGGCCAGCATGGAGGCACAACACATGGTTGCAGACCAGATACTGTCTGTGTGTAGTGTGTAGTGTGTGTGTAGTGAACCAATCGTAGTACTGTCAACCCCACCAGAGAGGAGAATACATTTGTTTACTGTGTAGATCACTGACTACAATCAGTAGTGCCTGTCACATGTCCACCATGCAGAACAGGGCTACTGTGACCACATCATGGCCCAAATGACTCTTGCATATAGGAAGAGAATGGAACTTTGTAAACCTATTGTTGAGTATATGAAAGAAGTGGAACAGCTTGGACTTAGACAGCAGTCCAGATGAGTTTGCATACATCAGCTTCTGTCAAGATTGTTGCATACCATCATAATACAGGTTTAGCATGTCAGTGAGAGATGATGAGGTACTCTTCAACTTTAACAGAAGTTCTCAGTAAAGGTCTCCATCTGGAAGGTTCTCAGACAGATCACCAAGCTCTCACTCCACTAATACTTTGCACATAGCTAACAACATATGAAATGAGTTCTACTGTGAGTTTAAAAGACTAAGGGTCAGTCCTGACACCATCCCCCATGACTCCATCCACCAGCTTCAGCCCAGGCCTCTCTTTAGCTGAAACCACCACTGACCCACAGAAAGTCATGATTCAGTAAACATTCCTGTCCACTTCATCGTCCAGCACCTTGATTCCTTAGGAATCCTGTGTGTGGATTTTAGCACTGCCAGGTTACATCACATCTAAGGGTTCTCCCACCTGCTAATTCCTACTTCAGCACCTGATAGTCTTAATGCTCCTTGACACTTTCTAATTAGTAGAGAGATCTTCTGGGACTGAGAAATGAGGCCAGTGCTGAAATTCCTTAAATCTGCATTCTTTCAAATGGCCAGCAGGGGGTGACTCCACTGGCTGCAAAAAAGAATAGTTTGTATTGACTGTAATGGAAATACTTCTCTCTTAACTTATGACCTCAGTAAACAGTTTCCTCAGTCTCTCGTTACAAGTCATCTTCCACACAGCATGATGTTCATTTTGTGAATTATGGTTCCATTTAGAGTAAAATAGTTGATAAAGCTAAAAGGTATGAAGGGGATGCTTTAGGGCTTGGCTACTTTGTGATTGATAAGTCATTCTCAGTGAGTCCATTCAGTTCATGAAACTCAGATTAAACTATCAAACTATGCAGTGCTGATCAAATATCAATCAAGATTCTGTTTCTGCATTCAAGTCAAAACCAAGCGCAACCAAAGTCACAGGACGTCATCTACCAGCTCTGCGCTCTTGTCCAAATATGGTCACTTCTGGCTCCAAAAAACCAAGATGGCAACGCATATCACACCAAACTCAAGGCTTCAGAACAGTTGTCCACAAACCAGTGGGTGATATCACTGTGGGTTTACAAAGTGAACATTTGCACAATCCTTCAGTATTTTGCACAGTCCCGCACAAATTGTATTTGTTATAAAGGTTTTTCATATTTTTCATAGTAGGTTTTCTATTTTTATTCATGTTTCTTGACTTTTGCAGTACTTTTTTTCTCTTATGCTGATTGTTATGCACCAAAATACCAAGACAGAGTCCTTACATGTGAGCATGAATATGAGGCTATAAACATGATTCTGATTTTCATCCTTTGAACAGGGGCACATGTCAACATGCTTTTTTTGTGTTACTACTTCCTGCTACCACAACAAACAAAAAGGTTTTTCCTACTTCAAACTATCCATCATTTTCTTCTGGTCTGACATTTCTTTCAGGGAAGAAGCAGGAGACTCAAAACATGGCCCTGGGGTGCTCCCATGTTAAAGTGTTCATTAAACAGAACACAGAGTGCTGCTTACTTCTGCATTTTTACGCATTTCCTTTAAAAACAGTCTGATCGGGGAGGACTAGTTGCAGACCTTGACTGGCTTTTGCAAGAGTCAATAGTGAGTGTGTATTATACTCCCACCGCTATGCACTGCCAGTAGCACTATGAGCTAGTTTCAGCAACTCCTTTCCAGTCAACATGTCCAAACCCGGTCCAGTCTGACTGCTGAGCCCGGTTCTGTTGCCTGCTAATGATAATTTAGCAGCAGTTAATTAGTGGTTAGCTACTTTAGCATGCTGTTAGGCTAAAGCTATCTGTCCATCATAAAGTGTGTAAATCACAAAGAGTTGAAGCTGAGCAGCTGGAGGACATCAGAGGGAAAAGCAGCAAATATATTTTGTATAAAATCTGATCCAGTTTGAATAAAGTTCTAAAGTTGTGCTTTTGTACAGTAACAGTGAGGCCCGGACACAGATGACTGTAGCAGCCCTCACAGTCACTCATAGACTGGACCAAACAGGAAGCATTCCGGTCCGGTGGCGTCAGAAGAGATGTATTGGATATAAATAAGTACACCCCCCCTCCCCGGGTGCAGGATGACATCATCAACAACTTTTTATGGTTTATCAGGAAATGACAAACTCTAAAATACCATGAAGAATACCTGAAAATACACGAAAAAACAATGTAGAGTACTTTACTCCAATGAACAGCAACCTCACATAGCTCCATTTCTTGTCCAGGTGGGATAGGGTGATGTGGAGGATGTGTCCTATGTCGTCTTCTGTTGATCACTGGTGACAGTAAGTAAACTGTGGTGGGTCCAGTGTGCTGTGTGGACATTAGATACAGTAGGCCTATGTTTGGGCTTGTTTTTGCTTTTTTCCAGTGAAGAAAAAAAAAAAAAAAAACTCAAAAGAAGCAGCAGAGTCTTTACCTGTAACATAAATGATGTCAATTATAACGGTGTGCTATCAAGTTCACAAATATAAAAATAAAAAAAATAATAAATAAATGTGATCATATCTCCAGATGACAATATGAATTCCAAACGTGGGTTTTCACGTTTTTCACGTGACTTTTTTTAAGGGTAGAAAATTAATAACATAATTTCAGATAAAATATTCACTATTATCACTCATTATAATCGCTGTTTAACTAAGCACCTAATATCAGCTCAAGCCGACATTAGTTCCAGAAAGCAGCTGGTGTGAATAATGTATTCAAGGAGAGCCGAGGGAAATCTTTCCTGAAAAAAAAAGGGGGGGGGGGGGGGGGATCATATTAAACTTGTTTTTTTTTTCACCAAATACCATTTAAACTTTTACTGTATGTAAACTTCCAGAGTTAGCAACAGATTTGAGCTGCTGCTGTTCTGTCATCCATACAATCTGTTGCAGTAATAGTCAACACGTTAATTTGACTAAGTGTCTCATTGCTATGGATTTATTCACAGTTCTGAGCTTGGCTGAAAGGCAGTGTTTTGTTGGCCCAACGTGTTTTTTTGGTGTGTGTATGTGTGTGTGTGTGTATGTGTGTGCGTGTGTTTGTGTGTGAGAAAGAGAAAAAGAGGCGAGGGGAATAATGTAAATATTTGTCAAATCAGCTATCATTTACTGACACGGTGTTCCAGACACAATTAGGTAAGAGAGGTGATGTCAGCTCACGACATATGGGTGTGTATGTGTGTGTGTAGATGTGTGTGTTTGTGTAACACAGCGACAGCGCAAATATTTGTTAAGCCACGTATCATCTCCTGACACCTCGTCCTCTGTGTAATTAGATGATGTCTGTGTGTTTGTGTGTGAGAGTGCGTGGCACACACAGTACAGTATAGTATTCTACACTGTCACAAACACACAAATACAGGCAGGGATACATACAACACAGTATACACTACATAGACAGGCAGGTGTAGGCCCTGACCACAAGGATGAGTCAAGAAAGAGCAGAAAAGCTGCACTGAGGCAGAAGTTGGACTGCATGTTAGTAACATCCACAAAAAGTCAGACTTCAGGAACAAGAGAGGATTATATTCCATATTATACAACAAGTAGGTCTGACCGAGCAATCTGATTGGTCAACTAGACATTTAGAATGTGCTCAAATCAGCATGACAGCACACCTGACTCATCACTAAAAATATTACTCCCCCATCTCCACATTGTCACATCCTGAAAATATAGAACATGCAAACAAATACGAATAAGTCCACTGGAAGTCAACTTTAATAAAGTAATACATCTGAATTTACAATTTCAGCTTTCTTTAATGAATATTCTGTGTGTTATGGAGATGAAGTTGTTTATATTGGAAATGATTCCATCGATCTTTGTTCAATACATTTTGACTTTTGGACTTTACAACGCTGTGGAGTTACTGGAAATGTTTGGATCATCCTCCATCAGCTGTGCCGGTGAGCCGCTGATACGGCGCTAGCTTCAAAATAAATGTGAATTCACGGGCTGAGGAGCCAAATCTGTCCATGGAAAAATATCTTTTTCAGCAGATATCATATTAGTCAGACCCCGTGTATCTCCATAGAAACGGAGATCAGAACAGACGGCAAGCAAAGAAATGTTTAGTTTGAGAGCAAATTGCCCCAAAACATGAATATCTTTTGATTATATATTTTTTTAAAGTTGGTAATGTCGTATAATATTAAGTCATCAATAGACATTGACATTATATATTACCTTTTTTTCTGTGACCAGTTTGAAATGAAGCCTCAATAAGATGTCAAGTTCAAATGCAAAATTTGAATGACGCACCAATTTTCTCCCCTGACATCAATTCTTAAGTCAGAGTAAACCTAACGTGACGTTTTCTTTCTGTTTTTTTTTAAATGTATTTTCTAAAGATCTAAATGATGTTGACACGTTTTGAGATGTAGAAAATAACATCTAAAACATTTGAGACAAGTTCTTGTTGAATGTTATAAATCAATAAGAACTTAAAATAAAAATGACTAACCTGAAATAATGCCAAATTCCAAAATGTCCAGATGCTGTGATCTTTTTATTCTCTGTTGGAGTCAGCATTCAGCATTGATCAGAGGAACAATCCAAAGTTTTCCACAGAAAAACTCATCTGAAATCAGACATTCCTTCATTCTGTTTTTCACACTCACACACACTCTCCTTTCAGACACTTTTTTTGGACCCCCGACAGAATTTCTCTGGATTTCTGGGGGGTTTACAGTCATCTATTATGATGTTAGGTGACACCATATTTCTTGGCTGCTTGGACAGATGATTCTGTCACATGAGAGATGGTAAAAGACTTCAGGATCTACTTTCTATAAATTAGAAAACACTTAACATGAGCTGCCAGATAACAGATAGGTTAGACCGACAAACTGTAGACAGATAGATAGTATCACATCAGTTAAGTTAAGTTACAAACAACCCATGTTACATCAGTCTCTTAAAGTTACAGGCTCGCCCTGTAACATGTGAGCTGCTGCTTCGTTCAAACAGAAAATCTGCTGTAGGGGGAACATGTAAATGTCAAAATATTGAATATAAGATGAGCCCCAGAGGCAATGCAGTGTCCAGCTCTCCAGTCTAATATTTGGTCTGATGATTCAAATTTACTCACTAAATCATTTGTAATAACAGAAATTAAAACAACAACAAAAAAAATCAGGATAAATTTGTCTTACAGTGAGTAAAGTTTTATGTTTCAAATTTTTATTTTGTATGTCTATATATAGATAATTATATCTGGAGAGAAGAGAGACAAATGTCAGATTCACCAATATTTATATTTCTAAAATGCAGAATTACATCACTCAATTACACAAATGTAACTAAAATTACTCAAGGTGATAAAATAACGAAGGGGCAACTGACTCCATATTTATTGTTTATTTGTTTGTTTGTTTCAAAGCAGCTTATACAAAAAAAACAAACAAACAAAAAAACAATGCTGTGTGATGCACACTTAAGTTTCTATTTTTGGCACGTTCACATAACATTATTTTCATTACAGATAACAGCTGACTGCGGTTCCCTGGTGCCTGATATCTGCACTGGGATGTTCTGGTGTGTGTTCACCTTCATCAGCCTACAGATGATTTTCTGGTTGCTAACTTAAACTGAAAGCACGTGAAGCTTTCATATTTGTCTCTGATCAGAAAGGCCCGTTGTTTTTAGTATTTGTTTTTTAAGCAATAACAGGAACATGAACTCCATCTTCCATATTTAGTGGAATCAATTTTATTCCAGGAGAATAATTCACAGTTTTATTCTTTCACTATTAAATTGTTTTTTGTAACACTGTATATGCTTTATACATTAAATATTTACTATTATTATTTTAATTTAATTGTCGGAAATAAGATGAGTGTCAGTTTATTTGTCACATATTGACGTGTGTATTTTATCCCAACACACACAATGTAGAATATTTATTTGTGTTTATTTCCGTCTCAATAATTAAGGAATGTATAATTTGATTTCCACAAAATCACGTCATTAATAAGAGTTCTCTCAGCATTTACTTTATTAAAATTACATTTGAATACAATGAAGTGGCCTCATGTTAGATTCTGTGGATTGTAGTGTCACATTAAAAGAGAAAGAATTAAAATACATGAAACACGCAGGAGAGAAAAAAAATATATATATATTTTTATGAGACATAAACTGGAGTCCAAAGTGAAATCACTCATGAATTAGCGTGAAAAGTTAATTAGCGTGATGTAAATGAAAGGCTAAAATCTAATCACATAAATTGGCCACAGTGAAAATACAATAGACTTCCAGGCTGCGAAAGTCGCTGTCAAGATTCACAAAGGTTGTTGATATATAAATAACACACACACACACACAGTGTGTGCACACACACACAATAAATAAGGCTGCCCAACCAGAACTAACAAAGGCCCACTACGGACAGTCCTGTCAGCACAGCGAGGGAGAGATTTTGTGGTGTGTGTGTGTGTGTGTGTGTGTGTGTGTGGCCCATACAGTATGTGTGAACGTGCATGTGCATGAATACTGTATGTGTGTGTATTTGTTTTTGTGTTACTGTGTGTGGCGTCCTTTAGACACTAAGGAATGGTAATTGTCTGCAGTGAATGTCTCTTCTGCTTGTCATAAGCTATGCTCATTTACACTCAAAATATTGGTCTGTGTGTGTGTGTGTGTGTGTGAGGGAGAGGGTGAGTTAAAGCAAAAGACACAATGTGTGTGTGTCATAAGCTATGCTCATTTACTCTCAAAATATTGGACTGTGAATGTCTGAGTGTGTGTGTGTGTGTGTGTGAGAGAGAGAGAGAAAGAGAGAGAGACAGTGCGTAAAAGTGAGTGAGTGTGTATGTCAAAATCTCATGTGTTTACACTCAAAACATCAGCTTGTGTGTGTATGTGTGTGTGTGTGTGTGTATGTGCGTTACGCCACGCTCATTTAGCCTCAGTAGCAGCAGAATGGGGAATTCCAATAATAATCATAAAACCTACTTTATTTTCTCTGTTTGAGGTGAGACGACTGCCTTTCCCCCTAGCCGCCACTTTCCAACTGGCTCAGCCAATCAACCCATACACATGCACACACACACACTCACACACACACGAACCCTCTCGTGTGCAGTTCTGCAAGCCAGGGCGATCGTCAGAGTTATTACATGGAGTGTTGTCTGCCTTGTTACATTTTCACTTTATGAGCTGAGAGCCTTCCACAGTCCCTCAATACTTAGCATAGACAGCAACTTAAGCAGTGTGTGTGTGTGTAAGTGTGTGTATGGCTGCTGTTTTCTTTTTATCAGCAGATAGGCCACTGGGTCCCCCACTACTTAGCAAACCCAACTATTTAATAAGCACAGCAGGCGGATATGTGTGTGTGTGTGCGTTTGAGTGTGTGAGAGAGAGACGGGATCTATGATCATAATCATAAGGATACACTGAAGTTATGTGTATGTCATAGAAAACACACTGATTGAATGGATTCCAGCCTTTGTCATGTGAGAGAAGGAATAGATGAGTTAAGGTTTAACTTAATGAAACAACTTATAAGATGTAATGTGTGTAAGTAAAAATAAAAATAAAAATAAAAATAAAAGTAAAAATCATCGACAATCAATGGGAAAGGTTTGAAAATATTTGTATGTGTATTATTAATAATAATAAAAAAAGTATATATATATATATATATATATATATATATATATATATATATATATATATATATAGTTGGAATTACAGTATTCTTGTGTGCTTCATAAGAGTAATAACAGTTAATAACTGTTTTGAAACTTCAGACTGAAAAAAGTTTGAACCTTTTTTTTGTGAACATGATCCACAGTCTGACCCGTGTTACTTACATTTTATCTCAGTGCATAAATGCCATGATGTACTTCATTAATTCAAATAATGGATCACAATCGTTGCTATTCTATTATACAATATATATTGACTATTTTTTTACATGAAATACAATTAAATATTTTCTGTTAACTGTGAAATGTCAGAGGTCTCAACTGCTGTCTGAAAATGGTTTACATATATATATATATATATATATATATATATATATATATATATATATATATATATATATCCACAGTCCTCAGATTCAGTGTGTTCAGTGTGACACCATGCACTGAACTGTATATGCCTTAACTTGTTCAACATTCTCATCGAGTGTCCTTTCAGAGAGAACACACACGATCAGAGTTCATGTTCAACATTGTTATTGACACTGCTTGAGGATGGCTAATGAGAGTGGAGCCGTTGGAGTCTGAGAGCTCTGGACAGCCAGATGGAGTGTGTGCCTTGTGAGACGAGGAAAGCCTGATTTGAGCCATCACGGGACACCAGTACTCTCAACTGAAACCAGACAGTGCCGTACCCTGGCAGCTTTTAATGCAGCTTTTACAGCCGTATGGGAGAATTAAATTCTCCCACACCACCCTGAGGTGCTTTCTTAGGTCCGATATCATGTAATAATCATAACAGTAATAAAACTATATTGACTGTCCGCGGTCAGGGAGGAACTTCCATTAAATCAAAGATGGATCATGGTGACCAAAATCAGAAACCACATCCGATTTTTATCAGAGAGCAGTATCAAAGCACAATGTACCCGTTTGTTCATTTTGGGGATGTATTGCTTTATTTCTGTCTGCTCAGTGTGTATATATGGCTGTGAGCATGTGTCTCTAACTATCTGTGTCAGTGCGAGAAATATCCTAATGAGTATAATAGGGCTGTTATATTTTTAATAAACACAGCAGGCAGCTGTAGTCTGCTGAGGCTCATACCTAAATGGATGGAGAGATTGTCAATGACTCACCGTGGTACACTTACTGCTGATTACAGAAACACAGCACTAGCTGTGCATATGGACTCTGTGTCAGTGTGTGTGTGCGTGTGTGTGCGTTTGTCTGCATGAAGCCCTTTTTCTGAGAAAACTATGTGTGTCCGCGCTTTTGTGTGTCTACTTATGAGTTACAGTTTTTCATTAGCACACAATAATATGTGTGTGTCTGGTTGAGTATACACAGACACTTTCTCATCCAAAACTTCAAAGTTGTGCGCGCAGTCCAATGTGTATGTGTGTGCATCCCATTACTTCACTCTCTGTTGACTAAATGAAACCCCGTCTTGGCAATTTCTCCTCCTCAGCACCCATTCACTCTCCCAGTTCGACCCGCACAATATTAAAAATCTCCCTTACTCCCAGCACACCGGCGAGGCTCGCCAACTCGCACGTCTCAAAACATGCTTTTTCCTGTCTGCGTGACGTCTTTATGTCTGTCAAACAATATCAGGTGGAGTCTCGAGTGTAAAATGATCAAAGCATTGAAGTTTTTACCATCCAACAGAACACATTATGAAGATGAACCAGGGAGACATAAAGAAGAGTGTTCTTTCTTTTCAATGATCAATAAGAGTTTGGTTCTTAATCAAGTTATATTAAATCTCCATCATTTCATACTGCCTAAATTCCAATTACTAAGTTACTACTACCTTAATGAAGTCAAACCACTGCACAGAATTCAGCTAGTGTTCATATTCATTTACTTTAAATGCAGCCCGTGTTTATATTAATAATACTGGTATTATTTTATCATTAACTGTAGGAGCAGTAGCACAGAACAACACACTAAAGACTACAGATTGCATATTATGAAATGCAAATAAAACTAAATGTTGCACATATTATATTACAAGCACACAGTGTATTATCTAAACATTAATGTGGATTATTAATAACGATCATTTTCAGTGCCTGCATGTGAACTTTTCCCTGCATTCTATAAAAGAACATTCAAATCATGCCACATTAGTAATATTTATTTTTAAAAAATCAGGTCATTGTCAGATACAAAGTGTTTATTCTTATCAAGTGTATATGTATTTTGGACATGAACATTTAGATGAAAGATTTTTATTAACGTAAAACAAAATGAGTCACTTGCTTGACAAAAAAAATAGCTCAATTGTTATGACCTATGTAAACCATGTACTTAGATACTATGTACTGCATATATCATCCCACTGAAATTAATACATCTTTATTGTTAAATTTATGTACAGTTTTTAGGTCAATTTAAATGAGGAAATTGATACTAAATTTATCAACAAGAAAATTCATTAATGTGTGAAACATGCAATGAACATTGACATGAACATTGTAATCGCATAGCAATAACACCACAAACATCTACGTCTTTGTTCCTCAGACCATCTTTTTCTAAATTTACAGTTATATATGTTTGGGCCTTCACTTGTAAAAGGTTCAGACATTACAGACCCTAAACCTAACCTCCAACTGGATTCTGATGTAACCTGAATGCAGCCCCTGTGATGCAGATGTGACGTGTCAATAAGAGACTCCCACATTGTTAAAAAGAATCCCAGAATATAGTGAAAATAATTGACATACATACATACATACATATATGTATACGAGTAAAGAAAGTCAAATAAACAAAAGATGATTCATTTCAGGCTCCGTGTTTTATCAACCTACCGCTTCCTTCCTTCATTTCATTTCCATGTCCGTGATAAACTCATCGTCCTCATTTGAATTTGAATGAACAAATTGCTTTGACTTTGTGTTATTAGAGTGAATTAAGCCAGGCTCACCTCAGAACACTTCATTCTTCATATTTCATTCCAGTAAACATCGCACACACATGCACACACACACACACACACACACACACACACACCTCAGCCTCTGTTCTTTTATGACAATCAGGTTATTCATTATTGTCTGTGATTCTATTTAACGATGTGGGAGTCTCTTATTCACACTGTATATCTGCATCACAGGGACTGCATTCATTCAGGTTCCAGTTAACGGTCAGCGTTAGGCTCTGTAATGTCTCAACCTTTTACAAGTGAAGGTCCAAACATATTTTACTATAAATATGAATAACTTTGATTTACTCATGGAATTTCTATGTAGCTGAGGACAGATGAAGCTGGTCTAAGGAACAAAGACATATATGTTTGTGCTGTTATTACTGTAAAATTACAATGTTGCAGTATTTTTAATCCATACCTATAAAACTCTACAACAGTTCAAGCAACATGCTGCAAAGATTTACCCGGTGTCTTCTGGATTTGTTTTTGGGTTTTTTTTACAGGTAATTGGTCATTTTATGACATCTTTGCTGGAGAATTTGCATGAAATTACATCTGCTTTAAATACCGATTTTATTTCCATGAGCTTGCACCAGAATTTGGCTCACTAATTAAACAGGGTGAGGAAAGGTGAGTGAAGCAATCACATCAAATATACGGCTAGTGACTGTCAAAAACTGAAAGGCAACCACAGAAAAAAACAGCAACACGTGTGGGAGTTTGTGGGAGTTTGAAAGCTATTGAGTGAGCTCAAAACATTCTGGCTGCAAGCAACCTGCAACTCAAAATTGGATTCTGAGCACTGATAGACAAAGTAAAACAACTGAGAGCAAAGTTTCAAATTTAAAATTATGTGCTCAACAGCTGGATGCAGCTGTTTTGGCAGCTTCTGGGCACTAAAGAACACCTCTGGACCTCTGCTAACAATAGAAAAGATGGATCTAAAAGACTTTAAGGTTACTCAGTTTTGTTTTTGTCTGTGGATAATTGAGAGACTTACACATATTACTTAGAAAATAAAATGGTCAAACAAGATTTGACCCTATCTCCTTCATTCAGTTTGAATTTGTGCATGACGGATAGAAAATCTGACAACAAAGGAGCCCAACTTCTCAATTAGACACTATTACTTTGAGAGAGAAGTTCTCTCCTGCTGGTCAAATGTGAACATGTAATTTTCTGCTTTTGTCACACTTCTGTCCTTCATTAACTTGCAGGCCCTCGATAATCACCTGATTTTACTGTTGTTAAGACAGTCAATAATGTTGACCACACATTTCCAAAATGAGCGCACGTCTTCAGCTTCCAAACCGTGTAAAAGAAAATGAAATCCATTCACTGAGGAGCTCAGCCTGAACCCACACAGAATCACAGTAATATAGTGACAGATATAGTGAATCCCATAGGATGAATCTCATTTTTAAACTCTGATGAATTACTAAATTACACTGGATATATGTGCCACTCCAATGAGTATATTGTGAATATATATATTATAAATATTGTGAAGCCATTCTAATAATATACAAAAAAAGACGCGTGAAGACTTGTGTAAAAGTTCAATGAAAGGACAAAAAAAATTTTGTTTGACACACTGCCATGTCACTTTTTACATCATATTAAATCAAAAGATTGAATTTGACACACAGGCATCTCTGTAAACTTCCAAATATAAGCCAACTGGTATCACGCTAGTGTGTGAAATGTACACGCCAGTCCACTGTGGCAGTGTCACGTGCACTTTGGTTGTGTTTAGGCAACAAAACTACTTGGTTAGATTTAGGAAAACGTCGACACTGACATGGTATCCACTGAGACTGGGCTGAGCTCATTTCCAAACTTTGACATTTGGAGGCTGTTTTTAACTATGCTGGCAGTGAAAGCACTCACATTAATCATAGCAGCCATATTCAACACCACAAATATTATATATATATATATATATATATATATATATATATATATATATATATATATATATATATATGTGTGTGTGTGTGTGTGTGTGTATATATATATATATATATATATATATATATATATATATATATATATATATATATATATATTCAATTATATATATATATATGTGTGTGTGTGTGTGTATATGTGTGTGTGTGTCCTTTCATTGTTTTCAGTGTTTATGTCAAAATTTGAAATCAATGAGCTTTCTTAGCATGAATGTTTTAATGATGATTTAACTTTTATTTTTTCTTTTTGTTGCATGTTTTAATGTTTAATAAACCATAAAGAAAACACAGTGTTTTGGGGATGAGGACGGGAGTGTGATTGTAGGTTGGCTCAATATATAAAACCAGTGGACTTGAATAAAATACTGGTTTTCAACAGTTTAATTTAGTTGTGTTTAAAAATGACTCCTGTGGGTCCAGAGAGGTGAATAACTATTCTGGAAATTCTCAGAGAGTGTTATTAATTCCACAGATAGGAATGCAATTATTCTTCACATTTTTACAGTTTAACCAATTATCAGTAATAACTCGTCTAATGTGAAAATGTTCCGGCAGGTGTAATGTTGGGTGAAGAAGATGAACATGAGAAGTCTCCACAGAACGGAACTGAAAAATGATGTAAGACTATTTGAATGTTTGAGTGGCTTTAGTTGTTTGACTCTTAAATAATGCTCATTGTGGGATACATCTCACACACCAAATATATCAATGTGCATTTTCTGGTAGCTTGCCTGGTAGAGTGTATGGCTCATGTACAAAGTCTCAGTCCTTAGCGGCCCGGGCCCAGCTCTAACCTACAGCCCTTTACAGTGTGTCATCCCCTCTCACTCTTGCCCTCTTTCCTGTCTCTCTCTCGAGCTGTCTGTGTCCAATAAAGGCTAAATCTTTTTTTTTTATTATTTTTTATTGTTTTATGTTGCATAAAGTCACCTTGAAGCTAACTTCTGAAGAGCTCAGAAGTTAAGGAAAAGTTCAGATAGTGATGGAAAAATCTTCTTCTGACCATGCTTAGTGTTGTGGTACACATTTACAGCAATATGATGAACATTCATTTTGTTTGGCACTGCTCCTCTACACACTCACACACACACATGCACACACGATTTGATTTAAAATATATACACCTGTGTCTAAGATCAACAGGAGGGAAGGTAAAAGAAGAGTGCAGTGGAGAGAAGGAAAGAAATACTGGACAGATGTAGAGAGAAACAAAATGGTGGATGAGAGATTAAGAAAAAGCTGACAGGAAGTTGAAGAAAAAGTTTTTAGAGAGGGTTGGGGGAAGCGGAAGTAAAGAGAGAAATAATACAAAAGAATGAGAGAGAAGGAAGAAAGGAAGAACTTAGAAAAATGTATTTAAAATGTATTTTAAATCTTCTGAAATTGAACTTTTGATTTTTTATTTTTTTAAGTCTGTAAAACTGAATAAGAATATAAAATGAACCTCAATGAGCGAAGCATGACCTCTCCTCGGGCAATGTGCGGTGGTCTCCTGGTCAGCTGTGTCTCATCTTTGGTTCCACAAGGGTTAAAGAGAGAGAGAGAGAGAGAGAGAGAGAGAGAGCAGCCTTCATAACGACACCACACTCCCTCTCTGTTATCCTCCAGACTAGATCCAGATACCGACTGGCTCGCGCTCCCCCCGGTTATTCACACACACAATCGCTGATACACACATTCTTTGCCTCTACCTCTCTCTCTCTCTCTCTCTCTTTTTTACACACACGCACACGCTGGTAGAGGAGAAGAGGAGCGGAGCGTGGCGGATCACGGGGCGCAGCAGAGCATCTGGTCTCCCGTTGACGCGGAGAAACACCGGAGAGGAGCAACCGGCGCGAGCTGCACAAGGTAAGGACTTTTATGGAGATGAATGCCTCAGCTGGATGCTCTGAGGGCTGTTTTGAGTGTGTGCGCGCGTGCGTGTGTGAGAAGTTGTCAGTTGAGGATGGTGGTGGAAGCATCACTGGCTTCATGGCAGTAATTGGACGCGGATGTCCACTTCTCATTGGCTGTTGTTAATTGGGAAACACGTTGAAGCAGCAGGTCAGAGGCTGCATGGTCAGCTGCTGCACAGCTGATCAGGGATTTGGGAGTTTGTTCAAAGGTAGTCAGCCTGGCAGATGGTCGTTGAGGAAAGTGGTGATGCGTGCTGTTGCACACTCTCACCAAAGTTTTCTGCAGCTGTTATCTGTGAAACGTTTAAATGCAGGAGAGGGGACCCTGTGTGAAATGATGAAATGACACTAAAGATTTGATAAACCTCATCAGTCATGGATGCTCTGCTGATGCTCTCTCTCATCTTGCTGCATTTTGAAGCCAGTCATCAGTTTGATCGTCCACATGGACATTAGTCTCTGTTGAAGTGGTAAAAAAAAGTTTTGCACTTCTTCTCTCACTTCACTTCCAACTTGGTCCAAAGAAAGCACACTGAGTTAGCAACAGGTGTGCTAACTGAAACTGAGACTGTGACGGGTGTCAATGGCGTTGACACTTTATTACACTGTGACAGGAGATCAGAACAACACTGCAAACCCTAGAACCACCAAGATGCCCCAGACCAGTGAAGATATTACACAAACATACCGCAGAGCGAGCAGTTTCTTCATAGTTCATCATTTTCAACTTTCAGAAGTTCGACTTTAGTTGCAAAATTATCAGTGTAATTACTTCCTTTTATATTAAACCATGTTTTTAATAATAACCTTTATGTGTTTAAAATGACACTGTTTATTGCTATGAGAAACTGAATTGTGAAAAGTGCTTAAAGGACATGGGTGTTGCCTAAGGGCACTGCGGCAGGGTGACTGACCGATTCCATCATGCTGTTAAACACATTTGAATTCATGATTTTATATTTATCTTCCATTTCATTTATTGTTGACTGATTTAAAGATGTTAAATTGTGTTTATTAATGTTGAGTTATTGTAAAATGTTCATGTTGCTGAAGGGTTGAAGATGTTGGATATTGTTATCAAAGGACATAATGAGGTATATTTGTGACAGCTGGAGACCTAAGTATATAGTTTTAGTTTAATGGGTTGACTTTTTTTTAACAATATTAATATTCAATCCAACATAAATGGTCTGGCTTAATGTTCGTTTAGTCAATGAATCCAAGAAACAGAAATTGATCGTTACAATCAGACGAACATTGTTTTACGACTGTTTACTGTATTTGCCGTTGTGCATACTTGTGTGTAATATGAAATAAAGTCCAAATATTAATAACGATATTGTACTCTTATCAGCCTAACGGTGATCATTAGTTCTTGCT
The DNA here is from genome assembly GCA_033000465.1 of Sciaenops ocellatus. Classification (NCBI taxonomy): domain Eukaryota; kingdom Metazoa; phylum Chordata; class Actinopteri; family Sciaenidae; genus Sciaenops; species Sciaenops ocellatus. The sequence goes on along the minus strand of CP136867.1, from coordinate 2,957,327 downwards.
TTTATCAGTCAATATGTTAATACAGAGTTCAAGTAATAATGAAGTAACTCCATATGATGCGCTAACAAGAAGAAAAATGATCAATGAGCTGCTGGTCTGCAGTACAATTGATTTCTGGCCACATAGCGGGCGTCATGCTCATGTTTGTTTTTATTTTTATACTATGTCTGGGTTTGACGCCAGAATTATGGTATTCCTCTAAACAAACTCCTGTTTGTGAAATTTTCACTTCAGATTATAAATCATAAATGAAACTGAGGCCGTCGATAATAAATTCAATATCACACTATCAAATGCTTTCCCCCTCACAGGACATCAATACTGCTGAAATGAATTGATCTGTGGTAAATATTCATTCAACTGTGATGTGTAATTATTACATTTTCTAATTAATCTCAGATTAAGTTTTACAGTTACTAATATCATATGGACTCTGACTGACGACTGAGATATTTGATGTCATTTATCAATCCGTGCTATCATCTAATTGAGTTACAGGCAATTATTAGAATCACAAATGAGATACAAGGAGTCTCGTTACCATGATAACTTGGGCTGAATGCTTCATCACTCATGTTTATCCAGCACGTTGCTCCCAATGCCGAGGTCACCTTTCATGGTTTTCGATGGGCTCAAAATTCAAACCAAACCACCAAAACACGTTTACGTACTTGTAAATATGAAACTGATGTTCCGAACCTAAGATAACTTCAAATACAAATAGATCAACTAATACCATTTTCATTCCTTCATGACCTCTTTGAAAACTTGTGCCAGGTGAGGTGATTGCAATGTGGCATTTCCTTACAGCTCAGTCCCATAGAGGAATTCTTCTCCTCATGGAGGTGCACAGTTTGACCATCAGCCACATGATCACATGTCCCTCATAGACACAAATGCTGGATGTCTGGACATATCTGTGGAAGATTGTCAGTGATGGATCAGCCATCGAGAGAGGAGCGGATAACTGATAGTTGGTTAGACAGGGTTAGTCCATTACTACATTCCATTCTGTGCATTTGGAATTACTCTGCAGTAAACTGAAGCATGTTGCACCCTTTCTGATTCCTTCCTGTGACATTAGTGTACTGTAAAGCAGCACGACCCATGCAATAGACGTAGCCTTATTTTGGTTGTAATGGTGTCTTCATTACATTACAAGGACAATAGTGATTCCTGCTGTTAGTGATTCTCATGGTCAGTAGTGACAGTGGTCAGTAGTGTTGATGTCAGTGTTCTGTTTCTGGATGACGGTAAAGAGAGCTGTGTTTTTGGAAAAGTGAACTCGGTATAGAGAAATGTGAAAAACTGTAATAAATGATGAATAACATGACAGAGTGACAGATATTATTTTTATTGGCTTTCTCACTCTGAACAGAATATTTAGTTTATTTTTTCTTTTTTACAGAAGAATTTTTTTTTTTGCTCTTTTTAATTTAATCTTTGTGTCCAGACTTTTTTTCCCTCCCGTGGAAATGTAGCAAGGATAATTATTAGACTACACTGTGATGATTTTTCTTGTTACTTTGGGCAAATATGCTTTAGTTCCAGGATCACTAATAATTTTAAGCCGTTAAGAGTCAAGAGTCTGTGCTCACAGCAAGACAGAGCAAATATTTGATGCTAGAATGACCACAACGCCGCACTGCTGTGGAGAAAAGGAAGCAGCATACCATGGAGAGTTTTCGGTGAAAAGGTGCTGTTGATAACAGCCTGCACTCGACTGAAGTGATCAGCTGTCAGATTGACAGATCTGGAAATGTCACAAGATTCTGCTGCAGTAAATGAACATCGTGTTGCAGCAACAACTCGGTTGGGCCGCTCATGTAAAACAAACTAATGTGAGTCCAGATTCATTTGTGTTTTGGCCTTGAAAGGATTAAACAGACTGAAAGTGGACTGAAACAACCCTGGCAGGTGAAGCAGGATGTGTTCACAGGGAGATTACAATCCACATTAAGAAATCCTGGAATTAACAATAAAGTGTGTTTATGGTTTGTTGGTTTCTCGGGGATCCTCTTGGATTTTCCTTTCAATAGCTCGGCTAAATAAATTATTCTCCAAAAGGGGGTCATAAAGTAAAACACAAATTTGTTCATTACATTATACTATTTACTCACCACTTTTATTATATTAGTCATTAGTTTATATTATGATTTTTACGAAGCTGTGCTCCATAATCACAATTGTAAATAGAAAACTGCATAAACTCCATTTATATTTTACATTTCATTCACATTCATGTCCGACACAGTACATTCACATGTGCAGCCTCATAGGTGAGCAGGTTACATAGTTTATTGAGAGATCACATTTGACACACTCTCACAGCCCTGCAGGATGACGTGCACGCATTGGTCAAATTTACCTTTGTCCATAATTTAACAGCAATAGAATTTGAGAAAAACTCTTCAAATCATTAATTTTAAAAGTAAATTATTATTTACAAAACCATCCTATAATGTTTGTCCACCTTCCAGGTGTCCATTGGCTTCCATTCTTTGGTGTACTAAATTTGTAGAAACGTAACACTTCCTTGAGATCGTGATGCCATTGTGAATGGTGCAACACAGCATTAACTTTGCAAACAGACAGACTGTTGCAGTGAATCTGTAATCACAACTACCCAAAATTATTATTATTATTATTATTATTATTATTATTATTATGAAAGCAGGCACGATGTCGCTACAATGAATAACCAAACACATGCAAATTTCCAGACTCACTCAGACACCTGAAGGTCTTTTGCTCAGTCTTTTGTTCTGAAAGTGAAATTCTCCAAAAGACTTCTCCAGTTTTATGACTTTGATTTTGAAAATACAGCCGTGTGAACGGTTTCTGGGGAAGGAAATGTTCTGCACAGTGCTCAAGTGCAAATTACAAAAGTAAAATAGAAGTTTCAACGTATTATTTTCCTTCACAATGACTGAGCTCAGTTTCTGTGTGTGTGCTCCAAAATTACTAGATTTTTTTTAACTTCTTAACTTTTTACTTTTTTGAGGGTGAAATCCAACAAAAAAAAATAAAATGAAATAAAGATGCCATTTGATCATTGAATGCCTATAGCTTTCAGAGTTTTCCCTCAAGGACGTCGGCATCCAGCGCACATCCATGATGCAAATGACACATTTTTAAATGAATGAGAGATGGCTGCTGTGATTTGTGAATACTGATAAAGTTATTAATATAAATGCAGGAGCGCTATCCTATTCATTTCCTGTTGTAAAGGGGATTCAGGCTGTGGACCCTGAAGTCATAAGTCTTTGACTCCACACAGGGACTCAGACAGAAAGACTGATAGAGGGAAGGAGAGACAGCCACCTGTATGAAGCCAATGACACACAGATTTCAGTCAGTATTGTTGTGTCATGTGATCAGCCATAAAAATGTACAAGATGAAAGATTTTACCTGGATAAAATTGGGTGCCAATACTCCTCAAAAACATTTTTGGCGGAACACTTGCACTACCCCACACCAAAATCCAGAGTCCAGGCTCCAGGATGTCAAGTTTTGATTGGTGTTACAGCCTTTCCATTCCAGAATGTGTCAAACTGTGTGGAACACGCTAATGAAGTGGCTCAAAAGTCAGTAGAAATCAGAGATGCATGGACACACACAGTATTTACAACATGAGATTCACTGCTACATGTTTTTTTTTTATTATTTATTTATTTTGTGTCAGCCATGGATGGATTCAGATTCTTCTCCTTCATCATATGTGTAATGCACGAGATTTCCCTTTCCTCATCGCTGTATTCTTTTTGAAAGAAGTAAATACTAACACTAATATTAGGCCTGCAGTAGTACTGATAGAAAATGACTATGATTTGAACACTGTCTAACAAGTTTGGGTTAGTTGTTGGACAAAGCCATCAAAGATGTCACCTGATGAATTAATGATGACAATAATAGTGGCACCCATAGACATGTTACTGAGAACTCTGCTGTAAGTGTGTGAGAGTGAGTCTGACTGACAGTCACCAGGTGGATTAGCTAGCTCAGTCGTAGCAGCACGTGTTGGTCACCTTCGATGCTGAAAGGTGTGGTTTTGCAGGGTGCTATTTTTACATTGTATGTCAGCAATGAATACGAAAGTCAGTGTGACTTCTGTAATTTAATGAGGCAGATTTTTGCAATGTTATTTTTCCTTTTTTGGTGCACGTGTGGACCACAGATATGTTTGTTCATTTGATTCTTTGTCACCTCAGACTAGATTCTGATGAAACCTTGGAGCAGTTATTTTCTGACATGGGAGTGGAAACAAAACGAAACAAAATTGAAACAAAATGAAATAAAATGAAGGGTTCATTTGCAAAAACAGATTTTATTTATTTTGGTTGTTTTTTGTGTGTTTTTGGTGCACTCTGAGGAATACCAATCAAACTGGTGTTGTCTTGTTTTGATGAGATTTCTCAATCTCAAATGTTTTATTTTCACAAATCAGGTTTTTTTATTGTGCACTCAGGAGGATATCAATCAGACTGCTGCTGGTTTATTCATTTTAAGAACGCTGTTTATCTGTTTGTGCAAATGAACTCCTCAACCATACCTCTGCAACACACAATTAAATTTCCTGCTTTTATGTATTTATTTATATTTGCAATTTCCATGCACACACACACACACACACACACACACAGATGTACACTGTAGGCAGTCAGGCACCATGCACGGTGGAAGTGCAGGAGAAATTTGGAGTTCAGTTTTTTTGCCCAAAAACAAGTGTGATGAATGGATGACTGCTCTTCCTTCTGAGCCACTGAAACCAAATTTCTGTTTATGTTTTTCTGATTTTGCAGTTCTTGAAACCTCTCAATGAAACTCTTTGGCTGAATTGCTCACTGCTCATAGATGTATGCAGGCTGTGATGAGGAAGTGTGTGGTTAGAAGCCTTTAAGTGACTGAAATGACATTGATTGGCAGAGGGGTCATTCTTAATTTCTCATGTTTCTCTGTGCTAAACAAATAGAGTTGACCTTGAGTGAAATCAATAATAATTCAGAGCTTCGACTTGGATTCAGCTGCTGTCTGTTTCACACATAGAGCAGATGGGATTGCATGAATACTAAATACTGTCTCGTCGAGTGCAGACAGGAATGTTAGGAGGTAAGACCAAGCATCCAAATAATGGACTCAAACCTATGCATGTCAGGGTATGCTGAAAAATATAAACAACAGTGAATCATCAGAGATAACATTTAATCACCAGTGATGTGTTCTGCAAAGCATGACAAGTTATAAAAATAATGAAGCAGGGAATCCATCAATTTCTTCAGTTACTGGTCATACTCTAGTTAAAGTCTTCTTCAGATGAACCTGGTTCGACACGCGATTGACACATTCACAGTGAGTCTTGGTGTTTCCCCTGATAAAACAGGGAAGCAGCTGCTCTTTAGCAGGATATCATCAGTGGATGATTCTCCCTGGAGTCACAAACAAGCTGGATGTTTGATGACAACAGTGGTGTCCAGAAATCTGCTGCACAACTAGACCAGTATACAGTATGAGCTGCTGGCAGACGAGGGCTGGTTGAGCAGCTTCTGTGGGAAAACACACATGCAGTTACAGTTTTTGGTCTGAGGCTTCACCCAAAGTTTTAATTAAGCTGTTTCTCTGACTAGGAAGTTATTTCTCAAAAGCTTTTATCAGTTTGAAAATGTGAATTACTTAAAGGGCTACTTTGCAACTTTTTGACCGTTTAATTTTAAATTGACATATAAATGCAAAATAAGTGAGAAATATTTAAAGAGTCGGCCTGTTTAAATATTGTTTACACACACACACACACACACACACACACACACACACACAAAAAAAAAAAAAAAAAAACTATGAGAAATCCACATGCTATAAATAAAAATGGATGCAGTTTGTGTGACGTCACCCACAGGTTTGTGAAGGCCTCAGTGTGGCGGCTCTGGCTGCTGCCATCTTGTCATTCCTGCCTCCTCCAGATCCTGGCTAATCTAAAAATGGGCAGAGAAGTAGAGCTGAGGTGGGCCATCTGTGATGGCACCCACCTGTCAATCAAAGCGTCCACGCTCTTAGTTCTGCATAACTTTAAGCCTTAATATAATTTGAACAGGTGAGTTGTATAAAAATTCACCCTCAGTACAGTTGTCATGAACGGGGAAATTAGCTATAGAGACCAAAACTGTTTTTTGTACCAGGCTGTAAACATGTTTATTTCTGCTGTGAAGTTGGACACTTTAACATGGGGACTTATGGAGACTGACTCACTTCTGGAGCCAGCCTCAAGTGTAAATTTGAGGAAGTGCTGTTTCAACCTGCAATAACACAACACCTGACTTCCTGAAATACACACTAGTGTTTTTCTGGAATGCGCTGTGCTTTGAAATTCTACCATGTTTAGTAATGTGAAATGTTTCACCCATTTTACTGATGAGCATTATGGGAAATACACAAATAGTGCAGCTCACAATGTGTCCACACGTGTTAATACATGCGCACGTATCCTGTGTAAAATGACAATATAATATCTTTTATTTAGAGTTTGCACTAATATTTGCCATGTGTATAGTCAGCATACTATCACCGAATTGTATAAATAATAAGAGGCTGAAGGAGAGAGAGAAATGGAAAAGGTGAGACTATAGAATAGATATGAGAAAACCAAGACATGCTGGTGTAGGCTGAGAGAATATATTCAGAGAGAGAGAGAGAGAGAGAGAGGATGGGTGAATGAAGGAGAGAGAGGTCCTGGCAGCCATGTCTTATTCATTGTCAGGTCACTGGCACAGGGACCCACACTGCTAAATTATGAAGAACACAGTGATGGAACAAGACATGACGGACACACACAAGTATACACACACACACACACACACACACACACACACACACACACACACAGACTCTGCAATGAATATCCATCATACGGAGTAATCTGATCCAGGAGTTAGACAAAAAAAAAGAACATATCTGGCAGTGGGAGTAAGATTATTCAACTTAAAGAATGTTGTTGTATTTTATTTTTGTATGTCTCTCTCTCATTCAGCTGACAGTGAAGTGTTAGCAGTCGACAGTGGACAAAAACAATCCCCCTCTCAATTGTGTTCTGTGTAAACTCTCTAAAAGGTCATGTGCACAGAGACCTCGGTTTAACAGTCATTTCCATGAAACAGTGTGTTGAACATCTTTTTCACTGGTCAGTCAGTCTTCTGACAAGCTGAATGTGCTGCTTTTACAGGACACTGACACTTTGATGCAAAGGAAACTGAACCAGACACAAGTGGAATCATGTCTCACAGAAGAGCTCATATACAAGATACATTTTTCCAGCTGAAGACTGAATATCAGACTGCAGTGCAGACATTGCACACATATACTCACACACTCAAATATACACAATATCCTCACTGTCACTACCTAACCCCAAAATGTAAAAAATAAATAAATGAAAATACATTATTAATTAAAACATTTAAATACAGACATTTTTGACAAAGGGATTTTTTTGAATCTCTGCAATAATATTAATTAGATTAAAAAAAATATATAAAATCTAATAAAAAGAAGTTCTCTACTCTCTAACTCTAAATTGCCCAGTGTGATTGTGAGCATGAATGGTTGTCTCTATGTGTCAGCCCTGTGATGAACTGGTGAATCTCACACAATGCCAGCTGGGATCGGCTCCATCCCCTTGTAACCCTGATAAGGATAAGTAGCCATAGATAATGGAAATAATAACATTTTATAAAAATAAGTATGAGCAATTCATTTTATTATTTCTTAATTCAGTGTCATATTTTACACAATCATTCATATTATTATTTATTCCAGAGCTACTTATTAATTGATTTAATATTGAACACTCAGGACTGCCATGTCTCAGTGTGTCTATCTCAGTCTGTTTGAACATGCACACATGCATCCCCCCCATGACTGAATTCATGTCCAGCTCACAATACAACAGCAGCCCCTCCAGTATGGTTATTGATTTTTATCCATGGCCTCGTGTCACACACACACACAAACACAGATGTAGGGATTCATGTTTTACCTCTCAGACGTGCTGAAAATCCCCTACAGACGTGGTTTGAAATTTTCAGGTGAACCTCTGAGGCCTTTTGGGGGAAAGCAACTTTTAACTTCGAGACAGCGTTTGACATTTCTGCCAGGTTTATTGACGTGTTGGTGTTTGTGATGCTCCTGAGACCCTGCAAGTCTTTTCCACCCTGCTGAGAAAACATTTTTTTTTGTAGATGTTAGTTGTTTTTTCCTCATCCCTCTTTGTTCTTGGTGTGTATTTCATATTTTGGACATTTTGGACATTTTAGTCAATATTTAACATGCATCCCTTTAGCTCTTAAATCTCAGTTTCCTTTAATTTTGAGTAGTCATTTTTGTGTTTTCTGACATTATACAGCTGCTCAGTTCAAAGTTGGCCAACATTATGGTAAGTTAAGCAATTTAATTACGTAGTTCAGTCGCTCACCATTAAGAAAACATATCCAGCATCAGACCTTTTCTTTCTAATGTCTGTGGAGAGGAGTGTCAGTGTGGATCTGTTGTTGCCAGACATTTTGGACAGAATTTAGACAGTGTATTTTTATCTTGAGGATGAACAAAATATATAAATAAAAGTGCAATTTTCTAGAGCAGCCAAGAAATGTGGATCATTTGTAAAGCTGAACTACAGACATACACACATCCGCTCATTTTCATTTGTAGATAATTGAAACTGCTGGTTCCTGTTTATTTTCTGTGCTTTTTGCATTCATTCACTCAACATGTTGGAGTTGCAGTGTTTTAAAATAGCACTACCGGCACACCTGAAGCCAAACAGAAAAATAAATCATCTGCTATGACATAAAAATGAATAATAGGAATGTTTGGAGCCAATCAACAGGATTAGGATCGAGCCGATCCAGGTTAATTGTCGGTGGATCAGTATTGGCTCGATCCCAATCCTGTTAATTGACTCGAGACATTGCTTTCATTCACTTTCATCTCAGGGCCAGTAACACGACAGCAGGAGACAGAAATAATAAATCCAACACCTGTGCAATCCTGTGTAATGTGGCATCCAATGCAGTAAACATATGACTCTTATCATTTTTGTACACTCATAGTAGGACAATTAATAATAATGCTTTCCCATCATCCATCTAGCTATATTTTTATTTTTTAAGTCTTAATTATTTAAATGTCAAGGACCATTTGTGTCCTGGTTGCAGATAAACTTGTCGTCTTGAGAATTTTTGTAGAGCTGGTCTCTCCACAAGGAGAGAGGGACAGGGACTGATCCTGTAGCTGCAAAAACCCTCAACTAACTAAATGTACACAGTTTGGAATGGTAGTAGCCATGAAGCAAAAAATCGGCATCTCCCTGACTTCTCAGGCAACCAGCCTTCATCCGAATGTTGAAACCAACTGGACTGTGCCACCTCTCCAAAAAACATTGAGACATGCGGGGAAAACCTTTTAACACTCTTATGCCAGCTCACAATACCCAAAGTTCTGTCAGTACCATCTCATTTCTGGATGATGTCACCACGCATACCAGAGCTACATTCAGTCGCTATGATGTCAGGCCTCCCCTAAAGGGACAGGGGAAGAAGAAAGCCAACACCAAAAGAGAAAAACAAAGTCATCAGCCAGAACAAAAAACACACAGGCTCAGATGGAGCAGTCAGCCCCGGAATTCCAGGGCTCTCCACTTCTCATCAAGTTTTTCAGCATCAGCACCAGCAGCCTACATCATACAGGGTAAACAACACCAGGCTGTAGGGCCGCCTGCCACCCAGCCAACTTTAGCAGGGGAAGCTCGCACCAAGATACCAGTGCTTCCTACTGCCCACATCCACCAACCTCAGAAGCTGGCTTTAGTAGAGGCCCAAAAGCCCCTAATAAGGTAATGGTTTCTGCCAATACCATATCCATTCTGTTACTGAAACTGCTGCCCAGCTCCAGCATTTCAATAAAGACAAGTACTGGGGCATGCTTTGATATCAAGATTTACTGCCATATATTTGCTGCATGTGCAGCCCTAAGATGTTCCCAGTGTGGTGCCCCATCTCAGACAGCCTCTTACTCTTCCATTCCTGCCCACACTAAGCCACACCAAGCCCAAACAAGAACGTCTGCTTTCTCTAGATTATCATTGGTGGCCCCACCAGAACTCATAGTCCAAAGCATGCATTAGCACCAAAGAGGTCCAGCTTTTTTGCAACAAATTCAATGAGGCTGGATGAAATAGGTATGGCCACCCTGCATGTTCAGCGCATTTGGTCATTATCAGCCACCTCATTATCATAACCAGGAAATACTCTGGAAAGAAACATCATGGATCTTTCAGCACCCTATAGCAGAATCATCCCCACCATTAATAGCTTGATTCCAAATAAAGAGCTTTTCCTCCACTACGCTACCATTAACCATGCCATACCTCATCAAATCTGCTGGGACAGGGCTGTGGTTTGTGGATGCCAACAGTGCTTTCAAAGTTCTCTCCATCTTGGTGTTCATTGGTGAGGGGCATATTTCCTTAGGCTCACTTATGCAAAAGCAGCCCTGAACTGTTAAATGTTGTGTTAGAAGCCCTTTGTAGGATTCTGTTGAATCTCCCCTCGCTGCTATCCACTTGGAGTTCCACTGTGTGCAGAGAAAACAGAGGGCCCCTCCATATCCCTCGAGTTCCTGGGAATCAGTTTTGACACCAATCTCTTCCTGACTTCACTCCCAATCAAAATGCTTAACTGTATCAGCCTTCTGATCTCCAATTTCCTCCTAGCACCATGCTTCACCAAATGCCAACTTCTCTCACTCCTAGGCCAGCTTAACTTCATGTTGTGGGCAAGTTTTTCCTCACTCGAACCAAGGATCTAAGGACAGAGAGTGTCACTCCCTGTACAGATTGTAAAGCCCTCTGAGGCAAAATGTGTTTTGTGAATTTGGGCTATAGAAATAAAATTTGATTTGATTTGATTTGATAGTATCATTGTTACCGTTGGTATTCTATGGGACATTAAATGGACATCCTTATACTCTGACGACCTTGCAGTTGTAGACATAATCAACAAAGGTCGATCCAACGACTCATGCATCATGCTGTTTATGCACTGCCTAACCTGGCACTCTGTTACTCAACAATAAGTCCTTTGCGCAGCTCATCCCAGTTCCCGGTCATTCCAATGTCATAGGCTTAGGGATTCTCTTGTTCTCATTCTAGAAGTTCAGAAGCTTTGCCCCCATGTAGACAGCCACTAACACCTCCTCCATATTTAGACATTTAACACATGAATCCTGCCCTTGTACCCCTGATTGTCGACCCCTTGTCGAACTTGGAAGAGTTTCCAGCACTTCTACGACTAGTACATTACCTTTCTTTTGTTCAATCTCATTACCATGACCTCTTTCATTACCTATACCCATTCGATGATGGCTGTCACACTTACTACCTTAGTTAGTTTACCTTAGCTGTGTTAGCTTCTTCTCAAAACTCCTAACTGGCAGAACTAGACTACCTTTTAACCGTGATTCTGGTCCCACCAGCACTTCCTGTACTACTGGCATTTCCCCCATGCATTGCTCCGGCTGCTCCTTTAGAAGAAGCTGCAACCTTGGCCGTTGGTCTTCCCAAGCATATAACAGGTACATTCACCTGCAAAGATCTCAGATCTGCTCAACCTTGTTTAAAGAAACTGGTTTTTGGTGTCCATAGTTCCCACCGAAGATTCACCACAATGCAGTATTATCCAAAGAAGTACAATAATCCAAGCTTTGTTCGCTATTTTTCTTTTTTGTAAAGAAATCATTCTTTCTGTAGAAATCATTCAAATGTATCTGTTGATGGCATGTTCCATTGCTATATATGTTTAGATTAGACTTGAAATTCTCTTCTGATGGTTTTAATGTTTTTTCTTACCCCTTTTTGTTTTTATTCCTCCTTAATCTTCTAAAGATTCTAAAGATTCTTCTTCTTTTTAAATTCGTCCTCATTCTTCCTGGTTATATAAAAGTAAAAACAAACTAAATGAAAAAGCAAAAACTACAGAAAGTAATACAGTAATTGTGCTGTTTTTCAATATACAGTATTTTTAAAGCTTGAATCAAATATTGATTTGATTTACATTTGTAAATCATGTCTTTTTTGTCCATGTTGAGTTCCTCTGCTGTTGTCACTTCTATGACCTACAGTATACATTACATCACTGTCAAGATAGATTGATGGGTACAGAGACAGAACACAATGATGGTGTAAAGTGTGTTTATCTGAGAGGTTCACAGGGCTGAGGCCTTTGCTGACAGAGGATAATTAGTTTCTTATTGCATAGATTCATCATCAGAATGTGCTTCGGTGTTTACTCAGAGAGAGACAGAGATGGGGTCAAGGCTGCTGTGTGTTTGCATGTGTGTTTGTATCATCCTACATTGATGAAAACAGCAGATGAGCAAAGATTGTGAATGTTGTAACTCCAGCTGGGGCATGTTGTCCCAAAGCAGAGTAATGGCTGATATTTAATGAGACGAGCTCAAGCAGTAAATGAAAATTCTTTTTGAAGTTCAATAATATGAAAGCTTGGATGGATGTAGATTTTGTTACTATGGGGATTGTTCCTTTCAGCCAGTCTAGTTCTAGGGTTACAGAAGCTGAGCCTGACTTATTCACTCAGCAGTTCCTGCAGCTCAGCATCAGAAATGATGGAGGATAAGGCCACATTCAGATTGACATCAGCTCAGGATGAAAAATAAGAGGCCATGAGTGCAAGGGGTTGTCCAGCAAAAAGTCCAATCTCTGAAAACACAAATTTCTGCCGTTGGGTAACATGAATGGTGTAATTTTACTTCTTGCCTCAAGAGTGCCGAGAAGGAGAATGCGGATGATGCAGCAGCCCCCAACATCAGTTGTAATTAAACAATACTTTGAAAATGCTTTCTGTTGTACTCTAAAACATTTCTAAGGTATCATTAGCCATTATAAGATAGATCTTGTTGAACTTGAAGCCAGTTAAATGGGACAAATAGGGCACTCATGGATCTGTAGCTGAAACTGGCCTTCCTGGAATGTATTTTATCAACTCACTTAAACTCTCCCCACACTCACTAAACCACTGCCTGACAACTGGTAACAAAGTGTCATCATCATTTAAAATGATTTCAATTTAAACTTTTGCAACACTGGCGTCAGTTATACCTTTGTGTAATGTAAAAAGTATTCAACTAGTCATATATAGTCATATAAGCCAAGCCACAGCAATTCCATTTATTTCAGAAATGTGTAGTAACTGATGCCAGTGCACTGAAACAGACTATTTAAATGTATTTGTAAAGAGAAGGCTGGCAGAATTATTTTGCTCGCTTTAAGGTTTAAGATTTATCTCACTCTTGTATTGTGTCTGTTGGGAGTGTGTCTGCTGCAGTTAGAACACTTTCACTGTATTGCATTTTACATTTCAAGAAAAGAAATATGGTGCAAATTTTATGCCCATTTGAGAGTTTTTCTTTTTTTTTTATCTTGGCTGTGCCTAAGAAATCCAAATAGACAGTGCCGATTGTTTCTTGTCTTGTAGGATCAGCCAAAAAATTCAATTACAGAAACCTGGGTACACGTGGCTGACAGTTAACTGCCAGGCTGAACCTACAAATCATTGGCCTGTTGAAGGTCGCAGTCTGTGGATTCTGTAATATTTTCTGATGATCAGTGCCATCAGTGATTTTGAATTCTTCACACAGTGCAGGTCTGACTAGGCTAATCCAGTCTGGGGAAGGCACAAGTTAGCTATTGACTGTTTTGTTTTCTTTGACAATGGCACCTCAGATGTATTAATGTATTAAAAATAGTATTATAGCGCTGTTAGTCAGCTTGATGATGAAGCCAGTATATAGAAACTGACAAATCTTTATTCAGAAATGTTTAAAAATTCATAACCCTAGATTATTTTCCAAAGAAGTGTGGGAAGATGCATATAAAACCTTAGTTGAATGTGTCAATTCAGAACCAAACTTCTATTTCTGGTGGCCTGGTGAGGTTGAGCAGAGAGTTCACGGCGTGTAAATGAAAAACACACATGCGTACGCATGGACGCACTGCTCAGCTCTCAGTGGAGATGTGAAGGATTAAAGTTTTATTGATTGTTAACGTGAAATAACCTTTAGGACGGGAGCTTCGAGCTGGACTTTAATTGTGAATGTGTGTTTGTGTGCGCTTGTGTGTGACCTTTTGGCAGCGTGCTGATTGAAGAGGGCTTTCTACCTTTAATCAAATTTTGTCTCATTAGAAGAGACTATGGCAAGGCTTATTAGAATATAACAGAATAGGAAAAGGCATTTGAGTAGAAAGAAGTGTCTGTGCCAATGAATGAAGGGATTTCATGTAACTCCACATTAACTGAAAAAAGACGGGATGCCTCTGCTATGATTTAAATGCAATAGTGATGTTAATAAATGTGATTGGACAACAAATATATATATATGTATTGATTACTTTAGGTCATGCAAAAAAATATTAGAACATTAATTATAGTTTTTCTCAATTGCTAAAACACTAAAACCCATTGGCTGAACAAAGTTCTCAGTTGCCTGAACTCATTTAGCTAATTGTTCAGTCTGTTGTCAATACCTTAAACCATTTCACATGGTAAAACACAATTTGCAGATCTCACTTACACTTTTCAGCAAAACTCTCAACACATTCTCATTCTCAAAACACATTCTGCACTCTAATGCACATGTCATCCATACTGGTAAACACAAGTGGCAACAATTAAATACAAATAGAGCAGACGTCATTGATTAAACACAACCACTCAAAATTGATTTCACTTGTTTCAAATGATGTGACACAACCAATATAAGCCAGTTCAGAGAGCAAACAGGTCGTTGAAGGTGGGAATGAGAAAGTCTGAGAATGGATAGAAGAAACTGTGTGAGAGGACGAGTGCGTATGCGAGGTGGGGACGAGGAGGAAGAGGAAGAGGAGGAGGAGGAGGAGGAGGAGGAAGACAGAGTGGAAATATCCGATGAAATTCAAGCAACAATCATAGACCATGTTCTTGTCCATGGACTGACAATGAGGGAAGCAGGACTTAGAGTGCAACCCAATTTGTGTCCACCATAGTAAGGACATTCAGAGAAGAGAACAGGTACAGTATACTACTGTATTTTTGTAACTGCAAATTTACTGTACTACACTACATGCAGCTGTTTCAAGGGACATTTGTAAAGTTCATCACTGTATGTATTGCACTGCATGAATATTTTTGTAACTGCACATCTACTTTTTGTAGAATTGCAATAAACAAATTGAATGGCCGTGAACATTGTACTTTCCATTTGTTTACAGTACTGACTGCTCAATAGATTTTGACTGGTTGCAGGTTCATATCAACAAAGAAGAAGAATTACAGAAAAGTTTGTGCGATGCAGGGTACAGTACTGTAAAAATAGGGGTACAAGGAGGAGGAAGAACAAAAAAAATTGCAAAGAGCAAAGCAGAGTAGTAATTTCTGATCAATTTTGAGCTACTATGATAGAACATGTTTTCGTTCATCAAAAGACAATGACGGAAAAATATGAAATTTGTTTTGAGATTAAAAATGTACTTCTCCCTGTGAACTATATGTTTTGAACAATGTGTTTTCTATTTTTTGGTGTATTGTTTACTGACTGCTTGATAGTGTATATCATTTTGATCGCTTTGTTTCTGATTTGAGAGCAGTGAAAACTGTTTTGAGGCGAAAGTTTGATTTTAAATAGTGCTTGAAGATGAGGTTTTGTGTTTAATGTTTTAAGAAAATGGAGCAAGGTTTCAGAATTTGTGTTTTAGCAATTGAGAAAAACTGTAATAATCATTAAGAAATTACAGATGAACTTAAAGTTGTATTCACTGACCTTTTTGACCACTTGAGGACAGCAGAACAATGAAAAGACAATGACAATGACATATTAATATCTCTTTTCAAGTTGTTATGGTGAACATTGGTTGGTTGGCTAAAAGATGCCTTTTTACACATCCTGCAGCTTGTATTACATCTGGAGTCATGTATTTCCTGTTTGAATTCCCATTTCATTTATTTGACTCAATTTTTGACATTCACATTTTTATTTCTTTCACTTATCAATTGATCTTTTTTAAATTTATTTTATGTATTTATTTTTTGTTTGTTTTATTGTTACTATTTCATTTTCATGCCTTCCTCCTATAATGTATGCAGCATGCAAAGATAACAGTTTTTTTTAGGTTTTATCTTGAGTTTGTGCTGCAGATTAGTGATTTAGTATGTTCATATTTCTATACATACATTATCTGAAAACCACATTTAGCTGTAAGGGTTAGCTTCATTTCAGTGTCTTCATATTATAAAGAGTTAAAGGACAGAATACATCTATCGTTATTCCACTCACACACTGTGGACAGAAGTTAGACAGCAGAACTCACTTTTCCTCCCTCATCCTTTTGCTGTTTCCTCTCTGTCAGTCTGTTTGTGCTCCTTCTCTCCTCCCTGTCACTCATTATTCTCCTGTTTTTTTACACCTTAGATGATGCTAGATGTTGCATACATGGTCCTGTCTGCAGTGTTGCCTTGTGACTTTATACGGGCCAGGTCTGTTGAAGAAATCTTTATGAGGCTTATAAATAAATAAAATAAATAAATGATTAAACAAATTAATAAAGAACAAACACATACATAAAGCATGTTATTTCCAAGCGATATTTGAATGCACAGGCAAGTTTGAGTTATGAACACAAGTTAATATGCAGAGTGTTCAGTCACAGACTTCCTTTCTGTGCTTCACAACACAAAGACTTCATTAATCTAAGCACTGGAAATTGTGCTACATTCATCAAAGGTGTCAAAGTACTTGATATCACACACATATTACTACTCCTCTACTCGAAATCCCATAAATGGAAAAGATGCTTTCATTTTAATTATGAAGAATTAACATATGGGCCTGAGGCAATATGACTGCATTATCTCCCATCAGCAAGGTCAGTCGCCTGTCTGTCATTTGTTTTCTCAAAGTAATGGCCTGTATGTACTGTGAACCCTCACATTCTTCCTTTTATTTTTATTTTTTATTTTTTTATTTTTTGAAATCATTCAAATGTCAAAAAATTGACATTTATGCTTTTAAAAAATGTGTTTATCTTGTATGCTTTTAAAGGTCAGAGCTTTTCTTCTTTCAGTCAATTCATTTTAACTTCTACCTTTGACAGTATTAAAGTTTAGCTTCTAGCTTTCCCACTAATGTATTTCAGCTCTTAGCTTTTAATGCAGTTCAGCTTCAAACTCTGCCACTTCCACGTTTTCAGCAAAGCTTTGGAATTCGTGCTGTCAGCATCTTTGACTGAGTGTGAATGCTGATTCAACATTTTGTTATCTTTATTGTTTTGTATTCTATATGTTAAGTTGACTTCTACTTAAGCTAAATGTTCAGTTCTTTAAAGACATTTTGTTGTTATATTATTTTCAGAAATATTAAGCTTTCTTTTTTTATTGAACTCAATGGGAGAAATATTCAAATGTTCAGCAACTTATTCCACTTTCAACCTGATTGAAGCTTTGAACAGGTCACAAGACATTTTAAACTCAGTACTCAGATTTTGATACCTGGTTTTTCATTTCATAGTTCATAGTGGGTGTGTAAATTTTATGTATTTGCCCTTAAATTACAACCCCAATCCCCCCCCAAAAAAAGGTTGGGACACTGTGTAAAATGTAAATAATAATGGAATGGAATGATTTGCAAATCTCAGAAAACCATATTTTATTTCCAATGGAACATATCAAATGTCAAAACAGAGACATTTTACCATACCAAAATATCATCTCATTTTGAAACAGAGCGATGTTCACCATTGTATAACATCCCCTCTTCTTTTAACAACTGTCTGCTGATAACAAGCTGGATGGTCCTTCTCCTCTTTAGTCCACAGGACACATCGTCCATGGTTTACAAAAAGAATTTCAAATTTTGTTTCATCTGACCTAAGAACAGTTTTCCATTTTTCCTCTGGCCATTTTAAATAAGCTTTGGCCCAGAGAAGACAGATCGTGTTCACATAAAGCTCTTCTTTGCATGATACAGCTTTAACTTACTTTTGTGGATTGCACGACGAACTGTGTTCACAGACAGTGATTTCTGGAAGTGTTCCTGAGCCCGTGCAGTGATTTCCAGTCGAGAATCATGCCTGCTTTTAATCCAGTGCTGTCTGAGGGCCCGAAGATCATGAGCATCCAGTTCTGACCTTTGATTTTGTTGATTTACACTGTAGATGGGATATTCAAAGTCTTTGCAATTTTACATTAAATAACATTTTTCTGAAAGTTTTCCACATTTTTTAGACGTAGTTTGTTGCAGATTGGTGAAACTCTGCCCATCGTTACATCTGAGAGGCTCTGCCTCTCTGAAATGCTCCTTTTATACCCAGTCATGTTACTGATCTGTTGCCAATTAATCTAATTAACTGTCAAATGCTCCTCCAGTTGTTTTTGATTTGTGCTGTATACTTTTTCAGCCTTTTGTTGCCCCTGTCCCAACTTTTTTGAGATGTGTTGCTGCCATCAATTTCAACATGAGCTAATATTTTTCATGAAATGGTGAAATGTCTCAGTTTTAACACATGGTATGTTGTTCATGTTCTATTGGGAATACATATATGGGTTTCTGAGATTTGCGAGTCATCGCATTCTGTTTTTATTTACATTTTACACAGCGTCCCAACTTTTTTGGAATTGGGGTTGTATATCCTATGAGGTATTTTAGCTTGCAAATTAAGCAAACGCAATGTGGTCCAAACAGACTCATGTATTGAGCACCATAAGCAGCACCATATAAGTCACCATATATTTTTTTGAGCCTTTAAAAGTGTCACATCCTTTTCTTTTCAAAGTAAAAGTTGCATTTTAAGCTTCTTAAAAGAGCATGAAGATGACATTTAAGGGTTTTTTTTTTTTTTTCAAATGATTGAAATAATGGCCCCTTAGAGAGAAGCTGCAAATTATAAAGGTCATGTTTGGGCTGGACAAGTCCTGCTCAGCACAAGTGAATGACAGTGTCACTGACTCATCCCATTAGTATTGTAGGTGTGCAGTCAAGAATCATCAAGTCTCAGGACCGCTACATATTCTGCTGTCTTGGTTGCCAAGCCTATTGAAGCCTCTGTCACCACTTCCATCTGAACTGAATGCAAACAGAGACTGTATGTATTATTTGGACTCTAACAGAAAACATTTACAGAATCCTGCACTGGTTTCACTGGGCAGCGAACACTGCTAACAAGACACAAATAATTGGTAGTTGAGGTAGTTTTGTATTTTTGGGTATGACCCTTCAATTAAACTCAGCCAATTTAAGAAAGAAGTTTCAATTTTACAAAGTTCCATGCTGCTCTATTTTTTTTACTGACAGTTGCCCAGTGACACACACCAGAAAGGAGAATATTTCCCCAAACCACTGCAGGGCAGTCACAGAGTGGAGCAATGTCAAAGAATCTGTCCCAGAGATTGGGACTTTCTAAGCAGACTTTTTTAGCATCTAGCAGCCATTAGTGGTACTGCACTGGCCTCAGCTATCAGCCATGGTGGTGGTCATTTGCTTCTGTCACACATGGAGGTGGGTAGATAATGACTCAATTCTTACTTTGTGGCAAAATATTACATGAATGATGTGCAGCTCCAGAGACTGTAATAGATGACTAATCCATCACAATCAGTACATCTTGTTTTATTTTTTAGTAGCATTTTAGATGCATCTAAAATGCAGTGCTAATGTAGTATGTTTTTGAAAAGCTTTTAAGACACAATAATGTGAATTTGACTACAGATATTAAAATGCTGCTGCTGTTACACTGTTGATACACCTCATTATTTTAATAAGTGACTTTTATGCATGAAAGAGAGGGAGAGAGAGAGAGAGACAAAAGAGAAAATGCACAGTAACATTATTGGAAAACATTTTCTTCTTCTGTCAGACCAACAAACAGTCGTGTCTCTTGATAAAACCGGGGCCAGCTGTAGGTTTAACCTTTGAAAGTGCTGCCTTTGAGTCTTATATTTTTAACTCTGCTCCTCAAGCCTTCCAGATTAAATGACTTGTGTTGTTGCTGTGTGCAGTCTATCTGGGCATCATCTGGAGAGAAGCTATGACAAGCTAGCCTTCCAAACAACAACAAGCAGAAATCAATAATCCTGTTGCCCCGCTCATCCCACTGCTGACCAGCTAACTATGTGTGTGTGTGCGTGTGTGCATGTGTGTGTGCGTGTGTGTTTGTGTCCAGAATCTCTAAGAACAGTCTTTGACCAGACAGGCCTCATTGTGTTGCTTCACCACTGTTTCTTTCTCTCCCTTTTGGCCTCAGCAGAATTCTAAAAAGCCTGCTATAGGATTCTCCTCAGTGCAGGGTTTGTAAAGGTGCCTCACATGTGGGATTTTTAACTCTTGAGGGAGGGGTTTTGATCTTTTTATGGTCGCCTAAGCACAGAGAAATTATACAGCAGTGGGAAAGATGTTTGCACGTCCTCGTAGCATGATGGATTTGCCACAGGAACCTCACATTTCAGTATTTGTTTTCGTACATGTCATGAAGCCGCAGGTGGAGTTGGTGGCAATGCTGTCAGTTTACTGCCACAGTCCCAGCCGCCGTGTGATGTTTTATACTACAAGATAAGGGCCAAGGGAGTCAAGAGAGATAGATGTGAGGGATTTACATTGTAACTGTAAGTTCTGTGTCCTCTAATGGGCTCTCCATGCTTGTCCACACCTCATACATGACAGTGTAATAATGCATCTCCTAACCTGGATATTTGAGACAAATATCTCTATACTAAACCAGTATACGCTGTGCAAATGGACTCAATGGAATAAAGGACATAGAAGTATGACAGTGCAGAACCTTTGCCCTGTTTGACTTGTTTCAGTTACAAATAGGTGGCATAGCTCAGTGACTATCCTATGTTGTGAAATGAATGTGCATTAAATTATAGATGGACTTATTATGAAGATTTGTAAATCTGCGCTGAGATTAATAAACATGGTTATCTTTTAATGTGTTGCTTTAAGGAGTGGAAAAAGACGCACAGCAATTGTCGTATCAAATACAGCCAGCTGGGGAGTTTATTTGGAGTTGAACAGCAGAATCTCATTGTCCATGTACACATTTCACTTATTCATACATGCCGGTTTCAAATCAGCTCCATGGGCAGCTGATTTTTAAAGCAGCCAAATAAGGAAACAAATTAACTATGTAGCATATTTACATATTTAGAAGCACCTAAACCAAGGAAAATGAACAAATCTGAGCAAGTTAACCAAGTCTGGCAGGCTAAATGCTCCTGGTGGAGTTTGAAGTCGTGTGAGGAATGGACCAAAACAGCATCGTGGCCGTGACGTGACAGAGATGTGCCCCGTGGGGATTTGGGGTAATGTTAGCATATATTGTTCATTACATGTGTTTTTTTTATTTGTGTGTGAGCCAGGTCAAAGTTTTAATCCTTCTGCGATTGACAACAACATTTTTCTGACTAGTTTTCAAACGCAGAAATGCACACACTGTATAAACACACTGTATACACATAAACAGTTACCTAGACTCCTCTCTCTCTCTCTCTCTCTCTCTCTTTCTCTCTCTCTCTCTCTCTCTCACACACACACACACACACACACACACACTTGAGTGCCTCCAGTAGTTTCTTCCTTTCATTTGTGAGGATGAACAGAACATCAGTTGTTTTTCCAGCTTCAATTCAGCAGGGCATTGTCAGTATAGACTGTACTGTACAGTCTTTAAACAGTGAGCTCATAAAAAGGTGTTTGATGGAATTGGACTTTTTTTTCTGTGAATTACAATATAAACAGTGAGGATGCAATCATCATGAAGCTACTGACATTAAAGTGAAATCAGGATGATCAATATCCAGCTTCAGACTCATTTCATCCTGACAGACTGATGAACTGTGTGTCCACCTGGTGATTATAAACTAACTCCAGCCTGATATTTGACAAGCTGTGCTGTTTTACCCACGTCTGAATAGGACTGTCAAAAAAAAAGAAGTCAAAATTGGTGTTTAAGTGTTTTTCTCCCATCTGTCACCTATACTACAGTATCTGGACCAACAATGACAAAAAGTCATTTTTTCTGGTGTTGGGGATTCCACGCTCAAAAAAATGTTTAGGCCAAAATGCAGGACTTATGTATTTCAATTACATAGAAATTTTCCATCCATTTGAATTACATAGTTTAATATGAATTAACTAATAATCTTAATGTGAAGCAAGTAATAAGATTTATGTAATAGTCCTAATTTAATAATTAATTAATTAATTAACTAATTAAATTTTCTATGTAATTGCATAAAGAGTTAGTTAGTTGTATACCACGACCTTGTGTCTGTGTGAAACAAACCTAAGTTTATTGAGAGTTTACTGACCTGAAGCTAACCACAGAAACAATCACAATGACAAAAAACCTCAGATGGAAACACATCGGTAACTAAACATACACATGCTATGTAAAGCTATATGCCCAGCACGTTACCAATGATAATGCAGTGTTTTGCTGTTTGTCAGGCAATTTTGTGAGCCAGGATGGAGAAAGATCTGAAGTGCCTTTGCTTTGCAGTAGACAGGAAGTGACCTGTGACCTAAAGGATTGACCCCCGTGGTCCCAGCACAATTATATATCAACTGGTGATGGTTAGTGTTCATGTCAGAAGCATTTAAAGCTCCCTTCCCAATCATTATACAACACCCCTTCATCAATGAAGTATCATTTCTATCCTGTTGTAATGGAGGGTAACATGGCAATTCTGAAACAAATTTTTCTTGGAAATTAAAGAACTAAGCTCAGTACTTCATCCCTTTCTGTAGCTCCTTTTCTTTCTCATTTCTTCCCACATTGTAAAATGTCAGGTACTAGGTCAGACTGAGAGTGAAAATTAAGCAGTCACACAGTGATAATTGACTCCCAGTCACCCTGTATGTCTACATAGGTGTCCATCTTATGTGATAATTGCTTCAAAGTCATATATAGCCTTCATCGTGATTTGACATTGATTTATAGAGGGTGTCTTTAAGCACTCACACTCACTCCAACACACATACATACATAGACAAGCAGCTGCAGTCCTCTGTGTGATGCCATAAAGAGAGGTGATAACAATGTGTCTGACACTCATTTCTCTCTGACAATCTCCAGAGGTTACAGGGTGCTCACACACTCTTACCTCATTTCCTGCTGTTGGTTTTAGGTTGCTTTAGTTAAGGGTTAGGAGCTCTATTCTCTAGAGAAAGGCACAAACACGAACAAAGTTATGGAGTGTTTTTGATATTAGAGGTGAGACGCATGTCATTACAACATTCACATAATACTGTCACATTGACTGACTCTGTGGTGTTGTGACAGTCAAGACAGTGAGAGAGAGACGTTTGCCACGTTCTCTCAGAAATTTTAGTTTAAAAAAATCTGTCAATCTTCAATCAAATTGAACTAAAACTGTTTCATTCATGTGTCTGCTCACTTCCGAATTATTTGAATAAGTTCACCCAAGTCATAAAACATTTTTCCTCACTTAATCCCCGTCTAGCTGTGCGGGTAGTTGTAGTTGTATTTGGCAACTTTTGAGTTATATGACTTGTGCTGCGACCCAACATAACAGACGTGAACGAGACTGTCTGCTGAAAGTATTAAAAGACTTTGAATTCATCCACAGACCTTCAACAGTTTTCCATTATCCTATCCTAGTAACCAGGACATTTGTTATGGAAAGATTATCACTATTCTTAGGTTTGTAAAAGTCACAAACAAAAATCCATTCATCTCTATTGTGTTTGGGTATTGGCAAAAATCCATTCCATACATATTCAATAGGGATACCCCGATCACTGATTCCGATTGCCAATTGTCTATAAATCATATTGGCTGATACTGATCATTTTTTTGTTTTACTAGCAGGTAGCAGTATTAACAAAATACAATTTTTGTAACTTCAACAAACACCAGAACAGAACATCCAAACACAAGCTGGATAATTTAAAAGATTCAGAGAATCAGAAGAAGTCTCTGTACACAAGGGACAAGGCTGAAAGCACTATTGGATGGCCATGATCTTCAGACCCTCAGACAACACTGCATCAAAAACAGACGTGATTTGTGGACATCACTGCATGGACTACTTCCAAAAACCATTATCTGTGAACACAGTTCATCGCTGCATCAACAAACGACAGCTGGAACTTCACCATGCAAAGAGGAAACCATATATAAACCTAATCCAGAGACGCAGGCACCTTCTGTGGGCCTGAGCTCGATGGACTGAAGCGAAGTGGAAAACTGTCCTGTGGTCTGTCAACGTTGCTTCCTCCAGGCTAAAGAGGAAAGGGACCATTCAGCTTGTTATCAGTGCACATTTCAAAAGCCAGCATCTGTGATGTTATGGTGGTGCATTGGTGCACATGGCATGATGTTTTATATTTTGTTAAACAAGGACTGCTCTCCCTATTTGCAGAAGAAGTCACACTTCTTCATTTGCTTCATGGACAGGAATAATTACAGCACACTTTGCCATATCAGGAAATGTAATGTCCTTCGTTTCACCAAAACTTGGATAAATACCAGAATAGCAGACAGCACCATTCAACTAGGAAGAAGGCTTTGAATACACCAGGCCAGCACTGTGAGGCAGAGGAGCTTCTACTCTCAGACCACTAGAAACCTAAATGATCCAAGACTGCACCTTAAGAATCTTTTACTCTTGTTATTATTATTATTATTATTATTATTATTATTATTATTATTATTATTATCATTCTTTGTAGTATTATTATGACTTATTCACTGCTATCATTATTACTTACAGAACAGTCTACATTTCATTAATATTGTAGCGGTATGATTATATGTGTGAATTAAAGTGAACCTGAACAGAGCATATAGTACATGTGTATTGTATTAAGATAAACTCATTAGAAATAGTTAACTAGACTTGCCAACAGAAGCACCTTCAGTTTCTGTCTAGATGTCAGAGTTATAGTTAAGTTGGTAGGAGCTGGTACTGGAAGTGCAGTTGCTGTATTTAGTATAGTTTTCCTGTCTAAAAGAAACTCAAGTTTTAGGGCTGGAACATCCCCTGCATGTAAAGCAGTGTGTTCTTGAAAAAGATCATGCATCCTCAGCAAACTTTCCTTGTGTAATAATAATATGGTGTCTCCAATCCCCGGTGCTGGCCCCAGGGAACACCTTCAGCATCGCAGACACTGGCCAGTCTGCCACTGGAGACCATGGGGGATGATAAGTGATGGCATGTATTACCTCAATGATCCTCTGTGCACGTGGGAATGCTTGCTACAAGTCTGCATTCCCTAATGTCCATTGTCCTACTTTTAGCTCATGTGAAGCAAAAAGAACCAGAGGGACCTCAGCGTGCCGAGACTCCCAACTACCTTCTGCCTGATGTGATGCTCATGGCATATAGTGCAATGTTCTTCAAGTGAGGTTTAAGGGAAATGCTGCATTAAATTGAACTTTAAGTATTGGGTTTAATTTGTAGACTTATAAGTTAAAGGAACATGTAGCTGGGAGTTATTTGGAGTACACCTCCTTTCACCTCCAGTAATACATTTTATTCCATGAAAGTTTACTATTTGTCTAACTAGTCCGTCTAGCTAGTAAGCCTACTGTATTGTTTTTAGACACAGCTGCTGTTCAGCATCTTCTACAAACCAGTAGAATCTAGTGTTGTTTATTGTCATTAGCTATGAAACAATCCATGAAAAAATCCAATGGAGAAGGTAAAAATGACTGTGATTTCTTGACAGTAGCATTAAATACTACTGTATGCATGATGAAGGTGCTGATTAAAGGTGTTTTAATGCAACAGTTTAGGTACAGATATAAAGAGTAAGTTAGGAAGTGTCCTTAATGAATGAACTTTGAGATACACACTTTAGGTGTAGCCCATTATTTTACCTATGATCTTATGATAAGTGCAAGGACAGAAGGACAACAGGTGCTCAGTGGACAGTGTTTCAAGATTCATAGCCCTAAGAGTTGATCTTTCAAGTGAAAATGATATTGTTTTTTGTCTCATGTCAGGTAAGGACAGTCTGAGTATGCTGCTCATGAAGCCAGGACTATAATAAATAACTAGAATATAAAAACTTTTGGACTATAATAAAAAAAAAACAAGTTTTGGAATCATTGTGGGACAGAAGCTAGACCAGCCTAAAAAAATACAACTGCAACACTAGTGTCACACACGTATTGATGCACACACACAGCGTGAAGATGAACCGCATCTGACATCTGAAAGTACTGTACCTGTCATGACTGACAGTTATAATGCCCTCCCAAGCTGTCTTGGGATTTTGCATTTTCTAGTGTCACAGGCAGCCACACCAGCAAAATGTACTGCGAACAATGTGTGAATAAATACATGTCAAATGTTTTAATAAGATGCGAGTCAATTTATAATTGAATCATTTTCATGGTTTGTGAAGTTAGAGACTGTAAAGCCTCTAATCATTTTCAAGAGCTCAGAAGATGAGGAGCCTCTTAAGTAATGAGATGATTGCTGCAAGTAAGGAGCAAAGAGTATGTTAAGTGCATGTTTAGTGAAACATGCATCCAGTGTGGTCTGCACAAACTCACTGTACTTGCAAAGTCTTACATGACCACAAAGTATCATCAGTATCATCACTTGGAGTGTACTGACTGACAGAAATGTTTTAACTGTCTGTGTATGGACACAGACTTAAACTTTGGTATCAACATATCAGATGTCACCATGATGGATGAGATAGAGCTCAGGCTGTGGCGCTGTTACTTAAATGTGTGTATGTGCAAATTAAACAAAAACAGGTGAGAGGTGACAATTCAAAGTCCTTGAAATACCGCTCCGGTTAACAAGGGGCTGAGAATGACACACACACACACGGAGATACACACATCTGTCCTTAAGTGTGAAACTCCTGTTTCAGACAGACTAGACACAGATAGATTCAAATGATTAGATGGGTCCTCACCTCACATTAGCAAGGGTTTAACGAAGGTCATAGACTGCCAAACCAAGTGTCCTATCCACCAACAGCTGAGAAAAAACAAGAAGAGAAATGAGGCTGTATGGAACTGCTTTCAGATAAGATGTGTCCTTGAATACATCCAAAGAGAGCAGAATATCACATTTTATTGTGACTTACAAATGTAATATTTTTTTGTGCTCAACAAAATAACATAACGTCTCTGAGGCAAATATTGTACCTTTTGCTCCACAACATTTGTCTGACAGCTTTAGTTTCTAGTTAGTTTTCAGATAACAATTTTTCATTCTCAAGTTTCCATACCACGTGTCTCCAAATGATTGATCTGGAGTGTTTGTGTGAACTGTGGCGGTGCCAGGTAAAAAGACGAGGCTTTTTGTCCCTTCACCCACACACCACGGAGGATGCTAGCAGATAGCTACCTGCTGCATATTGTGTACTAACAAATCCGCACCTCCCCAATATGGCGACCGTGCAGACACATCACAGTGACATACAGCAGCAGCCAATGAGCAATCTACGTTTGTTTATCTGTGCTCCAGATACCCAAATGTGCGGGCACTGAATATCAACTGAATATCAGTATCAACATAAAATGCCAGTCTCAACACACACACACACACACACACACACACACACACACATATATATATATATATTTATTTATTTATTTATAATCCATGCCCTCAGTCAAGCCATAATTTTCAGGATATTTTATCGCTGTAATTTCTGATTTATTATTGTCAATGCTGTGCATTTGTCTGATCCTTCTTTGTAATTCTATTTTCTACACTGCTGCCTAGTGTACCCAGAAGGATTATAAATGTTTCAGATAATTCAATCACCCTGGCATTCTTGCTTCCAAAGTTTGTGATTTAAAGGGATAGCTACATTTTTCATGCCGATGTGATTCTTGATATCTGACCTTTAAGATCTGAGGTGCTGGCAGTATCCTGAACACACAGTGGATCTGACATTGTCCACATGGCTAAAATGACTAAATGGCATTCTGTTCAGACTTTCTGAAACAGGCTGACTGTGTTTAGTGTAGGTGTGTCTTACTGTGTACAGTGACAAAGATAATTACACATTTGCACTCTAGAGCCTTGATTTTCACCTAATGAGATCAGTTCCCCTCCATATTAGAAGGAGCGCAGTCTGGAACACCGCCGTACACACCCACTCAGTGGAGGAGGCCTAATTTTAGTAGATGAGAAAAAATGAGCGAGTACAGGGCAGGCAGAGTGGCGAGCTATGGAGACACAGCTGCAGTAAGGATTTTTAGTCCATCCTGTGTGTCAGCCTAACATGCTTCATGTTTCTAATTCAAAACTCGTTGCCATCACACTCTAACTTTATACCTAGGATAACTTATAGAAGCTCAAACAAACAGGAGGTATTGGGGATGTTCCACATACTGAGAGTAAAGTACAGACAGAGTCAATTCAAGACCCACAGGCTGCAAAACATTTGATTTTTCCAAAATAAAACTCTGAACAAAACTTTTTGCGCTTACTGAATCTGTTAGTTTTACAAACAAACTAGGAAACTGCAACTAAAATACCAAAACTAAATTCTAACCAATGCGCATAAATTCCATTTTCTCTTTCCTCAGTCACAACAACATTCTGAAGACCATGATTATTTGAGCAGAATTACATTAAATGGATGGTCAGGTACTCATTAAAAACCAATACACCCTGTGTGACATGAGGCTTTGGGGGTCAAGTAGAGACCTGACTTGATAGGTAGATTACAAAGGACTCCCTGTGGTCCTGTCACAGTGCCATGTTTTACAAATGTCAGTGGCATATTGCAGATAGATTTACTTGCCTTATGGGGATTGAGCACCCTAATGCATGCACATGAGTAAGCCATTCGTTTTGATGATGAAATGTGGTATTGTTATGTTGTAAATCACAGCACCAAATTCAGTGAAACAACCTGGACCCTGATCTTCTTGACTTGTAAAAATGTAATTCTGCCCATGTCTCCACAATAATTCATCCTCCCAAGAAAGAGAAAAAAAAGAAAAGCTTTTCAGTGTAAATACCAATGAAGAGAAAGCTGCATAACATGGATCAAGGACTCCTCTCTCCAGGTAGCGCGTATCATCCTTATTGGAGCAATCCAACAAAGGGCTGTGTCAATGTGGACTTTTTCTCACCACTATGAACACAATGTATCTGTGAAATTTTGCAGTTTACCATTATTGCCCTATAGGTACCCCAGAGGTGAACCTGTCTCTTTGATCTGCATTTGGGAAATGTTACTTGTAGGTTATGCCCTCGTGAATCAACATCATAGAGGTCAGTTTGGCCAGCACCCACAGGTGAGCTGATATTCTCTCCTGGAACCAGATTCACAGTACACTGGCAAAAGCTGCAAGCTTTCTTGCAATCCTCTGTCTTTTTGAGCACCAGTGGCCAGGAAGACTTCAAAACAGGAACAGAGCCTTGATAAACTGCCACCCTAAGAAGTTCAATGTAGCAAACAGTTGACTACTTATTCATCCAGCAGAAACAGAGCAACATCTGTATCCAGATGGGGCCTTTTTGAGGCCACCTGTACAAAACCAACATTTTAGCTTATTCAGTAACCACTGTTTACAAGTTTGGGGGAAGAAGATGTCACAGTTAGCTTGTCTGAGCTTCTCTAGTAGCAGTGCTGCCAACTGCTGAATTTTTGGCTAGATTTACTTTTCAGACCCTCTTAGCAACTCTATTTCTAAAAAAACAACTAGTGACTAATTTATCAAATTATTCAGACCATCAGGGGGAAAGGCAAGAAATATATTCAAATATTATATTGCTATTCATTCTCATGCATGCTTGCACGGCTCTTCTGCCAACAGCACCAGGGTCTCTCCCTCTCCTCCGTCATCACAGGCAGCAGCAGGTGAGATTTGTGGGGCAGAGATGCTTCTCTCTCACTCGTTCTCTCTGAATCTAGATTTGGATGTTCCTATAGCTGGTAAATATTGGAGTAGTTTGTCTG
Source organism: Sciaenops ocellatus (assembly GCA_033000465.1). Classification (NCBI taxonomy): domain Eukaryota; kingdom Metazoa; phylum Chordata; class Actinopteri; family Sciaenidae; genus Sciaenops; species Sciaenops ocellatus. The sequence goes on along the minus strand of CP136867.1, from coordinate 2,927,323 downwards.
ATCTTCTCCCTTTGTAGATTTCTTTTTCAAATATATAATATACCTAAATTTCTGATTATTTGGCTAAAGATTTCTCTGTCTACCTTTCAAAATGGCATAAACCGACCTCACTGCAACCGACACAATCACAAAGCTATGTTATGTTATGATGTCATTAAGATACAGACTGACGTATGAAGTGGAGGCAACCAGAAGATGCCACAATAACATAGAATAAACAGGAACTTTTTATTTCTGTTGCGGCAAATGCAACAAACAGCTTTTCAGTACTTATTATACTGCAATTATATCATATCTTTACACTATGGCTGACTAAAGTGATGTAACTACCCCTCACACAAGCCATCTCTCTTAAAGGGAAAGGCTAGGCTCGTAACACCAGATGTAAACCTACCATGACGTCACCCATTGGTTTGTAGACAACAGAGATATGCATTACGAATGATGCCATCTTGATTTTTTTGGAGCCAGAAATGACAAAATGTGGACGAGAGTGTGGAACTGGTGGGTGACGTCAACTCGCAGTTGGGCTGAACTTGGTTTAACTCTTTTTCCAAAAGTGGCAGTCTGCCTGGTCAGCAGCCTTCATTGCCTCATATGAAGAATATTGTTTACTGCCTGTAGCTAATGCATGTAGATACTGTATATGTTTCATTGTGCAGCCTAGTCAGACTCAATCTGTCAATAGTTTTAGTTGTAATATATCATTGCTTATTTGAGGTCTGCCCCTTTGGCAGATCTTCTACATTAGACCGACATCGCTGATTTGTTACTGGGCTGGTCCTGGTACAGTTGAAAACCTAGACAACACTTCAGAGTGGTCCCACTGGGACTCGAGGCCCTCTGCGCTCCTCAGTGCCATGCATCTACATTATTGGCTAAAGTCACACAGAAGCTCTCTGCCAGCATCAGCCTCAGATTTCATTTCTTCATTTCTACGTAAATCAGATGACACATGTTCAGGCAAGGCGAAGCTAAAAATGGTTTAATCTTTCAGGTCTTTGTTTGGCCTTGTCTCTGTCACTCTCTGCTCTACAGTAAAAACATTTTAGCCTTTTGGCATGATTGTCAGTTACAATTTTTCTGTGCTCTTGTTTTTCTTGCCAGCCAGTCACAAGCTATCGATGTTACTTTTTACATCTACATTTGACATTTCAGGCATTTAGCTCCTTATCTGGAGCAGCTTACACTGAGCCTGTGGCAGGTTTAGTGTCTAGCACAGCAGTTCTTCAGGAGGACACATGGCTGCAGGTGGATTGAGCCAGTGCCACTTGTTTACTACTCAGAGACTAATATGAGAGTCAGACACAATGGAAAGGAATGTCTATCAGTCTTTTCAAAACTTTGGTCCGGAATAAGACAGCTTAACAATCATTGTCAGATTAATAAAGACTCCTTTATCAGTGTTAATAATAGCATAAATATGTTTTGTTAGCTTGTAAGACATTTACAAGAACTTATAAGAAGCTTGGTAACAGTTTATAGGCTGCTTGAGAATGGCAATCTGTGTACTTTGATTTTGTTATGGGTGGCATGGACCTTATTCCAGCAAGAAGGTTCCTGGTTCAAACCCCGGCCAGGGCCTTATTGTGTGGAGTGCGGAGACATGAATGGCTGTTTGTCTCTATGTGCCCTGTTATGAACTGGCGATTTGTCTAGGGTGTACCCTGTCTCTCACCCAAAGCTGGGATCAGCTGCAGCCCCCCACGACCCTGATATTGATGGATGGAAGGCTGGATGGATGGATGGATGGATGGATGGATGTTCTTATGGTCGTTGGTAATAGCATTACACCTGGACCTGTGGCAAACACGTTAGAAAGACATTCTTCAGAGATGGAATATTAAACATTGCTGAATTGTATATAATTGAATGAATTGCTGAAAAATTGTATATTTAGTACTTGGAGAAAATGATTTTCAAACTCATTTTGCAGTAGAATGTTTGATTCTGTAGCTGAATAAATGACCATGAAGAATAGCAGCAATACTTTCCCCTGCTTCACACTCTCCAAATCAATCCCAGAGATTGCTAAGACATTTTCTTATCAAGGTCGACATTTATTAGAAAAAATATTGCAATCTGCTACCCATTTTATACAGTTTGACAACAAACCAAGCATGGCAAAAGATGACAAAATTGTAAACTGTGTCTCACTGTATTCTGGTTCTATTTCTTCATGTATAGGAAATAGTAATATAATATAATATAATATAATATAATATAATATAATATAATATTATATAATATACTAATAAAATCTAGAACATATTTATTACAGTGCTCTTAAGAAAAGCTTAATGAGCAACATTTAATATCTGTCTGGTTATTCAAGCTCATGGTGCTGCAGCTGTTTACATCAATGTAACAGCATTCAATTGTTAGCAGGTCCGACTTGGACCAACAGCTGTCGTGACTTTTGCAGTTCCTTCATTCAGGGCTTGATCCAACACGAGGCTGTACATGCATCATGAAATGCATGTCTGAAAGAGCTGTAAGAGAGGTCGGCAGCTACAGCACTACTGTGATTCACCAGCAGGGTGTTTCCCCTATACAATATCTCTAATCTCTCCACGTGGTCCCACTAAGTCATCTTACACTCTGAATGACGCCTGCAGGTCTGTTTGATGGCTGGAAAAACGGTTTAGAAAACTTAATCACCAATACATCATAGATCACAACTAATAGTGTTATTTTAATAACAGCAAAGTATTTAGCAGCATGCATGTGCACACGCACACACACAAACGGGTGTGCGCCAGCAATCCACAAAATAATGAGTGTCGTGGAGAAGGCATTTGTCTTAGCTAAGACTTGTATTGTCAGTTTTTAATTCACATGGCTCTCATCAGAAAAGCCCTGAAGGTTCTCATCATCATCTCCACCTGAATATATTAATCACTGGCACAGCATACGTGCATAAACATGCACTTTTGCACACACACAGTGCTCTTACATTAGACGGGCATTCACCACATACCAACAGTTGTGCACGCACACACACACACACACATGCACAGAAGTATCCACACTTGTACACACAAACTAAAAAGCACACTAAATGTTAACAGTGGGTAGTAATGCATACACACATAAAAACACACATGCTTGAACTGTATGTGTGTGCAAACCCTGCATACACACGAACACAGATATATATTGCCACACACACACACACACACATACCCTCTTTGTGTTATTATTGCCTGGCTCCATCTGACTGTGACTAAGTGAAGAGCTGTCTTCATTTGTTTCAATCTGAACCACTAATGTTCCCAGTGCCGTAAGCTAGCACCATAGGTCACACACATTAGTCTGACTGCCTCTGCGTGTGTGTCTGTGTGTGCGTGACGGGGAAGTGATGTTTAAAGCAGAGCACAAGCTTTGCTGTTTTAAGCTGTTCTGTTGTGGTACACATCAGTTTGTTGTCAGGCCGTTTTCTGTTTAAATGATGCCACAGTTCATCGTGTCAAGAACACAGTTTTCATTGACCAACTTGTGGAGACGTTTGAGTTAGCAATGAAAGCATTCTAAAATACTGTGAAGATGGAATTTAACCGTTTTTATCAGCCGCAGAAGCAGCTGTTGACACACAGTGGCAGTATCGGTCAGTAAGTTGTAGACATAACGGGGCGCCAATTTTACATGTAAAAATCTGTCTTTGCGATGTTACTGTAAAAACAGTTGCATCCTTACGTGGCTCTAGAGAAGCTTTCAAATGTGTTTTAATCTTGAAGACATTTAGAACAGAAAGCCTTTATTACAAACCGGCTGTGTGGAGTTCAAAAGACAACGACTTTTTCCAGACATAAATAATTTTAATTAATTGTCATAATTTATTACTATAAGTTTTCTGCCAGATTTAAAGCCTTCTTGGTTGGATATTGGTTAGCTTGTTCATCAGGTCTCTGTAAAGCGAATGTTTTTACGTGCTGGCAGACATTTTACACACGTTCAAATATTACACAGCATCAAGTCACCCTCAGCTCAGAATCAAACCTCTGCATGTCCGTCTGTGAGTGGAAGTTGAAGCTTTAGACACAAGGATCAGTCATGATGAGGCTGGATGTGGTGATGAAACATAATTCCAGTAATATTGAAGATTATATGTTCATATTTCTGAGTGAGCAGGATGGCGATGCAACTGCAGAGTTTGAAAGTGACTTTTTTAAATAGGTTGAACGTTTTTATAATAATAATAATAATAATAATAATAATAATAATAATAAATATGTAATAATAATAATAATCATCATCATCATCATCATCATCATCATCTCACTCCAGGTACCAGGTTCCTTCTAATTTCCTAAAACATCACATTTATAAATAAGTAAGTAATGACGTCATAACATATAACATATCTAGTCTAGTTAAAGTAACGTTAATCTGACCACAAGACATGACCCTCTTTGACGTGTATGTGTCATTTCCAGTTGCCGTTGCTTTGGAACTTATTGGTAGTGTATTTTGTTTCTAGCACTCAAATCAGTTCTGCCTTTTCTTCATTTCACGGGGCACAAAACACACCATGAACATGAGACAGACGACTAAGAGGGTGTACAGGGACACCCCAGACCTTACCCAGGTATCAGCATTATGAGGAATTATTCAGGTATCGGCAAGGCGAACCATCCAAACACTGTAACTTATAAAACACTGCTGCCAGGATTTTACTTTGTACTGATCACACCAATCCTTGCTGCCCTTCACTGGTTCACTCTGACCTTTAGAACTGATTTAAATATTTCACTGCTTGGTTTTAAAGCCCTGAATGGTCGGGCTTCTGCCCTGTGTCTGTGATCTGCTTACTCCCTATGAGCCTGATCACTGCTTGTGAACACACAAATGGTTTCAAAATCACAACTTGGCATTAAACAGTCCCCTCAGCTGTTTATTGTATATTGTTTATTAGGATCCACAGTAGATGTTGTCTCTTGGCAGTCTATATGAAACTCTGACTGGGGATCTCAGGCAGGCAAACTCAGCATCCTCTTTTATATCTCTTTCAGACCTTTACCTTATGTCTTCCTCTTCAATTATGACATTTCTCTTTCAATTTGTTTATTGTAAAGCACCAATGTATACCAATGAAGTTACTTCTATTACAAAGTAATATTCAGTATAATATAGTATAGTATAGTATAAATATAGATAATGCACATGGACACGTAGTAGCATATCCTGCTTTGACGTTTACTTTAACAACCCAAAGAGAGTTTCTGTATTAAGGAGAAGGTGTTTGTTCCCCAGTTGACTGTTAAAAGTGGGAATGCACTGGTCCAACTTGAATGCTGTCAGCAGAATATTCATAACACACAATCATAAAAAAAAATAAAATAACACACTAATGGGAGCTTCCATTACACTATGAGTGATCACATTGCACTTGGCCGTTAATGGCTGATTCTGCTGGTTTGCCATTGCTGAACTCAAGGCCTAAATGTCTAAAGAAGCCCGAGAGGCATATTCATTACAGCCCCAGTGTTAACATGTTGGATGGAACAAACAACATCACAGTGAATTTGTTATTCTTAGAGCCTTAACAGTAATGAAGCTCAAACTGTTAAGTTTGCCCTGAGGGTGGTGTGAGAGGAAAGACCTGCGTTATTCATAAGGTCAGCATAACTGTGCACAGTGAACATCACAGCACCTTTTATATGAAGATAATCTGAAGGGTTTTCACATACACACACACACACACACACGTATGAATAGGGAGGGCATTAATGTGCTACTGTCTGGTGTGACCAGACTGCTGGGGTTGTGCAACAGGAAATAACAAAATGTAAAGGGTTTATCCTTCAGGGACAATGAATGTAAATTTCATTGTTAGATTTGATATCTGTTGTGAAAATCAGGGCCTGATTGATCAGAAAAGACAGAGATGGAGTATATTAATACTTGTTTGTTGCCTCTGAGGTAACAGGTTTCACAGTTGTGATGATGATTGTAGCAGTCTGGCAGGTATCAGCCTCTTCTAGTCAGCTCACTCAGACAAGTAGGAGTGTGACTAGATGTCAGTATTGGCAACAGTGATATCTAAAATATGAAATAATGATTAAAGGCCCAGTGTGTAATTTTTAGAAGTATTTATTTGGGGGAATGGAATACAGTATTCATTAGTATGTTTCCATCAGTGTATAATCACCTGAAAATAAGAATTGTTGTGTTTTGATCGTCTTAAAGTGAGCCCTTCATCTCTACAGTGAGAGCGGGTCCTCTTCCACCGAGTCTACCATGTTGAACCGCCATTTTTCTACAGTAGCCCAGAACAGACAATCCAAACCCTGATCTAGATATGGACTTTTGCTTTTAATGCAAATTTGCTAGTCAGAGTTTTTCTTACAAGCTTGGAAGGAGAGGGTGAGGCATGGGAGAGTATTCATTTGGTTGCAATCTACAACTTCACCTCTAGGTGGCACTCAATCCTACACATTGCACCTTTAATACATATGATAATATTATGCAAATAATCTAGTGCCTCTTAAATCATTCACATCACAAAGTCAAAGATTAATCTTCAAAACATATTACAATATAATTTTCGTGAAATATTTTGGCCATGATAATCATTAGTCACAACCTGATGTCATGACAGCCCGAACGTCAACATTCCAATTTAAAAACAACCAATCTAACAATTTCACTTTGGTAACTGTCTCAGCCTGACACCAACTCATCTCCATCGTCCCTCTGCCATCCTCCAGATAGATACCATCAGTGGCTAATTACAATGCGGACTTAAAATAGCCACAGTAACTTCACGGAAATCTACTCATTTTGTTTTTCAGGATACCTTGTCACAGACCAAAGCACTGGATGAGAGTTCTCCTCTGTTTAGAATGAGTATTCAATTTTTATGAAAATTAGGCCAATAGTTGTTGAGCTCTTATTAACAGACAAACTGACTGACTAAAAAAGATAACACACCAGCACACTTTCAGAGTAACTCTGCAGATATAGTATATCTGATATGCCTCTGTGTGTGGGGGTGTGTTTTCTCATGAATTAACACCTCAAAATATTTTCTGTTGTATTACTGTCGGGGGTAAAGGACGACAGGTCCACTCCATTTGTGTTTGGTTTTCTTCTTAAAGTGGAATTCTACATATCATGAGAGTCTCCGACTTACAGAGAATAGTAGTAGCATACAGGCTGAATACAAAGGTAAAGCCTTTTCAACAGTATACAGTGCAAGACACCACAGCACTTTGTGAAAGAAATACCTGTACATTCCTATTAGCTGCAAAGTCTACCCAGATAAGGCCACTGATCGTAGTCATCTTTGCCTCATTTAGAGTGAAAACAGACCCCAAGAGCTTCTTTTGTGTCTCCACAAATGCACAATAAGCATTTTACCATTTATCCCCACTTTGTTTTATTGGTGCCTTTAATAATAAATGATTTTATCGAGCTAAGAGTTGGCGGTTGTAGTTGCAAGATAACAAGGGGCAAGATGCCCATTACTGTGTAGCTGAAGTTACATTCAGAGTGTGGCAGCATACTTATTCTTTATGCTTTTACAACAGCTGCAGGGTCCAAGACCAGGAGCGGTTCACTCCTTGCACACACTTGTATCATTAGTTAGTTAAGGACATTTAACAGGTAATGAAAGGTATGAAAGGTATTTCATTTCTAAAGAGGCCTTATTTACTTTCCTCTCATTGAGAAATAATATAAAAATAAAACTCCTCAATACTGAAAAAGACTTCTTATGTCTATTGTTATTAAAGAGAAAAAGGCAACGTAAGTGGAGGAAGACATAAATTTCAGCTCCATTTGCACGTCTGTGACTATTCCTGTGATTTATGTGAGAGTTTGGAAGTTTCCAAGCTGCGTGGGACAGCAATTATTTTAATTTCATTGTGCTTCTGGCTGTTTGTGATGCATCAGTACGGCTTCACCATGCCGGATGTTGGTGTATAACATTTACAATAAACCTTCCACCGAAATGTGTTGATTTGGACAGCACCAGACATGCTGCCTTCCCACGAGGGGAACGAGTAGATAGTAAGTTAATAATTAAAATCTAAAAAAAAAATAAATAAAAAATAAAATAAAAATGTATAATGTATAATGTATAAATGTGTAATGTATAAATGAATGACAGTTTGGGTTAGTGCAAAAAAGAGTTTACAAAGAAAATAACAACAACAAGATTGATAATATTAACAATAGTAGTAATACTACTACTAATAAAGATAATGACAAAAACAATAAATAACTGAAGTAAGTCAGAAGAGCCACAAGCAAAGTAAAGAAAGAGGAAAAGAAGTATTATATTAAATGAATAAATAAGCAGGGCTTGGTGTGAATGTGATTGATACCAGGGTTAGCATTTTATCAGGAATTGATATAAAATTGAGTATTAATACCCATCGTAGTAATAATAATAATACACATCAAATTCTAATAATAGTATTAATAAATATCATTGCCATCCTCATCACCCTATTGATATATATATAAATAGCAATGACAATGAACAATAATAACCAAAATAGTTAATTCTTTTCTGTTTTAGTAACAGTATAGTGCAATAATTCATAGTCAATTATTACATAAATGATCCACAGGAATCAACAACTTAATGTTATTTTTATTAATACTATTCTACAGTATATAACAACAACAGGCAATACATGGTATGGATATAATCAATACAGGTAGCAATATTTGTCTTGACAGGCTGTATTATTATTATTATTATTATTATTATTATTATTATTATTATTATTATTATTATTATTGTTATTATTAGTATTATTATTATAACCACATATATATATACAAAATGTACCAAAACAACAATCAAAAAGAAACTCATCAACACATCATCTTCTTTGGACACGCAGACACAAAAACTCTTCTAAATGAGACTACTCATTAGTTTGATTACATTGATCTATCTTGTTTATTTGTCCTTTTCCATTCATCTCCCCAATCATCCTGATCACACACACACACACACACACACACACACACACACTGCTGCTCAGGATGATCATGAAGCTGATGAGAAATTTCTAAGCTTCCTTTTATTATTCTGGACAACAGCTCCACAAATCCTGTATCACAATGTATCACACACACACACACACACACACACAAGGTTAAACAGAGGAAAAGTAAACAAGTGTTCACACACACTCACACACTCACACATTCACTACTAAAAAATATGCACTGCTACAGCTTTGCAGCTCTAATGGAATCGCTGTCCAATCTAATTACGGCAGATATGGAGAGTTTTTTGTAGTTCTTTGCTCTGGGCCCATTCGGATGACACACAGCTTGTGTTTGGTCTGCCGTCTACCTGAACAAACAGCCCACGCAGTCACATGCTCAGGCTTTTAGCACCAACTGGTCCTCAGGAAGTCCAAATTCTTGATCGATAATTTGTCCGACCTTGCGGCCACGCCCAGCACATGCTTTCATAGCTCATTCTCGATTCTCTCTCATGGGCTGTCTCTGGCTCCTTCTCTTCATTTTTCTGCCTGGTTTTCATCTCTCTCTCTTTCTCTCTCCTTTCTACAGTACTGGAAAGCCTGATTCTTCTCTCTGATAGATGTTTAATCCATGGCTACTTCTGAATATTTCATGTACAGTATGTTATTTTTATTTTTATTTTTTTGCTGAATCTATTCATCTATTTCATACACCAAAATCAATATGTGTGTGTGTGTGTGTGTGTGTGTGTGTGTGTGTGTGTGTGTGTGTAGGTGTGTGTGCGTGTGTGTTCATATCAAAGATAAAAATATAGGTAGATCATATAACCTTCAACCTCCTGCGTTGCTCAGGATATGTAGATGCTCATATATTACATATAATATTCATGTAAGTCTGCTTTATTCATTTCACTTTATTGAATTCAGTTTACTGAATCTTGGCATGATAATCAAAGTGCTGCACCTGCATTTATCGGGTAAACCAGGAGCCAACCCTTTGATCCAGCATTCTTGTATCTGCTGCAGGTTCACAGTGCAGTACTAATGCAGTCTTGAACTGACAGCCACTGAGCAGCTACGGTGAAGCAGACAGGAGATAAGCACTGTGGGTAATTATGGAGGACATGCTGTAATGCAGTGTACTGATTAGTGACCTTTGGCAGCTTCACTTTCAGCCATTCAGACTGTCACCAACGCTGGACTTTCCTCAGCCATTAGAGTCTGTTACTTTCTATATTATATTGATTGCAAATGAATGAAGAACAAAATAGAGATGCACCTCTGTTTTACCTCATCGCTGAAGTTTTATAGATTTCACTGCATTTTTACAGTTTTGTAGAAGCATAATATTCCCATTAGCAAAACATCCTGTGGATGCAGCATTACAGTTAACTTCCATACCCAACCCTACAGTTGAGTAAGAAGCCCACTGCTCATCTCCTTTTAAACTCAGTGAACTGAGAACACGCAGCCAGCTGAGTATCACGTTGAAGACTGAAGTTGTAGAGGAACACACATATTCAGAGAACTGGAGTTCCATACAGGTAACTGCTTTCTCTATGTAACACAAGCTTTGCCCTCTAATAGACTTTGTGATTTGATCAAACTGGAGATGGAGAGCTTTCTGTACACTGTGGCAGACAGCATCCAACTGCAGATCACACCTCTGGGAAAAGCATGAAGTGCGTCACTTCTTTTGCTGCCAGAACGGTCTAAAAGAGTGAACGCTAACTTAACATTAGTCAGCTAATATGCCATTAAGGATTAGCTTGCTCTAAACGGGGATTGTCACTGATGTTCCTGCACCATTACTTTCACCTCCTGAGCACGATGTGTCTCTTTGTTTTTATTAGTTTAGGCTCACTTCATTAAAATCAAACACTGACACTGACAACACAAGGAGGATATATTGTGTGACATAATAAATTATATACATGCTCATTTTTTCAACAAGCTAACATTGCCTACATTTTGCTTAATGTCATCAGCTAATTTTGCTAATTTTGCACAAGAAATAATACAAAACATTTTCATGAATCTTATTAAACTAAATTTGCAGTGACAACTCATTTTTGTAGACTGATGTTCACTTGGATTGTTTTCCTTTTGTTAAAAATATATAAACATTCACTATGTAATAGTTCACGTACTTCCAGACTCACACTCAGGACGACAATGCAGGACGTATGCATTTCAATTACATAGAACATTTCCATCCATTTGAATTACATAGTTTTAATATAAATTAACTCATAAACTTGTGTGAAGCAAGTTATAAGATTTATGTAATAGTAACTCTTTATTTATTTTCTTCATGTTCTCTGAACGATTTTGTGTTTTGGGATAAAATTTGAAACACTTTCTTCATTGTTAGTCCTTAAAGTTCTGTTTAAGTGTTTGACATGTCAAATGCCGTATCCAGTGATCCAACTTTCCCCACAGGGACAATAATGTTGCCACTACAAGTCAATGTGTACAGATAACAACCGTTTCTAGAGCTTTCTGGTGATAAAACAAAATCTTGTCTTTCTCATTTTGCTCTGTTTCGCCTCTCCTCACGGATGCTGCTGTTGTTCTCTCCGAGCTGGAAGTCTTCCTGGCTTCTGGGAGTGTGAGAAGGCCTAATGGCTCCAATGGGAGTGACACCAAACTGTCTTTGATAAATTGTTTTTAAATTACAACATAATTTCATTTGGGCAGCAATTTCCACAAGACTCCTACAGAGAAGTGATTCAGGCTACATCGGGATTGGCTTACAAACACACACACGCGCACGTATGCCCTCACACACACTCATGCAAATGTGCACACGCACATAAACCCAGAATTATCTGCTTTGGTGAGGATAGTGTTACATGACCTGCAGCCCGGAGGCTAACCAAATTACCGCCTCCAAACTACTAAAGTGGTCATTAAGGACACTCTCTCTCTCTCTGTCTCTTTGTCTCTGTCTCTCGCCCGTTCACTCGCCCTTTTTCATCATGTTCTCCAACCTTTTTCCATCATTTTTCTTAATTATTTCTCTTAATTTGTTTGTTCCCCTTTTTATGTTTTCGCCCACTCTCTTCTCCTGCATTCACTCCCGCTTGAATTTTTTTTCCTCCGCTCTCTCTTTCTCACTCTCTCTCTCTCTCTCTTTCTTTCAGAGTGCCGTTTGCTCTTATCTCTCTTCATCCTGCCATCTGTTTCTTTTCTTTTCCTCTTCTCTCTCTGTCTCTCCGTCTGTCTTTGCTAAAAGCTTTGATTGTTGCTTGTCTCAGTATTACTGCTCCGACTTTTAGCTGTACGTCATTACATACACACATGCGCACACGCACACACAGACACACGCAGCATTACCAGACTTCATTACATGGGCGTTATGGGGTAATGCTCCAATGCACTCACACACACACACACACACACACACACACGCACACACACACACACACACACACACACACACACACACACACACACTTCATGTAATATCAGTGATGAATGTCTAAATGATCTGTAATGATCCAAAACCCTAAACCTTGTTAGCCTCGCCCCACCCTGGGAAAACACACACAAGAGGAGGAAGGTGTGATGCTACTTCACATGCAACCACTTCAATTTTGAAAAGAGTGGAAAGTAACTTTAATTTAATTTATTTGAAAAAAATACACAAAGTGCTACTTTCAAAATGATGTTTCAGCACCAGTTCACTTCCAACTCCAGAACTCATGCAGATGCTTTTAACAACAGCAAACACAAATCATACCACGTTTAGCCTGTTCAGTGGATTCCTATCAGTTCCAAAGTTTACTTGTGGCGTACCCTGCCTCTGTGCTCGTAAGACCTGCCTCTCTCACCACTGGGAGGAGCCTGTGGTTTTCTGAGCAGCAACCCAAGGTGATCATGATCATAATCGTGATCATTCACCAGAAATTTGCATCTATTTTAATGTTGATCAGTCATTTAAGCTTTGTAACAGTAACAATGTAAAAATAATCAGAAATAATCCATCAATAATGAAACTAATCATTAGTTGCAGCTGAATCTGGAACATTTAATTCTGTGTGCCCTTAAACAGCCTCATTTGGGGCCCTGAGACACTTAATATCTAATCCCTGGCATGTCCCTGGGCTCCTGTCCAATTCAGACACACACATTCATTTTGGCAGCACTGGCTGTGGAACTACAACTGAATAAAACTGAAACTGTCTGAAATGGAAGTGGCAGAAAATCTAGAACACTGTTTTCAAAAGTCTGGGCTGCAGCTGTCAATTTGCACATTTTAATAAAATAATTTAACACAGACTTTTAACGTTTTAAACAAAGCTGCATCTGATGTATAAAAATGTGTTGCTTTCTGTTCTTGTCAGTTTAGCATTTACTGTAGTTTTTTTTGTTTGTTTTTTTGTTTTGCATGTGGTAAAAAGATAACTCACTGTGAGAACACTGAAGAATTTATGTTTAAATCATTTATGGCCCCACTTTTGTTAATCAAGATACACAACAAAAAGCACAGGCGCATGATGCACTGTGTACTTGGTGTGACAACAGACCTCTAATGTAATTATTTGTAATCATAGATAATATTAGAATAAGTGTATGAAAGACTGATAATCAAAAAAATCAGCTCCCCTCCCCCTGCTGGGATGTCCTGACAGTTTATGGTAATGCAGAGACTCAGGATCAGCTTCACCAGTCTGGACTCTCAAGGATCAAAGAACATGGATCACCATATAATTAATGGTGATCCTTGAAAATGTCACTGCTGGTACTTGTATTATTAAAAATGGCCCTTCATTTGCTGCAGAATAGCTGTCCATTAGTCACAGTGCTGTCATACAATGAAACACAATGTTTAAAAAAAATACCACTTTTGAAGAAACACTTTAGAAATTTAGGGCTGTACCTCCATAAAGCTGGGGAAGTTCAGACATCAAAGGCCAAGATATCCTGACAACAGTCGACCCGAAACATCCCAGAATGCTCATCTTTCATTAAATCCCTCTGTCTTGTAAAAGAAAAAAAAAAGCATATGCAAGTGAATTACTTCACATCTTTGAGATCCATCTAACAACTCTCAAGAAACACAATACACCAGCAAATGACACAGACAAATAAAATACATGGCTAAAAAGACACACACACACAAATATCTGACTACAAGTAGAGTACTTGGCTTAATAATCAACAGATTGCCACTGGTAGTTCTTGATACTGTATGTAAATAAGATATGTAATCTTGGAGCTGTAAATCCCACATATGCTGCAAACAGCCATGGGCCACAGTCAGCTCATTAAATGACTGTAAACACATTTTACAGCAATTAGTGTTAAAGGAATTGACTGTGGGAGGTTTGTTCTCAGCAGACAGCTTAACAGGAGAGACATCCACATTGTTGGGCTCTGCCACCAGCAGACTTTGTCACCATTCCTGTTTATTTAACCGTCTCCCAAGATGTACTGTATATCTCAAACAGTGGCCTTCATTCAGTTCAGCTGCAGAAAGAACATTTTTAAATTTGAGGCTTATATCAGAGAGATGCCTTTATTTCTAAATTCTATTTTCATTCAGCTTTATCACATTGTCTTACTAAATTCAGCATGTTTCCATTAAATCACTACAACATCTTTAGGAAGTGTTTAGAAACTTTCATTGATTAAAGGTCCAAAATGTAACATTCAGGGGATCTGCTGGCAAAAATGGATTCAAGTGTATGATCACCTGAAAATAACATTTGTGTTTTTGTTAGAATGAGCTTTTTTAATTTAATTTAATTTAATTTAGTATTTACAGAGAGGTGGCACAGTGATGCAGTGATTAGTCACCTCACAGCAAGGTTCCTGGTTTGAACCTCTGCTGGGCCCTTTCTGTGTCTGCATGTGTTTGTATGTCCTCTCCGTGTCTGTGTGGGTTCTCTCCGGGTGCTCCGGCTTCCTCCCACAGTCCAAAGACATGCAGGTTAATTGGTGACTCTAAAATTACCCGTAGGTGTGAATGTGAGTGTGAATGGTTGTTTGTTTCTATGTGCCCTGTCATGAACTGCTGTACCCCGCCTCTTGCCCAACAAGTCAGCTGGGATAGGCTCCACCGTGACCCTGATGAGGATAAGCGGTTACAGATAATGGATGGATTTACAGAGGGACTGTGACATGCACCATGGGCAAGCTGTATTTACTTGGTTGTACTCTGTAGCCTCACCGCTAGATGCCACTAAATCTGGGACACTGGACCATTAAAACGAATAAAAGAATGCCAGAGTACAGAAAAAGCCATAAGAAGTCCTTGTTGTTCAGATATAAATAATAATAATAATGCAGGTGATGCTCTGTTTCCACTGTTCAACTTGTTTAAAAATGTATAGTATCAAAATTCAAAAGCCCGTCACACAACATCCTTCCAACTACACCTGCTATGTTTCCTGTCTTTTGAATAGATTCTTAATAAATAAGAAAAAAAAATAAGGCAAGAAAATAAGAATCTATTTGAATTGATGAGGAGCGATGGCTCATTTAGACTACAGAAGAAAAAAAGTGAACAATAACAGAGGAGGTGAAAAAAAACATGGAACTTAGAAAATGTAGGAATATTTGTTTTTTTCCCTGTCATGGTACTCTCAATATTTTCTCTCTCTTTGTCTTTCTCATTTTCTCACTGTGTCTTCTGCCCCTTTATTTGATCTAAAGGCTGCTGCTGAGGTTGACTCCTGCTGTGTGTGTTTATGAGTGTGTGTGAGTGAGTGGTAGCCATGTCCAGCCAAATGACCTCTCCTGGGGCAATGGCTGCTGTCTTTGTTTTATGACTTGTCATAAAAGTGCCATCCTGATACACACACACACAAATGAACAGCAGGACTCCGTGGTGGCCTTTACATAGTGAAAGATATATTGTATAGATGATTCTGTGTGTGTGTGTATGTGTGTTTGAACAGTTTAAACTGAACTGTGTCCTGACCAGCAGCAGGCCACATAATGGCTTCACAGACATAATGACTTGTTCAGCGAGCATCAGATCAAGTTTGTACATTCTTCACAAAATGCAGCAGAGAGGACATATTTTGTCAAAAGCCACAAGGACTGGAAAAGGCCATAATGTAACACATTGTACGATGTACTGTATATGGATCCATGCTTGTTTTTCACTCTTTGTGTTCAACTGTATTTTGTAACCACATGAGCGACACTATGGCCAGACTAAGCTGCTCAGGGGCCCCAGGGTAATAAAGAGCCCACTTTTCCTCTGCTCTACTCCTTGCCCATACTTACTGTCTGGTTATTTGATCAGATACATTCATAGTCATGTCCAACATATACAGGAAGCACAAAACTGAGATTAAAAAAACACATTTTGAAAACTTAAAAACACCCTCAGCCTCAAGATCAGGCACGAAAGCAGGACCTTAAACATCATGTCCTGTGATGTCATTACTGACGCATATTTCCAAACAAATCTTTCATTAAAGGTCCCGTGCGTAGGATTTAGTGGCATCCAGCAGTTTTCTTGCTGATTGCACCCCCTCACCTCACCCTCTCCGTCCTAGCATGGAGACACTACAATAGCCACAATGCATGTATTAAATGTGAAAGTCCCCATCTAGAGTTGGTGTTAAATGTGTCCATGGGCTACTGTAGAAACATGCTGGTTCAACACAGTGGACTGTGGAAGTATAAGTAAGTGCACGTTGACTTCAGGGTTAACCCCCTTTCACCTTCTGCTGCAGTGGAATGACACACACGGGAGCTCCGTGGCCTTTTATTTGAACGTGCACTTTAACTTACTGTACATTTATTCCTAAACTGCTGCCGCTAACCTGCAGCTCCACCATTCACACGCATTCACTCACTTGCTCATCTGTGCTGCTCTCTGCTTGCTCACTCTCCCTCATCCACTCACACCTTACGCACAGCTGCATTCGCCAAGGGAATTATGCTACTCTAATAATGATAGTTATAAATATTTATATTTCTGCCATATTCTGTAAATAGAGCCCCTATTCTAAATCTGACACACTGGACCTTTAATATCAGTTGACACACAGTAAACCTGGTCTTTTGGGGCCTTTGGAGATCCGGGGCCCTGCAGCAATTGGTCATTTTGTCGTTAACAACGTTTTGACCATGAAACCTGAAAGCAAGTCCATGAAACAGTACATATGACCACCGGGAGCCACCAAACAGTTATTATTAATAACGACATATGTTAATAAATGTTATCGTCATTATCTCTTTTTCTTTCATCAGATTTAAGCATGACAAGTGTGTCAGTGTTTACAAAGGTAATGCTGACATGAGCCTGCGTGGTAGCGGTGTATCAGGGGCCCATCAAGGTTTGGGCTTGTGTAGTGAAAAAGTTCTTTTTGACACAATGTTGGACCAGAACTGTATAAAACGTCACAAATCTGAGGGGTCACAAGAAGAATAATTCAGGACAGAAGAAGAAAAATCATCTTCTGTGTGGGACTACGTTTGTCTTTTAACATTTTTGATAACCTTGTTAGGGCATGTGAGTGGAGGTCATTCTCTCCAATAAGTTTAGGATTGAGACAGTGACCTGGTCTGAACCTTTCTTCTCAAAGCTTCTTGGGTTAGAGAGAAAGAGGTGGGTAAGGAAGAAATAGAAGAATAGAAAGAAACAGTATGGAAACTAAAGCTGTCTAAACAAGTTCATGTAGCACATTCATTTAACATTGGTTATACTTTGAAAGAAGCATGTCTGTCTCTCTGTCACACTCAAACACACACACACACAGTGACATGGTAGAAACACTAATAGAAAGCCAATATGAGTACAAGAAAGAGCAGAGCTCGGGGAAATGAGAACCTGGACTAACACTCGATTTTCTCCTCCAGTGTTGTCCCCAATGTGGCCTATTGATTTGAGAGACAGATGAAAGAGTGGAGCTGCTGAGCAGCATGGCTGCTGAGCGCTCGAGTGAGTGATAGAGAAAAAGGAAAGAGGAATAAATAGTCAAAAATACATGGGTGAACATGGCTACAAGGGGTTATGAGGTGCTTTAGCAAGGCACTGAAGTTTAAATGAACTTTTCAGATGCACTTAATGACAGTGGTCTGTTTCATTGTTTGAACAATGCACAAAGAACATTAAACTCATATAAAACAAGAAGAGGTGTCGTCCCTGGGCAGGTGAAGGAAAAATAATGAAATAGTGAGAATTCTCATTGATTTCATGTGGAAAACTGTCATCTCTAAGAAAATGACTTTCAATGTTTTCATCAAGTTCATCAAGAGTTCAGTGGACTCAAGAAGCTAATCAACACAATTTATTAGATTTTTAAAAAAGGCTTGTTTGGCTCATATTTCATGTAAATGTTAACATAATCTAATCTGTTACAGCATCAGAGATAAGTTGAATAAGTTAGTTGTTCCTTTGTGTTAAATAAAAATATCTATCAATCTATCAGGCATATGGTATGTCTTTTAAAGAGAAATATGTACGTAACTACCCTTTCATAATGAAACCACAGACTCTGCCACACTGTTGGATTTTAGTGGAGAACTTCTTTTCTTTATATCCCTTTTCTGTTTATTTGTTCATGTTTTTTTAATTGTGGTTAATAGTTGTAGTAGTTAGCATTAGCTGCTCAGTTAGACAAAAACAAACAAACAAACAAAAAAAAAAAAAACAATCAGGACCACTAAACACCAAAGATTTAAAAATTAAAAAGTCTGCACTGTAACAGGAGGGAGACATCAGTGTTGGTGTATTCTCTTTGAGTTTTTCTTCCCGGTCAAGTGAGGTGAATTAACCTCCATTAATTATTAATAGCACAGACTGCTGTTTAAACCCGATAATCATCATCAGGGTGAAGGAGTAAGCTATATATTTGCTGAGGAAATAAGAAATAAAAGAGGAACATGTAGAGGACAGAGAGGGGAGGAGACATGAAGATTATTTAATTATGTCCAATTAATGTAAGGATTAGCATCACTAATTAGGGTGACGGCTAGAATGACAGTGACATTCTCCGACAGGAAGTCTGTCTACAGTAGCCTTCTCATTTGTCCTCATTTTAAAAGAACTGGTGCCTGACATCTCAACCTGATCTGAGTAACTGACTATGCATCATAATGTAGTGATGTGACTGGAGCAGTGTCAAAGGTGTGTGTCTCGTTTAAAGAAAAGCTGATGAAAATTCTTCGGGTATATACTACTTTCATTTTTCCTGCATGGGTAAATGAAAGGTGGCCTGAGGGTTTGTGGTTTGTTCTTGTTAACACTTGTTGTATGTATCTTTGATGTCTAAAAAGCAAATTATTTCTCCATAAAATATTTGCTCCATAGAGTTAGTGTTGCACTTCAATAACATGTCGGACTTATAATTGACAAAAGGAATTAAAAATGATGCAGCATTTGCAGAGATATAATTTTTTGTTGTTGTTGTGTTTTTTCCAAACATTCTCTATTCTTGTCCTGGAACTTGGAACATGCAGTAGGTTTCCACACACAATGCAACAACTGACAGTTTGGTCATAGATTCGGGTGTGGTATGCTAGTAGCGGCCACAGACTGTTTCTGAAAAGCTGTTGCGTGTGGTGGCCTGATCCAAAAATGGTTACAGGTGTGTGGGTGGAACTGAGGTGAGCTGAATGAAGCCTGGGTGCTCAAACAAGCCACCTGTGACAGCACGCGCCTGTCAATCAAAGCAGCAACAGTCTTACCTCTACATAACTTTAAGCCTTAATATAATTTGAACAGGTAAGTTCTATAAAAATTCAGCCTCAGTACAGTTGTCATGAACAGTGAACTTCTATAGAGTCTAGTCTATAGTCAGCTGTTAGCACTAGGCAAAGCTAGCAAACTCTCTGGAAATACCAGAGATCCCGGCCGCATTGAGAGAAGGAGACGGGGATGCAGAGCTGGATCTAAGCGCCGGGAGCAGAAATGGTACAAACCGTGTGTACCCTCTGTTATCATGGAGAATGTAAGGTCACTCCCCAGTAAGATGAACGGCGCTGACCAGGCTACAGAGGGAGTATGGAGAATGTAGCATCACAGAGGTGTGGCTGAATGAACTGAGGACTCACTGGTAACTCTGGATGGAGAGTGGACAGCTGAAGACAGACAGACAGCTGAAGACAGGCAGACAGCTGAAGACAGACAGGGAAGCAAGGAGAGAGAGAGAGGGGGAACGACATGCAGCAAGGGAAACATCTGTGGACCACAGGCCTGAGTCGGAAGCGTGTCACTCCAAGAAAGACTCAGCCTTTTGTACATGGGTTTATTTATTTAAGAGTATGTTATTATTCTCCTTGTATATTGTGAGCCGCTGTAACAAATACATTTCCCCAGCATGGGATCAATGAAGTCCATCTTATCTTATCTTATCTTATGGAGACTTGTTCTGTAGCCAGCTCGAGTGGACAGCAAACCTATGGGTGACATCACATAGACTGCGTCCATGTTAATATGAGTCTGAGGTTTCATGGCCCTTGAGCATCACTCAAATGACGCTCATATTCAGGTGTTCTCATATTCTGAGACAAAAAAAATCACATAAAAAAAGACACACAAAGCATTTTTCTTCAAGCTACTTCTCTTTGTGAGTAGAAAGTGTGAACCAATGAATCATTACTTCAACTCAACACACTCTTCCTTTATGGTTCAGACCAAAGACGACTAGCGTATAAAGCGTACTTTGACTCATTAGGGTGGATATCTTTTGCAGTGTAGATGTAAGAATGTTTAACTGTCATTTTGCTGCCACCAAAAAATAGCTGCACTCTGACTGTGTATAATAAAGCAGAACCTGGCCAATAGTAAGCAGAGACCCTTGACGTCCACCATGGCTCGCATTGACGTTTATAGTGAGACAGCTGGCAGAACCATATGTCAGCTCCAGCAGCAACCAGAACATACCTCTGTGCTGCTGCACTGAGACACCAAGAGATAATCCACTTCTGAAAATATCTCTTTCTCCTAACTTCCACCTCTCCATCTGCCACTGTCTCTTTCTTTCCTTTTTTGTCCTCAATTCTCTCGTTATTCTCACTCTCTCCCTCCGTCAGCATAGTAGCAGTGCTAGTCGCAGTTAGTTTGCGAGGAACACAAAATGTCAAATGTCGGTTTATTGTCTTTGTTGTCGTCCTGTGGGGAAACACTAGTTTGCATGCGCTGCTTTTTAAAAGGTGCCGGAGAAGTTGAACTTTTCTGATGAAAGTTTTGCAGCGCTGAAGGAATTCACAGCTCTCTCTCTCTCTCTCTCTCTCTCTCTCTCTTTCTCTCTCTCTCTCTCTCTCTGGTTATTATCACACCTTTACTCATTCTGCTTCTGACAGCTTGGCCTTGTTTATAGACAGTTCATTAAATTATAAGACATTATTCGATATACGATGCATTTGCTTTTGGCCACCATGATGAAATTACAGGTAAAGAATTGAAAAAGTAGTACTAAAGTTGCAATAGTAATGCAATGGTAGAATAACACACTGATACATACAAATAAAAACAGAGATTTATGCGAGATGAGACCACAGTGAATCACTAAAGAACAAAAAAAACATCATCAGATAGTTCTAATATCTGCAGATTCAGGCAACCCGTATTCATTTTTCACATTGTGGTTAAATGACAGTATATCAGTCATACTTTAACTTTGGCCACACACACATTTTCCAAGATAGCCTGGGGTAGAAGACAGCCTTGTGTTCTTTTGCTGATGCTTGTTTTACATTAAAGCAGGATGCTGTTGATGCAGTCAACAGCTGCATTGTGGGACTCTGTAAGGAGACTTTGACAGAAGTCGAGAGTGAGATAAGTCAGCAGAAAGGAGCATGTAGCAGCTGTGAGGAGAGATGACTCAGGTGGGAAGACACTGTAAGAAAAGTTTGACTTTTGTTGAACAGTTTTAAATCTGCATCATCACCTTTACTTCCCGAGGAAAAGAATAAAGTTATGCTCAAGAGTTGACCATATTTATTCCATTTAACCACGTTTGTGTCACCTGGTGAGGTTGCTTTGCCTGCTCTTACTTTTATTAGAGACTCACTCGAATTGTTTTATTTTGGTTACAGTCATAACTGACTAGACTTCGCTAGTTACTCTGTCAATGCTTGGCCTCTTGTCCATCCTGGTGCTGCACATGTACAGCTGACGGTAGATTCAGCACTTGAAAGTTAACTAAACTAAATCAAACTGATGTGTTCTGTCTTCTTCAGTGTCACAAAAGTTTTTACATTGCCTCAACTATTTCATGTTGTCTCACTGTTTCTCTCTCTCTCTCTGTGTTTGTCTGATGAAACAGTGCCACAGACGTTAGACCTGCTTTTCCCAGACATTAAATTTCAGAGGGAATATCTTCAGCTGCAGCGGTCAGTCTGTGGTGTTAAATCAGGTGCAGCAGCTATTTGTATGAATTCCATTCTCCAGGATTGTGTGACTCTAAACAGGGAAACATTAACATACATATCGCATGCACCCAAAGATGAAATTCTCAGCAGTTCAGCAGTACAGTATGTTCTTCCATTTACCTGCATGAAACCTGGTGTGCTCATTTATAAAATGAAATTGTTTTCCTCCTCACAAAGTAGCCCCCCCAATTTTTGATCAAGTTAGCATCAAGTCATCACCTGGCATTATCTAATTTGCCATGTCCTCACTATTTAATATGAACTCTAGTCAACCAAACCATTCTGGTATCTTCCTTCACAGAATCTTCGCTGACCTTTAAAACACAGAAAACTGAAAGAAAACAACAAGAATCATTTAAATTTCTTCTTTAATACCAACAAGAGGAGAAAAAAGAAAGAGAGGCCATACATATTCACAGCCAGCAGTGATAAGGGCTGCTCTCCAAACATTGTGGTCCCCAGGGAAACTCCAAACCACAATGAGACAGTTCCTCCCTCCTGTTGTTAGGCAGTTTTATTCAGCGATACTACTCTCCAGGCATGCATATTGCATGGCTTAGAAATACTTCTCTATATCATTAGTGTCACCTACAATATTATAGTGTGTGTGTGTGTGTGTGTGTGTGTGTGTGTATGTGTGTGTGTCTTTAAGTGAATGCGCATAAATGTCTGTCTGTGTGTGTGTGTATGCAAATCCTTTCATACAGATCTCAGTGTGTGTGTGTGTGTGTGTGTGTGTGTGTGTGTGTGCACTCATACATGTCTGTGCATATAGAAGTGCGTGAGCCTTCATATGAATGTGTCACTATGTATAAATGCGCACAAACAACTCACATGCATCACGCACACGTGCACGTGCACGTGCACGCGCATGTGTGTGTGTTCCACCACAATGTAAAGTAGTGGCAATTTGAGCATGATGTTGCCACTAAGTAATTGCATGGAGAGGCCTTGAGTAGCTGAAAACATATTAAAAACCATAAAGAAACACATCAAGATGTTCAATAAAACAGACGCTAGATGCATTATGCATAACACACAACTCGTGCTCACACACGTTTTTTTTCCCTCCTTTTTTCTCCCATCATCACCTCATCATTGATTCTCTCTTTCCACATATGTGGTGCAATGCCCAACTGCAGCTTTTCTTTATGGTGTTACACTATTTTGAGTTTTTAAATGATGCGTGATCATTTTACAAACAGAGACCAATGACTGATGGGATATATAGTGACAATTTGGAGGAGCTCTAAGTGTGCTATGTTCTTTAGTAATTGTTTCATTGTGCAGGGGGGTGTTGTCACACAGGAAAGAGCTTCCTCCACACTGTTTGAAGCACACTGTTCTCTAAAATATCAATATATAATATTGAATCCCCAAACTGCCCCAAAAAACTGCCCCAGACCAAAAGCACACAAAACAGGGTTATGATGTTTGGTCATATATTGTACTGCAGTCGCAACTGAGCAGATTAGTCTTTGCCACAACATCTATATTCCGTAGGTAGATATAGTCATCTTTCTTTACTTTTGATTAGAATGAAATATTTCATACAACAGAAGAGCAAAAGTTAATCATTCCTGTCCTCAAACAACTCACATCACTACATAGCATCATGAAGTTGACCCTGCTCTGTCACTTCTCATTCAAAATGAGTCACTTCCAGCTGCTTCGTCTTGTCTTGTTACTGTTTGATGATAAGCAGACATCATAGATGCACAAAGATACAGGACCACATTGTCTCTGCTAGTGAAATTTAATATGCATTATATGCATTGTTTATCATCAGCTTTTGACTGTTTAAAGTGATCATAAAAATGATCATATTTATACTGACATTTCTTTGAAAATGTCACAGATTAATATTTCCTGTTCTGATGTTTGTGTCTCCCTGTTTAGTTTCTGCTTTGTAATCAGGGAATGCAGTGTGGATGTATCAAGGACGTGCACAAGGCAGGGCTAAAGTCACCTGAGCAAGAGCTCGTCTACCCTCTTTGCTTCTTAGCCATTTTTCTGAACCATCTGCTGTGGCTCCATGAATAGTGCATAGAAAGTAAGATGAAACATGTAATGCAAACATGACATGGAAGCTTTTGTGGAGATCGTTATACACAGGGCATGTCAGTGGTTATGTCCGTTTTTCAGACTGGAACTACAGCCCCTCAAAATGTCTGTGTAGGTCTGTGGTGTGTATGCGTCTGTCCTCATTCTCACGCTGTTGTGAGAAACTGTGTGTGTAAAATGTTGAAAATCAATTGGTATCATTAAAATGTAAAATCCTCTTGCTTCACCAACATGAGTCTGTGAGTGTGTTTGTGGAAGGGGACAGAATTGCTAATTGTTGGCACTATCAAGTGGCTGCTATATATTTCACTGCTTTATCACAGATCTAGTGCATGAGACAGGGTCTTAAATGTGTGTGTGTGTGTGTGTGTGTGTGTGCGAGCAGGTGTTAGAAAGGAGGGAGGAAGAGAAGTAATGCAAATGGGAGAGGAGAAAAGAAAAACTAACAGAAACATTAGGGGCTGCTTCACTTTGAATCACTGCCACCAATCTGTTTTGTTAACAAGACAGGCAAGGTGGCAATAGGCCTCAACACAGTCTTTCTCTCTGTCACACACACACACACACACACACACACACACACAGGTTTTTATAACTGGATTTTTAAGGGTTTTCCGACTGATTTATATTCATTTGTTCTTCACAGGCTGCCTGTGTATTTATTTACACCCACGTACTGTATACGCACTCACATTCTGTCATGCACATGCTGCACACAATTATGTGAATAGGTGCATCAGTAATGCATGTGTACTCACTAACAGCGCAGCCCTGAATGATGACTACTTATAGACACGCTCACACTACAGTACAGAGCTGCATATAAGCAGGATGAAGGTCTGCAGGTCCAATCAGCAGAATCATCACAACAGACTCTTCAATCACTGATTAGCAGTTGTGCAGTACAGAGTATACACAGGCACACGGAGTACACTGTGCATTTTCAGTCAGCACTGTGTGTACCCACTTCTGAATCCTCTTGCTCATCATTCAGTCCTTTTCTTCAAGCTGATTTTTTTTCCCAAGATGGCAAGGGAAGACAAAATTTTCCAATTTTTATGGAGGTGGATGGAGTAGAGAATAAAGAATACTTCACTCAAAGAGCATAATTGTAGTTGCAAATTAAGCAAGCGTATACACTTCTCCAGGCACTGCTACACCATTTCTTCTCTGATTCTTTCAGAAAATCAGTCCATCCAAATTCCAAAAGCTTTATTTTCCTTAAATAATTCATCTTGACCAGTGTTCAAGTTTAAAACATAGACACAAGACCAGTCAGTCATGTAGTTGTCTTAGACTTTCATCCATCTCTACACCACCACTCTACATCTGTCTCATTGCCTCCCTCTGGCTTGTGACTGTTTTGTTTTTTCATGAACCTTAATAATGTGCTCATGAGTGTTCGCTGTACATTTGTAGGATTATCTGTCTGCCAGTGTTAAATATATTCACCCATTTCATATCGTTCTATGAAACCTGCAGCTCATAATGACAGCGAGGGAGGGGACATGTTGAAAAAGGATTGTAACTAATGTAAATGTAACCTTCAACCATTACGTTTCCCATTTGTCAGACTCATTTGCATATTCATCTCAGATACCATGTTGTCTACACTAACATTTTAACGAGTAGAAAATATTTTATCTAAAATTCACTTCTGACTCAATATGAAAGAAATTGTAAATATCTTAAATATATTTTTTACTCATTAAAATTGTTTTTCAGAAAGCTGAGATGACATTCTGCCAACATCAGTAATTGAAATTTTACTAGTCAGAATTTATTTTAGATGTCAAGAATTCCATTTATGATATCTGTCATGTAACAACTGGACATATCTATAATGAACATTTGCCACTAGTCAGAATTAAATTATTCATACAAATAATTCATATTGTCAGTAATGAGACTGAGTTGTAGACATCTTTGATTAAAACTGCAACCTGTCAAAATGATATGATGGATATGTTGATTTGGAATTATGATACATCACAATTAAATTACATATACACCATTGCCCATCAAGTTGGACTAAAATATTTTGACCTCTTTTCATTAAATGATTGTGACAATGTGATTTATTGTTGATAGATAAAGTGTATCTTCTCAAAACTTTATTGATCAATCTCTTCCAAACATATCACAGTGACAATTAAACCACAATGAACCTGATGTGTATAATTAAGAATAAAAAGAGGAATGTGTTGAAAACAAAATGATTCCAACTTTATGGGCAACAGTGTATGTACCTGTCAATGAGTCTGAATAAAATATGACTAGCCGTAATTAACTTATAGATATTTACAACGAACATCTCTATCAGAGATGAATTCTTGATTTCAAGAACAAACAAAAAGAATTGTGAATATCTTTAATTAGAATTTCTACTTGGCAGAATTACATTATGGCTATGCTGACATGGAATTTGAACTGGTCATGCACTATGCATAAAGTTATTAACTGTCAGAGGAGAGACAGATCATGAGGCTGTCTAAAATCCTTCTCTGTGAATATACAGGGCAAAAGTTTACGAGCACCATCTGAACACGGGAGCTAAGTGAGGAATGACATGACAGATTCTTAACAGATTGGCATGATGACAACTCAATATGCACCTCTATTTGAGGGGGGTCCATCTGATGAATGCCAAATACACCAGAAGCAATCTGAGGGTGTCTAAACACTGGTAATGAGGCTCTCTGCAGGTACTGGCTTCGCCACACTGACTCAACTCAATTATAGAGAGGAGGAGATGTTGAGAACTTTATCAATACCTGCCGGGAGAACTAACTGACAAATGATACCAAAAAACACTGTTTGCATTAAAATCATCTCAGTCCTTTAACGCCTTATCTTTGACTGACAATTCCAGGCTTTTTAAGAGGCTGTAATTACACATTGTCACCTGTAAATCAAGATATAGATTAAATGACTTGTTTAGTCCTGTGTAAGCTCTGTGTTTTTTATTTCAGTGTGTCTTTTTGGGACCACTTGGGGGGGGGGGGTAGCACAAAAGGCTGAACACACAACACTGACATATTGTCAGCTAATGTGTTAACCAATAATTGTCCATTTACACATCGAGCAGACACAGAACAACATCAGCATTCATTTGGAGTTGTGTTTATGTACACCTGACAAATGGAAGGCCAATACTCCATTTAGTGCTGGTTTAGTCTGGACTAAAGACACAGGGTGAATGCTAAATTCACTTTGTTCACCAGCTAGTCTCTAACTTTGTCTGCTGTGCTGGACAGGGAGTGTACAAATGCTTTTTAGAGTTTTTTCACTGGAAAGAGTTGCTTTCTGCTGCTGGGGAGTGAAACTGAGTGTGAGGGGCGTGAACCAGCAGTGGAATATGAAACATGACAGGACACAATAGTTTATGAAATAGCAAATGTCAAACCAGTTTTCTTCAAAACTGTCTTCCAAATCAATTCATTAACTTATTCACAATTTAAAGAAAAAAATGATGTTTTACTCTTCTCATATAATGATTTCATATCATCACATAATTTAAGTGACGCTTGATTGGTGTAACTGGATGTCATTACCGCCAATGTGAATAACTATCTCACTATATTTACATTTAGCCTTAGCTAGCAATGTTAAATTTGATTCAGTGTCGCCCGCTCTGGCCTCAGGGATGCATTTGACTGTGGTCCCAGGTGTCGCCAACGTCACGTTTCTCAAAATGGAGCAGCTAATGACCAGAGCTGGTTTCTCAGCGGGTGTGTCTAAGTTACCTCAGGGTGACTGTTGGGAGCTGGCTAACTATAGCAGCTAAAGATTGTCCAGTGGAGGGGTGCTGTGCTTCCAATTCACCACGCCTCGCCTCCAAAACATAAGCAAATAAACTACATTTATTACGTGAGAAGTAACTAAACATCTAACACACAGAGCAGGAGAGCGCAGGAGAGGAAGAGAGAGTAAACTACTAAAGTATTGTAGATAGCAGAACTGGGTAATTGTAGGATTTAGTCAAATTTCTAGGATAAGAGCTGTTCGTGCTTAGGCAGAACTAGTCTGCAATCACATAGAAAGCAGATAAATAACTGCTGTTGTGAGAAAATAACAAAATTAGCTCAGATGAGCAGGAGCAACAAACACACAAGCTACAAACACACACGTGCAACAAAGGCACATGAGCAGTATCACAGAAGCACCAACAACCAGAAACACAACTAACTGTAACACTTCAGCACGTCCCTCTATATATACACACTATACAACTCTAATAACCACATATACTGTACAGTGTAGTGGATGTTGAGTTTGAGTCATTGAGCTGGTCACTGTTACCTGTATACAGTGTACTGTATGTGAGTGTGTGTTTTGGCAGTTGTGTGTTGCGGTGAGGATGCAGTGGCCTTGTCAGACTCAGCTGTCATGTTTCCTCATTTCACACTACACTGACCAGACCAAGAGAGAGAGAGCCACTGTTAAGTGTAAGAGGAAAGCAGATTGGTTTGAGAAGCAGAAAGAGCTGCAGGTCATTTTATGTCTGTCTGAGAGCGTGTGTGTGTGTGTGTGTGTGTGTGCACGCACGTGTGTGTTGGCCAGTTGCTTCTGTGCACCAGGAAAGTTTGTCTCATTCTTGTGTACATTTTCATGTGTGTTTTTCCATGTGTGTATTAGTGTGTATCTGTGACCCTATTTCAGTGAACAGGTGAATATGGCTGACCAAAAGTGTATGTGTGTGTGTGTGTGTGTGTGTCTGTGTGTGTGTCTAGCCGCTCCATCAGAACAGGTAATGAATGTGAGCACAAGCACCAGACGGAAAAACATTGGCAATCTCTTCTGGATGAAACTACCTTCAAGCACACACACACACACACACACACACACACACACACACACACACACACACACACACACAGAGTCAGCTACATTCAGCTGCTTGTTACTCTCTTGCACCAAGAGAGAGGGCGAGAGAGAGAGAGCTGTAGGCAGTACCTTGTGTCCAGGATATCACACTCAGAATGACTGCAGGCATCAGTGATACCAGAAAGCTGTGTTTGCGTGTCTGTAAGTGTGTGTGTGTGTGTGTGTGTGTGTGTGTGTGTGTGTGTGTGCGTGTGTGTGCGCACGCTTCACTGCCTCCTCTATCAGGCTGTTATGTGACTATTTCTCATGGACGTGATTAGCTGCAGACAGGAGCCCTCCAGCCCGACACTGTAATGTAGAAGAACAGCATGAGATCCACGCTCTGCTTCAGCCAATGGACAAAGCCAAAGCAACTTCCATCCAAGTCCATTTATTTTTAAAATCATATTTCATTTCGAAAAGAAGAAAACTATCTCCAGCCAGGGCTTCATTTGTATTCAGTATTTGTTCTTAATACTGGTAAGGTTAGGATGACCACACATCAACACATCACACAAGTTGAACCAAGTGATGTGTCATAATAACACACACCTGCTTCTTTTCCAAGAGTTCAGACACACTCTCTGTCTTTAACTCCGTGTTCATGGAAAAGGAAAAAAGTAGTGACTTCTGTATGAGCCAAATTTAACTTTATACTCTGATATGTACACATTTAATCACATCATGGATTCATTTGATCAGAATTAAACTGTGGATCTGATTAATGCCCAAATTCAAATGTGGAGTTCATTTATAGCCACCATTTTCAAATGAATAAAACAACACCTGTTTGATTGATATTCCCCGGGGCGCTCCAAAAGAAACTAAATAAATAAATAAAAACACAATTAAAGACGAATAAAAAATAAAAATAAAAAAAAACATAGATAGCTGTTCGTGCGAATGAACCCTTCAAATCTAGGTGAGCAGTTATCAAATAACTGAGAGTAAAAATGACAGGCTTTTCATTATCAAGTTTAATTCTTATTGTCGTTCATTGTTATGATTCAACAAAACATACAATACCTTGCACTTTATTTTTTTATTTTTTTATTTATTGTTTTTTGGGCTTTATCACCTTTAGTGCGGCTGCTTTTTTTTTTTTTTTTTTTTTTTTTTTTTTGATAAATGTTATTACCTTGCACTTTTATTCAGAAATCTATACTCTATTTTGTACTTGGAGCCTCTCTTTATTGTAATTCAAACTAAATAAAAAATAATAATGATACTAATTATTATTATTATTATTGTTGTTGTTGTTATTATTATTATTATTATTATTATTATTATTATTAGTTTGAATTACAATTACAGTTATTATTGTTGTTGTTGTTGTCATTATTTATAAAACAAATATTCGAAATAAAATCAATTAAAATAAATTAAATAAAAAATATGCATTTTAACTAAAAGACTTAAACACAGCTAATGCACTTTGAATTTCTGTCGACATCTGAGACAGTCAGAAATGTTTCATCTGTGTAAGGAACAACAGTAAACAGAAGTCCCTCTTACCTATACTGACACGTGGAGGAAAAAGGAAATTCATCACAGAGGAAGAGGCACAAGTCTGTCCTCCAGGAGTGGCCTGGATAAAGCAGTGCAGCTCCAGACGAAATGTGTTCGAGTGTGAGGTTCAGCACCAGCTTTATCTCAACCTGAGGAGCTCTCACTCTGCTGCTGTCATTATTGCTCTCTCCAGCCTCACTTGAAGCCAACAGCCGAATGCAACAAGTTCAGGCCTTTCCTCTGCGGAGACAGCTGAAAGTCATTCTGGGAAATGATGAGAAGTAGAATTAGACAGGGCCGACTGAGGGAAAGTGAGCCAGGGTAGTAATTTAAGAAAAGGTAAATCTCCACACTCTATCAAAAAATAAGTGTGAAAGCACCAAGGATCTCAGATCGATGAGATCTAACAGAATAAAAGTGTCCACAGAGGGATTTTTGTCCTTTCATAACTTCAAATGATTTAGCTGACACTTCACTCTACAGTCTCTTGACGCTTTGGCAGGGCACACTTCACCGTACAGGATGTGAGAGATGAGGGCTTTCTGAGTGAAACTCCTCTCACGCCGTGAGAACTCATTTTACTAGAAAAAATCAAATACTCATCAGATGTTTTCAGACACTTCAGCATCACATTTTTCTGCTTTATTATGTCCATCCATATTAGACTAATAGATACTTATTCATTTCAGTTACAGACTAATTTAAAGTAGCCATACATAAGCCATGATAAATGTCATATATTATTACTTTTATACTATTAATATTATATAAGATTTTATAGCTGATTATTATTATAAGTACAGTTATTTAACACCAATATTTAACGAGAACAATGCTCTCACTGCTGAATTGAACTCTAAATGTATGAGTAAGACCAGCCAGCAGTAAATCATCACGTTTTTTGACCCTGTGAAAATGTATGAATGCATATGTAACTTATACATAAACACAGATATATTTTTATATTAGTTTTATCCAAAGCACGTCAGTGTTTGCCTCTTGTTCACACACACACTCACTAATAATAATAATAATAATAATAATAATAATAATAATAATAATACTAATAATAATAATAATAATAATAATAATAATGATAATAATAATAATGATCAAGTTTATTCATTTGAAACAACAGCTCATATCAGTTAGCAGTAAAGCTGAGAGCAGCCACACTGAAGTTTGGTTAATAGTGAAAGCACAAATGAATGATCCTCACTATAACTTACTCATATCAGCCACAACAATAATGGCATCAATAGTGGCTTAATAAATTACCTCAGATTCCAATTTTGACTGGATCTGCCAAATTGGATTTGGAGGAGTAAATTATTTCAAGGCAATTTGTGACTCGCTGCTGTGGTGGCTAATAGCCGAGCACAGTGGTAACATTTGGCTGCTGGATGGGACTCATTTCCTTCACTGTTTTCTGAGCTGATGATCCAAAACCACTGGCAGTCTGTCCAGCACACAGAGCAACTCTAACAAGCCCACACTGCTGCCTCCTTCTTTCCTACCATTCCTCTCTTCACATCCCTCTCTTCCCCCCTTTCTCTTCACTTTGCACTCATAGTAATTACCACCCTTCTATTGTTTCCCCTTTGTTTAACTGCATCAACCTTTGCACAGATAGGATAATAGCATTGTTGCCAGACAGCCACTTAAGAGATATGTGCGTACACAGTGAAATGATTGTGTGAACAGCCTCATCCGCCTACTTTTATTTGTTCTTTCTCACTTATTTTCTACTTTTGTACTTGTGGTCTCTGTAACATTGGTTTGACAGATGCTCAAATAATTTATTTTACTTTTAAATATAACTATGTTCATTGTTACATCATAGTAGGGATTATTTGCAAACAAACAGTGGTACTTTTAAAGTTAGCGTGCTTACACGCTCACAATGACATTTGATATGTATAACACTTACCATGTTCATCAGTTCAGTGTGTGCCAACATTTGCTCAAATATACAGCTGAGGCTGATGGAAGTGTCATCAGCTTTGCAGGAATTCAATGATGAACTAAAACTTTTTTTCAAACTAAAAATTTTGATTGATCATAGACCCAAAAGTAATTTCAGAGGATCACCAAAGTTATTACAATTTATCCTAAGAGAAAATGAACGTCTGCACCAAACTTCATGGCATTCCATCTATCAGTCATCAACCTCATTGAGGGAAGGTCAGAGGATCACCAAAGTCATTAGGATTCATTGTTTCTGAAACATGACTGTGTGTGCCAATCTGCCCCACAGATATTACACTGTATTTCTAATAATTATATATTCTATAACAATATATTTCTCTGTAGTCAAAACTTTCCTAGTGGTGCAGGAATCATTAAAGATACGATTCATCACCTGGGTACTGAAATCTGTACTAAACCTCATGGCAACAGTCCAATAGTTGTGCAGAGAGTCATAACAGTCAGTAGGATTCAGCTGCTGGGGAAAATTGATGTCCGTAAAAAACTAGATGAACAGCTGTGTCTGGTGACTACAGTATGTCAGTCACTTTTTGTATCCAGAGCCACATACGGTAGTTCAACAACTATAAAGGCCAGGAAATTTGATCTGTATATTAATGTTCCACAGCTGGAATTCTTAATGATTCAGGAGATGGGAGAATGGGGGGTGAGGGGTAAGAGATAGAAATTGCTATTTTGATTTTAATGATAGTAAAAGCTTACTATATTACACCCTACATACACTATGTGATTGTTATCATCTATGGGACAGTATGTAATGATTCACATTCTATTTATGAATACACTAAACTGAATGTAAACTGTAAACTGAATAAATAACATACTGGACATTTTCAGGCTAAAAAAAACTGTATGAATAAATATTATGTCATCAAAAAAGAAAGAAGAACAAGAGAGGAGGAGTCCATGCAGATTTCTACTTCATCTCTGAGTGGGTGAGTCACCAAACTCTGAGTGTTTAACATCAGTCATTTCTCACAGTTTGCTCTACACCACCACCTCTTTTCAATACTAGATTGAAGCTTGTATTCATACTTTCAAATACTACACTCCTAACTGCAGCTTGTGGCTGATTGTATTTCTTTTATTTTGTATCAAATATTTGAATACTTTCAGTTTAAAAAAAAAAAACTAAGGCAGAGCTTTTATCCTTACCAACAATATTTTTATTTTTAAGATATGGAAAATGTATCAAAATTTACATGTTAGTTAAATGTGGTCATTGTTTTGAAATCATATAATTATAATATTCATGTTCACATATGGAAAGACAATAAAACTTCAACAAAGCATGACTAATTTCACCGTGACAACTGTCATTGCAGCCTTGGCTGTGTTCATAAATCCCCTTTCTCCCTGTTTCAGAGAGTTGTGTGTGTTTGGGTGCATTTGTTTGCACCAGTGAACTCCAAGTAATACAAGAGATAATTGCTCATTTTTCTGGCTCGCAGCATCAGAAAATGTTCAATACAACTATCAGCAGCCCGAAGGAAAAGTCAGACAAACAGATGATGAATTCATAACACCATGCATAATACATATACCAAATTACACTTCTCTTTTCATAAATAGGAATACAAAATAAATAAGACTCTTTAGTGGTGCCGTATGTGTGGCTGTGTGTAGCACTGGAGGGTCGATAATGAGTTATGCTAAAACAATGCTGTTTGTTTCAGTCTCCTGTGGTTCATCTGCCACAGAAAACAACACAAAAATTCCATCATGAGCGAGACTTGAACTGTCATTAAGCGGGAAATAAAAGCACTTGATTTAAGAGAAAATAATCTGCTAATGACATGCTTTATGAATTCTGGTTTGAAGTATAACTTCTGTTATGAATTAAAGGATCCAAATGAAGTGGCTCGCTACAATCAGCACAGATTCAGCATTTCCACTCTGTAACGAGGTACGATTACTCATCATTAGCATCAAACTCTTAGCTGATTTCTGGCTTGTTTCAGCGGGAAGTATAACTGCATCAAACTGAATGTGTCAAATGGAACATGAGCAGTTCAAATAAGTCATTATATACAGTATTTTTCAGTGGTTATGCCAAAAAAATGTATTTGAATTCATCCAATCTTTCCCTTCATCTGTCCTATCATCCATATACTCATGCAATCCATGCATCTATCCATCCATCCACTGATGTAATCATAAACCTAAACAGAGATGCAATAACCTTTGACAGAAATGATTTTTGGATGTCCTGTCTGCAGAGAGAACACACATGTAACCTCCACAGGGGAACGGGTGTACAGGGGTATCTATCTATATCTCTCATGGTTTTCTATGTTTAATGACACTCGGACAGGTGGAGGCAGCATTTATTGTACGAAGGGAAGTGTCACAAAAGAAACAACAGAAGAAGATGCTCCATGCGTGCATGTGTGTGTGTGTGTGTGTGTGTGTGTGTCTGTGTGTGTGCTCTCACCTGCTGGTAAAGAGACTGCAATTGGACTGATGAGATTTAGGTTCGAGGTGAGCTGCTCTCAGTCCTCTGTAGCAGGTCAGAAAATATGCAAATAAGGGCAAAATCATATTTAACAGCTGTTTTTTGCCGACCAAAACAAACGTAAGCAATAATAACGATCTGTTGTTATTAACATGAAGTGTCTGGCAGAATAAATGACTTTTAAACACACTAGCTTACCAGACACAGAAAGCATCACAACACAACTTACCAGCTCAAAAGCTTCCCAAGTCTTATTGGGAAGGTAAAACTCCTCTCTGCTACAAAAATTAAAAGCTAATATTTCAGAGTTTGGTGAGAGGTTTTCTAACAGTCAACCTCCAACACTAGCTGTCCTGAGGTCTCTGTCTGTCTTTGGGTCACTGCTTCACTAAGACTAACCCTGATTCTGGATAAAAACTGGCCTCATGTCATCACCTGTCTCTGTTAAAGTCTGTGTAAAGTGAGAATAAATATGTGTTTGTCAGACCAAAGAAGAAAGTGCACCCAGACAAATTTGAATGATTAAACATATAATATAAATATAAAGTTTATGAAATTAGGTGTCAAAATTAGGTAAAAATGAATTCTCAGCTGCATGACTGTGGGGGTGTGTCCGCTGAATGTGCTGAAGCCACGCCCACTCACGGGAGCAGTCGAGCAGCCATTTTGAAGTGACTGAAACGTGTCAGATGAGTTCAGAAAATGACATGACTAACTTTGAAACACTCTGAGCGAATGATGAATTCATCTCTATCTCTCTGCTATGAGTGCAGGGGTATGCTCAGGGTGGCCTCAGCATGTCATCGAGCCACCCGTTAAGGACCGCCCACAAAATCCTGGATCCTGGTTCCTTTTCAGCAACTATTTTCCAACATATTTCCAACAACAGCTTGTTAACCGCTATGTTACAAGACACAGAATCAGAACCATGAAAGAAGCATTGAGATGAGATCAAACACTCTGGTGATACCGCCAGGAAACCTCACTTACAGAGAATTAAAAGTGATATTCAACACAGTGAAATGTAAAGAAAATCAAAATCAAATCAAAATCACATAACTAGAACATCAGACGCTTTAGAAAAATGAGAAATAATTTCAAAATATTTAAAGTTTAATTAAAAGTTTTAGTGTAGCCTTGGCTACAGTTTGAGAGAGCGAGTACTTAATGAACAAATTGTTATGAGAATGTGTCGCACATAAAAAGCAAAACACAAAACTCGGACTGCTTTATCAGTGATCTGATTGGTCAGCAGTTGACTTGTTTTAATATGACACCTGCGCATAAAAAAACATCCACACTTTCTACAAGTGATGAGGTGAGTTAACGAGAACCGCTTAGTCCGGTCAGAACTTCTTACTTTAAACTTCCTTGCAGTGAATTTCAGACAGACTGTTTCCATTAACATTTCTGACAACTCAAACTGAGCACAGAGTTCTACCGCCATTACAGCCTGCAAGGCCACTAATTATTCTGTGAGAGGCCTGAAGTGAAAGCCCTCAGTGTAAGTGGAAAGGAATGGCATTCAAAGCTCAGCGTGCTTTAACACATAGGAAATTCAAGCAAAATTGTATTACGGAGCACACTGACTTGAAAAGAGCAATGAGTTCCACTCCACTTCAGGTGACAATTAAAATGATATCACAGGAAGTGATACCATAAATGTCTGAATATTAGCGGGTTACAGAATGATTTTTTTCATCTCAAAAACCTGAAATTTCACCTTGTTGTATCTGCTATTGACATTAGAAGGTGCTTTTGTGGTTTATTGCTTAGATTTTTCATATGAAGAACTGAATACTTGATAGAAATCTGGTGCAGGCTCACAACATAAACAGCGACTGTAAAAGAAATAATCCTGTCTCCAGCGTGCTATTTCAAGAGAAACCAGTTGCAAAGAAGGGCGGTCACTTTCCATGTAAGACACAGAAAAGAAAGAAGCTGTGGGGGAAACTAACAAGATTGTTTGGTCACAGTTGGTGGAGTTGTTGTTGGTCTTTGGAGGCCATGGAAATCGAGCAGACAGGCAGGGACAACATGTTGTACTTATTGGACACAGTGGTTTGCGCCTTGGCTCTCCTTTCAGAGAAGCAGTGAGGTTTAGGCTTTTTGTGATGAGAGTTCAGTTTGGGGTAGAAAGACATTGAATGAATAGAATGTCCTCATTACAATGGGCTGCTCTATGTATGAGTGTGTGTGTGTGTGTGTGTGTGTGTGTGTGTGTGTCTGTGACTATAGCCTTAGAATTTCACACCTCATGCTCTATATGTTTCATTTAGACACTTTGCCAGCATCATTAGCACAGTACAGTGTGTCAATGTTCATTCTATTTGTCACTCACATTTAGAAACTGGTTAGGCAGTGCTGCAGGTGAATTCAGCTAATATGGCACTACATACAAGTGGCAATGTTAAAACACACATGCAAAGCACTAAAACCAATCAAATAAACAAAACACAGAAAAGAAATAAAACATGCAATTCTAATAAAATAAACAAGTGTACTCAGACACACAACTACTGCAATCACTTCTTCCAGGATGTTCTTGCACTTCACCCATGTTAGCAAGCTTTATGAGTTTTCACAAATAAAGAAACAGACAACTAAAACCCAACAAAACATCAAATAGATCATTCTGTGGTGGCTGGGTCCAAATAAAACAGAACATAAAACAATCAATCAAACAATACACCAAAACTGTGCAAAAAGAAATAAAAGAAACTAAGCCTAGGCAAAGCAGCAGCAGCAGTCTCTGCTCTTGGCTGTTTACTAAATGCTGATTGCGGTGGGGATGTTCTGGACCTGAACGGAAAACCACGGCAGTAACTTCACTAGACAACTATTTCACACCATTAAACCAGCACAGCAGGACAGTCTTAGTCGTACGCCAAAATATTCAAATCATAAGCAGCAGCAGAAGTGGAAGAAGACAGGTCAAAGGTAATGGACCGGTACTTATATCCAATGGCCAAATTGTGCAGTGGGGACTAAGTGGGTGTACCAAAAGCTTCCTGCTGTTTACATACAGTACAGGGACCTGAGCTGAAGAATATTCATGCTCTGTTCCAGAAGTAAGAACTTTTTTTTTTCAAATAAAACAATGGGATATTGTTATTTAAAGATTGTGTTTATCTGTCCTTCATATTCAAATGACGCAAGCGTTATATATATATATATATATATAATGCTTGCGTCATTTGAAGATTGTGCCTTTGCTTTAACCCGGTCTTGTTGGTAAATGAGCATAAAGTACAAAATTGTTCAAGGGAAAAAAATCACCAATATGAAATAGATTTTTGAACATGCTTTGTCCTTTATTAAACCATGTTATATGTTAATACAATGTGCCCTCAACTCACTGAAATAAATGTATAATATTCCATTTTTGGACATACAGTATGACAATACTCAGGTGGCAGGCTCCATAAACTTATTCTTCTTTCTTTTCCATAGTTTGGAGTTGGTAGTTATTTGGAGCACTTTCTGCATTTTCTCAATCAATGCAGGGCAGCAAGGCACTGAACTGGCTCTCTGGAGATGATTCTCACACACACGCACACACGTACACACACGCACACATTCATCCCTCTTTTAGAAACATGTGGTCACTCCATCCTCCTTGTTCCCTCGCCTGCCTCTCTATTTCTACCTGTTCCCTGGACAACCATTCATCCTGGACATACCAGAGTTGATTACTGCTCCTGTCAGCTCTGTGTGTGTGTGTGCTTGTGTTTGTGTCTGTCTGTGTCGGGGGGGGGGGGGCTGTCATTGTGCTGTCATCATCAGTCAAAGGA
This sequence comes from Sciaenops ocellatus, assembly GCA_033000465.1. Classification (NCBI taxonomy): domain Eukaryota; kingdom Metazoa; phylum Chordata; class Actinopteri; family Sciaenidae; genus Sciaenops; species Sciaenops ocellatus. The sequence goes on along the minus strand of CP136867.1, from coordinate 2,888,351 downwards.
AAATTGAAGGAACATCAATTCTCCTGAATTTTCTACAAAAGACTTCAGAAGTTTTCATTTTCTGCAGTTTTCTATGGAGGTATGGAGGTGTTCATGGTCAGGGTGGGAAAGTAAAAGCAACAAACTGCAGAATTTTCAAGGGTGAAACTGTTTGAAGTTGTTTGTTCTGGTTTCCTTTGAAGGATTGATATTGGTTCAGATAAATTTGATTCTTTCTTTACTGTACTCCACAGTGTACTGTTCTTCACCTCACTCTGTCAGATATATATTTAATCTGCATTTAGGTAAGTATTGGCTTGGACTCAGTATGGGCGGATACCAAGCCAATGATGCCAGTGCGCAAGTGCTAAAAAATGTAAATCCTCGAGCGGCCGCTTGAGACAGGCTGCAGAAGTGAGTCAACCTCCATAAGCTTTTTTTTTATTAAAATGCACAGTTTCACAGCAGAAATAAACATGTTTACAGCCTGGTTCAGACAACTAATTTCCCCGTCCATGACAAGTGTGAGGGGGGAGGGGGGAATTTTTTTTTAACTCACCCATTCAGATGATATTAAGGCTCGAAGTTACGCATAGCCCGAGAGTGTGTCTCACTTCATATTGTTATTATTATTCTAATATGTGCAGTCAGTCATCACGGGAAGGCTGCTCTGCTTGGCCAAAGTTTTGTTAAATTTGAATAAACGTGCTGGACGTCTTGTGTGTCCCTGTATAGAAGTTAAAATAAACACAAGCAGTGTGCAGTCTGTGGTCACTAACTAAAGTAAGAAATCAAACTGTGTTCTCTGAAACGTCCCCATTACAGCACTTTCACCCCTCAGCCAGAAAAGTTGAAAGCTGGACCAAAGACACCACAGATACAGCCTGTCTATCTCTACTTCCTGGATAGATGTCTCATGTCCTTCAAGGTGCAATCTGAAGTCTTATCAAGGCTTCTGACAGGCTCCTCTGTGTGATGGATGGAGGTTCAGTGCCTCAGAGGAAGAAACCAAAATTGTCACCCCCACCCACCCCTCACTGCCTGTGACTTGGATATCGGCAGCCTGAAGCACATCTGGGATCTGGTGATGAGCTTCTCAAGGCCCTGGAGGATATATCACAACGGTGGTACTAATGTCCTTCACTACCGTGGGAGCTCTTATGTTAGACAGTGATACACTCATAGCCGGGGTCAGTGAATCCAGAGGTTCACCAAGTCCATATCACTCTGATAAAGTTGTGGCAGAAACCGTCAAAGTAAAATCCTTGGGACTACGTTCTTTAGCCCCATTATCTTAAGAAGAAGAAGAAGAAGAAAAAAATCAGGAATCATCTTTTAATCACAGGGTTGAAATATGTTCATAATTACCTAAGGGAAATGTATTCGCACTAATGACTGGGAGGGCTAGCCAGCTATCACAGACTTCATTATAATTAGGGAATTTCATCTTATTATTAATAAGTGTGTGAGGGCGTGTGTACAAGTGTGTGTGAGTGTGTGTGTGTGTGTGTGTGAGAGAGAGAGAGAGAGAGAGAGAGAGAGAGTGTGAATCCATGAAGTTGTCCATCCAGTTGTGGGTGTGTACTGTGGATGTGTTAGCTTTCATACTCATACATGTGTGGATGTGAATGCGTGTGTGTTTTGTCTTATATACCTAATAATTACCAGATCCATTAGCATTTAAATTGGAATGTATGTAATAATAATTACATCATGAGTCCTGGATTTTATTACCATGACCCCTGGCACCACTTTGATGGGAGGAGGAAGGGAAGGATAGATGGATGGATGGTTGATGGATGGATGTAAAGGGGTTTGGGAAAAAAGAGGAGATAATATGAGTTGAGATGAGATGGGATTAATGACACTAATATGGAAAGTTGTCATTGATGCTCTGGTGGTAATAAAAGTCTAATGAGAGTAATAAGGACATTAAACACTAATTTAAAAACATATGACAAGAAGTGTGAAAATAATACAACAGCCAACAAAAGTCCACACATCACTCTAAACTGAAGACATAGAATTATCATCGATCATCTCGATCTGCAGGCCACCAGGCTTCTAGCACCACCTGTTGCTAAACAAATACATTTTGCTTTGTCACTTTGTTACGCCCCGGCCTAGGGGATACCGAGATATAACATAACGATCTCTCTCGCTTCTCCACTTTTAGGAATGAATCACAACACACATAGAATGCAGTCCAAAATATGGGGGATTTATTTACCCAAACGAAATTAAAGACTTCAGGGTGAGCATCGCCTAAAATAATAAACAAAACAAGCTGTGTTTAAATCTTACTTGCCTACTCAAACAAAAGTCAACAGAAAAACAGGTTTCTTACCTAACTCCCTAACCAAAAACAGGAGAAAAGGTATCACAAAGAAAAAGGCTACTCACCCCTACCAAAAATGGACTGAACAATATATTTACAATATTTACAAATGAGATACACAATCTCATTAACAAAACGAATGTCAGGTAATGCCACACTGGCCAGATCGAGTCGGAGGTGTGATAGAGAAAGCAAGAGACAGCGTGAGAGACAGCCGGCTCCACTTTTAAAGGTCCTGCCATTTGGGATTCCCACCAATCAGCAGCCTCCAGGATGTCCTCCAATCGGCAGCCTCCAGATGTTCCCCCAATCAGCAACCTCCACCTGGATGGGTACATTTTGGGACACACACTGACACAGCTTCCCCCCTGACAGGGAGGAATAACACAACACAGACAGTACGAGATACACATTATGACCCCTAAGGTCATAACAACTTTCTGCTGTGAGTAGGCTTATGTAATCAGATTAAAAAATATAAGTAACTATAATCTGCTCAGATAATATCTGAAAAAAAGTGTATTTATAGTTACACTGTTGGATTACTTGATTACATTTTTGATTATGGCTTTAAAATGTGACAGTCTTATATAAATATATATAAATAATAAATGTGCAACATTAATATGTAAATAGTTAACTGTGTAACCATTGTAAATGCATTTTTAGTAAATATAAATGATATTAACTTCTGAGCCTTACAACTGTCAAATATGAATTAACTTCACTTCTAAACCTTACAGTACCTTCTAAAGCTAGCTGCATGCTTGCTGGTAAAGTGTATAATGCAACATAATTCAGCAGTACCACAAACCACATCCTCTGAAGGGACAACTGCAGGTTAACTTTGTATCAACAAAAACGGGGTAAAGTTTGATTGCAGGTCTGCAGCGTTGGATCAGATTTAGCTAGCTGAAATGAATATAACAGAAATGTACAAAAAAGGGTGATGTAGAATGATGAAGAAGGTCTTCGGGAAAAGAATAACCTGAAAATGGAAATATTCCAGTTTGAAGCAACATCAGCTTCTAGATTCGACCCATTGTGCGCAGACTGCACTGTGGGTGTTAAAACTTGTTAAGCAATCTGACATCTGAGACTGTAGAGCTGAACAGTGATATTGAATCTAACAAATGACCAAACTTGTAACAAATGTGAACACTCAAATGCAGTCTAGGAAGAGAGAGCGGTTAAAATAAAAGAGGTCTTGTTGTAGGTTAAGCAGGTTTACAGTGAGCATGAAGAAAGCAGACAGTTCAAACAAACAAACCCAACAGGGCAGGTAAAGAACGGCCCAGAGAAAGCTCAAACATAATGGCTAACAGGCCATTTTAGCAGAATAATGGGCGTCCAGCACCTGGGCCTCTAATGATAAGAATAACACATCTCTCCCCTCTGCCTGTCTCTAATTTTGAGCTACATAATGGCATAAATTACACGAGTAACTGTGTGTATGAGTGTGTATGTGTGAGAAAGACAGAGAGAGAAGAAAAAACGGAGCTGTGAAGAAACCTGGAGAGGTAATGTCTTGCCCTGCCCTCTGGGTTTGCTCTTTGCCTCATAATGGCTGCCTGTGGAGCCATACAAGACTCCAGTTGCCCTGCAGCCCATTTAAAGAGCATTAGAGGAGAGGAAAATGTCAGGGTCAGCCCACACTGGGTCACGCAGTACGGAGAGGGAGAGTGAGTGAGTGAGTGTGTGTGTGTGTGTATGCGTGTGCATGCACATGTGAGTGAGCTGCAGCTTTTCCTTTAGCATCGGTATTGACAATGTGGAGAAACGAGACGGAGAAAATGAGAGCTCTTTTCACAGTTCAGTCGGCTATAAAGGGCCTGAAAAAAACCCACTAATGATGTGAGCTTGCCTGGGTTAAATACCAGCTGTTTGCCAGGCTTCTATTAGAAACAAACAGATGCAGAGGTGGATGATCACTGCTGTGTCATTATTACACTTCTTCACAGGGGTTTACTCAACAGCTGAGTGGGTAGCCACTTTAACACAGTTAGATTCTCACTTCTGTATTATATATTTGTATTATATATTAAAGGATAAATCTACCTTAACAGATAGGAAAAGCTCAGACTATTTTGTTGTTTGGTGTTACTGAATATGACATTTTTCTTACTCCTTATGTTCTCATTCTTTTTTGGTAGTTATTAAAATGTTGACTATGTTATTGCTGTCAACAGAAGCTAACAAAGAAAGCTACTTATTACATGGTTATGTGGCTCCTTCAGTCATATCATGCTGGACTCCCAGGTCCAGTCCAGCATATGACTATTAGGACCAAACCTGGATGGCATCATTGTTTTCATCATTTTGGACAACATTCACCAAAACATCATGTCTTTTATGTCACAAGATCAGAAAACACACACGGGTCATTTTGGAAATCACACATGTTCTTGAGGAAATATGTCTGCTTATGCAGACTTTCTTAGCTGTAGTAAGTAAAAATGTGTAAAAAAAACATCAAAATATGCCATAGACGTGTAATAAAAACTGTAATAAGGTCATGAACTTGACCTAAATCACACATATTTCACTATTTTTAGTTTGAACAAAATATATATAAAAGGATTACATTTTTCACTGGACCACTCTATAATCCTGTGGCGACATCCAATGCACTATTGAGTAAGCCTGGGGCAACTGGACTGTTTTAGATCTGTGAAGACGTTTCGCCTCTCATCCAAGAAGCTTCTTCAGTTCTGACTGACTGGTGGGGAGTCTGTGTATTTAGCTTGTAGATCCACCCATAGTTTCACTTAGTTCGTTAGTGCTTATTGTTGTATGACGACTGTCGTCAGAGTCGTTGATGGTCACCTGAGCTCGGGTGTGGCCGATGGTCGCTAGAGTCACATGAGGCTAAGTGTGAAGTGCTGTTCAGTCTCCTGGGGAGGGATGAAAGGACAGCATTGTAGGTGGGGGATAAGTGGTGTCTGAGGCCTCCGCCTCTGTTGAGTGAAGGTTTCTCTACTTTTCTCTACATTTTTTGAAGAAAGATGACCTGGATGACTGAGACCCTTCACAGAATTCACTATTGCGTACTTTTGTCTTAAATTATAATGCGTTATTGGTAGAAAAAATACTCTAAGCATGGCTTACTAGACGTATTGGGTGTATGTCTATAAATAGACTTGCCAGTGCTTGCCCTAGTTTTACTTGAGCAGGGCGTATGATAAAATATGGAGCGTCTGTTTTTCACGCAAAAATGTCATTACTTTCTAGAAATCCTACACAACTGACACATGTCAACATTTAGCACAACTACTCAATAACATACTGAGTGAGTTTCATCCACTTACAATGGTTAGTTTTGATGCTAGGACCGTGTAGAGGCACAAAACGGCATGCGAGATGCTCTGGCTCACTCGTGATTGGTCAGATGCCATAGTAAAACTACCCATGATGTAGCCTGACCTTCACTGATTGGCTGGAGAAAGTCACATGATTCTGCTCTCCTTTATTGAGAGACATGGGGAAGCAATTTTTTAAGCCTTTTTTTAAAACTCAGTAACACAGATGTAAGCAGGGTGACAGTTAGTGAAGGAACTCAAAAGATGATGTGTTGCATTGCTGATCCTCAGTGTTGTGTTGTACAGGTGCTACACAGAGAGCTCCTAAAATGTTGGGTGACCAAACGTCCTCTTTTGCCCAGACATGTCCACTTTTTAAGACCTGTCCGGGGCGTCCGTTTTTTTTTTTTTTTATAAATTCATAAAAATGTCCTGTTTTCACTGTTTTTCATGGGACCATTAAGTGTGTACTTAGATTGACTGGCACTTTGCACAGAATATTATGGTACTTTGTTCATTAACCTCTGAGAAGCCTGTCTGAATTTGTGTCCGAGTGTCCACTTTTTTGGAACTCAAAATATGGTCACCCTACTACCATGTTAATTTAGTGACAGCAGTAAAGAATATTGAAGCAAAGAAACGTTTACCCAGATGTTAAAGTAGATCTATTCTGAGACTTTGTATGATTCATAGTCCAAAAACATCTGTATTCATCTTATGCCGGCCTTTGCAGCCCTTCCGTCCGCCCTGTCTGAAACAAGCTTCCCTGAACTTTGTTGGCGTGCTCAGCTTTGCTGTCTGAAGACGTAAAAAAAAGGTTGGGCAGTCCGAAAGGTGAGAGCTTTTTACTGATGGGAATATTTTTTAACATACAGTATGTTCATTCATTAATTTTCCATAACTGCGTATCCTTATCAGGGTTGTGGTGGGCCTGGAGGTGATCCCAGCTGACATTGGGTGAGGGGCGGGGTACACCCTGGATGTCACCAGGTAATCACAGGGAACATAGAGACAAACAACCATTCACACTCACATTCACTGCCTAATCCTGCTCCTCATCTAAGTGAGAATGATGGGGGCAGAGGGGGCTATGGGGCAGTTTACTCCTCCATAATACTCACTACATTATGCACAGCTACCTCAGTAGATCACAGTACAACCACTGTAGCCATATCTATAGCACCATTGATACAAGCACAAATGCAGCTGTAGTCTAAATTGTAGTCTGAACATATCTACACAGCTTCACCAAGCACACCACAGGCAGAGCCCACACTACCTGTTCCTATGGATCGGGGGGTCCAGAAATATTGTGAAGGAAACAAAAGTAGTGGCTCCATAGTCAACAACTGTTTTGCTGTATTCTCTCAGTGCAACTTTAACAGTGGTGTGTAACTGTGATGATCAGCCTGGAAGAGAAAACTGTTAACTTTAGAGTCAGGAAATCCTAAAATAAGATTAAACATACTGTTTTTATGTTTTATGTTTTTCTTATATAATTATTGTCCTGTCAGGACAAGGTAGACCTGAACTGTTTTAACACAGCGCTGTATGTGTTTCCTTCTGTTATTTAGAGTGCTTAGAGTGATTTTCTCTCTGGAATATAAGAGCAAGATTTTACACAGCCAAAATAAACACACACACACACACACACACACACACACACACACACACACAGGAACTTAACAGTCTGCTGGTTTAGTCTGTGTGTTAGGGACAACTGTTGTACATGTGTGAAATATTAATACAGTAAATTCTCAAATAAAGCCAGAATTTAAATAACAGCTAGAGATTTACACAAAGAAAAGACAAGAGCAGATACTCATAAAGGCTGGCTGAAAAACACTGGAGGAGGATTGAAATTACCTGCACTCTCTGTGCATTATGAGACTTTTTGTCCAAAACATCTTAACATTATGATAAAATAATCAAGACAAGTGGTAAACATGGAGAGAGATTCAGTTTCTAGTAACAGCAAAGCACACTTCCTACTAAATATGGCTGCAAATCAGGGAGAGTGGGACTGTGAAGCTTAGTAAGATGTGGAACCTGTGGAAGTAATAGGCCACACTCAGTGCGCACTTACAGAGCAGAATAAACCATCTGTATTTCGTTCACCTACTAACCCAAAATGATATATTATATAAAGAGGCTGTCTGTACTGCACCACTTTCAGACAATGGTCAAGGGGCTGCAGCCCTATTACATAGAAGAAGGTTTCATTCAGTGGAACCTTTCCAGCCTTGTTACAGGGGACAGGTGGAGTGAGGAGAAGGCATGCATCAGATAAGTTGTATTCATGGAGATGAAAGTGTGTATCCAACTGCTCCAAATGACCATATGCTGTCGCTCTCCTTACTGGCATCCCCACCCGCCTTAATGTGAAGGGAGTGAACATTGTTTGGGGTGGAGTTAGAAATAGGTCCAGTCACAGGTTTGATGTGTTTTATAGTAATTTAATGTAAGAGAGACATCAAGCTTCCATCAAGCTCTGCTGTTGTTAGCATGCTAACCTCTCATAAACAACAAAACCGGACACTATGTCTTTTATTCCCCAACTGTAATTTTAAAAATTTAAATGATTTAAACGTATGTATCTCTATATACAACAGTAGTGTTTCTTTTCTAAACTGAGAAAATAAAAAATAAAACAAAATAAATTTGATATGCCACACACAACTCACTCAACAGTGACTTTATATTACAATATTTTATCAGAAAATATTCATTCCATTCATGAATGACATACAGATAAACGTTTTACATGAGCTTAAATCACATTTTGAAAAATAAGTCCTAAACTCATTCTCACTCCAGTTAAGACACTCTCACCTTGACTTTCGGGGGCTCCGTGTCTCCCATCTAAATTCATCAGGCAGATACAAAAATGGGCATAGTTTATTCAATATTTCTCTGCACATCAACTCAACTCTGCAGCCTAAAGTGTTTCACAGAGCAGAATAAAGACAGAAATAGACATCACTGAACAGTTTTTAAGCAACACAACTGTTGCATAAAAATTAAAACCAAAATAAAAAGCATAAGTTTTATGCTTTTTATTTTGGTTTTAAGCAACAATAAAACAAAATGTAAAAAAAAGTAAATTAGAACAGTTATAGAAAGAATAAAAACAAAATAACAAACACAAAAACTGCAACAATAAAATAAATAAAATGTTAAAAGTGAATAAAACCTATAAAGTGAATAAGCACAGGGGATAAAAACTAAAACAGGGAGTGATCAGGACCTAAAAACTCGGCAGTGAATGGCGAGGCACCTTAAATAAAAGCCAGGCTAAAAAGTTAAGTCTTAGGTTTTTTTTTAAATGTCTACAGAGGTGCAGTCCTTCAGATCCACAGGCAGGCTGTTCCAGAGACGGGGGCGCAGTAGCTAAAAGCGGAGTCACCATACTTCTTCGTTGTGAGTCCAGATGCCGAGGATCTAAGGGGCCTGCTTGCTGTGTACCTCTGTAGCATGTCTAAAAGATAGGTTGGAGCCAGGCCATCCAGTGATTTAAAAACCAATAAGAAGAATCTTAAAATCAATTCTAAAACTAACGGGTAACCAGTGCAGGGATTTTAAAATGAGGTTATATGTGCCCTCTGTCGGGTCTTCGTCAGTATTCGGGCTGCAGAGTGCTGTACCAGTTGTAGGCGGCCAAGTGTTTCTTGGGGAAGACCAGACAGAAGGGCATTACAGTAATCGAGCCTCGAGGTGATAAAAGCGTAGTAGTTTCAGCCTGGTTGATGAAAGGTCTGAATTTTGTGATATGTCTGAGACGGTAAAATGATGTTTTAGTTATGTTTTTATGTGGGCCTCAAAGTTGAGGTCGGAATCTAGAGTCACTCCCAAGGTTTTGAGGTGTGTTGCTGTGGGCGTGTCTATACCTGCTGAATGTAACCGCTGTGAAACAATCAGGAAATAACTTTTTATTTTGATGATTAACAGCTTTATTGTTACTCTATGTCTCTCTACCAAAGTTCTCTCTCTCTCTCTCTCTCTCTCTCTCTCTCTCTCTAATCATCCGACACAAATCAAATTAAACTTCTTCGTGTCATTATTTTGTGGCGTAAATTGCACTCGGACTCAGATTTAGAAGCTAGTACACGAAATAAACAAAGTGAGAACACACACACAGGTAGATTATCAGAGTTTAGTCCATGAATCCACCAGGACAGTCTCTGCTTCAGAGACATTTCAGGCTGTCTGTGGAGGTTTGACCGATCTGAGTGTCTGATTGGCTTGCGAAACGTGATGTGGGGCTCCGGTTTCCCAAAAGTTGGATTTGGCTCAACATCTCACCCGCGCGCCGGTGCGTTTTTTTGAGGCAATCCCTGCGTTGCGGACTGCCGGTGCGGAAAGGCATGACCCCCACTGAAATGAATGAAAAGACCTCCGGTTTGCCGGTTTCCCTGATCCTGTCTGAATGCCCACTTATGACTTCTAATAATTTTGCCAAGTGGGAGAATGTAGATGTTAAATAGAAGAGGACCTAAAATAAAACCTTGTGGGACTCCACAGGTTATAGCGTTCATACCTGACGAGAAATCACTCAGTGTCACAGTGAAGTCCTGCATAGTCAAAATACTCACCTCAGCGCTCATTAACTCCATTCCTGGTTCTACCGGCTCTGTTTATCTGAAGTCTGGTGTGAGCGCCATCACCACACAACATCTCTTGTGTGATTTGTCATTGCGGTGCTCTTAAAGTGACAGTGTCACCTCCACAATAAGAAATTGCAGATACTCACATACAAACATGTATAACATTATAAACAAGGTGAAAACAGTCCACGGCATGTTCACCTGGCTACATATGTATTAGGGGTGTTAACACATATGAATATGTTATTCGTATATACAGATAATGCACTCTGAACAGAAGACAGAAAGAGACACAAACGTTATTTTCTCCTCTCATGGCATGCTTCTGCCTTTTTTAATTATGCAATATGGTCCTTCCGTTACATATGCTAACTCCAGCTTAAATTCCTGTCCTATTTACTCTATTGATTTAAAACAGATCATTAATAGGTACAGAGCTTTTATTTCATACCCCCCACAGGCTCAGCAGTTAAACTGGCCTGTATTAGCACCACTTGAAATTGCCACCGAGTGCTGCGATCTGAGTTCAAATTATTTCAGCTCTGACCTTTGGTGTTGTTATAATACAAAGTAATGCATGGTGAAATATCACATGTGGAAACTACCAGATTTGTAAGTGAATGTAGTATAAGAACTACAAATTCAATGTTAAAGTTAGCTTGGCTTTTCATGTACACTAACTATGCCAGTCATACAGTGACATTAAGATATGCTGTGTATAAATTAATGATTCAAGTATTATATGATTTTGTTGGGAGCTAAATGTATCGATATCTTTTATGACAGTCGCAAGACGTAGCTTTGAGTTCACCACTGACTCAAGTTACACAAATACAAGCACACATCGCACACAGAATGTACAGGCTATTTACATAGTTAAGTGGCAGTGACAGAGAGACAGGCAGACAGATAGACTGGCAGACAGACGCGCTGAGCCAGCTGGCCAAGCGGAGATAATGTGAACGTCTCTATAGAAATCCTTTTGTCAATGATCACTTATTACTGTTTCTCCCCTGAGAAATTAAGTGGAGTCATTACACAGTGCTCAGAGAGAGGGAGAAGGAGAGGAATCATGTTGATGATCAGGAGCAAATCATTCTTACTCCATGACTCCATTATGTCTCTGTCATGTGACCTCGTGGGAGAGAGTCACTGACATCGATGGGGTGGATAGCATTTCTGCTATCTGTTGAGCTGAGGGTGCTTTCTACTGATCAGAAATTTTAATTACTGAATATGTTTATTAGGTGCCTCATCTGGACTGCGGCTCACTTCACTGAAGCTGAAGAGTCTTGGAGCAGATAGAGTTTATGAATCAAGCTGTGATGACTACTACAACATTTTATTAATATTTTATGAATATATCAGAGTAATAGCATAATTTTGAGGGAATAACTAACTACCACATCTTCTTCTGTGCTAAACTCTCTGTAGGCTGAATGTGCAGTTTTCACATCATCATGTCATAATGACTGTTCTGTTGAGTTCATTCTCACCTCACATTATCAAGCTGATGTTTGGTTCAGTGTTCTGAGTGAGTGTGATGAACGAATGAAATGTGAATGTCCTGTGTGTGTGCGTGCGCCTCTAGGTGGCAGTATTGTCACAACTACAGGCAGGCCAAAGGTCCAGCTTCAGCCTGCACTCCTGCTCTGTTCTACAGTGAGGAGAGGAGGCCTAACCTGGAGTGTTTGAGCCTCCTCGAGTCCTCCACTTTGACCTGAATGTAATTCTGTTATCATGTTTTTATAAAAGTGAGAAAGATGCTTTTGTGCCAGTGATCCCACCCTGAAAATGTGCATATAATTTCTTATAAAATGTTTTTTTAGTACAAAATAACAAAACATAAGAGAATACAACAAGCAGAAGACAAACACAACAGACGGTCGCTGTGTGACAGAGAGATTTGAAAACTGGGCACTGTTTGCATGAAAGATGTAAATGTAATTGTAAACTTAAACTGAACAATGAAAAATTTTTTTTTTACTCTTACCTGTTTGCATGTTATTCCAGTTATTGTTGGCCTGCACCCAGATTTAATCATTTCCAGAGCTGTTCAACTGGGACTGACAAACCTATTTTAAAGCCGGATTACCAACTAAGCAAGCTCCAAGCTTACTGTGTGTCCACTGATTCATGAAAATTGTTTGCAGCACTAAAGAGTAGCTCTGGCTCATGGTGAATCAAAAACTAGTTTTTAAGACTGTCATTATTTCAATTTTATGCTTATAGAGTGTGCTGCGTAGTTAATTCATGTGATTATGCATGTTGTCACAGTAAATATGAGGCCAGGCGGTACTCTAGGTATTCATTTGAGCATGAATGCATCATATTGTGAAATTATTTTAGGTTGGACTGCTTCAGATTTTTAAAAGGCAATTCTGACAATCTGGGATCCGGGCTACCAGGTGACCCCTGTAGATCTGACCATATTCATCCCCAAATACATGAAGGAATGATTTCTACCTATTTAATACAGGTAAAAAATGTTCTTAAACTAGGAAGGAAGTCTGAGTTTTTATTTTTTTACTGGCAAAAAGTCAGCAGAAAGATTTATAATCATACATTATTATTTTTAATAGCATAGCTCATCTTTATTGGGTCCCATCATATGTTTTTGTTCTGAAAAACACAGCCATCACCAGACAGAACATTCCTATTCTAGAAATCCTGAATTAAATTTTTTTTTAAGGTTCAGTGCGTGTATTTCTCTGCACGTGATATCTCTGCTCCTGTATGGTTCAGGTTAGGGAAAGATCATTTTGCAAATAAACTATGATTGAGGTTACTGGTGAACATTCACTGGACTGTGACACAAACTGGTCATCCTCCACCCTGACCTCCACACCTTTACTTTTTGTCTCTCCACGTATACGCATATGGAGCACACTGCTTCCTGCACTGACATTGGACTTAAATCATTTTCTGCTGCATCTTCCAATATGGATATAATTCCCAGGATACTGTGTTGGAAAAAGGGTTTGAGTGGAGGAGGCACCAGCAGCATGAGGCAGGTTTCACTGCAGAATGTGAAGTTAAATTCTCCTACACCACACTGGAATGATTTTTTTTTTTTTCTGACATCTGATATAAAAATAATAAGAATGAAATAACTATCTGTGGTCAGGCAGGAACCTCCATCATATCAGAGATGGGCCACACTGGCTGTACCCAAACTGATTTTTTATCAAAGGCCAATATCAAGCCAAAGCATTGGCTACTGTAAGCCCTCCGCTTGCTCTCAGAAACTTCTCTCAGCGGGGAGAGAAAGCCGGTGCCAGAGGCTTTCTTCCTCTGTGGTATTTCTTGGACAGAGGTTTTTATTTGACAGCGGTTCCAGTCGGGTAAAGACTTGTAAGAGGGGGTCGACTACGCTTCGACTTGCTTCCTTGTTTAAACTCAAACCCAGAAAACCACAGGGATTAAACTTCTGTCATTGCAACTGTGCCCCGCTCTGAGGGACTCACACACACACACACACACAAACACACACACAAAACACACAACCTCTGCAAATACAATGTGTTTTCCTCAGAGGAACTAAAACTCATGCAGTGCTTCCACAATGTACTTGACAAGAGGTGGCATCCCTGTGTGTGTGTGTGTGTGTGTGTGTGTGTGTGTGTGTGTTGTAAAACTTTCTTTTGGCTCACACCCGGCAGTGCTGCACCTGTTTAGCAGAGTGGAACTGAGAACAGGGCTCTACTCCTGCCTCTCTGTCCGTAGTTTTGATGCTTGTAGAGCAGCGGGAGTGAAGGGGTTCGCTCCACACCATTAAGCCTGGGTTGGGGTGAGGGGAGCTGGGGGAAGCTCCCTTGACTCTGCCCCTTGCCTCTGTTCAAACCCCAACCCCCCTCAGGACAACCGGGAGCTAGCTAAGGGGCCCATCCACTGAGCTGTCACCTGTCAACGGGAGGCCCTTAGTGGGAAGAGAAGAGTCTGGAAGACTGGAATTGGGGGGTTGGGGGGTGTAAGTTGCCAAATCTGAAAATCTCAGCCATATCCTTAGATTTTTTTCCTGTAATGAGAAGATGTCTGCTTTACATGATTAGAATGAATCTAGTATTTGATTAATTTATTTTTTTTTATCTGTATATAAAATCTGAAAAGAGAATTTCCAATTAGAGCAAAATGAGATTTTATTTTTGTTCGGCTCTTTTTGTCCACCCACCAAAATTTAGAATAGAGAAGCTCTGAGTTGATCAAAGTGATGAAAATCTCATCTGAGTTTTAAATTATTATAAATTATTAGTCCACGTGGACAAAAAGCTTTGAGTGCAGCAGCTCTGGCCTGGGGTTCTCCTCTCCTCTCCACTACAGGCTGCCCGACCCTGTGATTGGTGATGGTTATTGGGGATATATGCAGCCTAACAGCAAGCTCTGCAGACACTGCTCATGGTTGAAAAAGTTGCCGTGCCACCTCTACATATTTTTCAGGAGTAAAAATAAGCAAGTAGAATTTGATATACAAAGATAAGGCAGTCAAAGACAGTGCTATATTTGGTGGAGATGCAAATAGAGTATATGTCTAACTATCAAGTCTGTCAGTGATTTTAGGCTTAAGTCATTAATAATGCAGCAGTTAACACAGCTATGAAACCACAATGTCATATTTATTTGCCAGATGGATACAAAATCTCTAAAAATGCGGGGTAAAAAAAAAAAAAAAAAAAACTTTAAATTTAAAGTTGCCACCAGCGTCTTAATAAATGACTTCAGTTATCAGTTTTCATTTAACTGACAGACAGACCTTAGTAAACCGTACATGCAGAGCACATACGGAGTATTTGTGTTAAGAACTGTATATATTGTGTTATACAAAATGATAATGCAGTCCTTTAAAGAGCTAGCTATGACCTCTCATGTTGAAACTCCAGTTTCAGAGTGTTTGCGGTGTTCAGTGTACTCTGCCTCGTCCTCTTTCAGTACCTCCAGTCGTCCTGACTTGGACAGGTGATTGATGGCCAGCCTGATTCGCTCTCATCCTGCTGCAGGAGATCCTGATAACAAATGACAGACAACAAATGATCAACTCACACAGATACAGACAGCGTGTTGCACCCTTCAAAATCAAGTTAGACTTTATTTTTCCTCTGGCAGTAATTGTATTGTTATTGGCCAGTACATAAATGTACATGTGTTGTAATTCATTCTCTGGGTAGAAGAAACATCCATCAGCTCAGTGTGGGATTTATGGATTTACCACATAAACAGCTGATTATTTACTCCTGGATCTGCAGCACTTCAGTTTAATTGAAATCTCCTCCAGGATCAGAGGCACTGCACACTCTGTGAGGATACTAAACATGATGATATACAGTAACTGGCTGTTAACTCACTGCTTAAGAATGAGATCATGGTTGTTGATTTAGAATCTATGATTTATGTATGAATTTTAAAATAAGAAACATTTCATGGCTTTGCAACTTTTACCACACGAAGGCCAGTTGAGGACATACATAAGTCTCAAATATGTATCACTAAAAGTGCTGTGGAGGATCTTTAGATCAGGATACTTATTATTTCTATTTGTCATTATAAAATATAAAAATAACATCCATCTCAGTTAAAAGAAAACAAGCAAAAAAAAAAAAAAAAAAAATATGCTTCACACATGTAGCCTCATGTTAAATGAAATAAAACTCTTTGTTATTATACAGTTTTTTGTCTTCTGACTTTTTTTTTCTGACTCTGTAATGAGAATGAAATAAATATTGCTAATTGTTTAATATTAAATAATAATAATTAAATAAACACGACAATCTGTTCAAACTAAAACTTTTTTTCTTTAAGGTTAAATGAGTGAAGAGCCCGTGTTGATGCTTTGCTGCTTGCAGCAATAATAATTATTACTGTGAGATAGAGTCAAGCTAAGTCAGGTTTATTTATCCAGCCCAGAATTAAAATGTGTCGCTGAGGGCTTTACAATCTGTACAGCATATGACTCCCTGTATCTTTAGACCCTTGAGTCAGATAAGAAAAGAAAAACTCCATTAAAAAAGGAAGAAAGCTCAGGAGGAGCAACAGAGGAAGGATCCTCCTCCACGACACACCACAGGCAGTATAGATGTCGTACAGTCAGCAGAAGTGTCTGTAGAGACAGAGAGAGAGATGATGTACAAAATAACGAATAAATGCTGAGTGTGAAGAGTTAAAGAGTGTCAGAGGTCAAAGGGTGAAGACGGAAAAGAAACAAGATGTTTGATTGTCGTCACACCGAGCAGTGTGCATGCTGTCTGCCCTGATTCATCCCAAAGTCAATCAGCACACAGTGAACTGGAAACTCACTGTGTGTGTGTGTGTGTGTGTGTGTGTGTGTGTGTGTGTGTGTGTGTGGTGTGTGTGTGTGTGTGTGTGTGAGGGAGGGAGAGAGGGACAGTGGTCCGCCCAGGTTTTGTTTTTCTTTTCTTTCATCTATCCTCACATGACCTCAACATGGAAATAATGATCGATTACATATCTACAGCACATAAATCGAACCGAGGGTGTAAGGACAGAGGGTGTCACTCCCTGTACAGATTGTAAAGCCCTCTGAGGCAAAATGTGTTTTGTGAATTTGGGCTATACAAATAAAATTTGATTTGATTTGATTTGATTTGATTTGATTTGATAAATGAGATTTTCATGTTGATGATCTGTTGACAGGATTGGATTACAGTTTATTTGTTGTTATGTTGAAACTATATTCATTCATTTACACTGTATAATAACATTATACACTTCCTACCATAAAGTCAAACTTTAGTGCAATGCAGCACAATTATTTCTGTGAAATGATCCAACATGCATATCCATATACTTGAAAGGTGTATGTAGTGCAAGTAACTTTTATTTATTT